>CM065139.1:26331645-26936645 GCA_033026305.1 Cirrhinus molitorella | reverse complement strand
TAGTATGCCTAGTAAGAACTTGAGTAGCTGGTTGCCCTGGTTCAGTAATTGGGGTTGAGGCTAAACTCTGAAGGACAGTGGCCCTCCAGGACAGATTATAGGCACCCCTGTTTTACATGGACTGTGCATGCCTACTGTATATTTAGCTGATGTAATTCTTTGCAGTATCAATTAAAATGCACAATATGTCTGTTGATTTTTAATAATCTATGCATGTCAGAGTCAGGTGTGACTAAAGCTCTGTTATAATCTTGACTGAAAAACGCTTCCTCATATACTGTAGGTGAAATGCAGCAGCTCTGTAATCACATGCACCAGAGCTTCAGAGTTCTGGGCAGCACCTGAGGCATACCCCATTCTAAGGGATGTTATCTCGGAGTCATTCCAATGAGCAAGATGAAACAAATAGGTCGGGCGAAGTTCAACAAAGAATGTCTAAAAAAAGAGACCTTGGCAAAAAGCGAACTCAAAGTCCCAAAGTCAGTCGAAGCCTACGCAAGAAGATTCAGAAGTTCCTCCAGGGATCAGGGGAGCACACTGCCTATGACTCCCAGCACTCTCCTGTGGAGATAGAGGATGACATGTTCATCTGTGGCATTAAGAGAGATCCCTCTACTCATGAGTGTAGTCTTTCAACTCAGCGTAGTTTTGAAAGTCATACTAAAATCTCCAAGAATACCGTTACTGGGCAGGGGAGGCGTAATAGTGATGGCAGTATCACAATTCCATCCATCATGGGAATGAAAGGATTAGAGCCCAGAGACCAAGCAGAAGACAGTGGATGTGTAGATGAAAGAGGTGCCATGGATAATAAACCAAGCCGAAGTAGGGACAAGGACGAGAAAAGAGAAGGAGGGTCAAGCACCATAGTGGAGCACATTTTGAAGGAGCTGCAAGGGATTAATAAAATCCAAGAGGAGATATCAGATTTGAGACAATACCTGACATCTGTAAGCGGCTCAGTAGATGAGGTGTCTTGTTGTGTAGATGCCGTACTGCTGGAAATTGAGGAGCTGTATTCAGTCGGTGCTGTAGGGAATCCATCACCTCGAAAAGTTGTGGCTCAACAAAGAAGTCCAGGCAGGCAGAATGTCGTTCCTGTCCCACAAAGTAGAAATAGCAGCCCAGTTATAAAGCATAGAAAATTGGAGAAGAACGAAGGTAGACCTCTAACAGCCAGACCAAGCAAGTCAGGATGGGATATGGAAGCTGATTACCGAGATGTACCAAGAAGAACCAAGTTGACTTCAGACAACTTGGATGCACCCTGTTCCAGATTTAAGAAGTCCAGCTACTGTCATCTCTATGGGCAAGAGTTTACAAGCACTAGTTCCTTATCCTCAGGTCACAGTTCAAACAGTCGAGATCAAGAAGGAAGTTATTATTCTAGGGATGCTGACCAAGAGAATATGGGTTGGAGACGTTCGGAAATGCAGATGAGCGTGAGTGGAGAAGGAGGATGGAGTGGAGACACTGGATGGAGTGAGGAGGACTACTGCTCCTGCCAGAACAGTGCAGACGAATTGGAAACCGTTGGACACCCTGATACATGGTACAGGTACAACGGTGGCGAGACCAGTCATTCATCACGTAGCAGCTCTGAACACCTGTCCTTACTGTTTGGAAACCAGAATGACTCCCCATCTAGCTCATCCAGTGTTGTAGACTGGAGGCATCCTAAGAATCAAACTGTTAGTGACGTTGGCTACGACTGCACGTCAAATTGCATGTACTCCCGGAGTTCTGGATACCACACCATGGATGCATATGCCGATGAATCGTGTAGTGGGCCGTCCCGAAGTCTTAGCTGCTCGACTGTTGGAATGACGGACTATGATGATGGTTGCCAAAATCTACACTCCTCTTGCGAGCATTGCCTCTCTGATGTGGATTCGGAAAGAGACTGGAGAGAAAGGGTTTTCTCAGATGTCTTAGAGGATCAGTACGACCCAGATTACTCTGAAAATACGGACACTGAAGAGTCACAGCCACATAATCTGGGATATGATGTTGTAAAGATAAGTAAAGCCATGCTAAACTTCCACTCTGCTCTGAGGGGAGCCTTGACAAAGCTTGACACACCTGAACCCCAGTGTCTAGATGAGGATACCCAGTCAGTAGTCCCAAATCCTTGCAAATCCAATGAGCTTGAGGAGGACGGCACCACATTTGGTGAATCAAATGTAGACTCTTTTGTAGCCTCTGATGGTGCAACTTTAGACCTCAGTGTGTCTCCTCAGAAAGGCATCGAAGCCTCTTTCCATGGAAAGGACTTGCGGGAATTACTCAGCAGGCAGTGTAATTCTCAAGCCTTTGATCCTCTAGCATCAACGCCTAGCACGATTTCCCCTTCGCATACTCCAACTGAATACTATGCAGTTGAAAACTCAGATACTGTAGAGGAACCTCTAACGGATCAGAATCTGCAGTGTATTCCAGAGTTTAGCCCAAAACGTGTACATATGAGTTCAGGGATTGTTGATTCTTGTGCTCAACAAATGGCATTTGGCTCAGGTAATATTGAAATAAGTCCAGAGGGCATCAATTCAGGAACAACGGAGACAGATGTTATTGCAAAACAGGCGGAGCATGTTGACAGTGAACTTCCTCTTGAAGACCCTCACCACCAGAAGTGCCTTGCCAATATTCAACGTGTGCTTAAAGAGAAGAAACATCGACATAGATTATCCAGGATTGCCAATGCCTCAAAGAACACTTTCTCTGAGGAGGAGTTTAAACAAGGTACCAATAAATTCCAAAATATGTCAGATTTTTTCCTACTTCTGTGAACCATTGTTTATTTTAATACTGTTT
This sequence comes from Cirrhinus molitorella, assembly GCA_033026305.1. Lineage (NCBI taxonomy): Eukaryota > Metazoa > Chordata > Actinopteri > Cypriniformes > Cyprinidae > Cirrhinus > Cirrhinus molitorella. The sequence goes on along the minus strand of CM065139.1, from coordinate 26,933,831 downwards.
ATCAATTGTTCTTCTTTTCTTTGTTCTTTATTATCCCGCTCTGTCTTACAGAGGGAAGCAGGGAAGATGATCAGGTCATGATTATGTTGTGGTCAATTCTCAGTTGTTATTTAGTTTTATTTTCATTAACACCAGTCCTTCATCCAAAGTTTATTTGAATGCATTATATTTTAGAGCATATGATACATGTACGAGGCTGCCCGCTGTATTTCTGACTTTAACACTCAGTGTTTTGTCTTTTTAATGGTTACATGTGCTTCTGTTTTGTTTTGCTTACTTTAATGTGATTTGCCTTTTATTTTTTAAATTATTAATAATTTGAAATGCTGGTCTTCGTCTTGCTACATTGTTGCTTTTAAAAGCAGTTGAAACATACCGCATGCCCTTGGGGAACTTCAGCTATCCAGCTGTAGTTCCATTTATCTGAGGAAGAATGCTAATGCCATTTAAAAAAAAAAATGGCTCATCTCAGATGGAAAACACAGGGATGGTTTGTTAAATGTTTGTCAAGGTTTCACTAATTTCTGACATCAAGTGAAAGTGTTTTTTTTTTGGGTGTATTCATATAGTAATGCTGAACGTTGGTAAACAAAGTTTGGGGTTTCACCCCAAATAGCTGACAGTTTTTACAGTGTATTGCAAAAGTTGATTTCCATTTTCCCCCTTTCATTGATTATGCTCTCATGAGTTGCATGTCAGTCATTTGAATTAGAGTTTTAAGTATTTCCATCAACGGGAACATCATCCTCAATATAAACACATGTTTTGGTTGTTTGTTTTGGTTTGCTTTCTCAGACCTTTTGGTGGAACTCAACCAATCCTGTGTCCACTGCATTTATCTTAGGTTTTTCTCAAGTTTTTTTTTTTTTTTTTTTTAACTTCTCTTGTGCACATTGATTGATCTAAACTGTGTTTTTGATGCCACAGGGCAAAGAAAATGGAGATAGTTCGAGACATGCTTGGATTAAAGCTGGGTAAGTTTCTCTTGATAGTTACATTGCTTTGTTTTTCTTTTTCTCTTTTTCTTGTTATGCAACGATTTATGAAAATATAGAATTATTTATGAGAAGTTAGTGACATTTTCATTAACATGTTCGTTGTCTGTGTATTAATTATTAAGCATGGAAAATACTCCTTTACAAAGTGTTGATATCCACAGAAATGGGAGTGGAATATTTGGAATTGACAGTATGCCAGACCTGCGAAAGAAAAAAGCTATTCCTCTTGTTAGCGATGTGGTGAGTACTCTTTCCATGTGGCCTCACCTTGCATTAAAATGAACAAAAGCTGCATATGTTTTTATTATAATTCACAACATGGTATTGTCCGCAAAAATAAACACATCAGTCCAACTCTTGCTGAATTATTACTTGTTCAATCTTATAACATTGAATAAAGACAATATTAAGTTGCCAAATCAGATTCAGAAAAACTTCAGAGTATGAGCAATTATGAGTTTCATACGCGATAAATGACAACCATTATAACTTAAAGCTCTGACTCAGACAGATATGAAGTGATGTAAAATCAACTCTCTGATTTCTCTCCTCCCCATGAAAAACATAAAATTAAACCTCTACAACTCTTTTGAATGCATTCACTCTGCATGGTCAGGCTATGGTAAGTTTTAAGAATAACCCGTAAGCTGAACCTACTTTTTTTGTGTATATCACGACAATACTGCATCCAGAGGATAAGTATTGCTGCAATAGTTTGCAAATACACAGTTAGAAAACATGACAATGTAGGATGTTACAATGAAGTATTTAAAGGGATAGTTCGCCCAAAAATGTCAGTCTAAACCTTTTAAGACCTTCATTCATCTTCAGAACACAAATTAAGATATTTTTGATGACACCCGGGAGCTTTCTGACCCTGCATATATCAAATATATATGTATAGTATATGTATAATAATATATAAATACATATAGCAAATATCTTAATTTGTGTTTCGAGGTCTTACAGGTTTGGAACGACAAGAGGGTAAATAATTAATGACATTAATGACATCATTGTTGGGTGAACTATTTCTTAAAAATTTTTAAATACTTCTGCTAATGTCATAAATACATATAGTATGATATATAATTTGATTATGATATTGCAACAAATCATTTTTTATACTTAATGAATGTATTTGCAAACCATTTCAACCTTGATATACTGTACAAGCAAGCTAGCAAAAACTGGTTTTCCACTGGTTTACTTACTTTTCCTCCGACATGCATCAATGTCACTTTCAAAGGGCTTTTTTAAAGCGGGTTGTTTGATTCTATTTAACAGGGTGTTTTAACATGCTTCTGTTCATACCTAGGCTTACCAGTGATGTTTGGTTTCTTCATTAACCCCTCACCCCCTTACTGCATAGACATTGGTTTCCCCTTTGATTTCTGGGACTCCCATAGTCACCACCACTAGTTGTAAAGTTCTGGGTTGTTGCTCTTTGGCTTAGATGGTTATTTTTGACATCTAGATTCCACTAGGGGGTGTTTTATGAGATTTTATACTGGTTTTCAATCTTCTAACATCTATTCTTTGTATGGCAGTCTCTGGTCCAAGCTAGGAAGGCTGGCATTGCATCTGCAATGGCCTCGCGTTCCTCCATAAAAGATGAGGAACTGGTTGGTTGAAATTCTTTCTGTTTCTGAACATATTAAATATTTCCTACATGTTTGACTTTACTTTTACACCCCAACTCTTTCACTTCTACAGAAAAACCATGTGTATAAGAAAACGCTACAAGCTTTGATCTACCCCATTTCATGTACAACACCTCACAACTTTGAGGTGTGGACTGCCACAACGCCCACCTACTGTTACGAGTGTGAGGGTCTTCTTTGGGGCATCGCGCGGCAGGGTATGCGCTGCACCGAGTGTGGGGTCAAATGTCACGAGAAGTGTCAGGAGCTGCTGAATGCAGACTGTCTGCAGCGTAAGTATGAGTATATCTGAACCGAAAGACTTGTTTAACAGCTTCCTACCTTCATCTACTGCCTAAGAAGGCCACATTTGTGGGGTTTTGGACATAGCCTGGGTTACTGGTGCGGATCAGATAGAAAGTCAGACAGAAGTTAGACATCTACCCTGTTGAACTCATTTACCCAAATTGATTTCCTTCAGTGGCATCTCCCTTGTTGACAGGTCCATTAGCCAAAATTAAAAAGATGATTTAAAGGTGATGCTCTCCGTAAAATAATCATCACACACGTTTTATAAGACAGGGTGTTTATTAGATTTATGAGCTTGCCATATTTTATAGTTTTTGTTTAGGGTGTGTTTTGACATGGGGGATTTTTTGCAAATCGAACATGGCATACATTACATTTATGTGCTTAAAAGGAAACCCTGGGTATTAAGACTTGTATGGCTTAATATAATGTAAATGATGTCTCTTACTGAAATACTTTGTAGAAAACCAATGATTTACATTATTTAAAAAATCCACATCATTTTATGCATATTTTGGTCTATTGTGGGTGCCATTATTTCAATGATGTAAAATGGTTGCATTCAGTGAGCTACTGGCAATATCTTTCACTATTTTTACCTTCGAAACTTTAACTTCGAAAAAAATAAAATACTGATACAATGACCGCATCTACTGAATGAGCTTACAGATGGTGATGGATATAAGCCTAGGCTTAAACCAAATGCCATACCAACAATTTTTCCCCATATTGTGTCTAAACGGCACCAGATATCGAGTGAAATCCATGCTGAGAAACTCTATTAGTAGCTGTGGCGTCATGACAAGCGTTGACATGCCAGGATGGCATCTGGCGTTTCTTGTCTCTGCTGTTTGTAAGCTCTTTTAGTAGCTGTGGTCTGCTAAAAGCCGCAAAGGCATCAGGGCTAAAGTGGAGAGAACAAAGACTCTGGTTTTTAGGGGTTTTTTTTTTTCCACAGGCCTCTTCCCATTCTTTTCTCCTGTTCTTATTGCTAGGAAAAGCAGACTTACATTGCTTCTCTTGTTGCCCTTTGGCTGAAAATTGTATCCGCTATTTTCCAAGTTGTGTTGTGGTAAAAATAGAAACAGGTAGCACCAGTAGCTCACCAAGTGAAAACATTTCACAATTTACATCATCAAAAAAAAAAAAAGGCACCCACATGTTTTTCATTGAGACATCATTTACGTTATATATAAGTCTTAATAACCAGGGTTTCCTTGAACTGTAGAATTTCTTTTTAAAGTAATTAAAGCAATTATATAAGTAATTTATGTAACACATTTTTTGTAGAATTTTTAAGTGCATCTGTAACTGCTGTTAACGCTTTCATTCAGGCGCGGCTGAAAAGAGCTCCAAACATGGTGCCGAGGACCGCACTCAGAACATCATTATGGCCATGAAGGATCGCATGAAGATCCGTGAGAGGAACAAGCCTGAGATCTTTGAGGTCATCCGAGATGTGTTTGTGGTCAGCAAGGCCATCCATGCTCAGCAGATGAAGACCATCAAGCAGAGCGTCCTGGATGGAACGTCCAAGTGGTCAGCCAAGATCACCATCACAGGTTCAAAAACTGATCATTTACATTTACTGGAAATGTCATTCCATTTATACTCAACTTCAGTAATTTAAAAGACATTCTAAAATGATTCACAATGCAAATTCTCTTCTATTCCGCAATGATTTCCCGTCTTCTAATCTGTCTCGGTTATAGTCGTCTGTGCTCAAGGACTGCAGGCAAAAGATAAAACCGGCTCCAGTGACCCCTACGTGACCGTCCAGGTGGGTAAAACCAAAAAGAGGACCAAGACGATCTACGGCAACCTCAATCCTGTCTGGGAGGAAAAGTTTCATTTGTAAGTATAATTCGAGCAATCAGAGACCATCTCTATGATTGCAGTGTCACTATGTGTTCCTTTCTTGCCCTAGGCTCTCTTACTCAGAATGTGTGTCACCCAGTTTTTGAGCCCGTCTCTTTTCAGTAGCGGAATAAACTTGTCTTGTGTGGTTCAGCCACATTATTCAATCCAATCATATCTTAACACTGGAATACACTACACAGCTTTATCAGCTTTTTAAAACACTAGGCATCATTTGCCATCTTTGTAAATATTTACAAGGAAAAACATCATTACTTTTCTTAAATGAGACCTGCTCGATGATATACGCAGCCAACAAATGCAACCTCAAAGCTTTCAAAATGAGACACGCACAGTTTCTAATCTTCATCGGTTGTAAAGATACATGTTGTCTTCCAGTGAATGCCACAACTCCTCTGATCGCATCAAAGTTCGTGTTTGGGATGAAGATGACGACATTAAGTCGCGAGTTAAGCAGCGTTTGAAAAGGGAATCCGATGACTTCCTGGGCCAAAGCATCATTGAAGTTCGCACGCTGAGTGGAGAAATGGACGTCTGGTACAACCTCGGTAAGCGATCATCTAGGTTTTTTTGTCCTGATCTCTCTGCAATAATGTTGAAGTTCAGGGAGGTGCAGGATATGCAGGAACTTGACTTCACTGTTCCAATAACTGGCAGCAATTCAGTCATTTTAAAGTTGGCTATTGGATTCAAAATGCTGGAACAATTGTAATGTTGACACTGACACAAAATTTGGTATATGCTGGTGTTGTGTCAGTGTAAACTGAGTAAAGAGTAAAGTGTCTCCTCAGATGACACTGTGTGCTGTCATTGTGGCTGGATGCATCTTTTTAAAGTGTTTTTGGCCCTTTGTGGAAAACCTCTCTGCTGTGCTTTGACTTCTCTATAAAAGGAAAGAGGTTATTTTGTTGCTAAAATATTAAACCCAAGGCACTTACAGAGCACAAAACGTTCACATTGACTTGTGTACTTGTTGTAGGGACAGTTCACCCAAAAAAATAATATTCTGTCAAGATTTACTCGCTCTCGCCGTTGTGAATTTCTTCGGTGGAATACAAATGGAGAAATTTTGAGAAATGTTCACGCTGCTCTATTTCGTCTTTTTTGTTAAAATTAGTATGTGGTTTGACAGACATCATGCAAATGTATTTTAGTTTTTTGTAGTACAAGAGAAATGTTATTGAATTGTGGGACTTGCTAGTGATGATGAATGTTGTAGACCACCTCTCTCTAAGTGGGACGTCGCCCATGACTCCAAGGTTTGTGCGTATAGTTCATTACCCACATCTCCCAGCCTGACAGCACGTCTCTTCTCGCCCAATTACACCAGTGTGCAGCAGCCCAGAACCCTCCAGGACGTCCCATGCATGAAATCCACTTCTCCAAATTCTTCATCTCTCACTGTTGCTTTTTTCACGTCTCATTATTATTCTGATGTAATCTACCCTTTGTTTATTCTCTCATTTCTAATGTTCTCATTTGTACAGTCCATTTTACTGTTCCGATTGTGTTTCTCTGAATCTCTGGACACCACATCTGCTGTAACAATTATTCTCAATAGTAGTAATTCAGCTTCTCGTCCTCTTGTCTGTTTCTCACCCGTATCATCCTCTCTTTCTCTATCTCTATCTCTATCTCTATCTCTATGTCTGTCTCTCTCTCTCTCTCTCTCTCTCTCTCTCTCTCTCTCACTCATCCCTCCTTCGGAGCAGATATCCTCCTTGATTATTATGTAGCCCACTCCAGTCGGAAATTCAGCACTTAGCCGACAGATATAAATTATCCCAATAATTTGCTTGTCAGGCGAAATGGTTAGGGAAAAAAGAAACTGGTGTTTCTATTAAAAAAAGCCTCCTGAGGATTTTTCAGTTCGGAGAGAGAAAAGCCAAATATCAAACATGAAAATAATTTATAAAATGGAACCATTCAGGCTCTAAATTCTGATTGTAAACTGTCTGTAAACGTTGTTAAAATCATTTTCTTTTATTGAAATATAGAAGAAATACAGTCAAAAGTTTATATACAACTTGTTGTATATAAACGTTAATATAAAATGTTAATTATTTTACCTAAATAGAAGGGGGGATCATGCAAAATGCATGTTATTGTTTATTTAGTTCTGACTAAAAATAAGATATTTCACATAAAAAATGTTTACATATAGTCCACAAGAGAAAATAATAGTTGAATTTATAAAAATGACCCGGTTCATAAGTTTACACCCTCTTAATTCTTAATACTGTGATGTTACCTTAATGATCCACAGCTTTGTTTTTTGTTTAATGATAGTTGTTCATGAGTCACTTGTTTGTCCTGAACAGTTAAACAGCCTGCTGTTCTGGAAAATCCTTCAGGTCCCACAAATTATTTGGTTTTTCAGCATTTATGCATATTTGAACAACAATGACTGATTTTAAGGTCTATGAGGGACTCATATGCAACTATTACAGAAGGTTCAAACACTCTGAATGATTTTTTTATTCAGGTCAGTACTAAATAAAAAATAACATATGCTTTTTATATGATTTGTCAAAATAATTAACATTTTGCAGATTCTGCAAGATGCATGTAAACTTGACCTCATGTAAATATTAGATGGAAATCTAAACTTTAAACAAACATTAGAAATGCTTCCATGGTGGCTAACTGAAATAAAATAACAAGTACTAAAACTAAAGATAAATAGACTATGTCTTTACTACCTTCCTGTGCCTTAAACGTGTCAGTTGTGTAGCTGTCTATGCAGGGTCGAAAAGCTCTCGGATTTCATCAGAAAATATCTTAATTTGTTTTCCGAAGATGAACAAAGGTCTTGGTGGTTTAAAATGACATGAGGAAGATTGATTAATGACAGAATATTCATTTTTGGGTGAATTATCCCTTGATGTAAATGGAGTTCCCTTAGCAATCACCACTAATAAAGACAGTACTTTAGCAAAGTGGTTTTATTGTGGATACACACACAAACAAACAAATACATTAAGATCCTGTCTTACCCTGAGTGGTTATTATTGCTGCACTGTTCCCTTGGGTTAAATATCTCTGGACATCCAGCAATTATTCATCCATATCTCACCCCACAGAGAAAAGAACAGACAAGTCTGCTGTTTCTGGTGCCATTCGCCTTCAGATCAGTGTTGAAATTAAGGGTGAAGAGAAAGTGGCCCCCTACCACGTCCAGTATACCTGTCTACATGAGGTAGAGCAACACATAGACACCACAGTGTCCGCCTGACATGCATTTACCATGTACAGATCTCGCATTATCAGGCAGCTGAGGTTATGTGACTGTTAGTCACTAAATATTAAGTCTCTATTCTTTCTCGTAGAACCTCTTTCATCACATCACAGATGTCCTCGGTCAGGGTGTGGTGAAAATCCCAGAAGCCCGTGGCGACGATGCCTGGAAGGTTTACTTTGACGATGTGCCACAAGAAATAGTGGATGAATTTGCAATGCGCTATGGGATTGAATCCATCTACCAGGCCATGACGTATGTATTAGTCCATCCACCATGCTACCATCTTTTGTCTTCTCTTTTCTGAACACAAGAGCTTTAAAAATCACATACACTTGGTCATCCAAGATGTCGATACATTTGTTTGTTCATCCGAACAAATTTGGAGAAATTTAGCATTGAATCACTTGCTCAACAGTAGATCCTGTGCAGTGAATGAGAGTCTAAACAGCTGATAAAAACATCAGAATAATCCACAAGTAATCCACATGAGTCCAGTCCATCAATTAGCGGTTCAGACTCTTATTCTGATGGCACTCATTCATTGTTGAGCAAGTGATCCTAAATTTCTTTAAATCTGTTCCCATGCTACAGCCAATCTACATCTTAGTGGAGGGTGAGTGAGGGATAAATAAATGTAGTCTTCTCCACGGCAGTAGCTGGATCTTGGATAGCAAGGGCAGTAGAGAAATGAACTCCTGAGTGCTGTTCATGTCTGTGGTTGTTAATGGCTTGAGTATGAGTCAGTCTCCATCAGGCGTCAGGAGTGTGAGGAGATGCTCATTAACGGAGCACATCGCTCAAGTAAAGCACACGCAAGCGACCATATCTCACGCCGAATGGGCCACAAGGCCAGTTGGAGCAATGACAGATCCATCTAGCCAGCCAATCAGCAGTGATTTAACTAGGCGCCCCTCAGACAGACCTCTTGTAGAGAGCCATTGCCACTGAGTAAGAGCCAAAAGTGTAGAGGTTGTCTCAGTTCAATTTTGTTTTGATTAATTCAGTTTGCCCTATGCAAACTGTTTAGTTGTGTTCCAAACTCTTGTGAGTTTCCTGCATGCGTACCCTGACCATCATGGAATCTTATAATCATTAACTAAAACCATAAAATAATTTTCAGTACTTGAAATAAAATAAATGTTAAAGGATTAGTTTACCTCCACAATAAACATGTCCTAACAGTTTTTTTTTTTTATCTGATAATGTCCTCCAAGATGTTCAGGTCTTTCTTTCTCCATATAGTGGACTACAGTGGGGATCAACGGATTTCAATGCAGCTTCAAAGGGCTCTACACAATCCAGCCGAGGAATAAGGGTCTTATCTAGTGAAATGATGGGCCATTTTCTAAAAAAAAAAAAAAAAAAATGTATATACTTTTTAACCACAAATGCTTGTCTTGCACTAGTTTGGCTTCACACATTACATAATCACATTAATGTCTTTACAAAGCGAATGTTCAAAGAAAGTCAAACACCCTTTACAGTAGAAGGTAAAACAACAATGTTTGGCAATTTTAAAGTTGGATGAGAAAATGAGATTTGAGATGAGTTTTTCGTCCTACCCTACCTTTTTGAAATATGACCTTTCCAACGTGATTATGTAATGCGCAAGTCGAGCTAGTGCAAGGTGAGCATTTGTTGTTAAAAAGTATATACATTCCTGTCTTGACAACTCTCTGAAAGGTTTAACATGGTAATGGATATGACAATGTTAATGTATTTGGTCTTGGCGAAATAGATCTGCTAAGCTACTGCTGTTGGTTATTGCTGTAGTTGTAGATTATTGCTGCTGCAAGCAAGTACAGAACTTGCTACTGCCAAAGCATATGGCGATATGGTGCTGGGAGTATTTTAGACATGCTACTGCATTAATAGCATATAAAACAACCCGTGGCAGATCTATACAGGTGGAGCTGGGGAAGGTGGAGGGTTTCAAAAGAACTCTGAAAGCGTGCTGCCAAAGTGAATACTACCAGCCATTTAAATGTGAAGCCGCAAGCTCATTGGTTGCATAACCAACATGAACCAATCAGTTTGTGCCAAGTCGTATACTCTGTGAATATCATCAGTTATGTTAACAACACGTTACCTTCGCCATCTAGAGTTTCATGGCAGAACTACACTGTAAAAAAATTAAACACCAATTTGTTGAGTTAAAATTTATGTTGAATCAACTCAAATATCTAAGTTGTCACTTAGTACAACTTAACATTTCAAGTTGACTGAACTTTTTTTTTTTTTTTAGCAAATGGCTGATCGTTTCGCCATTTAGATAAGACCCTTATTCCTCGTCTGGGATCGTGAGGAGCTCTTTGAAGCTGCTCTGAAAAATGACTGAAATATAAAAATAAAATGCCTTAAATGATCTAAAAGATTGCATATTTGAAGACAATTTCATCCTTTTAGTATGAACTGTTAGAAACTGCTTTTGTGTCAGGAGCGTATATAGGCCTTAAAATGCTGCCTACCTAGGTTTTGGAATAGTGTGATTGTCTTTCTAAGCACAAAGTGGATTTATAGTGGATGCGTTTGAAGAGAAGCACTTTTATCCTCTGCATCTCTTGTCTCTTTGTGTATACAGGCACTTTGCATGTCTCTCGTCTAAGTATATGTGTCCCGGGGTCCCTGCTGTGATGAGCACCCTGCTGGCCAACATCAACGCCTACTACGCCCACACCACTGCATCCACCAATGTCTCTGCTAGCGACAGATTTTCTGCATCCAACTTTGGGGTATGTTGAACTATCACACAATATGCAGACTGTAAAGAACACATACACATGCTCAAAATTATTCATACCCTTGGTCGATCTGTGTCATTAATCCTTTTGATCTTTTATTTTAAAATGTTACAAAAATCTAACTTTTCATTGTACAATAACATTTCAAAATGGGAGATAGATCTCATTATGATTTTTTTTTTTCTCTAATACACATTGGCCACAATTAATCATACCCTTTTATTCAATGCTTTCTGCAAACTCCTTTTGCAAAGATAACAGCTCTGAATCACCTATAATGCCTGATAAGTTTAAAGAACATCTGACAGGTGATCAGAGACCATTCATTCATACAAAATCTCCAGACCCTTCAGAGTTCCAGGTCCACGTTGGTGCCTCTCGCCTTCAGTTCATCCCACTCATTTTCTATAGGGTTCAGGTAAGGGAACTGGGATGGCCATGGTAGAAGCTTGGTTTTGTTCTCAGTGACCCATTTTTGTTTTGATTTTGATATTTGTTTGTGGATCATTGTCCTGTTGGAGGATCCAGCCAAGGCCCATTATAAAATTTCTAGCAGATGATGATGATGCGATATATCTGAACAATGTATCCAGTATCGCTGGCAGAAAAAGATACAGCAGTATATTTCATTGTGCACGTGGGGTACTTTTTATCCCTGTGTGCACCAAACCCATCTTGAGTGTTTGCTGCTAAAAAGCTAATTTTTTCGTTTCATCTGACCATAGAACTCAGTCCTGTTTGAAGCTCCGGTAGTGTCTAGCAAATGAATGTGACATATTTGAATAAAAAAGATCAAATGGATAAACAATGCAGACTTATTTTCACAGCCTTCTTTGATCATATTTACCAAGGGTATGAAAAATTGAGCACAACTGTACATATCTAGTTCCTTCTTAAAGGCCTGTTGACACCAAGTCTGATTTTTTTTTTTATATAAAACATGGATATTTTCTTTTATTTTATTTTCCCTCAAATGTCAAGTAATTAATTACAATACGGTAGCTTTTTGTGAAGAATAGGAGTGTTTAAGTGTAAAACAGAATGCTGATAAATGTCATCAAATGACAAAAAAAAAAACTGAAAATGCTTTGAATATTCATAACTAATTCATAATCATTTGTGAACACAAAAGCTCTGAACAGTAGATAAAATTATGGAAGAGAAGCACAGAGAATCCTCCCATTTATTTTTTGTCTGCATTTTGTTAAAGGATTAGTTCACTTCCAGAATAAAAAAATTCCTGATAATTTACTCACTCCCATGTTATCCAAGATGTGCATGTCTTTCTTTCTTCAGCTGAAAAGAAATGAAGGATTTTGAGGATAACATTCTAGGATTTTTCTCCATGTAGTGGACTTCAATGGGAGCCAGTGAGTTGAAGGTCCAAATTGCAGTTTTAATGCAGCTTCAAAGGGCTCAACACAATCCCAGCCGAGGAATAAGGGTCTTATCTAGTGAAACGATCTGTTATTTCCATTTAACCACAAATGCTCGTTCTGCACTACTCTGCTCTGCAAGACATGTCTGTGACTTCACACATTACATAATCATGTTGGAAAGGTCGCATGGTTAGTTTTTCATCTGTGTACTCTGGTTCAAAAATGTAGGTTAGGGCGAAAAACTCCATCTCATTTTCACCTCCATGTTAAAAATTGTCAGACACTGGTGTTTTAGCTTTTTTTGTAAAGGGCGTTTGACCTTCTTTGCATGTTCACTTTGTAAACACTGGGTTGATACCTCTGCCTACTGCAAGATGAGCATTTGTGGTTTAAAAAAAGTGTATACATTTTTATTTTATTTTATTTTTATTTTTTTAGAAAGTGTCCAATCGTTTCACTAGATAAGACACTTAGACTACGTTCAGACTATGAGCCTTAAGGGGGGAAATTATCAGGAAATTTTCATTCTGGAAGTGAATTAATCCTTTAACAGAGATGATTTTTCACATAAGCACTAAACCAATGAACGTATTCAGGTCCTCCACCAGAAAATAGTGCAAAATCGAAAGACCATTTTGAAAATGAAGGTATCCATTGTGGCAGTCCTTTTTTATCTTGTATTGACAGACCAGCTAAGTACAGCACCATGGGACACACAATTCAATATCACCATTATGGATGAAAACACTTCAGCTAATTGCAAGCCGTAATTATAATGTCAAGACAGACAAGCAAGTTGCATATGTAAAATACGCTTGTTAATGCCATTGTCATTAGCACTTATAGGTTAGTTGACTCAAAATCATTATTTATTGTTGTAGCTAAATATTTCCTGACAGATGGCTAAAAACCTTGCTTCATTTTTCTCGTCTTGCAGAAAGAAAGGTTCGTCAAGCTCTTGGATCAGCTGCACAATTCCCTGCGCATTGACCTCTCAATGTATCGAGTGAGTGTTGGTGGCTTAAACCATTTTTTTTCTTTCCCTTTTTAATATTTTTAGATCATATACTGGTGATACTTAGTATCGGTCTCTTCTCTTTCTTAGAACAACTTCCCTGCAAGCAGTAAGGAACGTTTACAGGACCTCAAATCTACAGTGGACCTGCTGACCAGCATCACCTTCTTTAGAATGAAGGTAAACAAAGAAAAATACACTGAATCTTTTTTGATCCTCAATCCATATTTTCCATCAGTGTTTATTTTGTCTTTTATTGTCTTTTATACTGTCTATCGTCTCACTCTGGACAGGTCCAGGAACTGCAGAGTCCCCCGAGAGCCAGTCAGGTTGTGCGAGACTGTGTCAAAGCTTGCCTCAACTCTACATACGACTACATCTTCAACAACTGTCAAGAACTGTACAGTCGCCAATATCCTCAGATCGGAGACACGGTTAGACAATCATTCATCTATGCATTCTCACATGATTTAAAGCTGAAGTGTTACATCTCTGGACCACAAGCTTCACCAAACATTGTTGCAAAAATAGCCCAACCTCATTTTTTCTTTCCACTGTGCTACTTTTCCATTATTTTTTCTATGTAGACATGCCCCAGATGGACATGTTTTACTGTTTTGCTCACATCTTTGCATCTTTTGATCTTTGAAACAGCATTCTTAAAATGCACCACTTAATTTTAGAAAAGGTCTTGTCTGTAGGTCTTGCATTTTTTCCTGCAATGTTTGTCATTTTCAACAACAAATGAGTACGTGTACTATTACAATTATATTTATTATTACTCTCAATTTATTACCATTATTTATCGCTAAAATAATACTTATAGTATTTATTAATATTTTAAATGAGCTTTTATATATTTTATTTAGTATTTCAGTTTTCATTTTAATTTTAGTCATTTTCAACTTTTTTTTGTTATTAATACTTATTTATTTCAGATAGTTGCAACACGTCTGTTCCCTTCTCTCTCCCTTTGTTTGATTTCATGTAATGTTTCAGTTATTTATTTAATTTTAGTAACTGTCTCATTTTCTTGTCATTTCTATTATTTTCATTTTTTTATTAAATGTTTTTTTTTTCTGTTTTTGATAAGGTTACTTACTTGCCAATGCAACATGTCTGATTTTCTTTCTCTTTTTTAAATTTTATGTAATATTTGAGTTAAATATTTTTATTTAGCTTTTTTATTTTTTGGTATTAATACTTAGTTTATGTCAGATTGCCAATGCAGCATTTCTCATTTTATTTATTTTTTATTTTATTTATTCATTTTATTTATTTATTATTTCTGTTTCCATTCTAATTTTAGTAGTTTTCTCATTGTCTTGTGTCACTTCTATTAATTTAATTAAGTTTTTATTAAATATTTTTATTTAGTTTTAGTTTTTTTTTTTTTTTTTTGATATTGCTACTTATTTTATTTCAGATAGTTGCAACATTTCTCATTTTCATTCTTTCTTTTTTATTTTATGTAATATTTTAGTTTATTAATTCATTTTTTTTATTTTAGCAATTTCCACATTTTCTTTTCATTTTAGTTCTTCTCAGTGTACAAAAAATATTTGTATTTTAATTTTTGTTGTATTAATACTTACTTATTTTATTTCAGAAAGCTGCCAATGCAACATTTCTCATTTTCTTTCTTTCTTTTTTATTTTATATAATATTTCAGTTATTTATTATTGCTGTTTTCATTTTAATTTTAGTAATTTTCTTATTTTCTTGTGTCACTTCTATTATTTTCAGCTTTTATTAAATATTTTTATTTAGCTTCCCCTTTTTTGTTGATATTATTTAGGGATGTTTGTTTTGTTGTTTTTCCTAATCAACGGCCGACGCTCGCTAACCGTTTATTAACCATTAACAAGATTATTTTAAATGAGAATTTAATTAAGTTAGAAAGGATATGTGTCTGTGACACGTTAAAAATACCAAAATTTGTTTTCCAGGGAATGCGCAAAAAGCAGCAAACAACAGAACATGAGGATTCACATGTACACATCACACACCTGCGGCGCTTCTGCAAACTGAAAAAAACATAATAGCCTAAAGTAAGGCTATATATATAATGAATAGGCCTATACGATACATATTTTTACTTAATTAACCAAACGAAAGAAAAAAAACTGTGCAACAAGGAGCTATATATGCAGAGAAAGGAAGGCGGCTGAAAGCGGCATCCTAGTTCTTTATTTTAAAAAGCACAAAGATTAGATTTTATTGTGAATGTACACAAATTGAATGTACGCAAACCATTTACAGTTTCGATTTTCGGTATGACTAGGAGTTATTGTTAAAAAAAGCAAGTGATTGCGGTGGCGCCACACACAGTTTAGTATTGCTGACTTAAGGATTGCTCAGCCAAACATATTGCTTAATCACCGTAGGCCGACTGCTTTGATATTATGCCAAACAATTTGTTTTATGTGAATATTGGAACAAGCGAAGTACAAAGGTTTATATAAATAATTCAAATACATGTCGAATGCGGAAACATTTGGATTTGTGTCATATGAAAGACCCAACGTTAGTTTCAGTTTTGCTTTAGCCTAAATGAATTTGTTTTGGCTTGTCGTTTATATACCCTAGCTTCTTTTATTTTTCATTCTTGTTCTTTTCTGAATACTGTTAAATTGAAAGGATTTTTTTTGTGGAGTGAGGGGAAATAATTTCAGTTTTCATTTTAATTTGAGTATTTTTCTCACCTTCTTGTATCACTTTTATTATTTTCAGTTTTCAGTAAATATTTTTATTTAGCTTTTTTTTTAGTTCTACATTTTTTTAATAGATTTAGTTAACAATAAAAACACTGTTTACATTAAACATCAAAAAATGACACACATCACCTTTAAAATGTGTATTTTTAATCATTTAAAATACCAATTTAAAATGTAGGTAAGCATACATGTATGTATGTATGTATGTGTGTGTGTAACTCAAATAATAATTTGAATTTAATTATATAGTAATAATTTAATGATTAAATTAAATTATTTCTTCTTCTTATGAATCAAGCAAAAGATTCATGTTTTCTGTTTTTATTCCTCTCTTGTTCCAGCATAAGGAGGAGTGCACCCCAGAAGATCAGGGCCCGAGCATCAAAAATTTAGACTTCTGGCCCAAACTCATTACCCTTATAGTGTCCATCATTGAGGAGGACCGCAACTCCTACACCCCTGTCTTAAACCAGTGAGTATGCACACAAACCTGAATGTATACACACCCTAAAGGCCAAAGTATACTTCGGCTGTCCACATTATATAATTTTCGTCATCAGGAGGGCAATTTTTTGAGACCCCACGGACTGTGTGGAAAAAGGCAGCAAAGATGCGAGAGT
The DNA here is from genome assembly GCA_033026305.1 of Cirrhinus molitorella. Taxonomy (NCBI): domain Eukaryota; kingdom Metazoa; phylum Chordata; class Actinopteri; order Cypriniformes; family Cyprinidae; genus Cirrhinus; species Cirrhinus molitorella. The sequence goes on along the minus strand of CM065139.1, from coordinate 26,917,290 downwards.
CTAAACAATTGTACTGCGCTCATCCACAGATGTGTATGCTTTGAAAGCTGTGTGGACAAGAAACGTGAAGAATACCTTATATTCCTGCCATAATGTGTCTGTCTCTTCCTTTTTCTCCACAGGTTTCCTCAGGAACTGAACGTTGGGAAACTGAGTGCTGAAGTCATGTGGAATCAGTTCTCTCAGGATATGAAATACGCCATGGAAGGTCAGTAACAGTTTGGTCTGCTGATTTACTATACTAAAGACAATGTGACCTTTTTGTTTACCCACCAAATGTTGTGTATATATTATTCCACAGAACATGAAAAACACCGGCTGTGTAAGAGCGCAGACTACATGAACCTGCACTTCAAGGTCAAGTGGCTGTATAATGAATATGTGAAGGATCTGCCAGCCTTCAAGGGAGTTGTGCCCGAATACCCCACGTGAGTGAGCTCTTCATCATCTCAACTACCAAACACATTCAGAAGTCAAAGTGTTTTTAAAATTTATTCACATTATGTCTTGCCTTTTCCAGGTGGTTCCAGCAGTTTGTGCTGCAGTGGCTGGATGAGAATGAAGATGTGTCCATGGAGTTCATGCATGGAGCCCTGGAGAGAGATAAAAAAGATGGAGTAAGATGTTTTTTTAGTGCAATTCCCCAATTTAGTGCCTGTTATGTTTCACACATTCTCATACAGAAGTGTTTTTTGGGCTTTATGGTGCTCTTGTGCCCACAAATGGGTCATTTTGTCTTTCGAAACTGTTTAACAGTTTAAAAGTTTTGCCATTTTGCAAGTTTTTCAATAGCAGTTATGTTAATTGTACAAAAATTAGTTTCTTCCTGCTTGTTAAAGGAATAGTTCACCAAAAAACAATGATGTCTTGTATTTATTATCCTCAGGCCATCCAGAATGGAAATGTATTTTTTTTATAGTCTAAAACAGATTTGGAGAAATTTAGCAGTAACTAGTCACAAGTAATTCACACGACTCCAGTCCGCTAATGAATGTCTTGTGAAGAGAAAAGCTGCATGTTTGTTATAAACAAATCCATCATCAAGATGTTTTTTACTTCAAACTGTTGCTTCTGGCTAAAATACAAGTGCTCTATTCATAATGAAGTCATCTTGGCTAAATCAGCAGAGAAATATGCACAGATCTAGCATAGTTTACAAATGAATTTTGATGTGAGAGGACAACAGAGGATGGACTTTTTCACTAGAGGAAGTGTTGTTATGGGTTCATATTTGAAGTTAAAACACCTTGCAAACACAAAGCTTTTCGCTTAGCAAGACATTAGTTGATTGTCTGGAGTAGTGTGGATTACTTGTGGATTATTGTGAGGTTTTTATCAGCTGTTTGGACTCTTATTTTGACGGCACCCATTCACCCATTCATTGGTGAGCAAGTGGTGTAATGGTAAATTTCTCCAAATCTGCTCTATGAAGAAACAAACACATCTACATCTTGGAAGGCCTAAATATGAGTACATTTTCAGCACATTTTCATTTTTGAGTGAACTATTATATTAAAGGGAACAGTATTTAGGCTTAGACTTATAGGTGTAATATAATGTAAATGTCTCTTACTGTAATATGCAATAGAAAACCGATGAAAGGTTACATTATTTAATCGATTTTTGACATATTTTGGACTATGGGGGTGCCATTATTTCAATGATGTGAAATGGTTGCACTCACCTGTTGCTATTTTACTGCAACACAACTTGGAAATTAAAATACTGATATGATGCCACATTGTGCGGCTTTTGGCTGTAATTTTCATTCAAATGGCAAAAAAAGAGGCAATGACTTTACTGCTTTTATAGTGATAAGAAGAAGAGAAAAGAATGGGAAAATGTCTGTGGATGAATAAGACTTCTGAAAGACCCAAGTCTTTGTTCTCTCCACTTTAGCCCTGATGCCTTTGAGACTTTTAGAAAAGAATCAGTTCCTTGATTTTGAGGGATTGGGAATCAAGAGTCGATTCCAAAGGTTTTAATCGATCCCATTAAGGGGAATCAAATCCTCATTCAGAGCCTTTTTCAGTTCAACAAAGCTTATCTATGGTTGCCTCTCAAACGGAAGGCTGCATATCTTGGCTGCTACGTCATCAAACGTCACTAATTGTCGAATCACAGAAATAAACTGAATGAAAATGAGTCGATACTGAGCTTGTCTGTGTTTTAGGTTGCAGCCTTCCATTTGAGAAGCACCCATTAATTTGCAGCTTGCTCGCTAATAGTGATTAGAAGTCTGATTCGCTTTCATGAAAAGGTTCTTTTAGATAGATTGTTTTAATGAACCAGTTTAACAAACAATTAAGAGGTTATTTTATGTTGGAACTGGCTTACGTTGTCCACAGTTTTGAGCACTGCACTACAGAATAGATTATCAAAGTCCCTTTAAGGCAAGTCATTCCACTCGGCGGCCATCTTTGAAACGCCTCTCGGGCATGCAAATGCAGCTCCTAACTATTTGAATGGGGAAACATCAAATTCTCCAAAACTGTTCACAAAGTTTATGATTAAATTTCATATTTGAAATCACCAATGAAATCTGACAAGAACTGCATAATAAATATTGTTCCTTTTGCTCCAATAGCGTTAAAAAGCGCTTATTTTTCAGGCTAAATCAGCCAGTGTGCATGCACAGTACTGAGCACACATCTTAGAACGCCGACTGTTTCTATAGCAACCGGGACTTCAAATGGCAGCTGCAGTGACACACTGATTTTACTAATCAAAGATTGTCTCTTTCATTAAGAAGACGGGGCTTTGCGGCCATAATGAACGTTGCGTTTTTTTTTTCCCATTCAAAACTATACGAGTGACACGTCTTGGGTATTCTATAGTCTTTGATAGATTATGATGTGATTGAGGGTCTTGATAAGTTTCCATCTTAAATTTTTTTTTTTCAAACCGTTTTATCAGTCAATGATAAGTGCAGAGAGCACAGATAAGTAGCAGAGCGTGCATCTGTTTGACAGATAAAAGCTGTTATACAGTATCTCATAGAAGTGAGCACCAAAAATTTCAGAATCGAACAGCCCTAGCTTTTAATAGGCCACAGCTACTAAAAGAGCTTACAAATGGCAGAGACAAGAAATGCTAGATGTCATCCTTGTAGGATGTAAACATGCCGACGCGTGTCATGATACCGCAGCCACTGTAGGAGTTTCTCAGTGCGGATTTCACTCGATATCAGGGGCATTAAGACTCCTTGAGGAGAGAAATTGATGGTACAGCATATGGTTTAGGCCTTTGCTTGTATCCATCGCTACATGTAAGCTCTTTCAGTAGCTGTGGTCTACTAAAAGCCAGTGGAGAGAACAAAAACGCAGGTCTTTAGGACGTTTAGTCAACATGCATCTTCCCATTCTTTACTCCTCCTCTTAACGATACGAATGCAGTGAAGACTTGCGTCACTTCTTTTGTTGTCCTTCAACTGAAAATGACAACAAAACGCCACACAATGTGGCATCGTATCATTGTATGTGTTGCATAAAATAAGCAAATAAAAATAGCAACAGTTAGCATCAGTTGCTCAAAGTGCAAACATTTCACGTGGCACCCCCCATAGTCCAAAAATATGTATAAAACAATGTGGATTTTTTTTCAATAATGCAAATCTTTTGTGTTTTCTACTACAAATTTCAGTAAGAGGCATAATTTATGTTATATTAAGTCTTAGAAGTCTACCACACATTCCTTTAAAAAAAATAAAATAAATAAATAAATAAAAAGCATGTCACCCACATACCTACTTTTACTACATACCTGCTTTTAAATAACATGTTTCTGTCTCTTCTACAGTTCCAGCAGACGTCAGAGCATGCTCTCTTCTCCTGTTCGGTGGTGGACGTCTTCACCCAGCTCAACCAGAGCTTTGAGATCATCAAGAAACTGGAGTGTCCCGACCCCAAAGTCATGGCCCTCTACAGCCGCCGGTTCGCCAAGGTGGACCAGCATCTCTCCTAATCTAATTACAAACAGATTCATGTCAGAAACAAATGTCGGCTGTCAAAGTATTATCTCATTTCTAGAATTATCTGTGATTTCTAAGAGAATGGCCCCTTTTTACCCAAAGGGCATCTCAGTGCGAAGCAAATGAAGAATATCAGCAGAGCAAAAACATTTGTCTGAAAGAATGAGATTCTATTGTAATCGAATGAAAATGCTTAATGTAGCCCTTTCCATTAGGCTTCAGTCAGTCCCCAGACTAAGTCTGGCAAGCTTCTCTGAGAGAAATGCATAGCTCCCTCAAGAATCTTTATCGGACACGTGGAGAGCTCATTGGGCTGATGTCCAGCAGTTTTATGGTAGCAAACGCAGAGCGCTGAGTGCACAATTGAGCCCCAGAGAGTTTCTGCTAGATTTCCTGAAATGTTAGCCTGCTTTTTCATTTGTTTGTTTGCTAATGCTATTACCAAGACATTTTGACTTTTGAAAAACGTTAAGCTCAGTTCTTATTTCTTTGTCTTTACAGACCATTGACAAAGTTCTGCTGCAGTACAGTGCCATTTTGAAGAAGAGCTTCCCGTCCTACTGTGATAAGGAGAAGATTGTAAGTTGTTCTCCTGGTAGTTAACACTGGCATTTCTGTTAGTTTGTAGTCTGTTCTAATAAATCTCATCACATATCACATAGTTATTCAATTATAAACCATTTTCATGTATTTCCTAAAAAAAATATGAATTTATGTATTATTCATAAATATTTTTTAAAAGAACGTCTATATATAATGCATATCATAAGACATAAAAATATCTTTATTATATATTTGATTCATATATTAATATCAGTAATTGTATTGTTTATACATATTTTAGTTTTTTTTTTTTTTTTTTAAATGTTTTATTATTTCTATTTTATTTTTTTTTATTTCATGTAATTTTTTGTTATTATATGAAATTATTTGTTTTATTTTCTCACATCTTTATTCATATTAAAATGTCCTCTGATGGCTTATTTTTAAAGTACATTTTATGTACATGCCTTTTTTATTTTATATACATTTTATTTAATTTTATATTTTTTTTTTATTTTTCTACTGTCTTATTCATATGAAAATGGCCTCTGATGACTTATTTTAAAGTACATTTCATGTAGATGCTTTTTATTTTTTATTTTTTTATTATTTAATTGTATTATTTTTATGTTTTTTTTGTTTTAATTGTATTATTTTATTTTGTAGATTTTTTTATTTTTATTTTTCCACATCCTTATTCATATGAAAATGGCCTCTGATGGCTTACTTTTACATTTCATATAAATGAAATTATTTTTTTTCTATTTTTTATTATTATTATTATTATTTATTAATTTTATTTTTTTATTATTATTATTATTATTATTTTATTCTCCTACATCCTTATTCATTATAAAATAGCCTTTGATGGCCGACTTTTTAAAGTACATTTACATGCTTTTTTATTTTATTTTATTTTTCCACATTCTTTTTCATAAAAAAAATAGCCTCTGATGGCTTACTTTTAAAGTACATTTCATGTACAGGCTTTTTATTATTTTTTTATTTAATTTATATTTTATTATTTGATATTTTATTTATTTATTTTTTTTTTTATTTCATTTTATATATAAAATTATTTTCATTTTATATATGAAATTAGCCTCTGATGGCTTGCATTTAAAGTACATTTCATGTACAAGCTACATTGTATGCTAGTGTTTTTTTTTTTTTCTCATCTTTTCTAATAAATCTCTCTGTCTCTTTCTCGTTGTCCTCAGCCATGCGTCTTGATGAATAATGTCCAGCAGTTGCGTGTCCAGCTTGAGAAGATGTTTGAATCTATGGGTGCCAAACAGGTAGGAGAGCAGCAGGGGAAGGTCACCTTCTCTTAGCAAAGTCATTTGTCCTCTCCTCATTTGTCTGGGACATCAGAGGACATCAGTGGCCTGTAGTCTCTCTCAGCATATTAAGAGGACTCTCCCTGTTGTATCCAGATGGACTTGATGCAGCGTTTATACAGTCGATGAGTTGCTTGCAGGTTTTTTTAGGAATGATATAAATAGAGTGCACTAGTAAGCGGTTTCATAGCTGTTATTTTTTACTTTGATAAATTCATTATACTTGGCTTGCATTGCGTTTATTACTGTTTTGGCTAATGTTGAAGCAACATTTGTGTCTTTCGTCCTCAGATTGCCACAGAGGAAGCCAGGGTATGACTAGAATTTAGATCTCTTTAGATGATAGGAAGAGTAGAGTAGTTTTGAATTTTCTTATAGATGACATGATTGCAGAATCTAGAAATATATGAAGCAAGCGATTTAACATTCTTTTTTTGAAATAAAGTTTGATGCTATAGTAAACCCTGAGGAGGAGGCAGAGGAGGAAGAGAAGGTGGGTATATTTTTGTATAGTTGCACAGCTTAATGTCATTATGCCATTATGTGCTTGTTTACTTTTGCATAGGGCATAGGAAACTTGTGGATAAAGTACAGTATGTTTGTTCCTAAAGGAACCAGCGCATGGACACTGATACTTTGAGAGAGACTTATTATTACACTTTGTTCTGTGATTAATCAGGTTATTGAGGAAAATGTGAAAGATGACAAGGTGGGTACAAGTAGGCTAGATGACGTTAAATAGCTTAGCTCTGCCCACTCACCCAAACGCCAATGCATTGAAACCATTTACATAGAATTAAAATAAAAAAGTAGTTTTGAAGGTAGAGTAGTTGCTTGTGTTGTACAGTATGTTGACTTTATGTTTGATTAGAACCCTGGTGTCATGAATCCTGTTGGATCAGGTCTTTGAATTTGTTTGGTTGTATTCATTTGAGGAGGATGACAGATTGTGGTGTTTTGTGTGTGTGAGTGAGTTGTGGCATTAGTTGAGTCTCAGGCTGATTAGTAAAGGATTAGTGAAATCTTGTGTGTGTTTCTGTGCATGAGACAATGACATCTGACTCTCCACATTGCTGATCTGGTTATTTTCTGTTTACTTGATTATTTTATTATGGTTTTCTTCAATATCTTGGACAGCAGGACTAAAAAATCCCAGTCTCACGTTTCAGGTTGTTGTGGTTGACTAAATGTTGTCTTTTAAAACTTGTTGGATGATTTTTGAATGACAATTCAGAGTTTTCATAATTTCAAAAAATGCACTGAAAAAAGGGAAAGCAGAAAACGAATACTAAAATAAAACATGAATTTAAAAATATAATAGAATTTAAAACATATACAGTGGTGGCCAAAATTATTAGAACACTAGTATTTTCACCAGCTAAAAATGGTTTTAAGTCAATTATACTGCAGTGTGTCAATAGGAAATATCAGTTTACATTTCCAGACAATAAAGTGGTCCTATTATGCTTTTTTACAAAGTCTTGATTTTGCTTTGGGGGTGTACTAGAACATGTTCCCATGCTTGGTGGTTTGAATTTTTTTTTTTGTCACATAATTTACAGTATTACAACAGCTTTCTGGCATAAATGGCTCGATTAGTTCCGGGTTTGATGAAGGCCGCCTTCCGAAGAAGCTTTCCCACTGCGTTGTGATTGGCGAACAGTTTAGACATGTTTCAGTACTGTCACGACCCTTGCCAAAGCATCAAGTTCAGTCTGCTCCGTTATAGCAAAGAACTTGGTTATAGTTAGATGTTGGATCCTATGGTCAGCCTGCGAGATTGCCGATACATGATATTATCATGCTAATTTATTACATTTATTTACGTGCATTCATTGCCTGAAACCATCTGCAGCATAAGGCTAAAAAGTGTTTTTAATATGACTTATGTTGTATTTAACATGACAACACTTGAATAAAGACATTGTAAGTTGCTAATTATAATGCTTACATTTCCTTAGTTATTCAAAAACCAGCTACAGAAAACAAGCAAAGAACTATCAAATACCATCAATGATTAGCATAGCCTAGTCTAGTGCAAGTTTATGCATTAAAAAAACACTTGTGTTATAAGTAAAGCTATGTACACTGTATGATGAACAAATCTCTTACCACACACTGCACACGTCTGCGACGCATTACACTCTGACACAACTGGAGATAATCACCCCTCTAGTCAGTGGCGTGCAGCTCTGATGCTGAAACTGGAGAAGATCGCAACTACTTTAGTCGTTGCTTGTGTTTATACTCATTGAAGTCTCCCAGAAGCGGCTCTCTGTGCTGCGTTGCTAAAATTAAGCTAATCCTAAATTTTTGTCCCTACCATTCGAATTTCCATAGGTGAGATTTATTTTATGACATCATAACATTCAGGAAACAAAGATTGTAGTCCAAATGAGATGTTTGTTGTAGTTCTTGAATAGGGAATTTTTTAAAACGAAATATCTCTCTTTGGAGTGGACTTTGTAACTTTGGATTTGTAACTTTGTACATCCTTTTTATGCACAAACATACACACCACACACTGACTCAAATTAAAAAAGTAAAAAAAGCATAGTAGGACCCCTTTAATTTTGCCATTGATTGTAATAATCGAGTGAGATTTTTGTTTGCAGAAGGAGTTTGACAGTGCCAGTGCTCCACTCATTTCAAGGTGTCTTGAAGATGTTGCCACAGTTTTTCTGGTTTTAGTCTGTCTCAGTTTGTTCTGTTTCTTCATATCATTCCTGACAGATGATGTTGATATCAGTTTAGAGCGCTGGCTTTTGTCAGACTCCTTGTGCAAACAAAAATCTCACTGGATTATCACTATTAATGACAAAAACATGAATGTTTGGAAATGTAAACTGATATTTCCTACGGACACACTACAGCAAAAGATAAGATAACTGACTTAAAACCATTTTTTAGCTGGTGAAAATACTAGTGTTCTAGAAATTTTGACCCCCACTGTATATGTATATAGAAAACTAGCAACCTAGATAACAGGGGTTATTAGGTGGTTCTAAAGGAGCTTTTCCCATTTACATTCACATTTCAGGATATACAGCCATGGCCAAAAATATCGGCACCCTTGCAATTCTGTCAGAAAATGCAAGAAAACTGTTGTAATTGCAAATGTTTTGGTACTCGCATGTTTATTTTTTTGTTTGCATTGGAACAACACAAAAAAATGAAAAGAAAAGTCAAATCTGATACAATTCCATACAGAACCCAAAAAATGCACTGGACAAAATTCCTGGCACCCTTAACTTAATATTTGGTAGCACCCCCTTTGGTAAAAATAACTGAAATCAGTTGCTTTCTGTAACCATGAATGAGTGAGTTTCTTACACCTATCTACTGTAATTTTGGACCACTCCTTTTTTGCAAACTGCCCCATGTCATTAAGATTTGTAGGATGCCTTCTCCCAACTGCTGTTTTGAGATCTCTCCACAGGTGTTCTGTGCGATTCAGATCTGGACTCATTGCTGGCCATTTCAGAACTCTTTGTAACCATTTCTGAGTGCTTTTTGAAGTGTTTTTGGGTCACTGTCGTGCTGGAAGACCCATGACCTCTGATGGAGATGCAGCTTTCTGACACTGGCCAATACGTTGCTCCCTAAAATTCTTTGGCAGTAATCAGATTTCATGATACTGTTCACACAGTCAAGGCGTCCAGTGCCAGAAGCAGCAAAGCAACCCCAAAACATCTTTGAACCTCCACAGTGTTTGACTGTAAGGATGGTGTTCTTTTCTTTGAAGGCCTCATTTATTTTTCTGTAAACAGTGCCATGATGTCCTTTACCAAAAAGCTCAAATTTTGTCTCATCTGTCCACAGTATGTTCTCCCAGAAGGATTGTGGTTTTGTCACATAAGTTTTGGCAAACTCCAGTCTTTTTTGTGCCTTTGTGTCAGCAGTGGTGTCCTACCATAACGTCCCTTTTTATTCATATGGCGACGGATAGTGTGAGCTGACACTGTTGTACCCGTGTCTGGAGATCAGCTTAAATTTGTTTGGAAGTTAATCTGGGTTGTTTATCCACCATTCAAACAATCCTTCGTTGTAATTTTTTATTATTTTTGCTCTTCTGTCCACGTCCAGGGAGGTTAGCTACAGTGCCATGGGCTGTAAACCTCTTGATGATATTGCACAGTGGACACAGGAACATTAAGATCTCTGGAGATGGACTTGTAGCCTTGAGATTGGCCATGTTTTCCACCATTTTTTCTCTCAAATCCACAGACAAACAAAAACAATAAGCATGTGAATACCAAAACATTTGCAATTCAAACAATTTTCTGAGAGAAGCGTTGCATTTTCTGTCAGAATTGCAAGGGTGCCGATATTTTTGGCCATGACTGTATGTATCTACCTTATTTCTCCTGTAAGAGCAGCCACAGCCATTTGTAAATTTTATGTGTCTGGCTTCCAGCTATTGTTAGCTGTACAAAACAAATTTTGCTGATTGATATTGCAAATTGGTGTGTCTTACCATATTTGTTTTATTTATTATTTTAATTATGAACACACTGGTTTGTAGCGCAAATAGTTTTACAGTTTACTGCACGTAGTTATTCTTCTCCTTATTTCCCTACAGTAGCTAATGAACCAGAACCCATAGGCTTAGTCCGCAATAAAGAATAAGGTGGATATCAATCTCAGAAAAGTACCAGAATAAAATGTGTCTAAGGTGTACTCTGCAGTGACATCTGCTTGCCAGATATTTCGACAGCACACTAGTTAGGAAGGTGGTACAAAACGACAGGTTCGTATTTGTATGGTAGCTTCAGTCTGACATTAGCTTCAGTTTGACTGTGTGATTTGGCTTCTGTCCTCAGCTGGAAGAGAGTGAGGATGAGGAGGACGAGTTACAGGAGGTTTGTTATTGGGATCATCCTTGTTGAATTCATTGCTGTGTTTCATCCGTTATTGTCCTTTTATTCCAAGCGTCCCATTCCAGCCCACAGACAGTGATCAGCTGTGTCTGAACTGTGTGTGAACTCCTGTTCGTGTCTCAGCCCCTGTAACACCGGCTCACTCTGACCTTCATCTTGTGCATGTGTTTTATAGGGGAATTTATTACATTCAATAGAAAAAAAAACCTTCATACCCTCTACAAATCTCCAACCCGCAACCTCATTGTAGACTAAATAGGGCAAATAAATAACAGCCAGGGTTATACTGTATAGTAGCTTTTTTTTTGTAATACCTTTATTCAGCAAAGATGCATTAAATGAATCAAAAGTAACAGTAAAGACATCAATATGTTAAAAAAAATAAATAAATAAATGCTGTGAACTTTTTGTGGATCCAGAAATTGCTAATAATAAGAAATGTTTCTTGAGTAGCAAATCCGTATATTAGAATAATTTCTGAAGGATCATGTGACACTGAAGACTGGAGTAATGATGCTGAAAATTCAGCTTTGCATCACTGGAAAAAATTACAATTTAACATAAAAATATTTAATATTTCACAGTATAACTATTTTCTGTATTTTTGATCAAATAAATGCATCTGAGAATAAAAGGCTTTCTTTGTAAAACACAAATGGTTTATAGAAAGTGCCTTTGGAATATCATCTTTTCATTTTGATATTCACTTCTTTAACCATCACCCCAGTGTTGCCCCCGTACAGCAAAATAATTGTATCTCTATATGAGTAGTTGACATGTAAAGACAGATTTTGATAGATTTTTTTCTTGACCTTGCCCATAGATGGACATCTCAGAGGACAAGGTGTGTATCAAGTCCCTTGAGTCAGAAAGTGATTAAAATGTCCCTAAATTTAAATGTAAATGTAGTTTATTTTCACATCTTGATTTGCACTTATAATTATACAACACTTCTTTATATCTGTGAAAAGCCCGAGAAAACGGACAGTGAGCGGAAGGTGAGACTCAGACTTGTTTCTCACTCCTGTGTTCAACAAGTCATTTAACATCAGTTCAGTCAACCCTTTTAATAGATCCAGGTTGTGATCTCAGTCTCCTATTGGTCCAGAAATCAAGAAAAATAAATATCTGTTTCATTGAAAGAATCAGAGATTGTTCATTAACAACATTTTAATTGTGGTTGGTGCTTTGGGCCAATAGGATGGCCATATGCAAATGACCCTGAGTTTTATTGTTTATGATTGGGCGAACATGAAGGCAGCAGTATTGCATCTGCAGTGCTTACTACTTTACTTTTTCTTTTTAGATATTATATACTAGTAGTATTGTCTAGTATACTAGCCTGATCTCATGACGATAATGCAAAATGTGAAATACTGCCAGGTACCTTTCGTGAAATATTCAATGTGAAATGTCCACTGAGTGACGCTAAAAGTGTTACTTTTTTTTTCACACAATCACAATCATTCCGTTTTTAGTTTGTTTCTCGATTTCTCATCTTTCTGCTCTTTCATTGTGAGTCGTATTTTTCACGGAATTCCTTCCTAAGGATTTTGCATATTTTCTTGCAAGTCCAGTTTCGTGCCGGCTGAGCTACAGAGCAAGCTTGTTACGTCTGGAAAGCGAAACCTATGTAGCTGTAATCAGAACTGTGTACGAAAGCTATTATAAGTGCTTGCTGTTTTACCGCCTCTGTTGGAAACCGCAGTAATATGCACTTATTGGTACGTATTTCGCATTCCCACAGGTACGTTTTCGTCATGAGATCGTTGGAGCATACCAGAATAACCAAACCCATAGCTCCTCCCTCCCCTCAACCCTGCTCATTAGTCTGGTTCATTTTATGGGGTTATGACATGATTGTTTAATTGTCTAAAAGTTAAACAATCCTTTACTTTGCTCTTTCTGAAGGTGGCTGTCAGCAGTAATCAGGTGGGTTACACAGACTGTGCAGTTATATATCCATGTGTGTGTTTATAAGCGCATAAACTGAGCTCTTATACAATAGAGGATTCCAATTCTGTCATTTTCCTTCTCCTTTCACTGGGACTGTGTGCATTTTAGGGCTCTTTTGCCCCATCACCATAAACCATGGTATTTTTCACCGTCTCTGAACTGTTATACCATCACATTGGTGTTATGAAGATGGTGTTTGTGCACCGGGTGAAATGTTGTTTGTTGAAATAGTGATGGTGGAGAGACGCTGAACTAATCAGAGCTTTGTGTCTCTCTCATTCTGCAGCTGGACACAGAGGCCAGTGACATCCTGAATGATCTCCAGGTCAAGCTGAACAACGTCTTGGACGAGCTGAGCAGCACCTTTGGAAACACGTCAGTGTTTATATGTCATATGCAGATGGGTTAATCAAATGTACAGATTATAAAACTAAAGCAAAACATCAAAGGGTTCACCCAAAAATTAAAATTCATGTTGTCCAAACCCATGAGTTTATCTTCAGAACACAAATTAAGATTAATGTGATTAAATAGTTCTCTTTGCACACAAGAAGTATTGTCATAGCTTCATGAAATTAAGAGGTTAGTTCACCCAAAAATTAAAATTGGCCCATTATTTACTCACCCTCCAAGCATCCTAGGTGTATATGACTTCCAATTGGAGTTATGTAAAAAAAAAAATTGTCCTGGCACTTCTAAGCTTTAGAATGGCATGGGCAGGTGTTTCTTTTCCTCAGTCCAAAACAAGTCCAATAAAGTTTGTCCTTCCATAATAAATGTGCCTCACATGGCTCTGAGGGGTGAATAAATGCCTCCTGTAGCGAATCAATGCATTTTTGTAAGAAATATATCCATATTTTTAAAATGTAATAGTCACTTTAATCTAGCTTGACCCAACTGGTCATACACTGAAGCAGCTCCCGGTGGATGACAGCGATTGTGCTGTGGAATGACCAAAACAAAGCAACGGTCATGAATTACAATTACAAAATGAAGATTTGTAAAGAAAAATGTCAGAGGACTTTGCTTCCTTTGCTCCTGTAAACAAACGTTTGTTTGTGCGAGACTCACTGGCGCATGCGCAACTCAGATGTCCTACGACATCCGCCCAGAAGGTCTTCCGTGTTCGACCAGTTGGTGCAAACTAGATTAAGGTGATTATTACTTTGTAAATATGGGTAATTTTCTTACAAAAGAAAGCACTACGCATCAGTTTGCTACAGGAGGCCTTTATTCACCCCCCGGTGCTGTGTGAGGCACTTTTTATTATGGATGGATGCACTTTATTGGACTTGTTTTGGACTGATGAAGAGAAACACCCACTCAGGGTGTGTAAAGCTTAGAAGTGCCAGGATAATTTTTTATATAACTCAGATTGGATTTGTCTGAAAGAAGGAAGTCATATACACCTAGGATGCCTGGAGGGTGAGCAAAAAATGGGCTAATTTTCATTTTCGGGTGAGCTATCGCTTAAAGGTTGAACCACTGATGTCACATGGACTATTTTATTGTCCTTACTACCTTTATGGGCCTTGAAAGTTGTGTTGCTCAGAAATCTCTCAGATTTCATCAAAAATATATACCGAAGACCAGTGTTGGGTAAAGGTACTTTTAAAAGTAATGCATTACTTTTAATTGGGGTAATCCCTAAAAAAGTAACTAATTACAATACTTGGTTACTTTTTATGGAAAGTAATGCGTTACATTACTTTTGCATTACTTTTTAAATCTGGGCAGGGCTTGCTTGTTTGTTTGTTTTTAATATAAAAAGTTTGATTTTTAGCTAATGTAAAAGCCCTTTCACACCAAAAATTGAAACACATCTGAACAGTATAACTGTAGGAGAAGGAATTCTTCAGGAACACTCTTCAGCAATGAGAAAAATGAAGCACAAATGTAAGTTAATCTAAAGTAAACTTTGCTTATTAGTACGGTTGAATTGGATCAACAAAGGTCAGCAGCAGTGACATTGGTTAATAAAATGGGATTAAATACATACAGGAAACAAAAAGTAACTGGCGTTACTTTTTTGAAAAGGTAACCGATATTTTCTTGTAAATTTAAAAAGTAGTGCGTTACTTGAGAAAAGTAATCTGATTATGTAACTCGCATTACTTGTAATGTGCTACCCCCAACACTGCCAAAGACAGGTCGAAGGTCTTGTGGGTTTAAAACATCATAAGGGTGAATAATTAATGACAGAATTTTCATTTTTGAGTGAACTAACCTTTTAAGATTTCTGTGTTGAGTAAAGACCAAAATCTCTTATATGAATCTACATTCATTTCACACTTTTGCACAACCCCTCTTACTTCAGTCTAGTGTGTTCCATCTTCATGCTTGAACTCTGATCTGATCTGTAGTTTCCAGAGCCGCATTGATGACTGCATGCGTCAGATGGCTAGTCTGCTGTACCAGATCAAGGGTCCCGTGAATGCCAACACCCGAAACCAAGTGGAGGCAGACTCTGATAACATGCTGCGGCCACTGATGGACTTTCTGGATGCAAAGTGAGCAAAATTCTCCTCACCTGTATATAAACTGTTATTAGTATACGTGTCTTGATTTGTGTTTTTTTTTTGTTTGTTTGTTTGTTTTGCGAGCAGTCTGATGCTGTTTGCCTCGGTGTGTGAGAAAACGGTGCTGAAGAGAGTGCTGAAGGAGCTGTGGAGGATTGTGATGAACAGTCTTGAGAAGACCATCATCCTTCCTCAGGGCAACGACACCTTTGTAAGACCTGTATGATTAGATGGATCCTAAATACCAGACAAAACTGGTTAAAGGCTTTTATGTTGCATTATTTGGGCCCTAAAAATTTTATTTGGCTTCATTGTAAAAGCCAGTGACTCTGTGGTAGTTCTTTTGTCTGGAACATTTCTTGTTAGATATATATATATATATATATATTAGGGCTGGTAATTTAACGCGTTAATTAGATTAATTAATTACGGTGAAAAATAACGCGTTAAAATTATTAAGGCATTTAAAGCACTGGCCCCGCCCCAAACCTATGTGGGTCATCTGACATTTCATTCAGTTGATTGATGACAAATATGAGGCAGTGCAACAACTCACTGCTTGATGGAGCTTAGAGAACGTAGTTAGAATGACCCTAAAATTTAAGATATGGGGCAAAAAAGTTTGTCTCATACTTAAATCATATAGTTAAGCAATATCACACAAGCAATAGGCTATAAGTGCAATCGACTACCACACGAGTGCAAATGAGAGCAGAACTGTTCGTCTCCAAGCAACACACAGACAGTGTATGAAATCAAAGTACCACGAAAGTTATTTCAAAAGCATTAAGAGGCTTTCATTTTAAATTTTGAGCGCGGGTGTGTGGCTTGTGCGCCAGTGGTTCACTCCGCTGCACGTGCGTTTTGGTCACGCATCAACCAGCTGTCCTCGTGCCGCGCAAGCCATTTGAATGAATGAGTATCATAGCGCAGCGGAGGACGGTTGTTTGCTGCGTTGACCAAAGCGCACGCGCAGCGGAGTAAACCACTGATGCGCAAGTCGCGCTTAGAGTTAAAAGTTTGCTTTGTATCTGAAGGGCTGCACTAAACCCAGCGGCCAGCTTTTGGTTGTGAAAGCCGTTTTCTATAGCTCTTGCAGTACTTTGATGTTACAATCCGATCAATCTAATGCTGATGAATCAGCCATTTGAATGAATCAAATGAATTTACCACCACCAACTGGCAGTTTTATTTTATTATTTAGAGTATCATTTCATTAAGAAATAATTTCATATTTCCAAAGTAATATTAATAAAATTAATGAAATACGTTATTAAAGGTATAGTTCACCCACCCAAAAATGACAATCATTTACTCACCCTCATGGTACAAAAGAGCATATGTAATTCATTTTATAAAATAAATATTTACTTTTTTGTAATGTCTGTTTGACGTTTTACACAACAATGACTTTAAATTGTCTTTTGGGAGTAATTTTTCAGCCAAATTTGATGTGCGATTAATTTGCGATTAATTAGATTAATTAATCGCCACATCATGTAATTAATTAGATTAAAAATTTTAATCGCTTAACAGCCCTAATATATATATATATATATATATATATATATATAGTCTTGAATGTGTTTTTTAATTGATGAACTCCTAATGTTTATAAGTTATCATGTAAAACCCATCTGTAACATGTAATAATTTCTTTATCCACTCTGATGCTGTAACGCTTTTATCTCTTCCTGGCAGGGAATGATCTTTTCAGCCGCTAAAGAACTGGGTCAGCTCTCCAAACTCAAGGTACCGCTTCAGGCTTGTTTAATCCGGACTATGATCTTTTTAAACCAGCTCAGAGCTCAGCAAGAGAATGCAAATGAAGAGCCTCAATTTAAATGTTATCTACATGTTTCTGTACCATCACATGCTTAAAACTGTGTTCTCTGGTTTGTAAACAGAATATTATATCAAACCTTTGACCAGAATTCTTCTGTATCTCTTTGATATTGCTGCACTGCACATCATAGCACTGTTAAAAGGAGCCAGATCACAAAAGTTAGTTAAAAAAAAAAAAATTATTAAAGAAGTTTATTGTAATAGGAAAACACTATTACTTTCAGAAATCAAAACCTTGATAGAAAATATTTGGATTTTTATTGAAGACTATTTTAGAGTAAAAAAATAAATAAAAGTAGTATAAAAATTTGGATTTTTCTTGTCGTTTTCTTAATTTTTTGTTTATGATTTAAATTACCACATTGTGACTTTATATTTTAGATTATTTCTTTATATCTCATAATTGCAACTTTTTTTTTCTGCAGCTGCAACTTTTTCTTGTAATCATGACTTTTCTTGTGATTTTAGATGCAAGAATGTTTATTACTCCTTAATAACTTGTTCTTTTTTATATGCATGTACACTACCAGTCAAAAGTTTGGACACATCCTCTCATTTAATGTTTTTTAAAGAAGTCTCTTATGTTCATCAAGGCTGCATTTATTTGATCAAAAATACAGAAAAAACAGTAATATTGCAAAATATTATTACAATATAAAATAATGGTTTTTATTTTAATATACTTTACAATATAATTTATTCCTGTGATGAAAAGCTGAATTTTCATCAGCTGTTACTCCAGACTTAAGTGTCACGTGATCCATCAGAAATCATTCTAATATGCTGATTTATAGTTAGAATTATCAATGTTGGAAACAGTTGGGCTGCCAAATATTTTTTTGCAACCCGTTATTCTTTTTTCAGGATTCTTAAAAAGAACAGCATTTATTCAAAATATAAATCTTTTCCAACAATGTAAATCTATGCGATCACTTTTTATTAATTTAACATATCCTTGGTGAATAAAAGTGTTAATTTCTTTCCAAAAAAGAAAGAATAAAAATTTACTGACCCCAAACTTTTGAACAGTAGTGTATACTGTTAGAAAACCTTTCTATTTTAAATAAATGCTGTTCTTTTTTAACCTTTTATTGATCAAAAAATCCTGAAAAAAGTATCACAGGTTCCAAAAAAATATTAAGCAGTGCAACTGTTTCCAGCACTGATAATAAATCAGCTTATTAGAATGATTTTTGAAGGATCTTGTGACATTGAAGACAAGTGTAATGATTCTGGAAATTCAACTTTAATTACAGATATAAATTAAATTTTAATGTATATTAATATAGAAAACATTGATTTACATTGTAATAATATTTCACAATAAAGTTTGATAAGCATAAGAAACTTCTTAAAAAGAAAAAAAACAAACATTAAATGAGAGGGTGTGTACAAACTTTTGACCAGTAGTGTATGTTTGTATCTATTTAAGTCTTTAAATTAGATTTTTATTTATTTATGTATTTATTTGTGGAGCCCTGCACATGACATACTGGGAGAAAAAATTAAATGTACTAATTTGTTAACTCATTATAATTAAATCATGTGGTAAATGTTATAATTTGTTTCCTAGTTTTAAGTTAATAGTGTGCTCGATATTATAATTTATCTTGTTTTAAGTAAATTGTGTGCTTAATATAATAACTTGTTACCTCGTTTTAAGTAAATTGTGCTTGATATAATAATTTTTTACCTTTTTTAAGTAAATTGTGAGCATGAAATAATTTGCGCCCTCATAAGTACATTATGTGCTTGATATAATTCTTTACCTTGTTTCAGGTAAATCATAAACACTAAATAATTTGTGCCCTTGATGTGCTATAGAGAAATTGTGCACTCTATAATAATTCATGCCTTCGTTGTAAGTAAACTGTGCGCTCAATGTAATAATTGTGACCCTGGACCACAAAAGTCATAAGTAGCTTGGGTATGTTTGTAGCAATAGCCAATACATTGTATGGGTCAAAAAATGTAATTTATGCCAAAAAAACATTAGGATATTAAGTAAAGATCATGTTCCATGTTGTGTAAATTTCCTACTGAAAATATATAAAAATGCAATGTTTTATTAGTAATATGCATTGCTAAGAACTTTATTTGGACAACTTTATGGCGATTTCTCAATATTTTTATTTTATTTTATTTTATTTATATATTTTTTGCAACCTCAGATTCCAGATTTTTTTTAATAGTTGTATCTCGGCCAAATATTGTCCTATCCTAACAAATACATCAATGGAAAGCTTATTCATTCAGCTTTCAGATGATGAATAAATATCAATTTCAAGAAATTGACCCTTGTGACTGGTTTTGTGGTCCAGGGTCACAATTCATTCTCATTTTAAGTCAATCGTGCGTACAAAATAATTTGTGTTTTTATTAAATATTATTTGGGTCTGTAGGATCACATGTCTGGCGAGGCTAAAAGCTTGACGCCCAAGCAGTGTGCGGCCATGGATGTGGCCCTTGACACCATAAAGGTATAAATTATATTTTCTTTAAAAGTAGCAATACATTTCCATGTTGTTTCAAAAGCAGTGGTGTGTACTTAATTAATCTTTGATTATTCGCCATCTTCTGTAGCAATACTTCCACGCTGGAGGAAATGGTTTGAAGAAGACCTTCCTAGAGAAGAGTCCTGAACTGTCCTCGCTGAGACACGCACTGTCCCTCTATACCCAGACCACTGACACACTCATCAAAACATTTGTAACTACTCAGCATGCTCAAGGTAAACAGACATGAACACACATCTATTTTCCTATTTCCTATTCTCATTTCTTTAGTAAATATTATTTGATCTCCTAGAGACAATACACTAGGTGTCAGTATTGAGCTGTGGATTCATGTGTGTAGTTTTTGTACTGAAACTTTATCTCTTCTTCAAGCTTTATCTGTCTTTTACTGCTTAATGTGTCTACTGTCCTTGTTTCTCTGCTGTTGTTCTTACTGTTCTCTGTCTTGTTTTTAACGCTTTGCTTTTGAACTTTGTCTCTTCCATTGTTTTTCTGCTTCTGTCTCTGGCTCAAGTGCATAATGGGAAGGGTATGAGGATAACACCTAGTGAGAAAATACAGCCGTCCAGGGGTAGGTCACCACAGACTCCCTGAGACCCAATACCTTCTCACGAATAATCACAGCCCCCCTCTCCAGATCTGTTCATAGATCTGCTTTGGGTTTATTTGTCCTCTAGTGTTTTTTTTTTTTTTACATTTAATAAATGCTTACATTTTTCTTAAAAGCTCTACCATGCACAGTACCACGTGTATATTTGTGCCATATTTTGGGAACAGATTTGTACCCAAAAGTGAGATAAACCTGTCCTCCTTTAGGGGACATTAGAGGGGACACCCTCATTTGTAGAAACAAGATAAAAATAAAACGGATGTATTTTAATTTGTAAAAATGCAGCATGTTTTCTGTGTGAGGGTTAAGGTTAGGTTGTAGTAATTATAATTAGCTCACTATAAAAACAACATGGAATGTCACCATTTAGATAGAGTAACACGTGTGTGTGTGTGTGTGTGTGTGTGTGTGTGTGTGTGTGTGTAGGCTCAGGAGTTGATAAACAAGTAGGGGAAGTATCCATACAGATCGACCTCTTCACTCACCCGGGCACAGGAGAGCATAAAGTTACAGTTAAAGGTAAGTCTAATTGCATTTTTACCATGTTAAGGGGGCTTTATCTGCACTTCAGGTGTATTTTCTGATGTCTGAGTTTTTTTTTGTTTTTTCTAGTTGTGGCTGCTAATGATCTGAAGTGGCAGACGTCTGGGATGTTCCGGCCGTTTGTGGAGGCCACCATGATCGGCCCTCATCTCAGCGACAAGAAGCGCAAGTTCACCACTAAATCAAAGAACAACAGCTGGGCACCCAAATTCAATGAGACCTTCCATTTGTGAGTGCAAAACCTATCCATTCACGACTGATGAGATTAATGAATAACAGTACATTAAACAATAACGTGTGAGGAACCAAATGAGACTACTAAATGGATGTTTCTCTCCATTTTAACTATTTTTGAAAGGGAGAACATGATCATTGTACACATAATATAGGCAAAGTATTAATGCAAATAAAACATTTGAAAGCTTAGTTGGATGAATAGATGGGGTAGAATTATAGATCGGTAGGTAGTTGTAGGTAGGAAGGTAGTTGGATGGTAAATACACAAGTAGATATATGGATGAGTAAATAAACGGATAGGTAGGAAGATGGATTGGTATATGGATAGATGGGTAGATGGATAGATAAGTAGGCTGTTAGTTGGATGGTTAGTATAGTTAGTATATAGGTAGTTGTAGGAAGGTAGTTGGATGGTAAATACACGTGGATATAAGGTATATGGATGAGTAGATGGATAGGTAGATGTTTAGTTATATAGTATAGTATATAGGTATTTGTAGGTAGGTAGTTGGATGGATATATATTATATAGATGAGGAGATAGATGGGTAGGAAGATGGATGGATAGATAGGGAGATGGATGGATGGGTAGGTAGTATAGTATAGTTAATATATTGGTAAAATAGATAAAAGGTATATGGATGGATAGATAGATAGGTAGGAAGATGCACTGGTAGATGAAAAAATAGATGGGTATATAGATGATGGATAGGTACATAGTTAGTTGTAGTATAGTAATAAATCATACTTACTGTCTGTTTGTGTGTGTGTGTGTGTGTGTGTGTGTGTGTGTGTGTGTGTGTGCGCAGTATTCTTGGCAACGAGGATGGGCCGGAGTGTTACGAGCTACAGGTGTGTGTAAAGGACTACTGCTTTGGCCGTGCGGACCGTGTGGTGGGTGTCGCTGTCATACAGTTGCGTGATGTTGCGCCAAAAGCCAGCTGCGCCTGCTGGTGTCCACTGGGTCCACGGATACACATCGATGACACGGGCCTCACCGTCATGCGCATCCTCTCCCAGCGCTCGGGCGATGAGGTTGCCAAAGAGTTTGTGAAACTCAAGTCTGAGACCCGCTCGGCCGAAGAGGGGAGGTGAGGACGCTCCCTGACAGCAGAAGACAATCTGGGAGACTAAGTATTGGACAGATGTCAACACTATCATCTTTCTGTGTCCACACCAATGTTTTTGCTGCCCACTCACACCCACAGAGAAGGGCTTTCAGCGGCACAAGAGAAGCCATGTGACATGTTTTCTAAAGAGCACTGTTAGTTCAGCAGTGGATGAGGGGAAGTCATCCACATACACACAATGAACACATTCATCTTTTCATATATTGATATAAAATGAAAAACACTATCGCACATCCAGACACTAACAAACTGGCAAAGGACTAGTCAGGGTAGACGTCATGTTTTATTTGATGTAAATGAAAAGAGACTGTGAAGGATAGACATACAGTACTGGGTTGTATTGGGCCAAAATTTTGCTTAATTAGGAGTTTGTTGTCCATTTGACATTTTTAGAAGGGTGTATTTAAACAAAACTTTTACCCAAAAATCAAATATATAATTAAATAAATATTACATTTAATGAAATATATAAAAACAAGAAATATTACATTTATAACAAAGCCTGTTTTGTACATTGAATTTATTTTCTTGACTATTAAGCTCATTTCCCAATGAAATTCGCATTATTTATTATTTTACTAATAATTTCAATGGTGATTTTTATAACAGGTAAAAAAATGTGATACAATAAATGCTTAATATGTATTTACAAGTACTATGATTCTATATGAATATATTACTGTTTAGTATATATGACTTATGAAAAAATAGAAATACATCATATAAAATAATATTAATGCATTGCACAATGAACAATAATCTTAGTAAATAAAATACTTTTTATTTTGCAGTGAAACCTTGACCCCTTCAGTGTTTTCATAAATGTAATAATCATTGCAAAAAGTAAAATCAGACATGTCTATCCCTCATGTTTGCAAACATGTGTCAATCCCTGACTTGAAGTCCTTTGACCTTTGACCAGTAGATGGCACTATAAATGTGGTGGGTCATTATTTTGGTAGCGTCTGTTGTAGAATACAGAGATTCCACATTCATTCATGCACTTTTTTTCTTTGTGAACACCCCTTTTGCCATGTTTGTTGCCTTATTTTGTTGATGCTGTGAATGTGTCAAATTGAAATGTAATGATTATGATTGTTCTGAACGTTGTGACTCCTGAGACAGTGTTTGTGTCCTAGGAGCCAGATCTCATTTACTTACTGTTGTGGAGTGATTCGTTGCATGAATGAATCAGAATAAGTAATGGGGGAAGGGGAGTCATCGTATACATTTCACACCATTTCCAAGTCAGCTCACACGCGACGCGTCCGTCAGCCGAAAGTGTGCCTTTCTTACAGGCTTTGTGACCGCTCAGATAATGGATGACCTGTTTGCACCTCAGCTCACTGATCTTCTGCCTCTTACGGTCACCATTCATTTCAAAAGCGAGCGGTACGTCAGCCATCGTCTGTGACCAGTAGGTGGCAGCAATAATCTCGAGTTCACATTTACCCACATGAAAAGACAAAGCAGCAGCATCAGACAGTATTGAAGCTAAAATGTGTGAATGCTTTGATGGGGTATCGTGTAATATTTTTGAATACTTTATATTTATGTAGTGGAAAAAAAATGCTGAGAAATCAGCATCAGCTGGGGAGAAAAAAACATGAAAGGTAACCAGTATCAGATCAAGCTCAAATATGATCCCTGATCAATTAAAGATTATAATAAATAGATGTTTTTGTTTTTTCATTTCAAAGCGGCCTTATTTTATCTGTTCTGATATTTTCTATTTAATTGATTTTAACTTTTTGTTCCCTTTTCCATTTTTTTTCTGTGATGTCTTGTTGTTACTCGTTTCATTTTCACTGACCGGTTTTTATTTAATTGTTCATCTGAGGAATTTTGTACTGAGTTGTGCTTTGTTTTTCCAGAAACGACTCTGCAAAAACAAAGAGGAAAAAGACAGTCACACTAGATCTGTCCCCTCATTTGTTTCCTGTGCAAAAAGTCTCACCTTGTTAATCCAAATTTTATTGTAAAAATGTATTTTTCACAAAACACTGCCAATGTGTAAAATGTATGTTGATATTGCCAATCATTATCGTGACTGTTGAACCTGTTATTTATTTCTGTACATTTTTCACTTCTATCTCTGTGTCACTTTATATACTGTTACCGTTGTTTAGGCTAGCAATGTTTGGACTGTATTTTAGGAGGGAACTGTCACTCTTTGTAATATACACATTCCTCGTGCCAACTTGTGAAAGTTCTCACTTTTTTTTTTAAACTCTTGTTTAACTTGATGAGTTTACTCACATTTTTGAAGTTATATTGGTATTGTACACAGTCACTGACAAGGAAAATGTGTTAAAATGTTTGTGCGCACTCCAGCAAATGAATTTCTACATAAAGTATCTTAAACTAATGTTTTGAGCTGGTTTGATTTTTTTTATTATTATTTTTTTTTTTATGGGGGGTAAAAGAGTTTATTTTAGGGTTGTCCCAAGATTACTCGATTATTCGTCAGAATAATCGACCGATTACTTGATTACCAAAATAATCCTTAGTGACGGACAGTTTGTTTATTTCTATCATAGTTCATGGAAACATTTTTCAACGCTTTAGCTCTCAAATTCGATTACAGTAAGTGGAAGCAGAATCAGAACTACAACAAAATTAACGACAAATGGCTTGAATTTTGTTTTTCACACAGACCTATCGTATGACTTAAGAAGATTTAAAAAATAGTGCTAACTAATACAAACCACTTTTATGAGCTTTATATTGCTTTTTGTCCTCCTTTTAGCATCTACAGTTAGTCAAAAGTTTACATACACCTTGCATAATCTGCAAAATGTTAATTATTTTACCAAAACAAAAGGGATCATACAAAATGCATGTTATTTATGATTTAGTACTGTTGAAAACTTAATTTCTTCTTCAAGTAAAGATCCAGGAGGCTTGGGATATCTTTCAAGCAGAAGTTACTCTTTATTGAAGAACCTTGCTTGTGTGTTTGCTGTAGTCCATCCAAGTCTGAATTTGGCCATGATACATTGTAGTTTATATAGGCATTCAGTGGGCAGTCCTTAAATCAGTCCTTGATCTTGCAGAACTTCAGAAGTAACCACTTCTAAAAACAATACAGGAAATCAACCCCCGACTGTGAGGTTGAACAAACTTACTTAACAGTACCCAAATGGTTTAAAATCCATGTTTTCACACTGAGGACACTGAGGGACTATTACAACTATTGCAGAAGGTTCAAATGCTCACTGATGCTTCATAAGGTAAAAGAATGCATTAAGAGCCAGGGGTGAAAACTTTTGAACAGAATGAAGATACACATTTTACTTTTTTATTTTTTTGCCTAAATATCTTTTTTTTTTTTTTCATTTAGTACTGCCCTTCAGAAGCTACAGAAGATACTTGTTTTCTAGAAGACAAAAGTTAAATTTACCCTGATCTTCAAATTGAAATTAAAAAAGTTTCCACCCACCGGCTCTTAATGCATTGTTTCCTTCTGAAACATCAGTGAGCGTTTGAACCTTCTGTAATAGTTACATATGAGTCCCCCAGTTGTCCTTCAGTGTGAAAAGATGGATCTCAAAATCATAAAGTCATTGTTGGAACAGCTGTGTCTCACTCAGGTAACAACACAGTATTAGGAATCAAGTGTATGTAAACTTTTGAACAGGATAATTTTTATAAATTCAGCTATTATTTTCTCTTGTGGACTATTTATGTGAAATATCTTATTCAAGTCAGTACTAAATAAATCCCTCTTATTTTGGAAAGTAAATAACATTTTGCAGATTCTGCAAGGTGTATGTAAACTTTTGACTTCAACTGTATACTAGCATTAAATGGAAAACAGCAGTATGAACATCCTGCCTAACTATCTTCTTTTGTCTCCGATGGACCATACAGGTTAAAACGGTAATTAGGATGAGTAAATGACACTCTTTTTATTTCTGGGTGAACTATTCCTTTCAGTGTCAAATTATACAGGTTAATGTTGTGGCCTAGTGGTTTCACATGCTCCAACACATTAAGCTATGGTGCTCTCGTGGGAGATTTGAGTTTTAATCTGAATTGCAACAATTCCAAATTCTCTGCCCTCTGTTAACTGTACCAATAAAAAAAAAAGATAATAAAACAGCCCTTTCTTGCAGCTGACGTGTGAGAGTATGCGATAAGTGTGACCTGTTTTTGTAATGTTTTGATGGCCTGTGCCAATAGGGAAGAGATCAGTGTAATATCTTATAAAAGTTGTTTGTCCTATACAGGGATTAGCTTAAATGGAGGAACTGTCTTCTGAGCTGTAAACAAGTGACCTCTTGAGTAATTAAAATGATTTTATATTATAAAGTATGTCTGTCCAAATTTGAGCTACACTCATAAAGGGAACCCCAGGTATTAAGACTTGTATGGATTAATATGACATAAACTATGTCTCTTATGTACACTATGTAATATGTAGTAGAAAACCCATGGAAGATTTACATTATTTAAAAAACCCACATAGTTTTATACATATTTTGCTCTATGGGGGGCGCCATTACTTTGATTACATCAAGTGATTGCATTCGGTGAGCTACTGTTGCTACTTGTTGCTATTCATACAGCAAAACATCTCAGAAACTAAAATACCAATACGATGACCACATCTACTGAAAGAGCTTACAGGTGGCGATGGATATAAGTGCAGGCTTAAACCAAATACCATGAATTTTCCCCACCATGAGTCTAAACGCCCCCGGATATTGAGTGAAATCTACGCTGAGAAACTCCTTCAGTGACTGCAGCATCATGACAAGCATCAACATGTTTACATCCTGCCAGGATGGCATAGCGTTTCTTGTCTTTGCTGTTTGTAAGCTCTTTCAGTAACTGTGGTCGACTAAAAACCTCAAAGGCATCAAGGCTAAAGTGGAGAGAAGAAAGACGCGGATCTTTAAGAAGTTTTATTCATCCACAGGCGTCTTCCCATTTTTTCTCCTCTTCTTATCGGCAGGAAAGCAGTGAAGACTTCTCTCGCTTCTCTTTTTGCCCTTTGTATGAAAATTATAACCAAAAGCAGTACAATGTGGCATCATATCAGTATTTTATTTTCCAAGTTGCGTTGCGGTTAAAGTAGCAACACAGTAGCTCACTAAGTGCAACCATTTTACTTCATCGAAATAATGGCGCCCCCCATAGTCCAAAATATGTATAAAACGCTGTGGATTTATTTAAATAACGTACTGTAAATCTTTAATGGGTTTTCTACTACGCATTTCAGTAAGAGACATAATTTACATTATATTAAGCCATACAAGTCTTAATTCCTGGGGTTCCCTTTTAAAATTAAGTCTTTATTGGCATTTGCGGTTTCACATGCCCTGCTGTAAAAACCAGCTAAAACCAGCCTTGGTCATAGCTGGTCAGCAGGCTGGTTTTAGAGGGGTTTTGGCCACTTTCCCAGCTTGACCAGCCTGGTCAGGCTGGTCTTAGCTGGTCAGGCTGGAAAATTTCCAGCTAAAACCAGACTGACCAGCCTGGGAGACCAGCTAAAACCAGCCTGACCAGCTTAACCCAGCTAAAACCAGCCAACCAGCCCTTGCCTGGTCAGGCTGGTTTTAACTGTAAATGTTCCAGACTGGTCAGGCTGGGAAAGTGGCCAAAACCCCTCTAAAACCAACCTGCTGACCAGCTATGACCAGCTAAAACCAGCCAACCAGCATAGGCTGGTTTTAGCTGTTTTTTATAGCAGGGCAGAGAACCTTCAAAGGAACACTCCACTTTTTTTCTTTTTGAAAATAGGCTCATTTTCCAACTCCCCTAGAGTTAAACAGATGAGTTTTACCATTTTTGAATCCATTCAGCTAATCTCAGAGACTGCCATTAGCACTTTTAGCATAGCTTAGCATAAATCACTGAATCAGATTAGAAAATTAGCATCTCGTTTAAAAATGACCAACATTTTTCAACATTTTTCCTATCTAAAACTTGACTCTTCTGTATTTACATTGTGTACAAAGACTTAAAGTTAAAAGCGATTTTCCAAGCTGATATGGATAGGAACTATACTTTTATTCTGGCGTAATAATCAAGGAACTTTGCTGCCGTACCATGGGTGCAGAAGGCACAATGATATTACGCAGTGCCTGAAAATAGTCCCCAGCTAGGTAACTTCCAACGTGACCAGCACTAAGCCACAAGGTAATACGGCAGCAAAGTTCCCTGTTTAGGCTATTACGCCAGAATAAGAGTATAGTTCCTATCCATATCAGCCTGGAAAATTGCAACTTTTCATTTTCTGTCGGTCTTAGTACACTATGTAACTACAGAAGAGTCTAGTTTTAAATAGAAAAAATACTGAAAATATTTGGTCATTTTTGAAGCAGATGCTAATGGTCTAATCAGATTCAATGATTTATGCTAAGCTATGCTGAAAGTACTACTGGCAGACCCAGAGATCAGCTGAATGGATTCAAAAACATTAAAATGAGCCTATTTTCAAAAAAAGTGGAGTGTTCCTTTAACATCCATGGAACTTTTTCTATCCAAATGTTCTTTATAGTAGACAAAGGTTCTTTAGATTTTTAAAAATCCTTCCTACTTTGAAAAAGAAGGTTCTTTTTAAGAGTTCAAACTAAGGTTTAATTTGGAAGGAGTTTACATTATGCCAAATTTCAGTCAGTTTCTAGCGACTAACCCACGTCATTCCCTCATCCGACTCTATTACCAGCTTCCTTCTTCCACCCCAGCAGAGTCCAAAGATCATCCACTGTTTGCTTTCTGTCTGTCCCTGAACGTGCTATACTGTAAAATCCCCCTGTTTCCTTCAAGCGTACACAGTTGTCCAATCACTAACCCTGTCCTTAGGCCACAACTCCACCCAGCCCTGGAAATCTCTTCCTGACATCAAGTTACACCCTTAACTTTCACCTGTACTCTCAATAAGGGGCCTCGTTTACAGTTGCATTATGGGAACTGTAGTGAGGTTCCGAGTGTCTTTTTCCACGCATGTTTATGGGGTTGTGGTTTAGTCTGAATCGCTGCTGTTTCTCTAGGGATCCAGGATGGCAGACGTGTGACTCAGGTATGACACCTTCACCACTTTTCTTATTTAAAACATGTTTTGAGAGCATATAAAGGGGCATGTTAGTCTTCTAATGTTTACCTTTAGTAGAAAGAGGAAGGTTTTACACTCTCAAAGTGAGTTACTTATTGACATTAGCTAGAGGCACCTGCACCTGTGATAAAGTGGTTAGTTTAAAAAAATACTGAACTTAGAGAACATTATAACTTGAGTATGTGGCAAATAGCACATAACATACATTTACCTGTACAGAAAGGAGTGTATTTGAGGATTTATTAAAAGCAAAGTGATATGGCGATGGTCGGAGTTTTAAGGAGTGTGTTTAAGGGTGTGTGATCTTCCTTATTGCCTCTTGAATATAGATAGTGAAGGTCTGAATGTTTCCCTGATGTTGAGGGTAAACCGGTCACTAGACCGCCATTTACTACCAACATTAGTTATGGTCATTGAACTTTTGTAGTCAATGTGGCAGACGAGTCACACAGATAGATGGTTACATTAGAGATGTTGGTTTTGTTGTTGGTTTTTTGGTTTCAAAGTTATTTTACCATGAAATTCTATTTATAAAAACGATACATGTGATTTCATGGTAAGTTAAAGTAATATATGTGACCCTGGACCACAAAACCAGTCATAAATCGCTGGGGTATATTTGTAGCAATAGCCAAAAATACATTGTATGGATCAAAATTATAGATTTTTCTTTTATGCCAAAAATCATTAGGATATTAAGTAAAGATCATGTTCCATGAAGATATTTTGTAAATGTCCTACTGAAGATATTGTGTAAATTTCCTACTGTAAATATGTATATAATATATAAAATATAAAAGTAATACGCATTGCTAAGAACTTAATTTAGACAACTTTAAAGGCAATTTTCTATAGGTTTATTTTTTTGCACCCTTAGATTCCAGATATTTAAATAGTTGTATCTCGCCAAATAGTGTTATATTATAACAAACCATACATCAATGGAAAGCTTATTTATTCAGCTTTCCTGTGATGTATAAATTTTGAAAAACCCTTATGACTGGTTTTGTGGTCCTATGTCACATATATATTTTTTATGTTTACATATAAGTAAATAATATTTATTTCCCAGTCATTTATGTAGAAATGGGCATTTCAAGTCTCTGTGTGACCCATAAGATATTATATTATATTATATTATATTATATATTATATTATATTATATTACATTATATTTTCTTAATTCTGTTGGTTAATTAACATAATTCATTAATTCATTATACAGTCACTGCAATACCTTTCATCGCCTTCAGCAATGCATGAAATATCATTAATGTTGATGTTCTGCCACAGCCTGAAGTTTCATAATAATAATAATAGCTTTAAAAACTCAACACTCTTCTGAAAATTAATATTTGAAAGGACTGATGCTAATTATGTTAAATCTATGTTTTGTGGAAACAAATGTTTCATTACTTACATGGGTGTTGGCGATGTGTTGACTTCTGAGCATAATAATAATACTAGATTAGATAAAGAGTGAGATGAAGGTATGTGAGTGTGGTCTAATGTTCAGAGTTATGAGAGGCCATTTACAGCACTTCTAATTGGGAAAGTAACTGATTTTAGATACAAAACCTTTTCAATATTTTTTATATATTCAATTTTACGTTTTATTTTCAGAAACGTAATCATCTGGGCTTTAACAGCAACTGCAATATTTATTTTTTCTTACTTATGATTGAGCTGCATGTCTCTGTTGTATGAACAACAATCTATAAATAAATAATCTGTAAGATCAGGAAGTATATATGGAGAAGGTCTATATGTGTAAATACATGCGCCTCTCATCAATGCCCTAGGCTGATAAGACGAGCTGTAAAATCCACTGAACTTTGTCAGTTTATCATTAACCACAGTTAGTCACTAACAGAAAGATATAATGCATTATGATCAGACTCTATCCAACCCGCCGTTTGTTTGGTTTAAATGTTTTGTAGGAAGAGCTGTAACATAGTGTGGATACAACATCCCTAATTAAGACTAATGAACATTAAAAAAAATCTATAGCTCAGTGTCCAAACTCGGTCCTGGAGGGCCAGTGTCCTGCAGAGTTTACCTCCAACCTGACTCAACACACCTTCCTGGAAGTTTCTAGTATGTCTAGTAAGTAGGGCTGGGCGATATATATCGATCGATAAATTCATGCGCATCTCGTCAGTAAAGCCGGTTTTTTGATTAGCTGTAAATCTCCATCACCTGTTTTCAAATGGAGCGCCAGTTAATAGACAGAGCTGTAGATCACTGAAAAGCTACCCCGATGAATCACCCGCGAAACTGGACCTGATATTGCGTAGCTTGTCAGTGATCTACGGCTCTGTGTATTAACTGGCGCTCCATTTGAAAACAGGTGATGGAGATTGACTGCTAATCAAAAAAACGGCTTTACTGATGAGATGCGCATAATATCGATATAAATATATCGCCCAGCCCTACTAGTAAGTGCTTGATTAGCTGGTTCAGGTGTGTTTAATTGGGGTTGGAGCTAAACTTTTGGAGCAGGACACCCCTGCTTTAGATTGCTATAGGTCAAACATTTAATAATATGGGCACATGATATTTTCAGGAGATTTTTCTATTTTCTTATAGTTGAAGTTTACATGCACCTTACAGAATCTGCAAAATGTTAATTATTGAAGGGCAGTACTAAATAAAAAAAAATATATATATATATATATATATATATATATTATGTTTTCTGTTCAAAAGTTTACGCCCCTGGCTCTTAATGCATCATTTGTCCTTCTGGAGCATCGTTGAGCATTTGAACCTTCTGTAATAGTTGCATATGAGTCCCTCAGTTGTCCTCAGGGTTCAAAAATGCTGAAAAACCAAAGAATTTGTGGGACCTGAAAGACTTTTCTGAAGAACAGTGGTCAGTTTAACTGTTCAGGACAAACAAGAGACTCATGAACAACTATCACTAAACAAAGCAAAACAAAACAAAAACAGCTGTGGATCATTCAGATATACACCCAGTATTAAGAATCAAGAGTGTGTAAACTTTTGAACAGGGTCATTTTTATAAATTCAATTATTATTTTCTCCTGTGGACTATATGTAAACATCTTTTATGTGAAACTCTGAAAATCTTATTCAGGTCAGTCCTAAATATAAAAAATAACATGCATTTTGTATGATCCCTCTTATTTTGGTAAAATAATTTACATTTTATGCAAACTTTTGACCTTAACTGTAAATGAGGGTTTATTTTTATCGTACTGTATAAAACCCACCATATGCCATCCAGTAATGACAAATACTTCAATTTAATAAAAACAATTTGTAAAATCTAGCATCTCTGTAAATTGTTTTTCAACTGTAAAATTATTTGTTTAAAGTTTTGTAGTTTTCTTTATATTGAAGTTTTTTTTAAAATAGTTGATTTAATTATATATATATTAAATTTACTTATTTATTGGATTTTATTTAATTTTTGCTGCTTAAAGAGACATCAGACATCGGGGCTTGAGCAATATGACATCATACTGTTTAGAAAATTCAAAGTGAAAGGATTTTTTATTATTGTAGGGTGGTTGTATCCAAACATTGCTAAGACACATTTATATGCAAACACCATGTAAAAGTGAATTTTGCATTTGATGTCCCCTTTAAGATGTTTTCATGGTTGGTTTCTTTTTTATCAGCGTGATGATGTGATCAGAGAATCATGGGCTCCCTGCTGTCTGCGTGTGGCATTAACGTAAAGAAAAAGAAAGTAGAAGGTAACATACTATAACTAACTACGCTGAACACACAGTTTAAAGCCTGTTTTTTTATTTTGGATTTTTTTACTTTAATTTTCTTGTCTGTTTTTTTATCTAGTGCAGTTTATTTATGTGGTGTTTCTGTATTTTATTTCCTCAGAGGAGAGGCATTTGCGAGCAAATGACAGGGAATTCAACCTGTCGTTTAAGTATGCTGTGAGTAGGAAAATACAAATATGTTTTTTTATTCAAAAATGTTTGGAGCATATTATGAGCGTTTTTTTTTTTTTATGTCTGTCATTACAGAATAACTCTATCAAGACCTCCAAGTACAATGTCTTCACCTTCCTCCCTCTTAATCTGTTCGAGCAGTTTCAGAGACTGGCCAATGCCTACTTTGTATTTCTTCTCATCTTACAGGTATCTTAACCATCTTACAGGTTAAATCCGTATTAATTAGATTATCATATTATTACATGATCTTAAAATGTTGCTTGGAAAAAATGCTAAAAGCTCTGAAATTTTATAGAGTGAATTCTAACAGGCTTCACCTTGTTTTGTGTTGCACAGCTGATTCCTCAGATCTCATCTCTGTCATGGTTCACTACTGTAGTTCCACTGCTCCTGGTGCTGTCTATAACTTTAGCCAAAGATCTCTCTGACGACATTGTGAGTCTGCTTCCTGTCTATGTCCAATATGGACAATATCATGTTTGACTGTCCATTCATATGGTCTCTCTGTTGCCTTGTGTTCCCATCCTACAACACAGACGAGACACAAGAATGACAAACAAGTGAACAACAGAAAAGTAGAAGTGCTCATTAATGGAGAGTAAGTGTCCAACCTCTGTGAGATGCTATTTTTTTTTTAATCTTTTTCTCCCCCAAATGCATTTTTCAAAATTAATTTGTGAAAGCTAAATAAAAAGTCATTTCTCAAACAGGTTGAAGAGTGAAAAATGGATGAATGTTCAAGTGGGTGACATTATCAAGCTGGAAAACAATGAGTTTGTTACAGTAAGTTTTACATGTAATTCTTAAAACATGTAACACAACAAAAAACTGCAATACAATTATCTGCCAGAACATTGTTATGGTTCACTAAAATAACTAAAATTACAACTAAAAATACAGTTGAGGTCAAAAGTTTACACCCCCTTTCAGAATCTGCTAAACTGTAATTATTTTACCAAAATAAGAGGGATCATACAAAATGCATGTTATTGTTTATTTAGTACTGACCTGAATAAAATATTTCACATAAAAGATGTTTACATATAGTCCACAAAAGAAAATAATAGTTGAATTTATAAAAAAAATTACCCCGTTCAAAAGTTTACACCCCCTTGATTCTTAATACTGTGTTGTTACCTAAATGATCCACAGCTGTGTTTTTTTTGTTTAGTGATTGTTTTTGAGTATTTTAAAACTTTTGAACAAAATGGAGATGTGTACATTTTTCGTATTTTGCCAAAATATCATATTTTTGAAATTTATTCCTGCCCTTCAGAGGCTACAGAAGATACTTACATGTTTTTTCCCTCTGGAGCATCAGTTAGCATTTAAACATTAGTTTTGCTCACCAAACTTACCAAAAGACTGTTCTATAAAAGTTTACAGAAAAAGGTAAAGGGGAAATTCAGCAAAAAGGGTGGATTGCTTTACAGCAGAAACAAATGCACAGCAAGCTACTGACAGTGGTATAGGCTATTTATGACATTGAATTGGCTCGATTGGCTCTTTCATTTAGAAGGCGGGACATATTCCCTTGTAGTTTCTTCCATTCTGCAACATATTTGTAAATATTATAATATATAAATTCTAAAATTACATGGCCAGAACTCTACTCGCAAATAATAATAATAATAATAATAATAATAATAATAATAAATCATTAACTGGATTACATTTAGACATTTAGCAGTTGCTTTTTTTTTTTTTTTTTTTTTTTACGAAGGAGGACAATGGAAGCAATCAAAATCAACAAAAGAGCAATAAAATGCAAGTGCTAAGACAAGTCTCATTTAGCCTAACGCAGTACATGTAGCAAGGGTTTTTTAAAGTATATAATAAATGAAAAAAATAGAGAATAAAAAAGAAAAAGCAATTTATTGTTGTTTTACAGGAAGTCATTATATCTGTACAGTTATTTTACAGGAAGTCATTATAACTTAGAAACGATCTTATCTCTATTTTTTCCCCTCTGCTCTAGGCTGATCTGTTGTTGCTCTCTAGTAGTGAACCTCTCAACCTCATCTACATTGAGACAGCTGAGCTGGACGGGTAAGTAGGTGAACATGTGGATGTAAACATGAACCTATTCATCTGTTATTATTGTATACAAGAGCCATTGTCTGTCTCTCTTTCCCTGTCTGTCACAGGGAGACCAACCTGAAGGTTAAACAGGCTCTGACAATCACAGGAGATCTGGGCAATGACATCCAGAAACTAGCAGCATTCAATGGTAAGGGACAGATGCACATAATGTGCAAAGAATTTGCTCAACATTAGGTTGACAGGGCATTGCTGAGTGTTCTGAGGGGTTGCTAGAGCATTACTAAGAGTAAATTGTAAAAAAAAAAAAAAAAGCCCACCTGCTGTGTGTTGGACCTTTAATATATAACATTAGCCTCCTTATTAAATACATTATAATTCTTGTATACAGTGTTAATTTTGACAGCAAATTTTGATTTAGTTTTAGTCATAGTCTTTTGACTAAACTTCCATTTAGTTTTAGTCATATTTTAGTCATATGAATTGTTTTTAGTTTTAGTCTAGTTTTAGTCAACTAAATCTAGAGTAAATTTAGTCGTCTAAAATTGTATAGGTTTAGTTACAGTGTAATGCATTTATTAGGCATTTCTCTAAAATTTCAAAACTCATTATATAGGTTTGTGACACACAATATAGGTGATATACAACATGTCTTAATATTAAAATTAAATAAAACCACTTCTCATAAAGAACATGGTCTTCTTTTCAATGAAATACAGCAGTGAGTGGTTTTCTGTTTTTTTGTTGCTTGATTAACATCAGTGACTCGGACAGTAGCAACTTAATGTGGCTACTATCCCTTTAAAACCGAATGCAATGGATGCAATGTACTGATACACTTTCTTCCTACTGTGTTCATTTAAGACGTAATCGTGTTAACGTGAATACTCGTCAAAACGGACATTTCGAGATGATTTTGTGTGTATTTCTCAGTTCATGCAACGCGAAAGAGTGTGAGACCGAATTGAGTTCTCTCTTGCGTCGTCAAATGTATCCATATGTCTGCACTTCTCCCACATATTGACATTTTTAACGTAAGACGTGCAGCAAGTGTATATTAGCTTCTGTCCCGCCGGTTTGTACGCATCTAACCTCCTACTACGCGACAGATTTTTCTGAATTAATCTCTTTCCAAATCGTCCCTCCCTAACACTTTTGTCTCGTTTTTATTCGTTGACGAAAATACCAGTAGATTTTTGTCATAGTTTTTTCATTCAAAAAGAATTTTAGTTCGTTATGGTTTCGTTTTCGTCTGTGAAAAAATGTCGTTGACGAAAATTATTCACTGATATATCTCAGGTGAGGTGCGTTGTGAGCCTCCAAACAACCGTCTGGATAAGTTCACAGGAGCTCTGACGCTGGGAGGAGAGACGCTTGCTCTGGATAATGAAAGGATTCTGCTCAGAGGATGTACCCTCAGAAACACAGAGTGGTGCTTCGGCCTGGTGGTGTTTGGAGGTGCGTAATCATATTGAAAATGGACATATGAAGTCATTTAAGTTCTTTATATTCAAAAGGTCTGTACAAATCCTTGTAGGTCCTGACACAAAGCTTATGCAGAACTCTGGCAAATCCATCTTCAAGAGAACCAGCATTGATCATCTCATGAATTTTCTAGTATTGTTTGTGAGTAGATTTATGTAATTATGTTCATTAAAATGGTTGGTCTATGTTTATGAGTGATAAAATGTGTTTCATTTCACATCTTGTTCATTTGCTTGTTAGATTTTTGGTTTTCTGGCCTTCATGTGCACCATCTTGTCCATTGGGAATGCCATTTGGGAATACCAGGAAGGGAATTACTTCATTGCCTTCCTCCCCAGGGCTGATGGGGCGAATGCATCTCTAACAGCATTTCTCACCTTCTGGTCCTACGTCATCATCCTCAACACTGTAGTTCCCATCTCTCTCTACGTCAGGTCAGATGTCGTCATAACTTACATTACATAAAAATAGTTTGGTTATTTACTAGGGCTGGGTAAAAAAGATCTATTTCTCAGGTTTTAATTGATTTTCATTTTTAGGGAACTATACAGATCCCAAGAATCAATTAGTCTAGTCTGTTTTTATTTAATAAACAGAACATTGTGTCAGAACAAATTCATTCAAAGTATTTTTGGTCCCAAATTTTACTGGAGGCCCACTTTTTGGGCATAATATGTCACAGTTTACTTTATTTTGCTATCCTCACTTACATAAAATATATGTCTGAATAATTTTTAGTTTGGCTGTACCAAATACTACAAAAAATCTTTTGTAATATAAGTAAATGGTATAAAATTTGTAAATGCTTTTTTCTCTTTCAATAGTGTTGAGATCCTTCGTCTTGGGAACAGTTATTTCATTGACTGGGACCGTAAAATGTACCACGTCAAGAGTGACACACCAGCCCAGGCCAGGACAACCACTCTCAATGAAGAGCTGGGTCAGATCAAATATATCTTCTCTGATAAGACGGGAACTTTAACCCAGAACATCATGACCTTCAACAGGTGCTCCATCA
The DNA here is from genome assembly GCA_033026305.1 of Cirrhinus molitorella. Classification (NCBI taxonomy): domain Eukaryota; kingdom Metazoa; phylum Chordata; class Actinopteri; order Cypriniformes; family Cyprinidae; genus Cirrhinus; species Cirrhinus molitorella. Next base: position 26,879,655 of record CM065139.1, on the reverse strand, counting down.
ATGGAAAATCATATGGTAAGAGCTCAAAGAGTTGTCAAATAGTCAACAATTTCAACTAAAAGGTAGAATCTAACTGTTTTTTTTATGTTTCCCAGGTGAGGTTGTTGACTTTGCCGGACAGAGAGTTGAAGTCACTGAGGTTAGTGACCAAAAAACTGGACCATGTTACAGTCACTATGAGAAAAAAATAAACAAATAAAAACTGTTTTGCACAAATGCAGAGTGTGTTTTTGTATATTGCACTGTAGCTTTTTTCCTGGGAAATAACAGGAAAATCTAGGCAAAAACTATTTTCCTTACTCATTCTTTTGATGTTCTTCCTCATTTATAGAAGACAGAGAAAGTCGATTTCTCCTGGAACTCTCTTGCCGACCCAAAGTTCTGTTTCCATGACCACAAGCTGGTGGAAGCGGTGAAGTCGGGCTCTCCAGAGGTGCAGTCCTTCTTCCGTCTGCTGGCACTCTGCCACACTGTCATGCCTGAGGAAAAAACAGAAGGTGAGTGCCACCTAGTGTATGCTCTAAAACTCTATTAGCTATTCACAATGGATTCTCAACATATTTATACACAGGTTACACTGATTCGACCAAATCATTCCGCAGTGGATATCGCAATGAAGTTTTTAAAATACATTCTATATACACACCACTGATTAAAAGTTTATTCATTCATTTATTCAATCTAAAATACAGTATTTATATAAAATGTTATTGCAATTTAAAATAATTTTTTTCTTTTTTTAATATGGTTTAAATGTAATTTATTCCTGTGATGCTAATCTGAAGAATCTTAAGAAGCATTCTTTATATATATATATAAGTAGTACTCTCTTTAACAGTAAATGAGAGAGACAGAGACAAGAGTTAGTGGTTGCCCAACTCTCTTGCCCACAGAGAGAGTACGCAGACTTAAAATGTGTCTCTCCTCTCACTCAAACTGTCTCATGTCTCCACGCGCAAATCTCTCTGTGCTTGTGTGCTAGATATGAATTATTTTCTCACCTGAATTAAATGTTGTCGAAAGTTTTCAACCAATCAGATTTCAAAGATTTATTTACATAGCACCTTTTAAAACAATCTTTACAAAGTACTTTATAGAGAGATGCATATGCACATTCACAGAAAATAACAAAATACAAAAGAGATGAAGTAGTAAAACAAAGTACAATAAACAAATTATATTAAAACAAAAATACAAAAATGTTTTGAGACTAGCCACTGCCTTAAAAGTATATACTGAAACTTTTGACAACTAATTCAGGCGTGAAAATAATTCATATCTAGCGCATGAGCACAGAGAGGTTTGCACGTGCAGACATGACACAGTTTGAGTGAGCGAGAGCAGCTTGTATCTGAGCGCACGCATCCAGTTTTGTGCGAGTGCAAAGGAAATCCGCGTGCGAGCAAAGAGATTCGCTCGCACGCGAATAACTTTTTTTCACATCAGTCTAAAACCATAATGACAAAGCAAAAAAACTGATTTGTGACAACTTTGCAAATGTATTTAAAAAAACTGACAGTACATTGCAACAAGCTTTGCACATCTGCATATGGCAATTATCTGTCATTCTTCACCTCACCTCTTCCCCTCTCAAGCTCTGTCAGCTTGGATGAGGGCAGATGCACATTTTCAGGTTTCTCCAGAAATGTTTAATTGGGTTCAAGCCCAGGCTCTGGCTGGGCCACTCAAGGACATTCACAGAGTTGTCTATAAGCCACTCTTGCTGTGTGCTTAGGGTCATTGCCCTGTTGGAAGGTGAGCCTTCTGCCCAGTCTGAGGTTCTGTATGCTTTGGACTAGGTTTTATCTCTATAATTTGCTGTGTTGAGCTTTCCTTCTACTCTGACGAGTCCCCCTGTCTCTGCCGCTGAAAAACAGCATGAGGCTGCTATCTCCATACTTTACTTTTGGGATGGTACTCTGCAGGTGATGAGCAGTGCCTGGTGTTTTCCAAACATGATGCTTGGAATTGAGATTCGTCAGACTAGAGAATCTTGTTTCTCACAATCTGAGAGTTTCTTTAGGTGCTTTTGTAGCAAATTCCAAGTTGGTTTTTATGTTTCTTCAATGAGGAGCGAATTGATTTTGGCCACACCACCATAAAGACCGGATCAGTGGAGTGTTGCAGTGATTTTTGTCCTTCTGTAATGTTCTTCCATCTGCATATATGATCATGGAACTCAACTAGAGTGATCATCAGCTTTTTGGTCACCAGTCTAACCAAGACCCTTCTCCATTGAATGCTCAGTTTGGTCATGAAGCCAGCTTTAGGAAGAGTCCTAGTTGTTCCAAACTTTTCTATTATGGATAATGGAGGCTACATGCTTCTGTGAACCTTTAATGCAGCAGAAATTTTTCTGAACTCTTCCCCATATGTGTGCCTTGATGCAATCCTCTCTCTGAGCTCTACTGGCTATTTTTTATTTTTTTTTAATTTTGCATTTTTAGCTGTTAGACATTTTATTGAGAGGTGTGTGCCTTTCCAAATCATACCCATTCAATTGAATTTGCCACAGGTTAACTCCACTCAAAGTCTAGTAACATCTACAAGCAATATGAATGCTCATGAGCTAAATTTGAAGTGTCCCAGAAAAAGGTATGAATACTTATGCTATGGAATCATTTCAGTTTTTTATTTCTTATAAATTTGTAAAGTTGCTACAAACATGTTTTACTTTGTCATTATGATGTATGGAGTGTAGATTGATGTGGGGAAAAGTTCTTTAAAGCAGTTTAACATAAGGCTGCAACATAACAAAACGTGAACAAATGAAGGGGTTTGAATACTTTCGCAAGGCACTGTATATATAGGCTATATATTTCCCCAGGATTCTCTGTATAGAAAGTTAAAAAGAACAGCATTTGAAGTCTGAGTCTGAAATGGAAATATTTTATGACTTTATAAACGTGTTCACTGTCACTTTTAAGAAATGTAAGACGTCTTTGCTGAATAAAACTATTACTTTAAAAAAAAAAAAAAATCTTACTGACTACAAAATGTTGAACAGTAGTTCATGTTAGTATAGCGTAAAAATGCTTTAAAGCATCTTAAATGAAAACCATATCTGTTCATTTTGGAATTTAATAATTTTAATAATTAATTATAATCATTATAATAACGCACAATTTATTTCTAATTTCTTACCTAAAATACAACTATTAATTTTCAGAAATAGGTTTGTATTTGTATATTCAATATATTTTTTTACATTTATATTTTTGTTTCTCCACAGGAGAGCTATTTTACCAGGCTCAGTCTCCAGACGAGGGGGCTCTGGTTACTGCCGCAAGGAATTTCGGCTTTGTATTTCGTTCTCGTACCCCAGAAACCATCTCTCTGATGGAGATGGGAGTGCCCACCACCTACGAGCTAATAGCAGTGCTGGACTTCAACAACGTCCGAAAGAGGATGTCTGTTATTGGTGAGACCGTGAGCTGTTACGCTTCTAAAATAAGCAAAGAAACATTCAGAAATATAATACAATGTCTTTACGTAACTGTGTGGTTCTTCAGTTCGTAATCCAAAGGGAAAACTGACACTGTACTGTAAGGGAGCCGACACAATTATCTACGAGAGGCTGCATCCATCGTCCTCCAAACTCATGGAGGTCACCACAGAACATCTTAACGTGAGCTACATTTATGTTCCATTAAAAGTTTGCTTGAGTTACTCATGTCTGTGTGAGTTACTCATGTCTAACCCAATCCCAGGAATATGCTGGAGAGGGTCTGAGGACACTGGCTTTGGCTTATAAAGACTTGGATGAAGACGAGTTTGAGGAATGGAAAAAGCGTCATCATGAGGCCAGCATCGCGCTGGAGGACCGCGAGGCAAAACTGGATGCAATTTATGAAGAGATAGAGAAAGATTTATTGGTAAAATCAGCATTACACAAAATGTTGCTAGAGTATCTTATTTCTGAGAATCAATTTTTATGCAGTTGTTTACGTGTGCATTCAGCTCCTTGGAGCTTCTGCAGTTGAAGATAAACTTCAAGACGGCGTGCCTCAGACCATTGAGCAGCTCGCCAAAGCTGACATCAAAATCTGGGTGTTGACTGGAGATAAACAGGGTAATTTCACTCACTTGCCACAAATTGAGCTTTCAATGGCTGCTAAACCTTCTCAAAAGATGCCAACCTGCTTGTTTGGTGCTAGTCTAGTTGATGTTTTCACTACTGTTTATGCATGCCATTACAACGTCCCACAGAGACGGCTGAGAACATTGGTTATTCTTGTAATATGCTGCGAGAGGAAATGAAAGAGATCTTCATAGTGGCCGCCAACACAGCAGAGGAAGTGCGAGAGGAGCTTGTGTGAGTTTCATCTGTCTTTCCATCTTCCAAACCATTTCACATGGTTCCTGTTTGAAATTAAGAAACCCATACTCTATCTTCAGCAATGCCAGGAAAAAGATGTCACCACAATCAGGGGATGAGCCACCCATTGTAAAGAGCAGGCTTCTAGGTAAAAAATCTCAGGTGGTGGAAGATGAGAACGTTGATGGGGAGTATGGACTGGTAATTAACGGCCACAGTCTGGTAAGAGAAATCTGACATTGTTTTTGATCGAAAAGAGGATCCATTCTCATCTTCTTCAATAATATGCAGTTGATGAGTAAAAAATGGTTTTAATCTTTGCATCTCTCAATATTCTGTGCTCAGGCATTTGCTCTGCAGAAGGACATGCAGTTGGAGCTCTTGAGGACCGCATGTATGTGCCAAACGGTCATCTGTTGTAGGGTCACTCCTCTCCAGAAAGCTCAAGTGGTGGAACTTGTCAAGAAGCACAAGAAAGCTGTGACTTTAGCTATTGGAGATGGAGCCAACGACGTCAGCATGATCAAAAGTGAGTGCTTCTCACAAAGAGAGATGGCATAAGATTATATACACTTAAGTAAGATTATATACACTTAAAGGTAGGGGTGTGCGATATTGACAACAAAAATGTTCTCTGGGATTTTATTGATAACAATAAATAGACAATATTTTGTTGTGTGTGTTATTGTGCTTAATGGATTATTTCAATTTCAGGACAAACATTTACAGATAATGTACTCACCCCCTTGTCACGCAAGATGGTCAAGTCTTTCTTTTTTCAGTCATAAAGAAATTATGCTTTTTGAGGAAAACATTTCAGGATTTCTCTCCATATAAGTTTAAACTTCCAAAATGCAATTTAAATGCAGTTTCAAAGGGCTCTAAATGATCCCAGTTACAGAAGAAGGGTCTTATCTAGCAAAACAATTGGTTATTTTTAAAACAAACTGACAATTTATATACTTTTTAACCTCAAATACACGTCTTGTCTGGTCTTGTCTCTGCAATGCGCATGCGTAGTCTATATGATCCAGGTCAATACAGTTAGGGTATGTTGAAAAGCTCCATCTCGTTTTCGTCAATCAAATGCCCTTTACAAAAAAAAAAAGGTGAAACAGCGCTGTAGGACGTTTTTGAAGTTGAAGACTAAAGTTGAAATGTTTTCCTCAAAAAATATAATTTCTTTATGACTGAAGAAAGAAAGACATGGACATCTTGGATGACAAGGGGACAATTATCTGTAAGTTTTTGTTCTGAAAGTGAACTAATCCTTTAAGGACTACCATGCTGACTCCTGAAGATTTTGATATTCTTCATATATTCTGTGTGGTCAGTTTAAATTGATTTTTACCTTTTATGGGCATTTTACCTTTATAAAGCCATTTTTTCTAAACGTGTGCATCATCTTTTGAGTCAAATTCTTACATTTAATCAGTCAATTATAATAACAAGACCTTTAGGCTGTTACCAAACTAATTATCAGTATTAACAAAATTCATCTTTGCAGAAATAGCATATGAAGTGGCATTTAGATGTATTTACACATGTTAATGCAGCTATATTTGAAATTATTTTAAAAGTGAAAAGATACATTGAATGTGAAATTCAAATTGCCAGTAGGTGGCAGCAAGTCGATGTTAATAAGTGTGTCACTGCGATTGAACAGAATCATTTAACGGTTGATTCATTCAGAAACAAAATACCACTATGTTGCTCAGAGACGCAAAACAGTGCAGTGGCTGTTTTTGGAATGATTTTTATTGTCGAAATTGAGCAGAAACATCAAATATACTGTCTAAAATGTAAGTCTTTTAATATGAACTTCTTGTTTATTGAACTGTTGTATAAAATCAATATCACATTTGTAGTCATGCTGATTTTTTAGGGAAAAAACGGCACTCTTTGTGTGATATTGATTAACTATATGAAATGATACAAATATATACATTTTCTGGCCCCATATCTTGAATTATGTGATCATTCTAAATGCATTTTAATAGACTGAATCATGTAGTGAAAGAAACTCACTGTAAATGCCTACTTACTAGACTTCATAACATAATGTAACATTATGCGTGCACTCATTAGGTGTCTTTTGTTTGTTTTTTGCAATATACTCGATAATGTCAAATCGCACATCGTTAAAACAATTACTATATTATCGCAGACGATATATATCGCACACCCCTACTTAAAGGTAACAATGAGTCAGTGTCAAACTGGGAACTTCACAATGTAAACATTATATGTGTTAACTTAAAGGAATAGTTCACCCAAATCGAAAATTCTATCAACAATTACTCACACTCATGTTGTTCCAAACCTGTAAGACCTTTGTTCATCTTCAGAACACAAATTAAGATATTTTTGATGAAATCCAAGAGCTTTCCTACCCTGCATAGACAGCAACGCAGCTACCATGTTCAAGACCCAGAAAGGTAGTAAGAACATCGATGTGACATCAGTGGTTCAACTTAATTTTAAGAAGCCTACTACCTACTATCTTTTTATAAGATTTTGACTTTTTATCTTAACTGTGTTGTCTATGGAGGGTCAGAAAGCTCTTGGATTTCATCAAAAATATCTTAATTTGTGTTCAAAGTTAAGAAAAAAAGGACTTACATGTTTGGAACGAACATAGGGTGAGAAATGAATGACAGAATTTTCATCTTTGGGTGAACTATCCCTTTAAGACTAGTGTGCTAAAATCACTTGTCTGTTAAAAATATATCCAATCTTTTGACTCTTCATGACCTCTATAGCTGCACATATCGGTGTTGGCATTAGTGGGCAGGAGGGCATGCAGGCGGTTCTTTCCAGTGATTTCTCCTTCGCCCAGTTCCGTTACCTCCAGCGCCTCCTGTTGGTACACGGCCGCTGGTCCTATCTGCGCATGTGTAAGTTTCTGCGCTACTTTTTTTACAAGAACTTCACCTTCACCTTTGTCCACTTCTGGTATGGCTTCTTCTGCGGCTTCTCTGCACAGGTGAGATGGAAATTTTTTAAATCATACCACATAATTTTGGTTTACAGTTTTGTACTAGACCAACCTGAAATTACGTTTATATATACTTTGCAGAATCTGCAAAATGTATTTTTTTTTTTTTTTTTTTAAATAAGAGATAATACAAAATGCTATTTTTATAAATGTTATTTTTTTATTTAGTACGGACCTGAATAAGATATTTCACATTAAGGACATTTACATATAGTGTAAATGACCCCATTCGAAAGTTTACATACACTTGATTCTTAATACTGTGTTGTTACCTAAATGATCTACAGCTGTGTTTTTTATTTTTATTTTTAGTTTATTGATAGTTGTTCATGACTTGTCCTGGACAGTTAAAATCCTTCAGGTCCCACAAATTCTTTGGTTTTTCAGCATTTTTGTGTATTTGAACCTGAGGACAACTGAGGGACTCATATGCAACTATTACAGAAGGTTCAAACACTCACTGATGCTCCAGAAGGAAAAACTATGCATAAAGAGCCTGGGGTGAAAACTTTTTGAATTTGAAGATCAGGGTAAATTTAACTTATTTTGTCTTCTGGGTTTCTTCTGTGGCTTCTGAAGGGCAGTACTAAATGAAAAAATATGATATTTAAACAAAATAAGAAAAATGTATGCGTCTTCAGAAAGGATTTTTCTGAAAAACAGCGCAAATATACATGAACAACTAAATAATAAAAACATGGATCATTCGGGTAACAAAACAGTATTAAGAATCAAGTTTATGTACACTTTTGAACAGGGTCATTTTTATAAATTCTGCTATTATTTTCTCTTGTGGACTATTTAGTGACTTATTCAGGTCAGTGCTAAATAAACAATAACATAAAATTATTTAGCAGATTCTGCAAGGTGTATCTAAACTTTTGACCTTAACTGTAACAATACAGTCTAAGTGAAACACATTCTTTTTACAAATGGAATTTGTTCCTAATTTTTTGCTTTCTTCTCTCTTAATAGACTGTGTATGATGAGTGGTTCATTACGCTCTACAATCTGATGTATACGGCTTTACCTGTTATTGGCCTTAGTCTCTTTGATCAAGTATGACATATATCAATATACCACACCCCTGGATTAGCATGCTATATTCAGCATCACGTGACTAAATCCATTTATGAATGTGTGCATGTTTCAGGATGTAAATGACCGCTGGAGTTTTCAGTATCCCCAGCTGTATGCCCCGGGTCAGCTGAACCAATATTTCAGTAAGATGGCCTTCGCAAGGATCCTGCTGCACAGCTGCTACAGCTCACTTGTCCTCTTCTTCGTTCCTTGGGCAGCAATGTGCGACACCGTCAGAGATGACGGCAAAGTCATCGCGGATTATCAATCTTTCGCCCTGATAGCGCAAACCTGCCTGCTCATTGCCGTCAGTGTGCAGGTAAATTCCTTTTTAAAATTTTACTCTTAAAATATCTTCATGAAACATGATGTTTACTTAATATCCTAATGATTTTTGGCATAAAAGAAAAATCACAAATTTTAACCCATACAGTGTATTTTTGGCTATTGCTACAAACATACCCAAGCGACTTATGACTGGTTTTGTGGTCCAAACTGGCAATTGCTATTTTTTTTCTCTCAGAATTGTGAGATACAAACTAAAAATTGTGAGAAATAAAGTCAGAATTTTGTGATACAATCTCGCAGTTCTGACTTTTTTTCTCAGAATTACATCATACAAACATATAATTCAGATTTTTTATTCAGAACTGTGAGATGAAAACTCCCAATTGCAAGAAATAAAGTCAGATTTGTCAAAATCAAACTCACAGTTCAGATTTTTTCCTCATAATTCTGTAAATATAAACTCCCAGTTGCAATAAATAATGTCAGAACTGTGATACAAACTTGCAGTTCTGACTTTTTTTTCCGAATTGTGATAAAACTTATTATTTTGACTTTTTTTCTCTGAATTGCATCATACAAACTCACAGTTCTGACTATTTTTCTCAGAACTGTGAGATATAAACTCACAATTGCAAGTAATAAAGTTAGAATTGTGAGATTTAAAGTTGAAATTCTGACTTTTTTTTCTCAGAATTGATACAAAACTTGCAATTCTGACTTTTTTTTCAGAATTGTGATACAAACTCATCATTTTGACTTTTTTTTCTGTGAATTGCATCATACAAACTCACAATTCTGACTTTTTTTTTCTCAGAACTGTGAGATATAAACTCCAAATTGCAAGAAATAAAGTTATAATTGTGAGATTTAAAGTTGAAATTCTTTTTTTTCTCAGAATTGATACAAACTCACAATTATAACTTTTTTCTTAGAACTGTGAGATATAAACTCCAAATTGCGAGGAAAAAAAGTCAGAATTGTGATACATAAATACACAAAATTGTGTCGTACAATCTCTCAATTCTGACTTTTTAATCAAAATTGTGAGATATAAAACTGGCAATTGCGAGTTATAATGTCCAATACTGAGGGGAAAAAAAGAGTGATGTTTTCTCAGAATTGTGAGTTTATATCTCACAATTCTGAATTAATGACTCACAGTTGCATGTTGTAAAGTCATAATAAAGTTTAAATCTCACAATTCTGAGTTTTTTTCTTGCAGTCGCAAGTTTATATCTCACAATTCAGAGAGAAAAAGTCAGAACTGTTAGATAAAAAAAAAAACGCACCTTTTTTTATTCATTAATTTTTATTAAAATTTATTCATTTTGATAAAAAATACAAAAAGCTTTCAAATTGTGAAATGTTATTTGTTTATTTTAATATATTTTCAAATGTAATTTATTCCTGTAAGGTGAATTTTCAGCATCATTACTCCAGTATTCACGGTCACCGATTCAGAAATCATTCTAATATGTCTAAGAAATATTTTCCTTATTTTTATCAATGTTGAAAACAGTTATGCTGTTTTATATTTTTGTGGAAGAAAAATTGTGGAAGATTTTCTTGATGAATAGAGAGGTCAGCAGCATTTATTTCAAACAGAAATCTTTCGTAACATTATAATTGTCACTTTGAATCAGTTTAATGCATCCTTACTAAATAACACAATAAAAATTACCCTGAAACTTTGGAAAGATAATATTGTGTACTCACGCATACAAACCCTATGTTTATGTGTGTTTAAGCTGGGTTTGGAGACATACTATTGGACAGCTGTGAACCAGTTCTTCCTGTGGGGCAGTCTATCGGTGTATTTTGCCGTCACATTCACTATGTACAGCAACGGCATGTACTTGATCTTCACGTCCTCTTTTCCTTTCATTGGTGAGTGTCCCTCCATGTCAAACACATCTGCTCATCCTGCTGTTTGTGTGTTTTAACCTGCTCTAAATGGCTCAATCTTTCTCAGGCACGGCAAGAAACTCCCTGAACCAGCCAAATGTGTGGCTGACCATTTTCCTGACCACCATATTGTGCATATTGCCTGTGGTGGCAAAACGGTTCCTTTTCATCCAGCTCAAGCCCACTATCAATGACAAGGTGGGTTCAAGTTTAGTTGTCACCCCAGTTGATTCAGAATGCAATATGTCATGTTTTCACAGATCTTGGTCTTGTACTGGACTCTGACGCAACCCTCCTTTGAAGCTGGTCTTGACCTTAATAGTGCAATATATACAACATGTTTACTATTCATAGTAGTTCTGCTCCAAAACTGCATTCAAACTCTCTCAGGCAATGCGCCAGTTCTCGACAGGATGACAATGTGAGATCTTCCTCTCTTTATGAGTAGAACGCATGTGTCGAATGAGTCAGAGCTGTGGGATGCAGTGGCAAGGCTGCAGCACAGCATCATGCTGAGACGTAATGTCAAGGTTATTTCTGGAATCCACAATCAGCGGTGTCACAATCTCATGAGCAGGAGTCATTCATAGACAAAATGACTACAGTTTAAGCCTTGTGCTCGTTCCTTCTTCCTGTTTTCTCAATAACAATGATATTCTTTTTCTCTCAGTATACTGTATAGTTTCTTTCTTTTTCTTCTTGCTCTACAGGTGCGGCATAAGGTCAGACAGGCCAAAGCTCTGCCTCCGCCACCTCCTCGCAAATTCCCTCGACGACGAATCAGTACACGACGATCTGGTTATGCCTTCTCTCATGCTCGCGGTTACGGAGACCTTGTCACCTCGGGACGCTTCCTGCGTATTCCTGTTAAGAGCAGACCGACTCTTTTCCCCCATACTGACACACCAGTGGCTGACAGCACACCTCAGACTTATCGAACCATCTTCGAAGAGACTCAGAGTCCCTAAAGGTCCTTATTCTGTTGTATATTTCCTTACCGTCAACTTTGATTTCACCTTCGGCATTGGTAATATTTATATAATAAAGGAGAGATATTCTTGGAGGGGGTTAAAAATATTTCATATGTGCGTAAGTGAGATTGTAAGGTGATGCTGTGAAACTTCGAATCAGTGATTAGGGTGTGAGGTTTTATAATGTTGTATTAACAACACCTACGCACACAGAAACACTTGAAAACAAATCACCCATATGGTTCCTCGTGTATTAGGCTAGAGGGCAAAATAAATATGTATTTTATTTTTAATTTTAGAACATTACAATGTTCATCCGTTAGTCTGTACACATAACAAAGGCCTAGAGATTATTCAAGAATACCTTCATGCAGATTTGATGTGCTTTTAATTGTGTATGACAGTTTCATAGATGTTTTTTATGCTTCTTTGTTTGATGTTTTTTTATCAATGAATATTTGAAATGGTTATCAAAATGCTTTGATTTGACATTCTACTATCATGTTTTGTACAAAGATGCAAATGTGCCTTGATTAGTGATAAATTCAATAAACTTCCAAAGTACAAAAATCTTTTTGCATTGTTATTGCATTTGTCTAACTGTATCAAGAATTAAAGGATTAGTTCACTTTCAGAACAAAAATTTCCTGATAATGTCATCCAAGATGTTCATGTCTTCCTTTCTTCAGTTGAAAAGAAATTAAGGTTTTTGAGGAAAACATTCCAGGATTTTTCTCCATATAGCGGATTCAATATGAGCCAACAGCTTGAAGGTCCAAGCTGCAGTTTCAATGCAAGGGGCTCTGCACGGTCTTGTCTAGTGAGATGATCAGTCATTTTCTGAAATAAACAAACATTTATAGCCACAAATGCTCATTTTGCACTAGCTCGACTTCACGCATTACGCGGTTAGTTCTTCGTCTGTGTACTTCAGTTCAAAAAGGTGGGGTAGGACAAAAGACTCCATATTTTCTCTTCCAACTTCAAAATCATCCGACATCATTGTTTTACCATTTTTGTAAAGGCTTTTTTCTGCATGTTCGCGTTTAAGCACTTCCGGCTACATCATGCGTGACCTTCGGAACGTGACTACATGACCAATCGTCTAACCTAATCATACCATACCACAAAACATCTTCCTAACCTTACGCATATTCCACCTCAATAGCAGCAAAACAACTTGAACACAATAGGTATGTCGTACCAAACAATTCATATTTTTGGACATACCAGTTAAAGACACTTAATATAAAGTGGGACTAAATAAGCATTCTTATAAGGAAAACATAAGAACAGCATTATGTCTCTTTCAGAAACTGCATCTGTAGGAACACTGTAAGGCCTTACTAATAATGTTATATAGTGTTGAGCTTTCTTCCAGTATGCTTAAAGACTTTTTGTAGCCCAGTTCTCTGATTCTCATCAAGTTGCCTTCATGTCCATATCAAAACAAAATGACTACAAGACTTTCCCTGGAAAAACGAGGTTGATGGAGAGATGGACTGTTCCAGTTTGTCATTGTTTTCTGCTTGAGTGCACTAGATGAGCTTGATGAAAATGTACAGGAGGTTTGACTGACCTGTCTAATGAAGCTCTGAATGATGTGTACTCAACAACCTTTACAAATCATTACATGTAGACAACTATATTTACTGTACAATAATACCGTATTGACCTGAATATAAGATGTTTTTTTCTTGGAAATACATCTAAAAATATGTTTATCTTATATTCAGGGTCTAGACTTTGACATGTCAATAATACACCCACAACTATAGTTGGCGCCAAATTGGCGTAAAACGAGTGTGCCAAGAAAAACATAATGTAATGTTTTTCGGTAATGTTCGAACTAGGGATGCTCCGATCCGATCTGTGGATCGGGTATCGGCGTCGATCTTGAATAAAATTTTGGATCGGGTATCGGTGAAAATGGGCCGATCCGTGGTCCCGATAAGTTTTTTTTAATCCAGCATAACAAACATGCATAAACATATAAATAATTAATTTCTGTTGTGGCGGCGTTTATTGTCCCCGCCAGCCACAGCAGCGAGCGCAAGTGCATTCGCAGCTGCTTGAAGCGATCTGCGTTGAAACGCACACTATAGACTAAAGCTGGCAATGTTCCGGGAAAAATAATTAGCCTACTATGAATGTGTCGGAGGTAAATAAGGGGAATACTTAAATTAATCATTATTAAACTAGTGTTTTCTGAGCCAGTGTCGCGAAGTTGACGATCCTGACTAGGCATTTTCCCACTGGACGCGCCTTTGGAAAGAAATTAATAAGTTTTTTCTAAAATATCCCAATAAAATCAAAAGTTTTAGTTTCGATTTGATTTTTTTTCGTTTTGACTTCTTTTTTATGAGCAAATATTGCTTATATTTTAATGTGTTTGCAAGATCGCGCTGGCGCCTTCATCTCCTGCAAAGTGCATTTAGCTTCCACTCTCTAACAAACGATTGAATGCGCATAATATCACGCAGTTTAAATTTCTAAATTCTAAATTTAACATTTAAAATAATATTTTGATATGCTTGAAGATATATTTTAGGCAAGTCGTGATGATTTGAGAGAGAAGGCGGAAAATTTATCAAACGTGATCAACTCACTGCCTGCTTCTTGATCGTTAAAAAAACAAAATCTTTAATTTTAACAAACAAAAAATGTTCCAAACATATTTCTAAATTAACCTCACGAAGAAACGAAACGAAAAATGACCAGGTTCCTATTAAAAACAAAACTGAGCCATTTTAATGGATGCAACAGTGCAAAGACACGGATTCCAGTCGGACTCAGACCGGTTATTTTGATGAGCCGTCGGACTGGGCTGGGCGAGGTTGTTACGAATTTATTACACAAATATTTGTTTATTTATTTTAGCTTTTTGTAGGCTGCATGTTAACTGACGGAAGTGCTGAAATAAACACGCACCTGTGATAATTTCAATATTTTTTAAAACTATAAACAACACCGCACCACCGAGTTGGTCCATAACCACCGCGGTGGTAAAAATCTGCCACCGTCACAGCCCTAGTCACACACCAGTGACGCGATTGCATCTACACTAACGGAAATGCTTGAAAAGTGGCATATTCCGCTTAGCAAAGTCCACGTTATTCTCCGAGACAACGCCAGCAACATTAAAAGAGCCATGGACATGGGAGTGAGCAGTTTAGGCTGCGTTGCTCATACAATGCAACTGGTTGTAAACGAGTGACTTCTCTTACAACGCAGTGTAAGTGATGCCCTTGCAGTTGGGAGAAAAATTGTGGGGCATTAAACCCTCTCCTCTTGCATATTCACGGCTGCAAGTTGTTTTAATAAATCCTCTTGCATATTTTTTAATATTATCTTGCATTATCTTGCATAATGTTTTAATGAATCCTCTTAAATCCTCTTGCATATTCATGGCTGCAAGTTGCTGTTTTAATAAAGTCACTAATAATAACCAGTTTGTGCATTTTTTAAAATTAAAGTTTATGAAATTATTATTGGTGTAGAACCTGATACCTTGCCTTGCGTATGTTTTTTTTTAAGTAATGCAGCATGTAAAAAATTTTTATTATAATATCGGATCGGTACTCGTTATCGGCCGATACTAAATTTCAGGTATCGGTATCGGAAGCAAAAAAGGCGGATCGGAGCATCTCTAGTTAGAACAACATGATTGAAAACAAAAGAAGAAGAAAAGCTTACTGCAGCATGAGTCTTGACTGTAATGTTAGCCTGATGGAACCAAACTTTCTCTGTAAGTGATTTTAAAACATAAGACAGTACCCAGATTTGAAGACTACACTAAGATAATGAAATGTTTGTAGGCTACTATGAGATAGATAGCCTAATTGTTTTATAATTTAGATGAGATACCTGTCATTTTTATGGTATATCAAAAAGTATATATTTTTAATGTGATTGTTGGGGCATTTTACCAGTATTTACCATATTTTTAAAAACAAACAAAACAAAATAAAAAACTAAAAAATATGCAATTTAACAATAAAAAAAAGTTTACTTTTTTGGTTTAGATTTGGTTTTCAAAAAGTCTCTTTCCATAAGTTACATCTTGAAAAAGGGGGTCGTCTTATAACCAGAGTAGGCTTATATTCGGGTCAATATGGTAAACTTTCCAGTAAACAAGGGTTATATGGGACATCGGATGCCCAGTTGGTATTTATAAAAATGTCTGTAACACATGGTTAAAATTCCTCAGTGGTTGTGTAAAACAGCATCCTTTTTACCTAGCCAATAACAGCTCTGTTCACAGCGAGCCGTTTCAGTGCATGTCTCTTTAAAAGATAATGAGCTACTGCTACACCCCTCTCTTCTGTGTTTTGTGTGTTCTGTGGCACGTTCCATTAAAAAAACTGTGCCCTCAGTGGCTTTGATGTCAGAAGAATATTAAGACTCTTATGTTCACTTCATCCAACTACAAAACACCTGCACTGCTTATGAGACAATGTTGTCAATACAGCTGCTTGAGCGTGGAGAAAATGGTGGACAGCGTACAACCGACTGAAACCAGGGCTGAAATATTGTACAGGGTTCCTACTCTAAGCCAAATGTCAAATTCCCTGACTTTTCCCTGACTTTTACTGATTAAAAAGCTGAATTTCCATGACCTATAATGAACGGATCCACCCATTTGCAAGCTTTATTTACTTGTTTACAGACGTTTTTAGTACAAAACTATGGAAGCCCGTTTCTGCCACTAAATAAAAAAAGAGATAAAGATAAAACATGCAATTCTGACTTTATAACTCGCAATTGCAACTTTTTATCTCACAATTCTGACTTTTTTTCTCAGAATTACGAGTTTATATCATGCAATTGTGAGAAAATAAGTCTTAAGAATTGTAAGATAACAAGTCACAATAACCTTTTTTTAAAGCATTTAAAGCAACAAACAAAAATCCCTGATATTCCATGACTTGGACCAAAAAAATATTAAATTCCCTGACTTTCAATAACTGGAATAGACCTTTTAAAATTCCATGATATTCCAGAAATTCCATGACGCATGGGAACCCTGATTGTAATACGGGACAGTTCATCAGCGATTGTGGTTTGGGCTTAAGTTATATCATGTCATACAGCTTAGAAAATCAAAAAAGCTTGATAATTAAGTCTGTTTAGGGTTTTTGGGGATTAAATAAAAAAGGAGTGAATGGATTTTTATCATTGTAGCATGGGTACACACACTCTTAATACACATTTATAAATAAACAGCATGTAAAAGTGAATTTTGCATCCGATGTCCCTTTTAAAATAGTTTATAGCATGCTTTTATTTTATTGTATTTTAGATTCTACCATGCGACCTACCATTGTTCTTATTTGATATACAGAAATGATGGCATACAAATATTTTTGAGGCATCTTCTAGTTTAGCTGATTTAGGTCAGTAGATTACCAGTAAATCCAGTGAGCTTTTTGATATATAATCTGATGAGTTTGTTGTTGTTTACCATGTGTGTGGTGGATACAAATTATGCACTGTTGAATTGAGAGACAAAGTCAGTCAGTCAAGCAAAGGGATTTGGCCACCTTTCCCAGCAGTGCCTACAGCAGATGTTTGTGGGATTATCCATAGTCATGCGTCATCAAAGGCAAGAGTCTGTCAACTTGCTATTAGAGTGACACTGGGTGGGATGAGGACAATCAAAAACAGTTGATTATTGTGGCAAACAAACCTACCTCATTCCACTTTTTTGGGATTAAATTGAATGGGATAAAACGTACTATATACAATGCTAAACAGTTTCATGCAATATTTTGGGTGTTCAATCATTTAACCTGAATATTTGATCCAGTTTGAGAAGTTCTTTAGAAAATTTGCCTGGAATATAGACCACTTTTATAAATATGTCCTTTTTGAGGGTTGTAAGCTAGTTCCCGTTGCATTTGCATGGAAAAGAGTAACCAGCACAGTTTTTTACTCCAAAAAAGTAAAAGTCATGCAGGACGGAACAACATGAAGGTGAACTATTCCTGTAAGACTTTCTAAAATAAGCTTTTCTACCATGTCAGAGATCTGTTAATTTCGAAACATTAGTTTCCCATTATCTCAATTTTCTGTTCCAAGTCTTCTTTTTAGTATGAGTCAGTGTTCAATCCCCCCCATGCTGAGAGCAGAGGCAAATCTGCCATCCCCTCAAATATGATCCCTCAACAACAAACCACTGAGCATGCTCAGTGGGGTCTGTGATGCTGTTGCTATAGGACTGTGGGGCTCAGAAACCACTGTACTGTGGGAGGAGGGAAGGTGTGAGGAACAGATGAGCTGTGAGGAGTCCAGAGCAGAAAGAAGTGTGACTAAAGAGGAACTACAAGAGGGACGTTACCCGTTTTCTATCTTTTCATTTCTTATTTTCCCGGTCTTAGCCTCTGCTGAGTGGATGTAGAGCATTAGGTTGTGATCATGCGGTGTGTTTGCTCCAGTTACTGTGCAGACAGAATGAGAGTGACTATGTGCTGGCTCTCGGATTGATGAAGCTTTACGGCTGGGTGAGTTGATGCAGTTGCCCATGTTAACAGCCTGAACACAGGATCCTAAATTTACTGCTAACTAAACAGAATATTAGGATTGCTTTGAAGCTTTGAAGGTATTTGTTAACATTATTAAAATGACAAATAAAATGTTCAACTTTTAGCTGTAGTTTGGGACAAGTGTCTCTTTATATATACACTTTTTTATGAACTTTATTTTTGGGACCTGCTGAAATGTGCTCATTTAGAAAAAACAGCTCATAAAAGTTAAACAATACAGTTTTTAAATCACAAGAGCGATTGGTAATTGGTCAACAAAGTATTGATAGTTGTGTAAATATTGTCATACTAAAAATTGTCTGAATTTTTGGTTGATTGTAATCCATTACATACCTTTCTATCAAAGTTATCTGACAATATCAAGATGAATTTGTTCTGACACAGTTTAACTCTTGAGACCTTGTCATATTTTAAACTATTCTAAACTATAGTAAATAAACTGTAATGTGAGAAATGCTGAAGGTGTCTGAATATATTTGGTCTGGCTGTATATTTAGCTCAGTATAAGAACAACTGAATTCAAAAGAAACTTCACACAGAGACTCAACAAATGTGTTTATGCTTTTGTGTCTAGAAAGTTATATTTTAGGATAACATCTGAGTTAACATCTGGTTAATACTGTGTCTGGTTAACATTATAATTGCAACTGTCTGATTTATTGGTTTGTAGTCAAATGTGGTTTTAAAGGTATAGTTCACCCAAAAATTACAATTTTGTCATTAAATACTCCACCTCATGTTGTTCCAAATCCGTAGGACCTTTGCATGCATCGTGGTACTCTCCTGATTGACAGAAGAGACTGACCCAAAAGAGAATTGTTAAATAAAGTCGTTAATTTTGTTCTTCTTTGCGCATAAAAAGTATTCTACGTTCTGGGCCTTGAACGTGGTAGTTGCGTTGCTATCTATGCAGGGTCAGAAAGCTCTCAGATTTCATCTAAAATATCTTAATTTGTTTTCCGAATATGAACAAAGGTCTAATGGGTTTGGAACGACTTGACTTTAGGGTGAGTAATTAATAATGGAATTTTATTTTTGGCTGAACTATCCTTTTAATATTGGTAAATTACGGAGATTTATATGAAAGCATTATTACAGATAATCCACTGAATGCCTGTTTTCTCCTTTAGATTCTGGCTTGAAAGCAGTCAAAATGCAGACACATGAGGTTACAAGAGATTTTGCTGAGTTTTGCATTCACTCTGTTTATGTCACTTAATCAGCCTGCCATGCAAGGACTGATTCTTTGAAGTGCTGGTGCTTAGAAAATGGACGTCTCCCCAAAGTCAGGAGAAACTCTGATTGTGTGCCACATCCATGGCCAGTCTGTTGGGTGGCATCTATATAATTCTGTACAGGCATCCAGTCAGCCGCGCACTTTGAATTTAACCCACAGTATATCCCTACCTGAGAGAGGAGATCTGCCGAGGGAAGCACTTGATTATGGCAGTCTGAGCTACACAAGCAAGTCAAGTTCGACAGAAACAGAGGACAAAAAGGGGACTGAAAATTCTAGAGGATATGAATCGTCCCCAACACTTTGCGTTTGGTCAGAGAACTCTCCATCAACCAGTCCTCGAGTAAAAAAAGAGCCATCGCATCGGAGAGCAACTCCCAGATGGCAAAACCTCTTCATCCCAGAATCAGAAGTGAATGAGGACGACTCGGATGAGGACTCGGATGGAGACAACTTGCACAAGTACCATGAGGGGTCATCCCTCCAACTACAAGGAAATGTGCCTCTAGTGAATCCTTTCAGTCAAGTCAAAGAAAACAAAGAACAGGAGAAAGAGTTTGATACAGGTTGTGGGGATCGTAGGGATAGCAGAGGAACCCCTGTATTAATGGACTGTGATGGGGACTGGGGCGATGAGGAAGACTTCAGCAAGCACACTCTCGAGGAACCTGATAATAGCTGGGCTCCAGGTGAAAACCTCATTGAATCCATTACTCAAAACCAAACAGAATATATCACTGACTCCTCCTGTAACAGCTCAGATGGAGTACTAGTTAACTTCAGTGCCATCTATCACAAAACCAACAATGCAGTTCCTGCAACTCCTCTGAATCTTGATAGTCCCATTCCTGGATCTGGTATAGTGTTGCAGGACAGTTCAAACCCTTTGCCTAGCTGGTCGTCTCACAGCATTGATCCAAACTGCAACATCTACCCATTCAACTCTGATGGCTTCCCATCAATTGAAATTTCCGACCTCACTATGTGTCTGCAGAGTCAGGCACGGTTGGCAGGTTCCACCCAGAATTACTA
The DNA here is from genome assembly GCA_033026305.1 of Cirrhinus molitorella. NCBI lineage: Eukaryota > Metazoa > Chordata > Actinopteri > Cypriniformes > Cyprinidae > Cirrhinus > Cirrhinus molitorella. The sequence goes on along the minus strand of CM065139.1, from coordinate 26,859,281 downwards.
TAAACTGGTGACGTGTGACCTTTCATCCCAGTCTTCACCCAGCCCACCTTGGTCATCCTTGACCAGTTTCTCTGAGACTCAAAGCCAGGGTAGCTGTTCTCCACCTTCTGAATATTTCCTATTTGGACATTCAGAGGAAGAGGAAAGGGAGAATCCAAAGGCTGGCCAAAGTGAACACAAGGTATTTATACTACTACCATACCATACCACACCTTTAGTAATGCTAACATTCAGGGCTTTGATTAAGGGATTAATGATCCAATTTTTTACTTATTTCCAATTTTTCCAGGCTCATGGGAACATTGAAATGAAGAATAACAAACAAGCCGACAAGGACCAATCTAAGGGAGCAAAAGAAAGAATGTCACACATAAAAACCCATCAAACTGCTTCAAGAGAACATGATAGTTGCAATTACATCAAGACTACTCAGTCTCAGAGCTGGATTGGTAGCCGAAAACGCTCTTCCTTGTCGAAGCTGGGGGTCCTACAAAACAGCTGTCCCAGCCATTTAGACACAAATTTATCTTCACCTCCGTCTAGGCAACACGCCACCTCTTTTGCGGAAATTGCCAGATGTAAGAAGGAAAATGGAGAACCATCCATGAAAAAGAGCACAGAGGATCCATCAGGCTCACACTTCATCCAGAAACAGGATGATTCAGAAATGGCAGCAAAGTCCCTGAGTGCTGACAGAAGTAGTCAATCCAATCCAGAAAGTAAGAAACCTAGAAAACCCAATATTTTGCGTTCTGTTCTTGGTTTTATAATCATTTTTTTCTTGTGCCTACAGGTGCATGTGCTTCATCCCCAGAAGTTGTGCGATACACAAAAGCACAGAGGCCCACCTTTCTTCCTATACAGCCTTTTGTGCTTCAAGCACCCTCAGGAAAACAACAGACCAAAGTTCTTGGTTCTCTTCTTAATCAGTACATCAGCTACAAGTACAGCAAGCCTGGGCCTTCCAAAGCTACTTGCAAAAGCAAGGGATATCCATGTCATAAGCAACCCTCGCCTCTCAGGAGTTCTTCCAGCATCCACCAGGAGGCAGCGACCAGTTCAGACACTTGTTCCACCTGCACATCAAGTCCTATTTTGCCCCACTTCCAGTGTACCCAGCCTTGCACACTGTTGGGGCTCATTCACCAGGACAGAAATCCACATATGAGTCCAAATATGAGACCAAGAAGCCCTCAAAGCCCAGAGCAAGCAGATGGGAGTCCAAAGGCCTGCTCAAGTCAAACACAGTTAAGCCAAAAACATTCTTGGTATGGAAGACAAGCTTCTCAGAATTGTCCACTCGAGCAGGTTCCCAAAGAGGAGACTAAAGATCCTCTCGATGCGTCCTTCCCTTTACTTCAAAACTCCTCCCCTGCAATTACCTCGGTCACCTCCTTGACCTCTATCACCTCCCTCGTTTCTCTACCAGGCACTGGACGGAAATCCTTTTGGCCTTTTGAAGCTTCATCACAGGTCTGCACCAATGAAGAACTTAACACCAATGCTCACCACATCTTTAAACCAAGGAGGTCACCTTGTAAGTGTCAATAAATCGCATGTTCTGATAATTATGGATCTTATTTATTTATACTTATTTATTACTTTGCGTCTCTCTCGTCTCCCCTGAGCCCATTGAATTTTAACAGACATGCCATTGGTTTGGTAGGGGGATAATTGGGAATGAATGGGGGAAAGATACGTGAGAGGAGGCAATGCCTCCGTCATGATATGGTTATGGTTATCATGGTTATGATTGGCTATGTTTGGTTTATGTGATAAATTAATGCAATACATTTAATAAAAAAAAAAAAAAAAAAAAAAAACAACTTGAAAAATGTGGGGACTTTTCTTCCTCATTTTAGAAACTACTGTACACCACTGATATATATACAAGATGGTAAAAGAAAAATTGTAAATCTGGTGGTAGTTTTGCATTTAAGTCTATTTTATTTTTACTTCCTAAACTCTGCAGGTGTTATGAGGGAACGTCAACATGGTGACTCATTCTCCATGACTGACAGACCCCCTGAAGAATTCTGCCTCTCCCCAGAAGCTCCTTCAGATCTTCTTTCAATTGATCTTCTGCACAAGAGAAGTGAGATGATTAATAATCAGATTGTGCATAGATTTTTGACTAAACGCCTACATTTTCCCTGCATTTTTACATGACTACCATTATTGTAAATTGCTAATATGTTCTATTTTTGCATAGCAATATGACTATGATTTGTATGGAGATCTGTGTGAATATGAAAATTTGCACAGTGGCTTTTATTACAGAAATTCCAAGTGTAGAAAACACTTTAGGAAAGTGAAGTACAATTCTTTTTCAGTATGCCATTGAAGGCAAAAATCCCTTCTGTTACAGAAAGATACAGAGTGGATCTCTGCAGCATTGCCTCTGCTTCCCTGAAGGGGAAAATGTGACCTACTTTTAACTCTCACTGCCTTGGATTGGCTAACACACTCTGCATGTTTGTGTGTGTGTTTCTATATGAGCACAAATGTGTGTACTACTATATGTTCCTTTTATAGTAGGTTTTATATATTTATTTGCAGTTGTTCTTGTCCTTTAGGGGTCTTTTGATGTCACAGCTGACAGAAATTACCTACAAGTACAGCATTTTGGGGAAATATTTATGCATGTCCTAAATTCTTTTACAAACTGTCAGGTTGAATGTTGAGGGACCATTGGTGACCAATAAAACATTGTTATTATGAATTTAAATATCTACCTTACTCCTATCTCTCACACTTCTCTCTGTTTTTCTGCAGGTATGTTGAAAGCTGTGAGTTTGGCAGTGGATCTCATAATGACTCATTTTAACTCAAGACGAGACCCAGAAGAAAAGGTAGTACAATAAGTCAAATTCTGTTACATTACTTTTTTGACTTTCTCAAAGTGTGTATTGTCAAAATGAGTGTACATGTATAGATGTCTCAATCCGATGTCTTAAATTGTTTTGTCATTTTGTTTTCAGATCAGACTGGGAAATAGTTCACTGTGCACCACTATCAGCCACCTAGTCCTTAAACAGCTCTACCCCGCAATCCAGAACATCCTTCAAGATGGTTTGAAAGCTTTTAAATTGGATTTGATTGTTGGACAACGTCGCAACAAACTATGGAACGTCGTAGAGGCCACGGCACGACCAGGTCTGTGTGAGCCAATCAGATGAAAAGCAAATGAAACATCTTCATTATCAGAGTGCCTTCAAAAACTAATCTGACTATGTGCTTTTTATGACTGGCAATATTTTCCTCTTCACAGGCTCATCTCCCCGACTGTCTGACAGCTTGGTGTCTGTGGTAAAAAAATGTTCCCAGTTATCAAGTCGCATGCGGCTCAGTGTCTTCATCATAGATCTGCTAAAGTAGGTCAAATGCTGAATACATCTGCTAAAATGTATGCCACAGTATAGATGGCTAATGAAAATATTGCTTTTTAGCTTGCAAGCTTTAGAATGCTGGATTCGTCATTTATACACTTGCATTGGTGAGTATTATGATGTTTACAGGCAACTGTGAAGGAACTAATTGTCTGTTGTCCCAATACTTAATTCCTTTCCATTTTATACTCAACTTTTCCCAAGATGTTGTAAAGGAACACTATCATCATTGGGGTTTCTTGGCTCTGGCCCAGGGGCCAACTTATGGACCACTGTTCCAAGAGCTGCTTCTTTTGCTGCAGCCACTATCCCTGGTGCCCTTTGATCTTCATCTTCCATCTGAACCTCACCTTCAAAGTAAGGAAAAGCAAAACCACAGAGCACCCCTGCCTCATCGGCTTCATGCCCAGTCATCTCAGATCCTGCAGATGAGCTTGATCCAGAAGAACAGCAGGAGTCCAACAGGTCATAGTGATGTCTTCAGTAAAAAGGTAACTGACGAGTTTTGGCTCAATCAGACACCCATCTCAGAGTATGAAACACCAAAGAAAGAGTATGAAGGAATGGGAATGGAAAACAATGAGATGTCTCAATCTTCATCAAGTCCTCTGGAGGACAAACACTTGAGTGAGCTGCGTTGGGCCAGACTCTTTGGCTCTAAAGTTGGAACACCAGTTGGCCCACAGAATGCACAAAAAAACATAAGTGGACCTCTGAGAAATAGGTAAGTAACTGTGATTCCTCAAAACTTCTGATAAATTTACTTTGTTAACTTTGGTTCTCTTTATATCAGAACATTTGTCTTCCTTCAGGAGGCCCTCAGAATGGCTGAAGCTTGGTGCATCCAAAGTGGATCTGCTTGCACAATCAGTGTGGACAGGGAAATGGCCAGAAACTCATCTGAGTGGTGACCATGACAGAGATATAGCAAATAAAGATGAAACATTAACTCTAAAAGCCTGCAAGGAGTCTGATTTTAGCTAGACAGAGCAGAAGCACAATTAATGCAAAGTAAAAATCACTTGAAATTTAACCTTGCATAGTCAAATGACGCACCCTGCACAATCCATATTTGTTCCCGGATAGAATGTTGCCTTAGTGATTCAACCCCGGGTATTAAGACGTGTATGGCTTAATGTAATGTAAATTATGTCTCCTACTGAAATATGTAGTAGAAAACCCATGAAAGATTTACGTTAGAAAAACCCACATTGTAAAATATACATAAAATGGTTGCACTTTGTGAACTAGTCGCTATTTTTACCGCAAAACAAATCAGAATACACAACTTGGAAAATAAAATACTGATATGATGACCACAGCTACTTAAAGAGCTTACATGTGGCAATGGATATAAACGCAGAGTGAAATCTGTGCCGAGAAACTCCTGTAGTGGCTGTGATGTCATGACAAGCATCTGTATGTTCACATCCTGCCAGGATGGCATCTATCGTTTCTTGTCTCTGCCGTAAGCTCTTTCAGTAGCTGTGGTCTACTAAAAGCCTCAAAGGCATCAGGGCTGATTTGGAGAGAACAAAGACGTGGGTCTTTAGGAAGTTTTAATCGTCCACAGGCTTCTTTCCATTCTTATCTCCTCTTTTTATTGCAGTGAAGATTTCACTTCTTTTGTTGTCCTTCGACAACAAAATTACAACCAAAAGCCGCACAACATGTCATTGTATCGGTATTTTCTTTTCCGAGTTGTGTTGACATAAAAATAGCAACAGGTAGTGAGTACAACCATTTCTCATCATCAAAATAATGGTGCCTCCATAATCCAAAAATATGTATAAAACGATGTAGATTCTTTTTAATAACGGAAATCTTTCATGGGTTTTCTACTACATTTTTCAGTAAAATACATCATTTATATTAAGCCATATACGTCTTAATACCCAGGGTTCCCTTTAAAAGGCAACAAAACATTCACTCTAAGCCATTATGAGATAACATTTTTTAAATTAAATTTATAACTCAATCATAGTATAGTGCAGAGTATAACTTGGATGAATATCATCTGCCAGCAATTAAGCACAAAACTGGAACTGAGGTCCCCAGAAGTCTTTTCCAACCAAACCCAGCACTTTATCTCTGTCTCAGGTCATTAGCGGTCATGTAAATCTAGTCATATAATTTCTGATGTTGTTGAACTATGTGGCATTAAAAAAAAAAAAATCTTTTCCTCATGGTCTGTTTGAAATAGTTACTATAACGTATTCATTTCCACGCATGATACAGTAGCATTAATGTCTATGCATGACAAACTAATAGGTTTCCTTTTTAGTATTCTGTGAATTATAACTGCTGGTTTTATGGCATTTTTGCACGATGAAATCAATTAAATAGCTACTTTCTTTGATATAGATGCATGCTAAGTGGCTATATATTACTGTTTCAACAGTAGGACTAGTACAGTAGTGATATTTGTTGATGACTATATTTGCCTAAGATTGATCCCTGATGTTAGAGACACAAAAACGTCAGAGAGAATACGATGGTTTAATTATGAGTGAGTTTTAACAGCAGTGGTTTTTCTATTTACTGATATTACAGTTGTGGCTGATTGGAACCTTGTAATAAAGATTTGTTGAGTTATTAATGTTCATATTGTGTGCTTTTGTGTTTGTGTGTGCCACAAGAAAGTTATAAAAATCATGTGTTTCGAAAAAATAGATTTCTTTTAGTTGACTTGTCAGTGATCACACCAATTCCACTTTTAAAGTTATGGTGAATTTCATTAAATATGACAATGCTAACTTAACAGCTACATGCTGCTTGTTAGAGGACCAAAATGACTTTAATTGTTCTTAGATGGGTTATGTTTGATAACTGTTTTCACTTGCACCGTCATGTCTTCAGTCCAGTCTGTTTTCGCCTGTGTTCTTCTTTTGTGCACCAATGTGACCCAAAGCATCATGGGTGAGCTGCCCAAATGTATGGCCATATTGAAATCTGTACCCTGTGGACATAATTACATTGCTTTATTACTATAAAAGATGGTATGCTTTCTACAAAGGAACATAATTACCTAACTCTAACCCTAATCTTCACGTACCTGGTACGTGTCCCATGTAGGAGGGTAGGACCCCTGTTTTGGAGGGGTATATTGTGGGTATCATAGGCAAGCTGGAAGTCTCCTCTTTTTGAAAGTTAAAGGAAGTCCGACCTGCCTTCATTTCCTTGTCAAACTGGATCAGTGCTTTGTTGGTGATGATGGGATATCCAGAACCAAAGAGGAACCGGGCTTTGGGGACGTAGCCAGTAAAACCTGTCAAAATTACTACTGTATGAGCACCTTCTTTACACTTACATTTAAAAAACACTGTAATTTGCTTCTTGGTAAGCCCAGCTTTGGCTAACCTGAGATGAAATACTTATGTGGACTGCTTTCCTCCATGTGGTACGGGGAGCCATGTGGTTTCCATGGGTCAGGGGCCTTATAGGGGGCAGGATCTTTAGATATGGCTGTAAGAGGGCTGTTCAATCTTCTAGGCTACAACAAAGAACAACTATTAGATTACAGCTGAAGTCAAAAGTTTACATACAACTTGCAGAATATGCAATATGTTAATTGTTTTACTAAAATAAGAGGGATCAAAATGCGTGTCATTTTTTATTTACTGACCTGTAATATATTTACATAGGATATTTCACATAAAAGACGTTTACATGTAGTCCACAGAAGTAAGTAATAGTTGAATTTATAAAACTGGCCCTTTTGAAAAGTTTACATCCCCTTGACTCTTAATTCTGTGTTGTACCTGAATGATCAACAGCTGTGTTTTTTGTTTAGTGATAGTTGTTCATGAGTCCCTTGTTTGTCCTGAACAGTTAAACTGCCAGCTGTTCTTCAGAAAGATCCTTCAGGTCCCACAAATTCTTAGTTTTTAAGCATTTTTGTATATTTTAACCCTTTCCAACAATGACTGTATGATTTTAAGATTCATCTTTTCACACTGAGGACAACTGAGGGACTCATATGTAACTATTACAGAAGGTTCAAACACTCACTGACGCTTTAGAAGGAAATACAATGTATTAGCCGGGGGTGAAAACTTTTGAACAGAATGAAAATGTGTAAATTTTTCGTGTTTTGCCTAAATATGATATTTTTTTCCATTTAGTACTGCCCTTCAGAAGCTACAGGAGATACTTACATGTTTCCCAGAGGACAAAATGTTTACACCCCCTGGCTCTTAATGCATCGTGTTTCCTTCTGAAGCATCCGTGAGCATTTGAACCTTATGTAATAGTTGCATATGAGTTCCTCAGTTGTCCTCAGTGTAAAAAGATGGATCACAAAATCATACAGCCATTGTTAGAAAGGGTTTAAATACACAAAAAAATGCTAAAAAACAAACAAACAAAGAATTCATGGGACCTGAAGGATTTTTCTGAAGAACAGCCAGCAGTTTAACTGTTCAGGACAAACAAGGGACTCATGAACAATTTGAAAAACACAGCTGTGGATCATTCAGTAACAACACAGTATTAAGAATCAAGTGTATGTAAACTTTTGAACAGGGTGATTTTTATAAATTCAACTATTATTTTCTCTTGTGGACTATATGTAAACATCTTTTATGTGAAATTTTTATTTTGGTCAAATAATTAACATTTTGTATGTAAACTTTTGACTTCAACTGTATCTTTTATCTGTATCTATGATTATAGTTAAAAAATAACAACATCTATCATCTGTGAATCAGGGGACTTGCACAGCTTGTTTCAACACAAAGGAGTGATAATTGCCTGAAATCATGTGGTGTCCTGATTGGAGAGCTTGTTTAGTAACAGTACTTCTTTTCATTTACTGGGCATGTGACACTCGACCTGCTTTGATACCGGATATTTATCATGTATAATTAAACAGGGTGACCCTACACAGGGGAGCTGTGAACGCGTAGCAATCCGACTGTGACAGCTTACTTTGAAGTCTGGGATGCTGTTGTTGACAGCAAAAGACAGGTCAGCAGAAGCCGCACGCAGTCTCTTTTCTTGTTCCTGGCTGAACTCTGACAGTGCATCTCGACAGGTTTCTGCATATGTTTTGCAGAAGTAGTTTTGACGCAATGGAACAAAACCTTGGAGCATGAGAGAGAGATATAGTGCATTTTAACAGTTTTGCAAACTAGACACCAAGTATTGCAAACCCCCAAATTGTCACCTGTGTATCCCGGAATCATTTTCTCCAGGTTCCTGCTGCCTCCACGTCGGCTTCTCCAGATTTCATTGTGGGGGCCTGTGTCATTTTCTGTCAATGGTAGACGCCCGGTATGGAGCACAAGCCTCTGTGAGTGAGATACCTCCGGGGAAGATAAGAGCTTTGCTGTTAACTGGCCATAAGTCTGGCCCACATGATACTTCAGCTGAGGACAGTAGCCTGCATACCTAAACAAAAACATGGGAATAATGTTTATATTATAATTCTTTGAGTCCATATAATTCAACTGTACAGGACACCTGAAAGTGATGTTTCATAAACGTAATGTAATCCATACAACCCCACTTGATGATCCAAAGTCTAGTGAAGAGAAACAATAGTTGTGCGTAAGACAAATACTAATATTTAAAACTTTTTTAACTATACTGTTTACGCTTCTTCAGCACACTGTGAAGTCGCACAAGAAGGGACGGTTATTCCACGTCACTTCTCGAGTCACGCATTGCTTCACAATTTGCTGATGTAGCGCTTTATGCTTTAATTTTTCTAAAAATGTTTGGTAACATGTTAACAATAAGGTTCATTAGTTAACATCAGTTAACTACATTTGGTAACATAAACTAAGAATTATCAATTAGCAGCATTATTAATCTTAATATTAATTTTAGCATTTACTAATGCATTACTAAAATCACAAGCTTTGTTTGTTAACATTTATTAATGCACTGTGAACTAACATGAACAAGCAATGAATGACTATTTTTACTAAATAAATGAATGCTGGAGACTAAGACATCCTGGGAATTTAGAAGTTGAATGTTAGTTAAGTTGAAGAAGTGACGTTCCAGTGTATTGATTGTTTATTAATGTATTCATTTATGAGCAGAGATGCCCAAACCAGGGGCACACATGAATTTTAAATAAAATTATATTTCTTTTTTTTTTTTTTTTTTTTAAAAATGCTTTTATTTTCAACCCACAGCCCTCAATCTGGTTTGATTTTTGGCCTACTGTAGTAAAAAGGCCACCTCTGATTTAGACACAGGTATACACCTGGCAGTAGGTTACTATGACACCTGGCAATTGAAACGCTTCATTTGGCTGAGGCTCGTTTTAAGTTACATACAGAAAGGATTTTGTAAGCTTCATTTCAACATAAACCCAAACCTATGAAGTATCTTTCAAACTATCATTCAAAATAAAGAAAAGGGTACTTTTTTAAACTCACTAACATGCGAACCACACCTAATTTCTGGACCAAAATAAAAAAAACTAATAATTGAATGATAATAATAATACAGAGAAGTAACTCTAAACTCACCCTGGGATGTACTGCGGGTCAGGTGTCACCAGCACTTTACTAAATTTGGGTGGAAACTGCTCCATATTTTCAAACCCGTACCAGTTGTTGTTTAACGGTTGCTAGTGAGAGAGTCAAGGTAAGGCGCGTCCGCGTGCCATTATTCTGTCAGCGAGCGCGCGTAATGACGTGACTAACGGTGTCCTCTGGTCATCTTGGAAAAAAAAACTTAAAGTGTACAGCCACCTAAACTAAATAAACCAATGATTGAAAGAAGAGAAATAAATTACTTTTCTACTTTAAGTCCATCAAGTCGTTTAAAAATAAACAAGTCAATATTGGTCGGTGACAGGTTTAAATCTGCATGGGTTCCTTGTATTTGGCTGGTACTCTTTGCTGACCTGGTTAAAGATAATGTTACATGACAAGTCAGTTAGTTGTGATGCTGCAGCCTCTTGTGGGTAGTAGGAGAAATGCACCCATATATGTTATAGCCTCAAAAGGAAAGATACAGGATCTATAACAATCCAACGGTTTAATTATTATCCGTACATAAAATAATAACCCTTAAGGGCAAAACCCTAACGGTAGCCTGTTTACTGACAATCAAAGAGATATTAAAGAGTGCTCATGAACATACTCCAACAAACAATGTTCCAATATGCTACAATATGTTCTTAGTTTAGTCGAAACACAAAAGGAGATTAGCCTACTGAAGCATCTTCACGTTCTTCCCTATAGCCCACATTTAAAGTTTTTGACCACACACACACACACACACACACACACACATAAACTGCTGCGACAAGATCGTTTAGTGGGTAGAACTTGAGAAGCAGATGAATCATTTTCAGCAGGTGTCATGTACATACACTCATTTTCCTTCCTTAGTCCAAATGATTCATTCTGACTGTAGATTCCGGAATTAGTTTAGTTTAGCTACATGGCTACTAGTAATTGCTTTCAATAGTGCACATGTATATTGTGGTCACGTTCAAAAACGGGAAAGGAGAATTTTTAGATGAGTCAATATATGAGTTTGCATAGACTTCATTACCATGTTGACGCATCCAAAACTTGTTTATCTCATGTAATTTTATTATAATAACAAATTACATCAACTCTCCACCACCGATCTGAGTCGGTCCCCAGATAGCACATACATCTACAAGATGTCTGTTAAACATCTCTTGATCTGGAAAGCATCTGCTGTGCACAAACGTCTGACAGACGTCTTTTAGATGTCAGTTTTATGTGCATTCTAAATCATAAACATCTTAAAGACATCTAATATATGTCTATTTGACATCTGATAGGTGACGTCCAATAGACATATTGCAGATGAGCAAACACTCTTGCAGATGTAAATGCAGACGTCAAATAGACATCTCTGTGACGTACGTGTGCCATCAGGGTTATTATACGACCTAAATAAATATCCCTATTTCTGAATCCGGGTTGGAAAGTTTGGTCGTATTTAAAATAATTGTATTATCTCATGCATCATTAAAGATCACCCCTTAATCTTTATACTTTGATCAAAATTTAATTCAGTTAACTGACTCAATTATTCATGCATGGTTCATCTCAAATAGGTTAAAAGTGTCAAAAATGTATGACTGTAAATGTCTATTTCTCAGCTATGGCGTGGCTTCAGGAGCTTAAAATAGTTTTTTCCAACTTAATAGATATTGCGAGAAGCCTGATGAGGTCATGAGGGAGGACATTAACATGTGAGAGGATATATTTAGGTATACATTTAGTTTATACATTGAATTATGTGCAATAATAGTATCATAATGCAATAACATAATAACAAATTATTGTCATAATAGGCTACCATAAACCTAATCACTCTACTAAAATTATATACTGTATCTTCATTTATCATGATTATTGTTTAACAGTTTGATATGTGGTTTGCAGTTTGTTCTCTGATGTTGCATATTTTCATTTTTCCTACACGGAAAGGAATGCTGATGTTATCAATAGACAGGAATGTGTATTCCTCTGCACAGCTCGTACAAGCAGATATGACACTCTGTGGTCCTAGTTTCAGGTTCTAATTATGCATTATATTACATTTCCTTAAGCTTGAGTTGATTCTGATGTCAAACAATATTGATGGTTACCAAATGAACAACAGTTAACATTAAGTTGTTACAAATGAATCACTTTATTAATTTCTGTCATCAGTATAAAAATGCTAGGTTAAGAACAACCCATCGGTGGGTAAAATATATACAATCCCAGCGATTGAGTTGTTTTAACCCAGTGGTTGTGTTAAATGTTTAACCCAACCTACTGGGTAGTTTTATGTAACTAATATATTGCTTAAAAAAAATAAGGTTTCTAGCATAAAATGAATAAATAATAAAGATTTTTTACAATTGCTTATTAATAAATATTCACCTTTTAATTATTGCTGATGCCTCTAGTAATTATGTGTCAGATTTTTAATTTACAACCTATTTTGGGTTCATTTTATCCTAGCCATGTAGTAATTTTTAGGTTGAGTTAAATTAAACTACCCAGAAGGTTGGGTTAAACATTCTGGGTTTGTCCATATTTCACCCAGCACTGGGTTGTATTTAACCTAGCCTTTTTTTTAGCGTGATACATATATGCTAGTTAGTCCAAGGGTGTAACCATCTCTTAAACATTAATGCGATGGACGAAACCTTATTTTGTTTAATATGTCAAAAACGTCTATTTTTTTATTTTTGGCTCATCACATTCAATTATGAATTGCATGAATCACTTAAAAGACCTATATTTTAAACTTCAAAAAAGCAACATTTGACCAAAAAAGTAATACTATTGGTTAAGCACTTGTAAAACAGATATTTGGCTACTTACATCTTGCCCTTGTTTGCAACAGTTAAAACAGTTTACCGTAGTGTTTCACTGGAATTCGAGCCATCCTTAATTTAATTGGTCATCTTAATCGTTTTAAAACCTGTTGTTCGTCATTCTCAAACTTGTTGTCATCCCAACAACAAATAAAGTGGTAATGAATGCAGTAGAGCAGAATCAATAGTATAAAATATTGGGGTGGACACTTTGGCCAAATCTGATTATTGAAGGGTTAGGGTTAGATCTTTTTCTTGCATTACAGACTTTATTTCCTTGCTTCTCAGTATACATACCAGCAGTTTCTGTTGCTTTGTTTAAGGGCTCTGTGAAAGTTTCATCACCCTCACAACATGTCTTGACAGATCCACCAAGAGCATGAGCTCAAGATTTTAGGAACGGCACCGGAAGTGGAGCAGTTGTCAGAGGGTGATTGAGAAGCATGGGAGTCGGAATGTGGGCAGTCCTAGAAAGGTGTTTTTAGTTTAACGTGACTAATCGACCTGCAAGTTTCTAGTCAGTTGTAAGAAAGTCAAGGTAGTGCGAAGAGTTTCCTGTGTTCCGATTGAGTCTGGGAAGAGAGACAGAGTCCCGGACAAGAGAAATTCATTATCAATGAACCTCTATAGGAATTTTGGGAATCTCCTTGAGAGTTGGGTGACTGATGGCTCCCAGGATTTATACTTACAAACAGGACCTGGATTGGACAGATTCGATTCCATTTCTAGGGACTCTGTCCCACTATCCAATGTAAAATCAGAATCTGAGGACTCCGGATTTGAGACGGTTAGTACAAGTCCTTGTCATTCTCACCAGTGTAGTGCATTGACATCTGAAGAATCACAGACAGTTTTTGGCTCTATAGAAGATGAGGTTCAACCTTCATCCCCATCTCCTTCTATTTGCTCCACCTCATCCTCAAGTGTCACTCTCAGCTCTGTGGCTCCAGATACGACACATCTGGAGGTGGAGCAAGCCTTAAGATGGTCAGATTCACCTTCATGGAAAGGACCCCTGCACCAGATCGAAAAGGGGACCGCTGGGCCACGGTATCGCTCTAACACGGCTTCTTTTCCAACCAGCTTTCAGTCAAACAGCTCCAGAACTCATCATCGCTTCGCTCGTCCAAGGAGAACTCGTTCACAACCTTCAGATCCAAAGAAAGCAGAGCTGTACAGAAAATGCCTAAAATCACACCAACATGGCCAACCAACACACAGCCAGTTGGAGGTGAGCAGTCAATTTTTTTTTTCCGAACAACTTGCAGAGAAATATATTCAAGTCTATGTTGAAGATATTTTTTCTCTTTAACTTATAGTGTTGCTGAGATGTAAGAGGTTTAGTTGATTTAGATGGTTTGTTTGATTGATTTTATGAGTGTTTTTCTTTCTTTTCTTTTTTTTTTTTACTTCTAATGCTTTTACTGTTTTGTCCTGATTGTACAACGTGTTGTTTTTTAATATGCTTTAGAAATGAACTTGAACTTGAACTAATTAAAATTTATTTGTACATGTTTGATTTTACAGAATAGCTGTCTGTAACTATTTTATTTTATTTAATTTTTTATATTTTATTTTATTGCTTGTGTTTACTGTTTCATAGAAACTGCTTTGCTAGGGAACACTAGGTTATACTAGGGTTAGAGTATCATTTGTCATAAAATAATTCACTTTTATGATTAATGTAATCATGCTGTTCCATCGGTGAACACGTGCTTACCTCTTTGTGAACCGCTTCAGATGCACTTGACACGTACATGACACATAGTGCTCATTTGTCATGTCACACACTTGACATCAGGCACTCCTCACACTCTGAAATTAATGACCTGGTATTTGCACACATTTTTGCAAACTATGCATAACAGACTTTCTGTATTAATCCTGTACTGTAATTTTGCATGCCTTGAGAAAAACTGGATTAAAACAGATCAAGGATGATTTGGTGAATTTCTTTAAGTTTGAAACTGACAATTCATATATTTTTTATCATTTTTTAACAAATTACATAATTTTTTGAACAAATTACATAAAAAGATGATGCGAACAAGGTCAAAGGCATAGTGCGCTGAATGCCCTTTGATCTGCGTCTTATGAATCTTCATGATCAAGAAATGACAAGCAGTCAAGTTGTATAAGCTTTTATGACTATTTTAGGTACATAATGAACAGTTTGTCCCTTACATATGCAACCCCACTGAACCATGCTCTTGACTGTATCTTGAATGCACACAATGCGCATTCACAGTCTAGACATCCTTTTAATGGACTCAGGACTGCATCTGTGTCATGAGACGCTAAACAATCGCTTTAAGACTGTGAACCGGTCGGTTCAGGTGAGAGAGGAATGGCTGGAATGGTGCCAGCAGTAGGCTGAGAGGAATGTGTGGGTGTTGAGAATGAATGCCACCCGTGATAGAGATCTGTGCTGGACGTGTCTGAACGTTATCACTTTGGCGGCAACATGGGGGAAAGAAAACTTTATAGGACTGTAACAAAATAATCATTTAATTTTAAAAAAGAAATAACAAATGACATTTTTGTATCATTTTGAAGGAAATTGGGTGTAAAATGTCACCACAGAGCGGATATAGTCAAAATTTTTGAAATAGAGGAGACTTGAAGAGCTTGTTGTCGCACAAGGAAGCTGTCAATTAGAGTTTTGTTAATTCTTTCTTTGGAATCATACGTCATATGTTTACATTTAGGTTTACATTTTAGATTGCATATGAAATTTCCATCCATTTGGACGGCACAGTTTTCACATAAACTAATAAACTTAATGTGTTTTAAATACACAAAAATAAGGTTTATATCATCAATATATCCAATTAGTTTGAATATTGAATATTGATTGTTCCACAGTTAGCCATTTTTCAACTGTTAACTGTCTAAACTTAAAGAGTTAAAGGGTTAGTTCACTCAGACATAATTCTGTCATCTGAGATTTTCCATGTAACCTCATATTTGTTGTATTAAGTAGACCTTAGGTTGTTAGAAATGCATGTTGGTCAAGCTCCAGCACTTTTTAAACTGAGAGTAAAACAAAATATGAACAAACCACAAAAGATGTCAACCCTGTCATGGACAAATTCAAAGTAATATAAATATATTTTTATTGCATAGTGTGTAGTTTGCCAGAAAGATAATGTGTCCCTTTACCAGCAAAATTTTAGATAACAGGAAAAGCCTTTTGATAATAATGAAATTACAGCCAAAAATACTCACTGCCCAGTAAAATATCTTTTCTAAATAAAACATGGCCTCATTTGTTTATTAAGAAATCATTAATAATAAAAGAAAAATAATTTGTTCATTTTCATAAAAGTTGAAGATGACAGGGTGGACAAAGACAATTTCAAAACCCTTACAAGCTGCTGTTTCCTCCCTTTAATAGGTGGCCCAGCTAAACTAGGCTTGCCTAGGTTTATTAATTAAATTGTTAGGGTTGTATTTTTTCAAAAGGTCAATAAATGACAATATTATTCTTATATGGACTGATACAGATAATCCCAAAAATTGTATATCATGTCCATTCGTGTATAGCACCTTTGTAATATGTGTGTTATAACATTATAATATGTGAAAAAATGTCAAAATGTGTCAAAAACTATGCACATGCCCACCCTGTTATGAAAAGTTTGGCGACATTTTTTTTTTTTGCTAAAGTTAGCATTTAATAGGCACATGGTGTACCTGCAGCTAACAAAGTGATTCATTGTTGAAGCTGACTGAACACTGTTTAAAAGCAATATTTTTTTTATTATTATTTTTTATATTATTTTTTTATTTTTTATTCAGTTTTTATATTAATTAATATTTCACTATGACAGGGTAAACATGTTTAGCTTAACATCTTTCAACTACAAACACAATATGAGGAAACTAGGTAAGATAAGTGTAGATACTTACTGTGTGTGCAGCAGATTTTTTAACCTCCACTAAAGAAAGCCAAAATGGGGGTGGGGATGTCACTGAGTACATCAGAGGGTTTCTTAATCCATTTTAGTGATACTGACCCACCTGTAAGACCTTTGTTCATTTTTGGAACACAAATTAAGATATTTTTGATGAAATCAGAGAGCTTGACCCTGCATAGACAGCATAGATGTAACTACCACGTTCAAGGCCTAGAAAGGTACATCAACCATAATGTTATGAAGCTACAAGAATACTTTTTGTGCAAAGAAAACAAAACTTTATTCAACAATTTTGAAAGTTTTGGGAAATTACTTTTAAAAGTAAAGCATTACAATATAGTTATTTATTAGTTATTTGTAAGGTAATGTGTTACATTACTTTTGCGTTGCTTTTTCGTTACTGTTTAAATCTGGGCAGGGCTTGCTTGTTTGTTTTTAATATAAAAAAGTTTGATTTTTAGCAAATGTAAAAGCCCTTTCACACCAACAAGTGAAATAAATAAGCCTAAGGCTGAAGGAAACGTAAATTCACATCTGTACAGTAGAAATGTAGAAGAAGGAAGTTCAACACATTTTTCAGCAATGAAAAAAATAAAGCACAAATGTTAGTTCATCTAAAGTAAGTTTTGCTTATTAGTATGGTTGAATTGGATCAACAAAGTCAGCAGCAAAGACTCTGATTAATAAAATGGCATTAAATACATAAAGGAAACAAAAAGTAACTGCCATTACTTTTTTTGAAAAAGTAAGTCTGATATTTTCTTGTAAATGACAAAGTAATGTGTTACTTTACTAGTTACTTGGAAAAAAAAAAAGTAATCTGATTACATAACCTGCGTTACGTAATGTGTTATCCCCAACACTGCTTGTGAATAGGGAACAAAGACTGACCCGGAAGAGAAGAAACTGTTGAATTAAATTGTTTTTTTGTTTGTTTGTTTGTTTGGAGCACAAAAATATTCTCGTATCTTCCGAAAATAGTAGTTGCATTGTTGTCCAGTTAGAGGGTCTCAGATTTCATCAGAACTATCTTAATTTGTGTTCCAAAGATGAACAAAGGTCTTTAGAAAGGTTTAGAAATGACATGATGGTGAATAATTAATGACAGAATTTAAAAACTATAAAACTATAAGCTGTAACATCTATAAATATAATATGGGACTATCTGTTTGTTCAATAGTTCAATAGTGTTTAGAAAAACGGATTCAAAACAGACAGTCATTATTTTTGTCAGTCTGTTTGGTTATGCTAATAGTGCAGAAATTACGCACTTCAGCTTTAATGCTTTTTCATTTGCATTCACTTCCTTTACCTCAGAAGCTTAGCTTCCCTATGCTGAGATTTTCACTTGTTCGAACTACAAAGCTAGTGTTCGCAAAGCAGCTCAGAATAGATGTTTATAACTATAATCTGTAAACTATTTAGTACTAAGATTAGAGAAATCTGAACCTAGAACAGAGATCGGGTTTTACATTTTATACAGTACAAATTGATTAGCTTTTGGCTTTTATATCTCACCAAATTAGATAACAAAAGCTTTACTGTTCCCAGCACTGGGAATCTTAATGAATACAGGTCTTGATCTCTCTGTCTCAGCAGCTTGCAGACGGTGATCAATACAGGCTGGACAAGCTGTCTCCAGGGTTGCTGTACCTGGAGCAGGTATGCAGGATGCTGGAGAACATTGCAAAGCTACAGCAGCAAAACTACAGCCTGCAGAAAGAGGTGGAGATTCTGAAGAGTCAGCATGCTGAAATAAAGGTTAGAAACACTGACATATCATACAAAGGTTGCTTTTATAGTTCTTATAATCAAGACTTTCCAGTTCTGTTTTGCGGCCAAGTTCATGTCAGTTTGCCAAAAGTGGTGTCGTGTGTCAAAATGACTTCTTATTGTTTCCTGTAAACTGAAACCTCATATTTCAAGCACATTAACTGTAACTAAATGTTTTCAGTGTCGAAGCTTACATGAGGAGGAAATATGCTATCCTGCCTGTCAAGATTTACAGATTCTTGGTCTTGAGGATCCACCCAGCGAATCGACTCAGCTAAAAGAACCCATGGGGTTTCGTCACAGATCAGTATCTGACACTCACGCAGCCATCAGCCATCGCAGTGAGTCTTTTTGATGGATGAACTGAAGTGCAAGTTCAAATTCATATATTTGTTAAAAATAAAGCATGCTGGGTTTGGTGAATGTCTGTTAAAAATAGGTCTGTCCCACAGGGAGAACAAGGCTTGCTCAAGGCCAACCTATTGCAGGTGTCTTACTCGAGGAACCTGATGGTAAAGATCCTGTAAGTAAACAGTGAGTGGGCTGAAAACTCATAATTCACTCACTGCATGATTTTTTATTCTGGTATATAGGCTGTCCAATCTGCTTTTCATACAACGAAAGTAAAACTTTTACTGAATAAAGACTTTAAGTTATAGTATGGGTTCAAAAGAGTTATATAGTGCATTTATGAGAACTTATAAACTCATATGCACTTTTATATTGCTTTTTGAAGCCCTTCATCCACTTTCATACACTATACTAGACTTTTTCTTTCGCATTCTGCTGAAAGAAGTCTTGTTTTGGAGTTTAATTTTTAGGTGAACTATCGCTTTAATAGTAGTTTTAGAATAAGTAGCATGAAATGCGGATGTTGAAAGCTATTATAATATGACTGTTCCTCTGTTTGTTTAACCAGGTACCGGAAAATGAGCACAAAAAGCAGAGTAAGCTCCAAAAGCTGAAATTTACATCATTTAGAAGGCAGGAAACACAACTGTCTGACAGAGAAAGCAAAAGGTACATTTTGACAATGTTTTAAAAATATATTATTTTAATGATTATGTATCATTTTAGAAAGTGTTAATGTTCATTTATTACAATTAATACATTTATCTTTATTTAAAGCTCTCAGTCTAAGAAGAAAACGAGAATGCCAAGCTTTTTCAGTAGGAACAGAAGTATGACTACACGACTCTAACATTCATGCCACATTGATGCCTAGTGATGGTTGGCTCACAGATGCATACCTCCCATTTACCTGAGGATTTTGGCACTTTTACGCTCTCAAAAATAGGGTACAAAAGCTGTCACTGAGGTTGTACCCTTTTATATGGTACCATTTAGGTACTAACATGTACTTAGGGTACTAATATATATCCTTTAAGCTACTAATAGGCATATTTTAGGGGTAAATGAGGTACAGATGTGTACTGCTTGAAAGGGTACAGTCCCAGTAAGAACTTAAGTATATTTTTTGGAGAGTGAATGTGTAGCTTATTTTAGTCACGTATTTAAGGTTGCACCTTAATAAAGTACTGAGTAGTACTAATAATCTTCATGTACCTAATGAATAATTTTTCGGAACTGTCAGTGCACTTTGTATGTGTGAATGCTATTGTATATAAAATACCATGCGATGTAAATTGCTGTCAATGTTTTATGTTTCATTGTATTATAGTATTTTCGCATTTATCATTATCTCCGTCTGTAAACCTTTGCTGCTAAAAGAATTTCCTATTTTGTAAGTGTAAAGCTATTTTATAACATTTGTTTAATATAATAAAATAGTAGAATACACCACAGTATCTCTCAAGTTTACATCCCCTTTATAGCAGAATGTGATGTTTTTAAGAAGAGATACCATTTTTAATATACTTTATTTACAAACTTCATCCATAGTATGCACAATATGAATTAATGCACAGCTCACAAAAGGCTAGAAACATTGAATCATTGATGCTTGAGAAGACAAAACATGATATTGAGAAGCATGAGTATGTACATTTTGAACAGGATAATAAGTATATAAGTATCTGTAATGTCAAATATACCCCCACCAGATCAATAATAAATGAACAAACTGTATTTTTATGGTCCTTCTTATTTTTAAAACATATATATTTATATATTTTCCATACAGTATATGGGTTTCTGACAAAGGTTTGGCTGAATGTCTGAGGAGGGTGTGATTTTGGACAGCAGGCATGTGGTTGTAGGAATAGGTGCAGCCTAATTTAGTGACTATTGTCCCTGTTCACACCAGGGACAATAACAATAAAGATAACAGTAAGATATATTTATAAAAACACGTTCTCAGTATTAAAGAATAGCAGAGTCCACACCACAGATAACGGCAACAACATCATTAGAACTGCTTTCAGGACAATTTTTTTCCCCGGCTGATGAACGATAAAAACATTGACACCCAATCAGAGTCAATCTTATGGAAGTCCGTTTTCACTTCAGAATTTTAGAATTGCATGATATAAACACAATTCTGAGTTATAAAGTCACAATTCTGACTTTTTTCTCAGAATTGCGTAATATAAACTTGCAATTGCAAGTTATACCCTGTTGAAAAAAACAGCATATGCTGGTTAGGTAGGTTGATGCTGGGATGCTGGTTTAAGATGTTCCTTTGCTGGTTTATGCTGGTCCTTAGCTGGTCATGTGCTGGTCAAGGTCTGCTTTTCTGCTGGAGTTTAAATTTCTCACCCAGTTCACGTCATTTAGGTTACCTAGCACAAATTCACGTCTCTTCATGCCTTTGCATTGAATTTCTATGTAATCTACTTGCGTGAATAATTAAATTAGCTTTTGGTGTACACACAGCATTAGAATAAACAGACAATATAGTCTTTATTTATTGCCTTTAGGGGTTCTGTAGAACACGTCATTTTCTTTCCGAACATGATGGCATTGTCTATCAGCCCAAACCTAGGGCTGACCAATTTTGTGAATTTTGTGAAATTCGGCTCGAAAATAGTAACAGCACAATGAAGTTGCGATTGTAGGTTGCAGTCTGCAGTCCGTGACTTGATGTGCGACATTGCAGAGAATGTGTGTTCACAAATGTAGTCACTTTTTTTGAAAATAGGCTCATTTTCCAACTCCCCTAGAGTAAAACAGATGAGTCTTACCGTTTTTGTATTCATTCAGCCGATCTCTGGGTCTGACGTTAGCATTTTTAGCATAGCTTAGCATAAATCATTGATTCTGATTAGACCATTAGCATCTCATTCAAAAATGACCAAATATTTTCAATATTTTTCTTATTTAAAACTTGACTCTTCTGTAGTTACATTGTGTACTAAGGTCGACAGAAAATAAAAAGTTGCGATTTTCCAGGCTGATATGGATTGGAACTATATTCTTATTCTTGCGTAATAATCATGGAACTTTGCGTGCAGCAGGTGCACTGATGTTACACAACGCCTGAAAATACGGTACGGCCACAAAGTTCCCTGATTATTACGCCAGAATACGAGTATGGTTCCTATTCATATCAGCCTGGAAAATCACAACTTTTCATTTTCTGTCCGTCTTAGTACACAATGTAACTAAAGAAGAGTCAAGTTATAAATAGGAAAAATATAGAAAATATTTTTAAAATATAATTTTTGAACGAGATGCTAATGTTCTAATCTGATTTAGTAATTTATGCTAAGCTATGCTAAAAGTGCTAACGGCAGAGCCAGAGATCGGCTGAATGGATACAGAAATGGTAAAACTCATCTGTTTAACTCTAGAGGAGTTGGAAAATTAGCCTATTTTCAAAAAAAAGTGAAGTGTTCCTTTAAGTGTGTAATTACATGAGTACATAGGTCTGCTCATGTCTGAAAATAATATATGAAAAAAAAAAAAAAAGAGTTTATATAACAAAGACATTGTAGCTTATATTTGTTTAGTGCACTTTAAATTAATGTAAAAATTAAAATGAATTGTAAAACCGGAAGTTATTTTGTAATTGTGTTCAGCCGCATTTGGATTCATGGCAGGCTGCGGGTTGAGAATCACTGGTCTAGTGGATGTTAGCAAATCAAAAAAACTTTACTTAGCAAGAGAAAGTTCAGTCCAAACAAACAGATTGACTTTTAACTTTTTTATTGGTCTTTAGTATACCCAGGATGGGGGAGATAGACTTCCCTTGGCATTCCCATGTAAAGAGATGTCAATGACAAACACATCCAAACAAGAGATCGAGGGCTATAGGGAAATCAGTTCATACATAAAATACATTTACTCTGATATTTCATATTTCTGTCTTGCACACAAGTGTCTCTTTCACTTCAAGTCCACATAGCATCCTGTGCTATTAAATATAATGATACATCTGTGACCCTTCGGAGAAGGTAAATGTGTGTGACTCAAGGTTATCAGATGGTGGAATAGCTTTTAGGATGAGTTGTGCCGGTCATCTGCCCTCTCCGTTCTACATGATGCCACAGGAGGAAAGTGGATTGGCAATGTGGCAAGTGCAAGCCGACTGACAGTATTGGCGCACCGTCTGATAGCAGCTGCGGTCACCGTCGGTGCCCCACTGCACGGTCCCCGCTGGGTCGGGCGGTAGCCGGCTGAGAATGCTGGTGTTGATGGCCAGCGCGGCTAGCCCATAGTCGGTGAAGAGCACGGTCTCGCGGCGGCAAGTGGGGCAGGAGATGAACTTGTACTTGGGACAGGACTCATACAAGATCTGCAGGCATTCCTCACACACCGAGTGCAAACAGGACAGAATGCGTGGGCGCTTGCCGGCAAAGTTGTAGGTGTGTCCACACGTGGGGCAGTCCAGCGGTTCGCACGGCATCACTGGACCTGAGGAGGTGGAGGATGAGGAGGAAGAGGTGGAGGAAGAGCGGAGCACGTACTGGTTGACGATTACGTCGTCCATCTTGTAGTGGAACTGGTGGTAGCAGATGTCGGATGTGCTGGCCTTGCGTTGGGCAAGATAACTTGCTTCCCGGCGGAGGACGGGAGCAGGAGGAGACACTAGGGGTCTGGGTGGCATCACGGTGTTGCCGTTGACCTCCATGGACAGGTCGCCACATGCCTGGTTGACGATCACCTCCCCCTCGCCTCCTCCATCCCAGGCCACGCGGGGAGGTGGGGCATAGCGAGGCTGGGTCACAGGGACTGGACACTCCCGAGGGAACTTCTCAGACTGGATGATCTTGACAGTGTCCATGGGGATGGTCACAGGTTGGCGCCGCAGGCAGGACATTCACTCCTAGGCTTGGTGTTCTTGGCTAGAGGAACTGGGTGTAGCGTACAGTCCTGCAGAGAACGTCTTCAGTGCACTGGGGGAGGAGACTCAGCCATTGCAGGGGACGTGAGGACGGATGGGTTTGTCCATTGCTGACTCAAAGTCTCTCCTTGGTCACGGGCTGCGTCACCCTGAGTCTTTATGTGGCACAGATGGGCAAAGACTTCCAGCCAGTGCAGGGTATAAAAAGTCCTGAAGGACAACAGAGGACTATGTCTTGCTTCAGAGGTCACAAAAAGTTGCAGTTTGTGGTTCAAGTGGTTAACGAAGTCTTGAGGCAACAACTTGCACCCTGTTCACTGGTATTGCACAACTGAGAGCTGTTAATTCGATGTAACAAGGTAGTCAATGATATTATTACTTACAAATTAAAATGGCTGAACTGTACAAAGAAGATATGTTGGCAATTGTTTCAGTGTTTACACTGTTACAGCACATGAATACAATAAGGACCTAAATACAGAGTACCTTGAATCTTAGGATCTTACTAAGAATACTGTTTAGTTCAATACTAAAAGTCTGTAGACTTTCTCACAGGTTGTTTAATGAGTTTCAGAAAGGAACTGATGCAACCAGAGCAACAGAAGCTATATCACAACCTTCTTCCTGTTTCAGGTCCCCGTTGTGGTATGACCCTGCCCTTTTCTAGCTTCTCCTTGTGATTGGCTATGCATATGCCTCCCTGACCTTTGTTCTGATAAACTTTTCGGTGAGGTGGCATCTGAAAGATCTGGAAGGTGTTCTCCCAGTCCTTAAAAGAGCAGAATTCCTTAAGGGATCCGTGTTGAGCTTAACAGATTGTGCATCCACTCTTTGGTGTCTTGACAGGTCCGAGAGTGTCTCAGGAGTCTTGCCAGGCCTTACTTGCTTCCAGCACTTTTCCCAAAGTGGCGCAGATATGCAGAGTCATAGGTAGTGTCGTTTCTGTTCCTGGAGGGAAAAAAAACAGGTTCAGGTGATGCTAATGCAAGGACACAGCTCAGCCTTTTCCAGGCCATTTGCCTGCACTCTTGGGAACGGTGTCTAAAAAGTGTCCCGTCATCTAGAGCTAAAAACACAGCAATGAGGAAATTCTGATGAGAAAAATGTACGAGCTGAGTCTGTGTAAAAGACTGTGATCTGCGCAACATGTCCATTCACAGCAGAAATCTGGAACCCTGCAGCCTCTTTTCCAGTCTAAAAAACTCTCTCGCTCTATCTGCCAGCTGCCATCTGTGGCCCTGTGGGGCATGGGCACTGTGGAGGAAGAGGCTGAGGACCTGACCACAGAACAATCTGTCCTTCTGCTATGAACCTATACATGCATTGCAACACAACACTGCAGAAGCCCACAACTCCAAAATGGCTGCCAGTGACATTACTGTTTGCAACCCATTTTACTTCCATAATGTGACATATTTCATAAAGAGAAATAGGATATTCAACAAGAAAAAATGTAAGATTGAACTTGGTTTTGTTAACATACATTAATTGGAAGCTGAAAGTGGGTGGGTTTACCAAAATAAAGATTATGAAGAGAAGTGCTTTATTTACATTTGAGATATGCGACCCTGGACCACAAAAACAGTCTTAAGTAGCATGGGTATATTTGTGGCAACAGCCAAAAATACATTGTATGGGTCAAAATTATTGATTTTTTTTAATGCCAAAAAATCATTAGGATATTAAATAAAGATTGTGTTTGATGAAGATATTTTGTACATTTTCTACCGTAATTATATCAAAACTTAATTTTTGATTAGTAACATGCATTGCTAAGAATTTCTTTTGGACAACTTTAAAGGCAATTTTCTCAATATTTAGATTTTTTGCACTCTCACATTTCAAATAGTTAGATTTTCAAATAGTTGACTCTTATGACTGGTTTTGTGGTCCATGGTCACATATTTAGTAGACATTCTTACCCGAAGTGATTTAGCTTCACATTTGAAAAATATTTTGATATATTTGGGAATATATTATCAATAGTCACAGCTAAAAGGAAGTTGTTAGGCATGACGGACAACCTCTTTGATACAGTTATGACACCGTATTCACAATGTACAATAGCATGGTTTATGTATCTCAAAAAGTATTTTAGAATTATATTCATGCATTTTCAGTTTCATATGCTACAGTATATTAACCAGTTAGCAGTAATCTGAATCTGTTTAGGTCATTTGGTTAGATGAATGTTCAAAATGGTGTGACAGTTTGAGATAGAAATGTTGGTTAGGTGTGGTTTGTGAATGTGTGTGTGCTTTAATAACAATGGTGACCACACTGATATATCTGTAATAGTTCTCTGTATGCTGTGCTAGATGTGACGATAGAAAATGTATTCGAGAGAGAAAAATAAGAGGGAGGGAGAGAGAAGCAGAGAAAGAGGAAGCTGACCTACATGCAGCAGAAAAAGGTAGAGAGAGAACATGCATCCTTTTACCCCACATCCACACTGTGCTTGTGATCTTGTGTGATAAATTAGAACGCCTCCATTATAATTAACAAAGCTGCTTACACTGCAAGCGCATGACAGCACTTTAATGATTATCACAGGAGCATCTAGTTCTGTCGCATCACAGTGCTCTGCTCACTTGCAGAGTTGAAGAGGAATGGCACGTTGGTATGTTGGAATTACCATAATTACCAGATTCTGATTAGTAAAAAACAGTCTTTGGACTTGTAATTACACATTGAAATTAATGAAAGCCTGCGGTGAGATTACATAAAAACCAATGGTAGGGACATCAACACGCAAAGGGACATTTCACCTAAAATGAAAATTCATTATTTAGTGACATTATTTACTCAGCCTCTGTGTACCCTGCAGAAAAATAAAAACCAATAGAAACTATCAAAGAATTTGGTTTTAGTAGTTATATTGGGAATTGTACTGGTTTTAATGGAAACTGTGATGTTGACTATTGGTCTCTTCTGGTAATTGGTCGCCTTCTATTGGTGGCTTGTTAAAACCACTAAATCTTACTTGAATAAGTCCCAAAACACACTAAAGGAAACCCTTTTTTAATGGTTTTAATGGTTAAAAGTTGATGGTTTGTAATGGTATTTGTACTGTAAACAATTAGAATTTCTTTGGTGGTTTCTATTGTTTTTTTCCAGCTGGGTATTGTTATTTGTCAAAGGGAGAATGTCAAAGCTCTTTTCCAAGACCGTTTACAATGACCACTGCTGTCAAGTAACAACAACAACAACAACAACAACAACAACAAAACACTAATAAAGAAGAATTACACATAATTACACAGTTCCCGCTGCCTTAAAAAAGCCCAGAACATTATAAAGGACACTTCTCGCCCTGGACATTCATTCTTTGAATTGCTGCTGTCAGGTAGACGGTACAGAGTAAGCAAAACAAGGACTAATAGATTTAATAACAGTTTTTTATCTTACAGCAGTTGCCACACTTAAAGCTGCTAAAACATAATTTAATGTGCAATAAGAGATGCGGGCAGTAATGACAGAATGTATGCTGTGTGTGTGTGTGTATGTGTGTGTGTGTGTGTGTGTTTTATTATATTATTTTTAATATTTTACCAGTTTTTATATGTTTTGTTGATCATGAGTGATGCACTGACTGGACTTTAATTTCACTGTACATGTTACAATGACAATAAAGATTTGAAACCTTGAAAACAAAGTAGCCCATATAGAATATCCACTATTTTCCAATACTTCTGAAGCTGTATAGCATGATTAGTAATGATTACTCCAAAATCTCTTTCTGCTTTGTATCTTACGTGTTTGTAATAACATGAGGGTGAGTAATGACATTTTTTTGGTAGACTTATTCAAGGCAGTTGCCTATAGTCTCATATATTACTATATGAATGAAAAAAAGAGTCTGCATCTACTCTCACACTAGTTGTGAATATCGACTGTAACAGTGACTGGCCAAAATAAACAGAGGGTTTGCACTTACATCACAATTTGGTCAGTTACCTGGATGCGAGACCATATCGGCGATACTCAGATGTAAACAAAACTTAGTCTATAGTACTCCAAATGTTTGTACAACTCAAAACATGACAATAATTCACAATTTTCAGCAGCAATAATCAGCAAAATATGCAAGTTTTGTTTGATTCAGTGGCACTTACGTTCAGTGCTGCCAATATGGCCGATTGACATGTTATGAAAACCCTCACCTTCGAATTGACATGACTGTGAGTAAATTACGACATTATGTTCATTTTTGGATGAACTATCATTTAAAAAAAACATTCAGAGCAGAATGTCTGAGTTGTAATCATGCCTTGTGTGCAAATATGTGACCCCAGGACCACAACACCAGTCATAAGGGTCAATTTTTTAAATGAATAAATAATAATAAATAAGCTTTCCACTGATGTATGGTTTGTTAGGATATGATTAGATACCACTATTTGAAAATCTGGAGTCTGAGGGTGCCAAAAAAAAAAAAAAAAAAAAAAAAAAAAGAGAGAGAGATTTGAGAAACATTACTGTTCTTAACAGTGAACATTACTAATCAAAAATTAAGTTTTGATAGGAAATTTACAAAATATTTTCATGGAACATAATCTTTACTTAATATCTTAATGATTTTTGGCATAAAAGAAAAACTGACAATTCTAGATATAATATTCTATAGATCTAATATAGATTAAATTAAATTGATACGTTTATTTTTATGATTATTTTATGGTTTTTGAACTCAAAACCTATAACTGGAAAATAAATCATTAGGCAGAAACACTTCTACACTCTAAAAATGATACATTATACATGCATTTAGTTAACTTAAATAAATTAAACAAGCATCAAATGTTATTTTTGGCCTATTTAATTAAAACATGTTCTATCAAAATTTAAATATTAAGTTGAATCAAAACGCAACTGTTTGAAGTCAGTTTAACACAATGCATTTGTTTAAATGGGAAACCTAACACAATGGTGTTAAATGAATATATATATATATATATATATATATATATATATAAACTGAACAGTGGATTTTGGCTATTGCCACAAATATACCCATGCTACTTAAGACTGGTTTTGTGGTCCAGGGTCACATATGTGTATTTCCTTCTGCGATTCTGAAGTGTGCGACCAACTGACACTTTCCTTACCAAAATGCCACAGGAGATGAGAAGCCATCGGACAGTAAACACTAAAAAGAAAATTGCAGAGAACTATACTGAGTGCCACTTTATATTAGGTTGCCTTAGCTATGTACTTACATTTAAATTAATAATTTGATACAATCCACTGGATAAATTGTACTTGTTTAATTTACAGTACATTACCAGTATATCTGGTAATGTATCAGACTACACAACAAAATAATGTATTAATATACAGGAATTAGTTTAATGTGCAGGAACTGAATGCGGCCATGGTAATTCACACATGACGTGAATGCACCGTAAGCTAGATTGTCTATTTATGGCATCTCTCCACTATCTGTGTCCTTTATTCCTCCTCCCCCATCCATCCATTTCTGAAGATTCATACTCTCCTCCACCCACAGCCATAGACCTCCACTCACTCACCCACCCACCTACTCACACTCTGGAACATGCGCAGGCGAGTGCACAAAAACACGCTTGTTTTGCACCAGCTCCTTGACGTTGCTGTGACTAATCAGACCTGATAACTAGTCATCATAACCTCTGTTTACTCTATTTCCCATCTCGCTCATTGGCTTCATTGTTTACAATGATTTCATTAGGATGTGAGCACAGGATGTGGCTTCAAACCGTCCTCCATTTTCTAGAGGTCACAGAAGCACCGATCAGCCAGTAACTGTCAGTTACATTCATTCGAGTTGCCACGGCACCGCAGAGCTGTGAGGCAGAGCCAAAAATAACCACACGCTCTTACTGGTTCACACATACACACACAAAGGTGCGAATGAGCTTTCTGACATCAGCATTGTCAGCTGGTGCTTGGGCGTTGGAAACCGTGAGATTTGATGAGTGAAATGATTCTCAAGCCTTCAGACATTTCTGTTTAGAGATCATTAACCACATATAAATAACAGCCATTATCACAAAATAAACCCCAACAGGGTGATCAGGACACCAGCATAAAGCAAACACTACAATATCCTTCCTAAAATGTAATCAATAATAGACATGAAATTTAATAAACTGAATATTTAATAAACATTTTTAAGGGGACATCGGGTGCAAAATTCACTTTAACACGGTGTTCGCATATAAAAGTCTTAGCAGTGTGTAAACACAACCACCCTACAATGATAAATGTCCATTCACTCCTATTTTTCGATCTAAAAAAAATTAAACCATCTCAATTATCAAGTCGTTTTGAATTTTTGAGCAGTATGATGTCACACTGCCCAGGCCCCGCCCACGGCCACTGATAAACTGTCCTGTATTAGTATATTTCCACTCTCAGCCAGTTGTACACTGTCTGCCATTTTCTCTGTGCTTGAGCAGCTGTAGCGACAACAATTTATTGTAAACAATGCAGGTGTTTTGTAGTTGGATATAAAAGTGAATTTAAGAGTTTTCATTTTCCCCCAACATCAGAGCCACTGAGGATGCAGTGGATTATATATATATTTTTTATAGTAATATGCCACCGAATACACAGAAAAATGGGAGAGAGGGGCGGAGTGATCAGTAGCTCATTATCATTTAAGGAGACATGCACCGACATGGGTTGCTGCGAACAGGGCGATTTTTTGGACAAGGTAAAAAGGGTGTTGTTTTACACAACCATTGAGAAATTTTAACCAAAGTATGTTGCAGACATTTCATGTAGTAACATACCAACAAAACACGTGGTAATACTATGGTACTTTTTTATTAGCATTAAAAAAATCTGAGTCTAGTGCTCTCTAGTGTACATATGGTTCCCTGGACCACAAAACCAGTCATACAGGTCAGTTTTTTTTACTTTAAAATAATCTGAAAGCTAAATAAATAAGCTTTCCACTGATGTATGGTTTGTTAGGATAGCACAATATTTGTTCGGGATACAACTATTCAAAATGTGGAATCTAACAGTGCGAAAAAATCCAAATATTGAGAAAAATTCCTTTAAAGTAGTCCAAATTAAGTTCTTAGCAATGCATATTACTAATCAAAAATTAAGTTTTGATATATTTACGGTAGGAAATGTACAAAATATCTTCATGGAACATGATCTTTACTTACTATCCTAATGATTTCTGCCATAAAAGAATAATAGATCCTTTTGACGCATACAGTGTATTGTTGGCTATTGTTACAAATGTACCTGTGCTACTTAAAACTGGTTTTGTGGTCCTGGGTCACATAAGTTCTTTAGCGCTGTGAATTGATTATCTGATAATAATTATTTGTTTGTCAAGGGCAAACGCATTTCCGCCTCTCATCGCACACAGGATTTCATATTTGATAAGACAAGCTCATCCGTTATGTAAGAGGTTCATGAGAAAGACAGACAGCAGATAACATATTAAAGCAGGCCAACTGTCTGCTGCTCTGCACAACACTGCTGCACTTAATGAAATCATGTGTGTGTTCGACTCTGTCAGCACAAAACATGATGAAGAGAGGGAGAGAGGATGAGGTAGAAACAGCAAATAGCTGGGATGTGCTGGGCTACGATTCTCAAAAGCGTGGTAAACCTATGGCTTCTATGATCTCAAAATAAACATTTGCTGAAAATATACTCATCCTTCAGGCCATCCAAGATCATCAGATCAAAACAGATTTGGAGAAATGTAGCATTACTCTTGCTCACCAATGGATCCTCTGCAGTGAATAGGTGCCATCAGAATGAGGGTCCAAACAGATGATAAAAACATCACAATAATCCACAAGTAATCCACACGACTGCAGTCGATCCATTACTGTCTTGTGAAGTGAAAGGCTGCGTTTTTGTAAGAAACAAATTCCCTATTAAGGTGTTTTTAACTTTAAATCAATGCTTCTAGGTAAAACATAAGTTCACTATAATGTTTCTTTCTATAGTGAAAAAGTTGTCTTTAGCATTATTATGATGTTTTATTCAGCTCATTCTGACGGCACCCATTCACTGCAGAGGATCTATTGGCAAGCAAGTGATGTAATGCTAAATTTCTCCATATCTGTTTTCCAATGAGCAATTCTACTTCTTCACTCTTAAAAATAAAGGTTCTTTATTGGCATCGATGATTCCATGAAGAACCTTGAACATCCATGGAACCTTTCAAATGCAGGAAAGGTTCTTTATAGTAGAAAAAGGTTCTTTAGATTTTTAAAAAGTTCTTCAAAATGGTTCTGTTTACTGAAAGGTTCTTCCGGAACCAAAAATGTTTTTTTTCTGTGGCATCACTGCAAAAACACCCTTTTGGAACCTTAATTTAAGTGTTGGAGTGTTGGAGGGCCTGACGGTGAGTACATTTGTAGCAATTTTACCTACTTTTTTCTTCTAAGAACACTAAATACAGGAATATGTGTTCAAAAGAAGGCACATTGACAGACATGTGATGTCCTGATAATGTGATAAGGTTCAAGAATGCTGTTGACTCAATTACCCAATGCATTCAGGAACTCACGTTAACACAAAAACATACGTTAAACTGTCCTTACTGTGTTTTTCCAAGGTTATATTTCTTCTTCTATTCTAGTTTAATATACAGAGACAACTATAAGTAAGCCATTTGTGGGGTCATTGTTTACATTCAAACACTCAAAACATTGCTCTGTTTGTTTTTAGAATCAGCCTGACACAGCAACAGCTCAGCCAATGGCATGAGTTTGTGGGGTGGGGCTTTATGTTTGTGTAACCAATGGGGGAGTGTTTGAGAAACCTGTCTGCAAAATCATTATTTTTAAAATTCAGTTTGTCAACTCTAGGGGTGTAAATGAAATACTTAACATCTAAAGTGAACATCAATCAACAGGGATCCATTAAGCTGCTGCATAGTTTTAAAATGATAGCCAAATAGATATTTAAGCATTGCTTTAGCAAACTAGCAATGAGTCTGGCTTCATTCTGCTAAATAAATTCACCTGCTTTTTCACAATCCAATCAAATCCTGATGGATGAAATCAACCCTATGCCTTATTTTTTTTTTCTTACTAAATACTGAAAACTATCATATTACTAAAGTAAAATTTGCTTTAAAATTGTCCATCATGAATGGAATGTCAAATAAAACACAGAAAACAAGCAAACAGATGGACGCAGAGTCATCAAAATATCTAGAACATTCCTGTCCTCATATCCCACTCACTCCCACAAACACACACACACACACACACACACACACACACACAGTGCACAACAAAAATACACACAGGTACCACCCAGCGCATTCCACAAGCACATCTCTCCCCATTGCCCGTCTCTGTCTCTCTCTCTCTGGATACATTCCACCTGGGCAGTGAGACAGTCAGCAAGAGGGCATCATGTCCTGTGCCAGCGATGCTATCAGCTGTTCACCTCTGTCTCACAAAACCTGTCCTGGGCCCTGCCCTTTACGACCGCAGCCTATCGCACACACATACAGTCACTGGGGATCTCATTCATGTTTGTACAGAAATTATATGTAATATTAACAACTGACAGCATCTAGAAAGCAAACCCATGTATGTGTATTAGTATATTAAAAATATAGTCAGAGTAAGGTCTTTTAAAGGCCTTTTCGAGCAGTAAGATTTTAAATGTTTTTTTTTTTTTTAAAGAAGTCTCTTCTGCTCACCAAGCCTACATTTAGTTGATCCAAAGTACAGCAACATTTTAAAACATTTTTACTATTTAAAATAATTGTGAAATCATTTTAATATTCTGATTTGCTGCTCAAAAACATTTATTATTATTATAATTATTATTATTTTGAAAACAGAAAAAGTAAAGAGTTGTTGCTACATTTGAAGTGTTTTAATAAAAAACTATTTTATGGAAATCTGACCTGACCTAAGACCTGAAAGACCTAGGACCTGAAAGAAACATAAGATCTCTAGTTTATTTCTCGTTTAAATCTTCAAAATGTTTCTCTGGTCCTAGTCATTTAATGTGTCATGAAATATTTGATATTTTGTTTTAATCCTTTAACTTTGTTGGAAGCACCACCATGGTTGAGAATGCTTGCATGGTTTACAAAAGCTTTCTTAGATGGCTTTCTTGTTCACATCAGTATGCTTTATCTTACCTGTTTTCTTAGAAATAAGATTACAGAATGTGATGATTGGATTTTATGAATATGTGATTATATTCCATATTTGTTTAGGGCTTGCAAACCCTTTATGAATCCGGTCTGATCTTTGAGTTTTAATACTGTTAAAAACAAATGCTGTTTATTTACTAGCTTATAAAATATAAACTTTATGTAATCGACACACATTTTGTTATAAATCTAATAAAACCTAAAATTAAAGATCACAGAGAAACTTTGGTGGAT
Organism: Cirrhinus molitorella; assembly: GCA_033026305.1. Lineage (NCBI taxonomy): Eukaryota > Metazoa > Chordata > Actinopteri > Cypriniformes > Cyprinidae > Cirrhinus > Cirrhinus molitorella. The sequence goes on along the minus strand of CM065139.1, from coordinate 26,825,260 downwards.
TGCTACATTCAAGCAGTTGATCACATTAAAGGTTTACATTTTAGATGCTGTCAATTATTGTACAGATGAAAAAGCAGATGTGTTAGAACCACAATTTACCTACTAATACTAATGAGATGGGAATGGCATTTAAATAGATCAAATAGATTTGTATTATAAATCTACAAGAACAATAACAATTCTGTTGCAAAAACCATTTCAAGATGGAGCAGATGAAGTCGTGAGATGGTTCTGGAAGATGAAAATATGGATGGATAACGTTGTCTGGCACTGTGTGCTAAGTGTGAACGAGGTTTTGTCAGAGGCTTAGCATCTTCGCTGTTAGAAATGGCTGTTGTGTGTGTGTCGAGCTGCTGTAGAGAACGCAGGTCATGCTAGTTTTAGTGAGGAGGAGGCAGTGTTTAATAATTCAGTGGCTGTCATTCAGAGCAGGCGTCAGCCATTTTACCCACAGTTCATTCACGAGAGAGACTGTTTGTTCCCTTAGCCTCTGCTGACATAGATAACCTGGACCTTTCCACAGGAAATGTCGTAAAGATCATCACTAACAATGTTAGAATTTGGCCGATCACAAGAAAACAACATACAATTAGCTTTGAAAGGTTAGCATTAGCAGAGCAATGTAAACAAGCTATTAAATTATTCTTAATTATCACAAAACATTGGCTAATCATTGTATTTAACTTATTTTACCTCTACAACATGGATTTTTATACACTATGGAACTATGGTAAATAATCATTGACCCCAAAAAGCCCTTGTCAGAACATTGCTAACGGAATGCTAATCTATGTTATTAATGCTATTTTCTTTTCTTAAAGAATGCTTGGGTTTCTACAACCTGATCTCATGACGAAAATGTACCTGTGGGAACTTTTTCGCAAGACATAAAATACATACCACCATGTATGTTTTGTGACATATTAAATGAAAATGTCCACTGGGTGACGCTAAAAGAGTACATATGGTACGTTTTATGTGACGCTGGTTTTGTATGTCACCACAGTTCTGACTTGAAATGTCCGTTGAGTGGCGCTTTAACTCTAATGCTCCATGATGTTTTAAAATAACATACCATCTGCACTACATCTAAACCTACCCCATAGTATGAACAAAAGCGAATGTGACGTAAACACGCAATCGCAAGTGTGCCGATTTTGCTTGTTTTCAATTGCTCATCTTTCAGGTCTTTTATCGTGTGACATGTTTTTCACGGGATTCGTACCAAGGATTCCACATCCTAAAGCTGTGCTCACACTACACGATTTTTAGCCCGATTTAGCCCCAATTTTCCCCTCCCGAGAATTGGAGGAAATCTTGTCGAGCACCTCTATCGGTCTCTATCTGGTAATGTGAGGCGTTCTCAGATATAACCTCGCACCTCCCGATCTGCACGCACATAAATTGGGGCTGCCCCCATTTATATCAAACATGTTTGATATTTAGGATTTTAAATCGGGGTGATGACAACTATATGATTACATCAGTACTTTCACAACAGCCAATGTGCTAAACAGCTGCTGTACGATCCAATAGTGAAGATGGTAGAAACTGCCTCCTAAGTTTTTTTTAACACTGTCTGTATAATGTGTCGACAACATCACAACCATAAGGACAAAGAGAAGTGCTGGGGTGAAACTGCATCAGTTTTGAACGCACTGGGTGAGTGCAGCTGCTAGCATGCTAGCTAACATATGTAAACACTAGTTGCTGCGGGAGATCACATGATTCCTCCAGCATGATAATCTTAATAATATCTTGTAGTGTGTTATGCGCCACGATTTTCAAATCTTGTAGTGTGTGCATGTTTCAAATCTTGTAGTGTGTGCAAGATAATCGGCAAAGATTCTCCTTATGTGTGGGCTGCAACCAGATTTCATAATCGGTTAGGGTTTTAAGAAAAGATCTCTTGCTACATTTGAAGTGTTTTAACAAAATACTATTTTATGGAAATTTGCAATATTATGTATTTGTGTTTATTTCACAGCTGCACAAAGCTATGCACAAACAAGCAGCAAAAACACCATTGGTTTCAAAATCCACCAATGGGATCGCAAGAACCACCAGCATGCTAAAATAAGACCTGAAAGAAATGTAAGATCTCTAGTTTATTTGTAGTTTAAATCTTTAAAATGTTTATCTGGTCCTAGTCATTTAATGTGTTGTGAAATATTTGATATTTTGTTATTAATACTTTAACTTTGTTGGAAACACAACCATGATTGAGAATACTTGCATAGTTTACAAAAGCTTTCCTAAATGGCTTTTTGTGTTCACATCAGTATGTTTTATCTTACCTGTTTTCTTAGAAACAAGATTACAGACTATGATGATTGGATTCTATGAATATGTGATTATATTCCATATTTGTTTAGGGTTTGTAAACCCTTTATGAATCTTGTCTGAATTTAAACTTTTAGTAATGTTAAAAACAAATGTAAATGGTCAGATTTTAAAAATCCTGTTGTGTGAACCCAGCTTATGTTCAATTCTATGCCAAGCTACCAAGCCAACTTGTTACATCCGGAAAGCGAAACATGTGGAGCTGTAATCATAACTGTATATGAAAACACAGGTCAATGTAATTAGGGTATTTCGAAAAACTCTCATCTCATTTTCGTCTTCAACTTCAAAATTGTCCTATATTGATGTTTTACCTTTTTTTGTAAAGGGGTTTTGATCTTCTTTGTATGTTCATGTTGTAAACACTGGGTTGGTACTTCTGCAGTGATGTAGGACAATTTTGAAGTTGGGGAGGAAGGAGTTTTCCAGCATACCCTAACTGTATTGACCCAGATCACACAGACTACACATGCGCATCGCAGAGACCAGACAAGTATATAAATTGTCAATTTGTTTAAAAAATATTTTTTTTTTGCCAGATAAGACCCTTCTTCATTGGCTGGGATCGTTTAGAGTCATTTGAAGATGGATTTAAACTGCATTTTGGAAGTTCAAACTTGGGCGCACCATAGAAGTCCATTATATGGAGAGAAATCCTGAAATGTTTTCCTCAAAAAACATAATTTCTTTACGACTGAAAAAAGAACAACATGAACATCTTGGATGACACGGGGGTGAGTACATTATCTGTACATTTTTGTTCTGAAAGTGAACTAATCCTTTAAGACTGGATTTGTGGTCCAGGGTTACATATATTCCTCAGAAATCAAATAAATCCACTAGGATAGTTTGCATAACAGGAATGTCAGTTCTTAAAACAATGAAAATGGAATTTCTATCAGAGTTAAGAGTAATAAAACTGGATACATTGGAATTCTGAGGAATAAGCTGTAAAATAGAAACACCAACATAAAGGACTTTCTATCATAATTCTGATATATCAGTCCGTATATCAAACCAGATTCTTCTAATTGTTGATTTTAAGAGGGTTTGAATGATTCATTGACCCCAAACAGAGGTAACCAATATCCCATTATCACTAAATGGTGACACCAATAACATTTATCAGTACAAAGCCATTATTTTGGGCTGATGTTGGCATGACCTCAGGTGCACAGACACAGATTCATCTGCTTTCCTCCTTTGAGATATTGACGGACAGTATTGATTGCTGAATCGTCATTGTGACAGGAGGCTGAATCTACAGTACAGGAAGCACGTCTGGGTGTTTGGTCGAGGTTTTCGGCACTTATTAGTATTCTGGGAGTGTGTGCATCTGTGTTAGCAGTTTTTAGTGCAGTGTTGTGGGAGGGGTGCGCCAGCAGCGGCGGTTATGCAACCAGAGCAGCATACGCAGCACACTGACTGCAGCGCCCGTGCATGCAACACACACTCTCAAGCACAGGTCCTTCTCTGTCTTACACATGTGGGCTAGTATGCGTGTTGGTGTGTAGTAGTCCCATGTGATCAGATGCCCACTCGGATAATGTGAGTCATTGATGGAATCTGTGTTTGTGTGCACATGCGATCATGAACTGCAACCTGACCGATTCCACAACATGGTCATCACGGCCACACAGGAACAGAATTGGGTCCTGGGTGAGGATGTGGGACCCAGATATGCAGAAATATAACCCATATGCTAATACATGCTTATATATTATATGACCATATATAAACACACATTCTTTAAGAAAACACTATAATAATCTATAAATATTTATTTAAAATACAAAAAAAAGTATTATATATTTATCATACAATATATATATATATATATATATATATATATATATATATATATTAAATCAATTTGAATAGTTTTATTCAATACAATTACTGACTTTGTAGTTTAGGTTAAGAATTTTTTTTAAGGCAATTACATAAAAAAAATCTCATTTTGCATCAACATACCTTCACGAAAAGATCCACATGCAAAGGTAAACTCACATGAGCATAATAAGCATAAAAATGCCCTTTTAGGCATCCTTACCTGTATTTAGCTGTCTCTAGTGCGTATTTAGTGGCGAGTCTGGATTTGGACGAGTGGTGTTGTTGATGTATGAAATCTTGACGTCTTTCTCACATGGGGACACAAAGTTCCTGCGATTCTGCTGCTGTCTCATTCTGCTGTATCTTGTCCCTCTGAGTGCTGCCCATCGCAGCAGATGCTCCTGTTGCATGTGAGAGGACAGAGGAAAGACTTCCTTGCCTGTCTTCAAGAAGGATGGATGGAAGGGTGGAGGATGAGAAAGATGGAGGACGAGATGTCAGATGCGTCACTAAGCACCGTTTTATTCTTCTTCTTGTCCACGATGGGTTCTTTTGGTCCAGTGTTGGCCTTGGTCACTCACTCACTCATTCAGTCATTCACCCAGTCAGTTGTGTAAGAGGATTCGTGGATCTCTGCGTCTGCCTTCACACTCTCTCCATCCTCTTCTTTCAGGAATTCTCACTCGTATGCTATTTCTCTGCAATATCTTTCAATGAGGCCATTTGTCTTTCCTGTCTTTCTCTCTCTTTCTCTCTGTCCGAGAGCAAACACTCATACACACCCGCACACACACACTCTCTGACTCACAAGTGCATGTTCTGCCTCTGTTTCTGTGAGTATCTCGACTCTTCCTCCTCACAGACTCTCTCTCTCTATCTCTCTCTGCTGCAGTGCCTCTGCAGGCTGGATCACGTTTTCACCAGGAAAAAAAAACCCAGCCAATCAGAGCCCCTAACTCATCCCCCCTCCCTTTGCAAGCTCTCTTTCTCTCAGTCTCCATCCATCCATCTCTTTGTTTTACTCTGACTATCTGCCTCAAACAGCGTACAGATGCAAGCGCACACACATGTTTTGTTTGGTTTGTCATTGTATTCATTCTGGATCATTCTCACGCTTTGAGCCGACGGCGGAGACATTATAAACAACCAGGGGACGTGTTGAGAGATGCAATACAAAAACATGCAATACAAATTATGATGGTGAAAGGATGACAATTAACTTGTGATATTTTGTTAAAAATGGTGTGCAAAACAGGTGTAAGATGTTCATAGAGGATAGTAGGTCTATGGTAGTGCATTATGTATCTTTGTGGAGCGGGAGGATGCTGGGACGTGGGGATTGTGTTATATAACAGAATGACATTTTCATCAGTTTTAGCTTTACACATGTCCTTGTGCTGTCCTACACATAATCCATGGTGCTAAGAAGGAAATTGTGTATTTATGTGCATACGCAAACAAAATCAACAAGAATTTGTATTCTACAGGACATGTGAGTGCAAACCATAACACATTAATGTCACAATCCATTGCTAGGGTGTACTAGGTGGTTGCTAGAATCAAAACAGTCTCTATGACATTCTGGTCTCTAGATATGACTTGGGTCATTCATTGTAAGTCTATGTTTTTTCCCCCGCCTTTTTGGCATTAACAAGGAGAGGCTTGTGAATACTGTCCTTTAAAAAGCCACACATTTTGAGGTTTCATTCATATCTGATGAGTTACACGCCGAAGTGTGTAGTTTAAGGACACGTGTACAGTTTCACAGAATAAAAACATCCTCTCATACAAGCTTTTTCTAGCAGCTGTGTATGTAGCAGCTCAAACTAAGCTTGCTCCCCCTGCAGCCTGTTACATAGTCATGCAGTCCAGTGTTTCCGCAAGCCATTCAGGTTTACACATACACACACATACACCATTCACAACGTACAGGGGTTGGACAATGAAACTGAAACACTGACCAATATATTGTTGGAGGTTTCATGGCTATATTTGTGCAGCCTGGTGGCCAATCTTCACTTATTGCACATTCCACCAGTAAGAGCAAAGTGTGAAGATTGACTATGTGCACCCAATGGTTCAGACATTGTACCCTAAAGGTGGTGCCATGTATAAGGATGATAATGCTCTAATACACACAGCAGGACTGGTGACAGAGAGGTTTGATGAACATGAAAGTAAACTTGAACATCTCCCATGGCCTGCACAGCACCAGATCTGAATATTATTGAGGAACTTTGGAATGTTTTGGAGGAGCGAGTCAGGAAACGTTTTCCTACACCAGAATCACATAGTGACCTGGCCACTGTTCTATAAAAGGAATGGCTCAAAATCTCTCTGGCTACTGTGCATGACATGTATTTGTCAATCCCAAAACTAAATTATGCTGTATTGGCAACAAAAGGAGGCCCAACACCGTACTAATTGTGGTCTAAAGCCAAGTGTTTCAGTTTCATTGTCCAACCCCTGAATTTCATATGCAGGAAGTGTGAGGGAAGAATTTGTGATATTTATCCATGAGATATGTAGCATCATTAAGAGGATTCAGCTAGCATTACCACAAATACTAATTTTTTAGAGAAAATTAATTTAACCACTATTAACCTGGTTGAGCTAGGGCGTCACCAGCTGGAGGGGGCACCCATCAGCGCACATACTGGCACTACATTTTAGCGGGGTTGTAATAAAGAGTGGCACGGTCACCCTCACCTGTCGCTGCTTTTTTGATTTTCATTGAAGCTTTCTGTGTATTTTTCCTGTTTCACTTGAAATGTATCTGTTTTTATTCATTGAAAATAAACAATCAGTTGTGAGACTATTCTGTCATAAATCACATACCTTTCATTCCTGAACATTCTACCATCTGTTACTGGAAATGAAAGCTACTGGTTGATGTCCTGGTCTCAAGTTTAGCAACAGTTACTGACTCACTTGCAGATTTATGGCACGGTTTGCAACGCACGTTCCCCTATCTCAGGGTACCGAGCAATCCCTTTCAAATGGTCTCTCCCGTTGCTTCAAGAGATGCTGTATTGCAACACATCCAATAGTGCCACATTATAGGCAAGTGCAGAACAAAGCTGGTCTGCGAGCACAGCCGCGGAGAACCCATTAATGAGGGATCCTAAGCATGTGCAAATTATGAGACCCAAGCGACCTGGCTGGGGTCTACATACAAGACCTTCTCCACTAATATTAGGGATTATGTTAATTAGGCGGACAAAATCTATGCCTATGGTCTGGCGAAAGTAGACGGCGAAGACAAGCCGGCTGCCACACATATTTCACCAATTGAAACTCTGCTGGACCAAGCCCAGGAGGAGGACATTCTTCTGGTGGAGTGGGCCCTAATCCAGGGGGTTTGAAATCAACTATCCAGTGAGTCTCTGATTCGTGACTGGCAGCCCTTTAGAGTGGCCTTCAAACCATATAGAGTGAATTGGGACCCTGCTCATTTTCTGGGCCAGGAAGAGCTAAAAGGGTGATGACTTATGCTCTGAGAGACCACTTTAGGCACGCAGCCATGTCTTGGTTTGACTATGACTACAGTTGCCAAACTCAAGGCATTAAGCACTGACTGACAGTGCATGTAAAACCCACTCGCTTGACCAACACTAATGCCAAAAAGAGGGTGATCTTAAAAAACAGGGTCCATAAGTCGGCCGATTGGAGTGGCTTAAAGGGAGACTGCAGATAAGGACTACAGATAAGTCCCAAGTTGTCACCATATGAGGATGAGGCGGATACAGTCTCCAGGCTCCACTCAGAAGTTTAACCACAAGGCCGTTTTTAACAACTGACTGGCTAGCAATGACAGCTTGCTTTGCAGTGATAACTGCCACGTCCACTTTGAGCATGGAAGGGTTGCACCTCTTATCCAGTAGCTCTTGCAGAAAAGTTAGCACAGATGACAATTCACAAGAGGATGGGTCCTCATTCTGTGCTGCACCCCAGCTAGAAAAGACTGACCATTTAAGGGCATAGATGCTGTAGCCTCCAAAATGGTGTTAGTAAAGACTCCTGTCAAGAGGCCAAACATGTAGACTCCACAGCCCAGGCCGGGGATGCCAAATCATGCCTCTCGCTCAAGGGAGAAGACATGAGGGACATCAGACATGGTTCCCCAAGTTAATTCAGCTGATATTGGCAGCTCCTTGGCCAATCCCACTGAGGGATTCCTACAGAGTGGGGCCACCAGGAGGGCCGAGCACCTGACTTCCCTGACCTGTCTGATGACCTGAGGAAGCAGGGCAATCAGGGAGAAGGCAAACAGGCGAGTGCTGGACCATTCGTGGACCAAGGTATCTTGCTCCTTCGAGAAATAAATTGGGCAGTGAGAGTTTTTTTTCTGGGGTCCTTCTGTAGACAGACAAAATCATTTGGGGGTGTAGTCTCCATTCTCTCAGAGCTACATTGCCCCTGGACAGCATGTCCTCTTCTTGAACTGCCCTTAGATCAGAGTAGATTGGAGGCTCCCATAGGACAGCGTGACCTGACATCACCTTGGTGAATTATAAAGGCTGCCACTGTCATTTTGTCTTAGTGGACCAGGATGAGGTGCCCTCTTAAGGCTGGCAGTAAGGTTTTCCAGGCTAGAAAAATCACCATCATCTCAATGCATTTGAAGTGCAGACGTTGCTTCAGGACCAGGAGCCGAACACCGGTCTGCCCTTTTTTAAGGGGTCACAGTTCTGATGCAGTGGTGGGTTGAATTGAGATGAAGACTTCGCTGGCGCCAAGAATGGGATAGTACACAATCTTTGAGCCTTTTCTGAGGAGTTTTTCTCTGGAAAAGGGGGGTGAAGTCCTAAATCTGAATGAGGCCACTAGCCGCTGAATTATCAGGGAGCATTCCGGCATAATCAAAGTACGCATCTGGGCCGAATAACTGTCCCCAGGAAGACTGGGAGCCAGAGAGCTCTCGGCTAAATTGATTTTCAGCCCAAAATGCTCCAGGTGGCTGAACAGCAGCGACCTGTGAGTGACAAATTCCTGCTCTGATATGGCTAATACAGGCCGATCATTGAGGTAATTCAAAATGAGTATTCACATCTCCCTCACAGGGGAAAGAGCCGCATCCACACACTTTGTAAAAATGTGTGGGGCCAGAGAGAGGACTGTGCATTGATAAGCCCTCAAACGCAAATCTTAAGAACAGTCTGTGATGAGGTGCTATCTTTTTTAGATCCACCGATAAAAAACTATTTGAGTAAGAGAAGTTTTAAAGTTAACATCTTAAATGGCTTTTTCATAAACACAAGGTTCCTGAGATCAATGATGGGTGTGAGCCCTCCATCTTTCTTTGGCAAGCAGACTTTGCACTGTGGCCTGGAGAGCAAGAGAATTGTTGTCCTGTACCAAAGTCTGAATAATGCCTCTGAAGTGAGGTGTCTGCATGCAAACTGGAGCAAGAAATCTTATTCCATGGTCCACAGAACCCAAATTTACATGCCTGGAATGACTTTGAAAAGCCTGAATTTGGGGCATGTTGGGGCATCTTGCCGAATGCCACTCTTGACCAAGAAGAACATAATATGCTGCCTTGAAATTGCTAAAATTAATTTGGATAAACCTGTGGAGTTCCAGAAGAATGTTTTATGGAGTGATGTGAACAAACTGGAACTTTTTGGACCCATAGATCAGCGGTGTGTTTGGTGCAAAAAAAGCAAAGCCTGTGAGCAGAAGAACACCATCTCCATCAGTCATAGAATGTTGTTGAGTGGCCTGTTCAGTTTTCAAATTTAATTCTCATTGAAAATATTCAGTTGACTTTGAAGAAAGCAGTGGCAAAGTGAAAACAAATGATTATCAGTGATCTGAAAGCTTTTCAAGTAAGGAATGGGCCAAGGAGAAGTGACAGAAGCTTCTAAGGACTTCCAAGGAGTGTTTATTGGGGGTTGAATCATTTTTAACATGAACAATTAGATCCAATTTTTTTTTTCATTATTCATCAACTTACGTTCTCTCTCAGAATTACTGTATTAATAAACTTTTTTTAGTAGTGTACTAGTGCTTTTGGTGATTTTTATTTATTTATGTATGTATTTATTTATTTATAAAATCTTGTTCTCTGCAGCAAAAATGTCTTGCAGGTCAATGGGGTTGAATCATTTAGATTACAACTGTATGTGTGTGTTTGTGTATATACAGGTGCAGTTTAAAAAAAAACAAATTCAAATTTCAAATTTCATATATTCTAGATTCATTACATGTAAAGTAAATAATTTCAAAAGTTTATTTTATTTTACTTTAATTTTATTTTGATGATTAGAGCCTACAGCTCATGAAAGTTAAAAATCCAGTATCTCAAAATATTTCAATATTTACATTTGAGTTTCATTAAATGACCATCCCTAAAGTATAAATTCCAGGTATCTCTTGTTCTTTGAAACCACACCAATGGGGAAGACTGCTGACTTGGCAATGGTCCAGAAGACAATCATTGACACCCTCCACAAAGAGAGTCACAGAAGGTCATTACTGAATGGGGTGGCTATTTACAGAGTGATGTATCAAAGCATAATAAATGCAAAGTTGACTGGAAGGAAGAAATTGGGTAGGCAAAGGTGCAACAGGGATGACCGCAAACTTGAGATTACTGTCAAGTAAAGCCGATTCAAACACTTGGGAGAGCTTCACAAGGAGTAGAATGAAGCCGGAGTCAACGCATCAAGAGTCACCACACCCAGACGTCTTTGAAATAGAAACAACGTTAGAAGCATCTTACCTGGGCTGAAGAGAAAAAGTTGCTCAAAAAGTTGGTCCAAAGTCCTCTTTTCAGATAAAAGTAAATTTTGCATTTCATATTGAAATCATGGTCCCAGAGTCTGCAGAAAGACTGGAGAAGCTCAGAATCCAAGCTGCTTGAAGTCCAGTGTGAAGTTTCCGAAGTCAGGAATGATTTGGGGTGCCATTACGTCTGCTGGTGTTGGTCCATTGTGTTTTATCAATTGCAAATCAATGCAGCCATCTACCAGGAGATTTTGGAGCAATTTATGCTTCCACCTGCTGACAAGCTTTATGGAGTTGCTGATTTCCTTTTCCAGCAGGACTTTAGCACCTGCCCAAGTCACTGCAGGGTTGCCAGGTTTTCAGATCAAAACCTGCCCAATTGCTACTCAAAACTAGCCCAAAAGTAGCCCAATTGCATTTTGAGGGGGGTCCCCCATTAAAAACAGCGTTCCAGGGGGTAAAATACATGTTTTTTTGGCGGGGTTCCCCTTGTAAAATTAGCATTCCAGGGGCTAAATATTGCGTCATTGGGGTTGCCCGTGGCAACAGTGGGAAATTAGCCCAATTCCGTGGGAAAACCACAGACTTGGTAACACTGTATTACTGTGCTTTATTGGCCAGCCAACATGCCTGACCGGAACCCCATTGAGAATCTATGGGATATTTTCAAGAGAAAGATGAGAAACAGTAGATCCAACAATATACAGATAATATGAAGGCCCAATAGTGCCTCAGCAGTGCCATAGGCTAATCACTCCCAAGCCACACTTCACTGATGCTGTCATTTGTGCTAGGAGCAAGTCATAATAACAATATAAATATAAATATATAAATATAAATACAAATTTTGATTGATCATAGGAAATATTCTAATATTTTGAGATACTGGATTTTTGACTTTCATGAGCTGTAAGCTCTAATCATCACAATTAAACCAAAAAAAACAATATAAAAAATATTTTTCTTTATATGTAATGAATCTAGATTATATGATAGTTTCAGTTTGTTTTTTGTTTTTTTCCCCACGATATTCAATTTTTTTAGCTGCACCTGTATATATATATCCAGTATATATCCAATACATATATATATATATATATATATACACACACACACACACACACACACACACACACATACGCATATTCAAATTGTGAACAGGTTTTACCACTTTAAATTTCTAAAATATTCATCTATCAACTAAATGTTTCCTTTATCTTCTTCTGGAAAATTCATAATTGAATGACACTAATAGATCACTCATTGTATCTTGAGTTGCTGAAGAAAAAACTATTGTCCTGGACTTTGATTTCAGATGTATCAATAGAATCTTTATGCTAAATTAAATATTAACTTTCCTTCTGCACTCTTGCCTTTGAAAGAGTTTGTGCACACAGTGTTAATCTAAGATTATGTTTAGCATTTTTAGTTGTAGTTATAGTAATTTAGAACGTGCTTCTGGCTTCTTACAAGTGTGCATCTTAATAAACACATAAATACTACATTTCATTCATTTTTATTACAATAAAGACAGAAAACATTAAATTAATATATTACAGAGTATAAGATACATACCATGCCAACAACTATGAATGTTATTAAATAAAATATCTTTTCTTGTCCTAGACAAATATATATATTTTTCTTACAAATACTAAGACCAAAATATAACAGAAAAAATGAATAATTGAATTTTTGGAGTTATGGTAGATGAGAGGCACCTTAAAAATGGTACAGAAAAAGGCTTTGCATTGATTTGATCATAATGCATCAGAAGACTTCTATAGGAAACAACAAAACAGACTAGAACTTCATATTATTAGTTGAAGCTATTACTCTGTAATATGTCAAAGGTGTAAAGGAAGAACGTGTGGTAAACATTGTCAAATGTAAAGTAAAAACAGCATGTGTTAATTTAGATACTGTAGCAGCTAAGAACCAGGAAAACAAAAAAATGATGATTGGTTTTGGCCTTGGGTTTAAAATGAAAGTCAAAAATATTTTTTATTCTACTTCCTGCCATCAAATCAAAAACAGTAGGCAGCTGTAAGGAAGTGTTTGTCAACAAAAATATTATAAGGAAGTATTGTGTTTCAAGAGGAATTTTTGTAACCTCTTACAGTCAGATTAATTAGCTTAATTAGCATTTAGCTTGTTGTTACTGATAAGGTAACATTTCTGTCCACAGAATGCAGCTGCAATATCCTTAACAGAGTTAACTGATACTGATGTGATCTTTAGCCAAAGAAACCATGGAAGAAGACGCAGACGGCAAGGAGGATAATAGCATTAGCGTTGACCACGTTTCTCCATAAAGGTCTCTCACTGGTGTCCGTGAGCTTCAAGTTCAACTCTGCCTCCTGTTCTTTAGTCAGTTTAGGTGCATCGCCTTGATCAAAGCCGCAGAACCAGTTGTAGGCCTTCTTCCAACAGCTTGGTTCCTTACGTATCTCTGTGGGGTCAAAGACAAACAGAAACGGTTGATTCCACATCCTTTGGTTTTCCTAGAACAACAATCTAATCAACTAATTATGGGTGTTCACAATCTATTCAGTGAGCCATGTGATGTATATTATACACAAAAATGTCAAGTGCTATCTGATGGTACATATTTGGCGGACGGTGCAAATGTACCTTCTGTTTCCATAGTGTTTGAATCCTGATCGTCAGTCCAGTCCTCTGCTTCCAGATCAATCCTCTCCTCAGTGTTGTTCCTCAAAGTCCAGCAGAGCCTGTACAGCTGTGAAACAACAAATGTATATTTTACGTTTTAAAAATATTAAAATACACAGTATTTTTGATCTTTATAGTTTAGTTGTGAGATTAGCTTACATGTTTGTCGTCAATGGGTTTGGTCATGAGGGAGATGACCAGTATCACTACACAGGACAGGGTGAAGAGGATGAGGGCGAAATAAAGGTAGTGCACACCACAGATGATCGTAGGGCAGTTACTGGGACTCACACAGCTGCCCGTGCCGTAGGCAAACTCGGTTATCATACGCGCCAGACCCACCAACAGACCAATAAACAACCCGTAGAAAGCACCCTGTGAGGACACAATAACAACATGTGTCAACAAATAGAAAAACAGATGAGAAAAATCTGATGACAAACGTTGATTTTGGCTCAACAAAGCCAGGTCTGGACATTTAAAATAATTTAGAAAAGATTTAAGTTTGAAGATTTTACTCTCTTCCCTCTTGCTAACATGATTTTAGCATGTGTAGAACATTGCTAAGACGAGTTATTATTTTGCTAACATGTCTATAGAATGATTTGACACAGCATGTATTTACAAGACGGTAGCATGCGTTAACACATTGCTAGCATGTTTTGAGTTGTTACATGTTTACCATGTTGCTACCAAATGCCTCAGAGATTTAAATTACCAAAGTAATGTGTTAACATTCACAGGTGAGAATGTGTTGGTTTGTGTTTTTATATGTATTAACTCAACATTACAGGTGTAGTAACTTTTTGATGCTGTGTTAGCGAATAGCTTGTTTGTGTCAGTTTAGCAAAATCATGGCCTGAAGTCTATTATAGATATAGATATATGTGTTAAAAACACACAGTCAACTTGCTTTGACCGTTTCTATATCCCTACAATAGAAAACTGTAATAACTATGACTATATAATTTGGTGGTTTTACTAGTTATAATGGGAATTGCTGGTTTTATTGGAAACTGTAATGGCCCCTGTATGTCTCCAATTGTAATTTGTTGCCTTCTATTGGTGGCTTGTTAAAGCCAAGAAATCCTAGTGGAATATGGTTCAAAACACTACTTAATAGTTTATGTGTAATATAATTTGTATATTGGTTATAGTGGAATTTATAGTGGAAACCATTCTAATGTCTGTGATGGTTTCTATTTATTTATTATTTTTTTATTTTATTTATTTATTTATTTTTTTGCAGTAGGGATGGCGGGAAGCTTAAGTATTGCAGCCCATCCCTTACATAAATGAACCATGATTTTACTACGATTGAAGCCAAGAACATATGGTTACTGTAGTTAAACAATGGTAACCACAAAATTTTTGCAAGGGAAAGAAAGCTGCTAATGCTGCTAATGAGGCACCTATGTATATATTATCTAGGGTTTTTACAAATTGCTAGCATGTTTTAGCACTTATTGTGAAGCAACGTAATAATCATCAGCAAATTTTTCATTGTGCATGCACAAATCTGTATGTAACTAACTATACTGTAACTGAAATAAAATTACTACAATAAAATGTGATTTTACTCACTGGTTCATTGACTCGCTTGCAGAATATGGCGAGGCAGAAGACAGCAGCGATGGGGGGAGCAAGATAACTGGTGATGGACTGAATGTAGTCGAAGAGCTGCCCGCTCTGAGCCTGCTGAACGATGGGGATCCACGCGATACTCACTCCGATCAGAAACAGCATGAACACCCTACACACATAAACACAAGCATCTCAGAGTCTGTTCACCTCAAGGTAGGAAATCAATATCCAACACAAACAAACAGACATGCGAACACACCTCCCGGCAATCATGAGCTCCTTTTCCTTGGCTTTGGAGCGGATCTTGGTGTAAATGTCCATGGTGAAGAGTGTGCTGGCACTGTTAAAGATGGAAGTGAGTGAACTCATCAAAGAGGCCAGCATGACGGACAACATCAAGCCTCTGAGACCTTCGTAAACACAAACACAGCATTTTAGAGCCATATCACCAAACATCAAAGCAGTCCATTAAATAGAAATAGAAATATCAAGATATTCTTTACCATTTGGCATCAATTCCACCACTAGTTTCGGATAAGCAATATTACTGCAGCCCACACTGGTTCCACAGTGAAAGTCACACTCTTTTGGATCCACGCATGCAATCACATCTGACACAAACAAGAGGATTAACATGAACATTAGTTTCACTAATAGTCTTTGACCATTCACTGACCTTCTGATGCATATTGCATACAAAACAGTGCACATTTCGGATTGTCAGAATTTCTTATCATAAGTCCACATACTATTTCCAAGTGGACCAGACTCTAGTTCTCTGAGACATATCACTCAGTCTATTGGTCTCAAACTCAATTCCTGGAGGGCCACAGCTCTGCACAGTTTAGCTCCAACCCTAATCAAACACACCTGATCCAGCTAACGAAGCTCTTCAGGGTAACTAGAAACTTCCAAGCAGGTGTGAGTTGGAGCTGGTTGGAGCTAAACTGTGCAGAGCTGCGGTCCTCCAGGAATTGAGTTTGAGACCACTGACTCACAGAAATACAAAAGTACAAGTACAAAATAGTTCATCAGTTTATCACTCCTCTCACCCAAGATGGTGCCAGTCTGTATTACCTGTGTACAGCACTCTGCTAATCATGCCAGGGAAAACCATGAGGAACATGGGCAGAAGTTTGAGGTAACCACACAGGATGCAGCCTGCTTTCACATGAGACAGGTTCTTGGCAGACAGGCAGCGCTGCACAATTACCTAAAGCAACATGGAGAGTTTGTTTCAATAACTCAGAGGAACATTTCAGTGCTCACAGTCCAGTTATTGGCTGGATACTTATCCATTTAAGGTACATTGAGCATGATCAGGCGTCCTAGAATCACCACAGTTGTTGAGATGCAGGGAAAGTACATCATGAACTATAATAAACTTTCATGGCTGTTTTTTCCACTTTAGTGCCACAGTGCAAATACTGAATACTGTTCGTGAAAACAAACATCTGCAGATTAGTAGATATAACATCACTTAAAAAAAATCTCTTTTCAGTTTTGTTTTATAGTCATTCACTCAATTATAAAACTAGGGCAACCAAATATGGGAGTCTAAAACAGATTCTCTTATGGGCTATTAGTTTTGCTAATGGGCTGTTGAACTAACTTTGAACTAACTATGTCTGTTTCTGCTTCTCTTTGGCTGTTTGTGTATCTTATCTTATTCAGTGGGGACTAATCTGGGGTCTGACTAAAAGCATGTCTGTTTAAGCCTAGACTCACTCTGACTAAAACAACAAGCACACTGTTCATCCTGAGAAACTCAAGATAAAAGTGCAGTTTGTGGTCCTGAAGTGGACACAGAAGAGATTTGTCAATGTGTATGTGTGAATCTCTGTTCCCTAGCGTGTGTTGAACACGTAGACCTCTTATTTGATCAAGTAAGAGTATTTTTTGTACAAAATATAATCATAAAGCAATACAAGAAAGTAGTCACAGAACAGTTTCAGAACCTGGCTAACAAGATATGAACAAACCTTCTTCCAGTAATGTTGTTTTAAAGTTATCTTGTCTTAATGATCTTAAAACAGCACAAAGCATTACTGATACATTGCTCATGGAATTAAATTTAAAAATTTAAATGTTACTACTTGTTTTAGAATGTTCAGAGAACATTCAAAAGTGACATTCCAACAACGTTTTAAATGATGGAATGTTCCCTTAATTATAAATTATAAAGTCCCGTTCACACCAAGAATGATAACTATATTATGGTTCACACCACTGCATGTTAATGTTCTGTTTACTATAAGCGTGTACTGCACTTTCGTCGCTATTTAACCCTTTAACTGTCACTTCCATTTTTGAACATAGACTTGAAAATGTGGTATTCACACCTAAATTTTTAATAATTCATGAATGAAAACATTTTGTATTATGATTTTGATGTACATTTTCCATGGTAACATAATGTCTGATTTTAAAATGGTTCTCAATGGATGAATTTTGAGATTTTAAGTTTTTAAGTAATATATATAAGTAATATATATTTTCTAAAGCGTGATAGGGAAACTAAGAAAGTCTTTTTGTGACAAAGGTATAGTTTGTCATGATTAGATTAGGATTTATTTGTAAAATGGTGAAGTAGACTTAGGCGTCCCACTGAGGGGTTAAAGAAGACCTATTATGTCAGTTTACAATATGTAATATAGGTCTCATGTGTGTGAAGTTTCAGCTCAAAACAGATTATTTATTATATCATTTTGAAAATGTTCATTTTCAGTAGCAGAAGCAGAAACATGCTGTTTTCCTGTATGTCTCTTTAAATGCAAATGAGCTGCTGCTCCCCGCCCCCTTTTCCAGAACAGGGCTGTACCTTTACAGCTCGTTCCTCAGATACTACACAGAAAGTGGCTGTCATATAGCGTGTGAGTACTAAACTAAGTTATCTTTCATGTCTTATTATGCTTAAACCATCAAATACACACAAGTTTATGTTAAAAACACATGACTAACAAAAACAGTCTGTTATATCTGTGAAGGTTAACAGCTGGGAAAGAAATTGCATGTTTATATTAGATCTGTATGGCAGTAGCGTAATATACAACAGACAAATCGATATATCCACTGCTGTCTTGTCTCCTCTGAGACTGGGACTCTAAATAGTATTCTGTGCTTGCCTGTGCAGCCAAAGATATACATAAACACAAACACTGTTGTCGCTTGCGAAAAAACAAAATGGCGGCACCATGGGTGGAAACTTGCAGATTAAGGGGTGTAATATTATAAAATCCCCTTTACCACGTCACGGGGGAAGCAAAATCTGACACGCACATTCTTTTACAAGCTTGCAGAAAATAAAATTACTCGGTTGTCCTTTTTTTTTACATTTTCTGCGTGGATAGATGCACTGGGGTCCTGATTATAGCCCTTAAACACTGAAAAAGTCAGATTTTCATGTCACTTCTAAAGTTAGGATGGATTCTGACTGGCTTTCAATATTTTGTTCATCAGCTGAACTTTGTTGTTATTGCTATAGTTGTGATGTGGACTTCACTATTCTCATACAATTATTATGAACGATTGTTAACACTTTAAAGTTATTGTTATCGTTATAGTTAGCATCCTTGGTGTGAACGAACCTTTAATCAGTAGCCTTGATAAATGGAAAAGTACCTGATCAGTGCACCAGTACCAGGCGGCCTGGATAGTCAGACCAAAGATCAATCCGGGCCAGGGCAGATCGCCACTGACTGGGTCTCTGAAGATGTGGAAAGAGTCTGCGCGAGGAGTGTAGCACTTTTCACTGATGTTCACACCCACCACTGACGGGGTCGCATTCATGTATAGGTCTTGGAGGTTCTCATAGCCTCCCACCTCATTGAATGCTACAAGAAAACGTTTAATGTTAAATCAAGTAGTTACTGAGCAGTGACTACTTTAAATTACAAAATAGTGAACAGACGTACCAAAGCCCATAAGAATGAATGATCCCACAACCATGATGATGGTCTGCAGGGTGTCCGTGTAGATGACCGCAGCTAGACCACCTGTAGAAGAAACCATGTTATTATTTTACATACAGGTTTACAGTTTAATGAAAAATGTCATGTGGGTCACCATCAAGTCAAATGTAATAACATATTTTCCTTACTTAAATACATTTGTGGGAAAATAACACGATTCAGATATTTTAACGCAGTTAACACATCTGCCCCGCTCCCAGACCTGTAGCTATGTAGTCCATGAATGCAGTTATGTGCTCTAAAATTCAAGATATTAGGCCAAAAAATTACGCTTTATGATTTTTTATTACATCACAATATGTGATTCACAAAGGGTGAACTGAACTTTCCTTGTCATAAAATATCAAATTATCTGGTATTTTAAGAGACTTTGACCTTGCAATGAGGGTCTGCAGGGGCACTCTATGATATAATTTCCTGTATTATGTTTTTTTCTGCACATTTTTACCTTTTGGTTGTATAAAAGGGAAAAAAAAAATCTAATATTAATAAACAGTAAAAGACAGAGAGAAATTTCTCATTAAAATAAAGACACTTTTGACTTCATGCTCACTAAAAAAATATCAAAATGAATTTAATTTTGGAAACTGTTTGCAAGGCACGGCTCTTTGGCCTTTAAAGCCTTAGCAACAGCAGTTTATCAGCTACAGCAGCGTACAAACACTCTCAGCCACAGCTCACGTAAGCATTTACAACTGGTAGGATGATTTCTGATTTCTTAGTTTATTGATGGGCTGGTTGGTTTGTTCCTGAGATAAATCTATTACACAACAGAACGTGGGGATGACAGAAGTATAAAGTGGCAGTGCATTAAAGTTTGCCTTACAGGTTTATTATCTATTGTCAGTACAGGCAATTACCCATAACACATCACGCCACAATAAGCAATGCTCCTGCAACTCTGGACTTCACTCTCTGTTGTAGTATAAACTTAAGAGTCCATATAAAAATCAACTTCGCATCTCTGAACTGATTTAATATGAAAAAAATGGAACACAGGGAATGTAGTTAAAAAATGTAAACTACTATATTATATAGGTACACTGATGTAGAATAGGCAACTAAACAGTGTAACGTATCAGTTTAAAGCTTCATTTTGTAAGTTTTGAATCTTTGTCGCCATCTCTCTTTAATACCTGCAATTGTAGTTATTTGCGTAATTATCTTTCTCACGTGCATTGGCACGGCTTCTCAGCGCGGATGAATTTAATTTAGTTTTGATGTTTTTTGACTACCTATTCATTCTGCTTAAATCACAAAACAAAACACAAATTGTGTCGCTGCTCTGCATATACGATTACGGATTACTGATGAACATGTCTGATTTTGATTAGGTAGAGTGACCATATTTTAGTTTTCATACCAAGTTTTCATGACATTTCATGTCATTTCCATACCAAAACTACATATTTTGCAGATTGATCATAAACAGAGCTGAAAAGCTTCCTACTACAGTGGCCATCCCTCACAAAACTAATGTCTACCACAGTTTTATCACAGGTGGAATGCAAAATGTTTGAATACAAGCATTTCAGTCAAATGGAATTTATGCAATATTTCAAACTTTTAACCCACGGGAGAAAACCAACCCGACTCAAGTATAAATCAACCCAATTCCGTGGAAAAAAAAATGTAGATTTGGCAACCCAACATCCAACACGAGCTGCATCCAAAGCGATTTAAAAACTATTCATAGCGCCTCCGTGATGCGCGAAAATTATATTCAATATTAGAATGTTTGCGGAGCGGGATTAGGTAAACAGTCCCGCACAAGGCTTTAATACAAAAACGCACACAATTGATGGTGACTGTAGAAAGCAAAAGCCGCATCCCGGACATTTTGGGCGATTTAGAAATCCCGACCGGACGCATTTTTTTAAGGCCAAAAACAGGACTTGTCCGGAGAAAAGAGGACGTATGATCACCCTAAATAAGGTGAAAATGTGTCTTGGTTGGATTAGAACCCAAAACTTTCTACACGTCTAACGCAAATTCTACCAATACTGTTTATGAGTACTAATGTTTTGTTGCGTATCTATGTAAAAAAGTTCAGTGCTAATACTGCCCTATAATAATAAAGGCAAAAAAAAAGTGTTCCACCCACTTTTTAAAACAAATTTACCCCACTGGATACTACATCTTAGAAGTAGGCTATGTCCAAAGTACGACATTTCAGCAGACATCCAGTTTTTTTCTAACCAACTGAAAAAAGAAAGTTTTACAATAATCTCGCTAGCAATGCTAATTAAATCTAATGATTGAAAAGTTAGCTCAACCTATTATTATGTTTTTTTCTCAAATTGTTAATGTCAACAACATCATCATTGCATGACTACTTGTATTTAGTGTGTATTAGCATTATCTGTAGATTTCAATTTAATCTCTAATAGTCATTTGAGTGCCATTGAAAGAAATTGTTCTTTTAACCACAAAAACAATTATTGTTCCTTAGAACTCGTTATTAAATGACAAGTTTAATTATTCCAGCTGCTGTAAGAAGAGGTGATAAATGATCCGCCATATGCATCATCCACAATATAGCTTGCTAGCTATGATTCTTTCTTAATCAATACAGACATGACGTTATAACGCATAGACGAACGACCTGAACCACTCAAACATGATTGCAAGCTTACTGACGTGAATAGAGATAATGTAAGAGAGAGTTCTGAACACTGATTGGTTATGCACTTGCTCAATAATTGATTTAGGATAATTTTTAACCCAAAAAGTTATGTAATGCAGCTTTAAAGTATGCAGTGTTTCTGTCAACAGACCTGTTACTGTATAAAGAGCCGTAATGAGCAGCAGAATAATCACAGCCAGGTAAATGTTTAGTCCCAGAGCCTGGTTGATGAAAATGGCTCCTGCAAACATGTCCGCCTGAGTTGGGGGAAGGAAGAAAAACAAGAAATGGAGGTGTGGTGCAAATGTTTGAACTGTCCATATGAAAACAAGGTCCTTATCTTTGAAATCTAAACCCACTTTAGTCTGACTAAATACAGTAAAGCAATAAAAGACATTTCCACATGGACAACACAGCCATTTAAAAATCGACTGTCAGACTGCAGCCAGTGTTTAATGAAGATCTGAAGTAAACAGGGCTGGAATATGTAAAAATTTGTTATTACGGACCTTGTCCTAATTAAAAATAGTCCATGTAGTCTCTCATTATTGTTAAAAAACCTGCATTCATAGTAATGATAAATGAATTATCAAACTGCTGTTTTAAATCACTTTCAGTTGAGTGTAGCATCATGTTAAGTACTTTTCTCTAAGGTTTGACACAGATTTTGGACTCACAGATATTTTGGTGAAGACGTAGAGAAACAGGGAGAGCACAGAGAGGTAGATACGGATACGTTGCCCTCCAAAGCGTTTCTTTAGGTACTCTGGCATGGTCACGACCTGCAGATAGAGAATAAAGGACTGTAAAAATGAAACAGCAGAGATAAAGCAGTTGACACATTCATGGTGTGTAAGCCAGCAATATTTGAAAAGTTCTGTAATGCTGGTTGGAGAGGAAGAAATGTAAGCATACCCCAGCCTTTATGTAGATGGGCACAAAGAGCCATCCCAGAATAATCACAATAACAAGAGCCTGAAGAAACATGAAAAAGATAGTGAGATTGTGATTACAGATAATTGGTTTGATGTTCAATGTCAAAAATGTTTAGGCTTTTTTAACATACGTTCCACTCAAATCCTCCGATAGCAATACCAGCAGCTGCTCCAGTTCCTGCTATTCCCACAAAATGCCCACTTCCGATGTTACTTGCAAAGAGAGATGCTCCAATCTGTACAAAAGTTGAAGCTTTTTAAAGCAATTTAACTGTATGAGGGTTTAAACAAAACAAAAACCTGAATCTATGTGATCTGCTACATTCTTCAACGTCATAAAGGTTACAAAAGTGTAAGACTTTAGCATAGGATTGCGGGAACCGTATTGCTTCAGAACACATTAACTCTGTCTACTGTTTGACTATATCTGCCAATACAATCACCATAATGATAAGCTACAAAAACGGCTTCTTCTGCACAGCCTGAGGTGTAATTCAAACAATAACGACTGGAACAATGAACTTCGTAATAACAAATAAAAACTTTTAAAAAATTTGGTAAAAGGTGATAACTTTAGCATTGACCTAAGCTTGACAGCTCCATAAAATCTGCATGAGCAAATCATATCAGTACTTTCACCTGTAATGAATTGTGAGTCGCATCTGGCATCAGTGCATTATGGCCCCATAAAAGATTTTATTCACCCTATCATGATATCAAGGTTCTGAATTGGAGGGGCAGTTAGGGTCATTATCATGCCGTATCTGTGATAATGTGAAATCACTGGTCATGCTATTGATAGATACATAATCAGCTCCTACTTTTATGGCCGTTTCAGTCTTGCGTGGCACATTACGACAGAAATTCACCACATTTGGCACACGGATTGATCAGTACTCATTTTGTCGATGTCCATCACATTTTGAGTATGAAACAAAATGCTTTTAAGGTTTTAAGGTTGATTCCATTTACTTACCGGCCACCACACCATACTTCTGCCAGCCAGGAAAAAGCCTCCTACTGTGGCTCGATTGGTCCGTACCATTGCCTTTGGACAGAAAGAGCCATTCAATTCAGCATATAAACAGTTAAAGACATATGTGATTTTATTTAAGGTGTCACCTGCGAGATCAGACACATTTGAGAATAACACATCACATTTGTGAACTTAAAGGTTGATGGATTGGTGTTCAATTGCTGTTTGTTGTTTGATTAATAAGTTTGAAATGATATGGATTTCCGATGTGCAAATACAGGTGTTTTCAAGAAATCTCAGAAATGTCAATGCTCTCAATAAGACTAATTGAGAAAAATTAAGACAGTATAATTTTTTTTCTTTTTTTTTTTTAATAATTTAGTAAAAAGTTTCTAAAAATGTCTAAATAATTAAAGCATATTTTAATTTTAAACAGAAGATTTATTATTAGTTACTATTATTTACGTTATTACAGTACATTAGTTACACTATTAGTTCAAAAATTATATTTCACTATATTTTACTACATCTGAAAAATCAGTTTTGACTGATTTGACAGTCTAAATGATTATATTAGATTATAAATTAACTTTCTACTAAATCAGTCACCATTCAGGCAGCCATTGTACATTTATATGTTGATGCAAGGTTAACAATTCACAAGTCTGTCAATGGTGTTTTACAGGTGGATAGAAACTACTGATCACTTACCCATACTCCCACAGCCAGAACCACCAGAAAATATATAACAATCACTGAAATGTCCGCTGGATTGTTAACATATATGGTGAAGTTTCTTGTATTCTCACTGCGAACCCAAGTGAATCCAAAATAATCTTCCCCCATTTTGACGGTGGACTCTCTGACACAACAGTAAAGACACCTGAATCAGACGCTCACCTGCAGGTGTGTGACTGTATGTGTGCGTGCACACTTATATGTGTGCATCTAGAGATGGGTGTGACCTTCTCAGAGTTAATTATAAAAGTGTGTTTGTGACTTAGAGTTGTCAAAAATGTGAGATTGTGAATCATTAATGATCAGCTTGTATAGCAGGAAGTGTGAGACTGGGTTCCTGTAAAGTCTAAGAGGACATAACAACAGCCACATCACCTGCATCTTAATTAATGTGTTGACAAAGTCAAGTAAAGATTCACAACTGCAATCTATGGTTCAGACATTAGTGTATATACTGTAACATTGGTTATAAGGACACCCTGAGGTGCTTCATGGCATTGTAGCGTGAAAATGAAAGAAAGTGAAAATGGCAAACATCAAATGACAACCATTTTTTGGATTATACCAAAAACTGCTTTATGTTTTTTTGTGTGTGTTTCTTAATCATGAAATAAATTAACATGTCACATACTATTTATTAAGTTAAAAATGAACAATTTAGATTACTAGCTTAGTTAAGGAAGGCTCTTTTGATTAGCTAGAACAAAATATTATTCTATATTTGTGACCCTGGACCACAAAACCAGTCGCCAGTTTTTGAGAGCTGAATAAATAAGCTTTCCATTGATGCATGGTTTGTTAGGATATGACAATATTTGGCTGAGATACAACTATTTGAAAAAAATCGAAATATTGAGAAATTCGCGTTTAAAGATGTCGAAATGAAGTTCTTAGCAATGCATATTACTAATCAAAAATTACACTTCGATATATTTACGGTAGGAAATTTACAAAATATCTTTATGGAACATGATCTTTACATATCGTCGCTGTCGGGCGGAAACCTCGTATCTCCAAATTTTGTAAATTTCATATTTTTTCACAAATCGATGCTATTGGTCAGTGCCCACGTGGATCTGTAATTTTTACAAATTATTAACCAATCTAAAGTGTTGAAAATAGCTTGAGAGCAAATCTCTTAACTCATTTGAACACTTCAACTGTCTGAGAAGAGCTCGTATCTCCACCTTTTCTTCACTCCGCTGGAGCGTCGGGGCGTATGTCCCCTTCCATCTTCTTGTCACAAAGTACCGGCAAAAATAATTAGCATTGAATGTGTCGGTGGAAACAGTAAGGAGATATTTGAATGATCCATTAATAAACTAGTGTATTCTGAGATCATATCGCAAAGACCCTGACTCGCAATCTCTTTTTTGGACGCAACTTTTGAAGGAAAGCATCTTTCCGGATTAAATAATGAAAGCGTTTTTTTCTGATTTGTTTTATTTCGTTAAGTAATAATTTAAAGCTTTCTATTTATTTATTTATTTATTTATTTATTTGTCATGTTTGTGAGGCATGTAGCCTATTCGCTGAAAAATGTGATCACGCTGACTCCTCATGTCCTGCAAAGCGATTTCAGCTTCTCCTCTTCAAAAACAATATTCACATAATAGCGCACATTTATCTAGGTTTAATGTTTAAACTAAAATTGTTCTATAGCTACTTTAACTGTTTTAGATCTATAGATTTTATTTTATGCAATTCGTAATGATTTAAAAGGCAAAAGTCTTCCGCTGGCCGCTGTTCGTAAAAAAAACAAACAAACAAACAAACTGATATTTAACGAACAAAAAAATGCTCCAAAAGTTTTTCTAAATTAACTTAATAAGAAAACGAAACGAAATATAACCACTTTGGCATTACATACAAAACGTAACTATGTTAATAGCTGAAACAGTAGTATAAGCTGTTCTGGAAGAATTAAGGGGAAAAAAGACGTACTCGGTTTTTTTGTATTGCATCATAGCTCTTAAACCTTTAAAATAGAGTTTAGGAAGATGTATGTAACCACAGTCGTTAGCTTTGGTTAACTATTGAAGCCTTTTCTCTTGTCAAAAGGCTCAACGCGACCGCAGACTTTGATGAACACTGCTGGCAGAAGCGAAGTCTGTGTCTGTACCATTCTTATCAATGACGGCGTAATCTCGTATCTCCCTGCTCCCAAGTCATAAAACCTCGTATCTCCGATAAAACATGATTTTGGGGAAATGTTGTCTTAATGTTGGTACACAACAGTGTATGATAGCAATATATGGTATAATACCAACTTTAACGATAAAATATTGAATAACTCAAAAAATATGCAGTTTTTTTCATTTCCTGAAAAATGACGGTTTTGGAGATACGAGGATTCCGCCCGACAGCGACGATATGAATTTATGCTTTACATACAACCCCATTGAAATCAAAGGATTTGTAGCACTTTTAGTCACAAATGTAAATATGATTATTAGCCTTGAAGATTTGCCCTGAGATTTGCTAATGACTAAAGCGAAGCAGTAACCATTGAGATTGTCGAAACGTGATTCTTGGGTGTATCACCAAGGAAACAGATTTTTTGCCTATCTTTTAGTTCATGTGATAAGCACGTTATTCTTTAGAAACTTGGTACAGCACACTGCGTGGCTGAATGATCAATTATTAACCAATGATGCCTTGAACATTTTCAGGTTCAGATAATAGATGTACATGTCTTGTTGATTATATCATGATACCTATTCAGCAGTCAAACCTTAATGTCTGTGAGTTTAGGAAATCTAACAGAGAAATTGCCTTTTTTCTTCCTTTAAATATTTTATTTTATTAAATATTTATGCCCTATTTTCATAGTCTACTCTCTTTTAGTCATTTTTTTTCATACCCAGACATTGGGTGGGTTGCACAGATTTAAGTTAAAAAACACAAGGTCTGGTTGAGAAAGATGTCTTTGGAAAACCTTTGTCAACTTCTCAACAATTCCTCTGAAATATCCAAGAGTCATATCTCATCACGGCCATGAACATTTATCTTTTAAGATGTAAGGTATAGTCATAAACACCTGAACTTCTGCACAGCCTTCGTCTTATTCGCTCAACTATGCTATTATAAATCCATCATACAGTGTAACTCCTGCATATCATTATTTATGGTCTATTTATGGTTAAAGGCATCTCTAGCCAAACATTTATATAATCAGAAAGAGCAAGATTATGTTGACCAAAGAGCTGATGACTAACAGGTTTCCTAGAAACTGAGCCAAGATATTATTAAACATTTTGAAGAAATGCTAAGCTAATCAAAAGCGACTTTATGTTTTTAACACACATTCTTGGTCTAATTGTGCACAATTAATCAGTGCACATTACTGGGAAAAAAAGATTAACAGCATGCTAACATGCTAATAAATACATTTTTTCATGACATTTTAAAAATGTCATGTGGTGTAACCAACATGTAAAAGTACCAAACTTCATGAATAAATTATTATTATTAGGGATTCAAGCACATATCATTGAAACTAGTACTTTAAATTAATAATAAAAATAACTCATTGATCACAACCTTTTTTTCTGATACCAGTACTACTGATATATATTTTTCTTTTTTTCTTAATATTTAATCATTGACTATAGCCATTCATTACAGTATAATTGAGAGCTATCAATTAAAAAAAAAACAAAAAAACTTCTAATTTTAACCTAACTTAAAAGAGTAGTTCACTTCCAGAACAAAAAATTACAGATAATGTACTCAACACCTTTTCATCCAAGATGTTCATGTCTTTCTTTGTTCAGTCATAAAGAAAGTTTTTGAGGAAAACATCTCAGGATCTATGGTGCCCCTGAGTTTGAACTTCCAAAATGCAGTCTAAATGCAGTTTCAAAGGGCTCTAAAATCCCAGCCAAAAAGAAGGGTCTTATCTAGTGAAACGATCCATTATTTAAAAAAAAAAAAAAAGAAAAATTACAATTCATATACTTTTTAACCACAAACACCTGTCTTGGTGCAGCTCTATGTGAACTGTATATTCCTGCTTATGACAGTTAGGGTACGTCAAAAAACTCCCATCTCAGTTTTCTCCTCCAACATCAAAATCGTTCTACATCTACATAATCTACATCTACATCGCTGCAGAAAATGCAGTGTTTACAAAGTGAATGTGCAAAGAAGGTAAAAAAAAAGGTTAAACAGTGATGTAGGACAATTTTGAAGTCGGAGAGAATGAGATAGAAGTTTTTTTACTTAACCTAACTGTCATAAACACATATACACACAGTTCACGCAGAGTTAGAACAACACAAGCATTTGTGGTATATAAATTGTCTTTTTTAACTAATTTCGCTAGACCCTTCTTCCTCGGCTGGGTACGTTTAGAGCCCTTTAAATCTGCATTTAAACTGCATTTTGCATTTTTAAATACTAAATTAAATATAGATTAAGTTATTGATTTCCTCTTTTTTCTTTTGTTCTTTGATTAACAGACATCACAGCAGCTGGGTTATTAGGTTATCTGACTGCTATTACTTTAAGAGCTTCCTCTGATGAATGTGACACGGATCTGACTTGTAGTTTCATTCTTGCTTTAAAATTAAATGACACAGGCTACAGCGTGTGCCACCGTATTTGTGCATGCACTTGCAATGCATATGCTACAAACACAGTATAATGGCTGACAGGACAGAAAAATGAATTTTTACTGACATATGGCCTGACAACATCTGACCACAGTCCACTGATGTTCTACTGAAACTGTACCGTTTCTGTGCTCATTTGACTAGCACCTGCTGCTTAGGTGAAGTAGCATCTGATTGTGATTGTGCATCTGAAAAGTTTTCTGTTTGAAGAGCTATTTTTTTCTGCATAGACAAATTTTGTCCAAAACCTACTTTTGCAAACTAGTCTAAGACTTTTCGCCTGATCAAAACCAAGCTAGTGCTGAAAAATTCTCTGGAGAGTAAATATCAATAATTATCAAAAAAAATCTTGAACTTTCGACTCACCATCACAACGGAACGCCAAAATGTTCAAAAGGGACAGAGCCAATTTTACTAAAAAGATATCTTCACCAAACTCACATTTATGTATAAGGAGTTTGGCAACTAGGCATTATAAGATTAAAAAACATGTAAATGGCCAAGCTAAGTAACTAAAATAAATGCAAAAAAAAAAATGTAAGTTTATTTTATATTAGTTGCATGTACAGAACGCTTGTCAGAAAAGATAAGGAGACATATTCTCACTGTATAGTGCTCTTCCACAGTTAACATGCTTGCTATTACAAGCGCAGCAGTCATTTACATCACTCATGAATCACACCAACTGATCAAATAAGGGTTTGGCAGGACAAAACTTCATTTTGGCAGCTGCCAAAAAAAATAAAAAAATATGCAGGAAAAACTCTGCATCGTCCAGCTCAGTTCAAAAGTGTCTGTGCAATCAAGCCGACAATATTGCCAGAAATAAATTGTACCCAACTAAGCAAGACAAAGGAGACAGTGGCAAGGAACCAAAATTCTTTGGGAGAAACCAGGCTCAGTCAGGGGCCAGTTCTCCTCTGGTCAGATGAAACCAGCATGTTGTGGTTTCATTCCAAGCTGCAACACAAGTCAGACTGTGCAGAGGACTTGTCTGTTCTTCTTCTCCTTCTTCCACTCTGGAAGTCTATGGCAGCCTACAGAACCGCTTGCGGGAAAGTTATATGGCACACAAATAGAGGACAGTCTTAACATTAACCATAACAAGTTTTGGAGTCTCTAACTCAAACCCTTTAGCGCCACTAGCAGTTTAAATTTGCATTCATCTTAATGCAAAGGGGATTGCTGAGGACCTCGGAAAAAGACTTGATGTTACTCATCAGGCTAGAAAAGGTTACAAAACTATCTCTAAAGAGTTTGAACACCACAAAAAAATCACAGTGAGACAGATTGTGTACAAATGGAGGAAATTCAAGCCCACTGTTACCTTCCTGAGAAGTGGTCGACCAACAGAACGTGTAATAGTCTGCGAGGTTGCAAAAGTTTCCGGGGAAACTTCTAAGCAACTAAAGATTTTCCTCACATTGGCTAAGGTTAATGTTCATGAGTCCACCATCAGGAGAACACTGAGTAACCAATGATGGACATGACAGAGTTGCAAGTAATCCACTGTTCTTCAAAAAGAAAATTGCTTGCTAAAGATCATGTGGACAAGCCAGAGGACTATTGGAGAATGGTTAATGGGTGGATGAAACCAAAATTGAACTTATTGGTTTAAAATAACGTCATTTCCAATTAAGTGCAAATACAGTAGCCTAAGTGTTGCTTCACAGTGAAGATTTATTTGAACAGTTAACACAATGTAATGTTTAACAGTATCAGAATCTATTTTCTGTAAGAATTAGTGCTCATAAATAAACTGGACTAGAGGCTGCTGCTGCTGCTGAAGAGCTACAGTACAAGAAAAAGTTTGATACATTAACATGAACGGTGGTTTGCAGACATCGTTGTTTTGCACTGCTCCTAACTAGCTTAACGTTAACTTACCGGCCGTTTCATCATCTTCTTGTGTTGTTGTACTCTCGCTGCCGCTGGTTTTTAACGAAAAAATGTATTCAGCGTAGTACATTTGGCCGCGTTAGTTTCTAGAACTTTCTTTTTTTTCTTTTTTTCTTTTTAAATCTGGCCTTTTCAGCGTCACCTTTGCGCTTTTTTATTATCCATTCTTCATCTCTCGCGTATCTCTTAACAACTGATTTTGCTGTTGAGCAAGGTGCCGCTGTCGGGGGAGTCGAATGATAATTACGTCATCATTAATTCTGCTCATGGGGCTGCGAGAAAATAAATAAAAAGAGTGGAGCTGCGGTAAAATAATGAATAAAAAGAGTGAGGATATAAATAAATAAAAAGTGCGACTGCTGTGAGTGCAGGCAGCAAGGGAGACCGGCCCTCGCGGCCAAAAAAACGGACCGGCCCACCGGGAATTCTCCCGTTCCTCCCGATTAGCCAATCCGGGCCTGATGTGAATCTTTGCTTTTTGCTGCAGTAACTGAAAGTAAAGTTTCTTGTAAATGCTGATCAGTCCTGCACAATAACATGTAGGAGTTTTACCCCATTCCTTAGTGCAGAACCACTTAAACTCTGTGATGTTCCTGGTTTTCCTCCTATGAACTGCTTGCTTAGGTTCTTCCACAACATTTTAATTGGATTAAGGTCTGGTTACTGACTCAACCATTCCAAAACATTAACTTTGTTCTTCTTTAAACATTCTTTGGTAGATTTACTTGTGTGCATGGGGTTGTTGTCTTGCTGCATGACCCACATTCTCTTGAGACTCTGTTCTTAAACAGGTGTTCTGACATTTTCAGAATTCAGAATTCATTGTTCCATCAATGATGGCAGGCTGTCCTGGCCAAGATGCAGCGAAACAGGCCCAAGCCATGATACTACCACCACCATGTTTCACAGATGGGATAGGATTCTTAAGCTGAGTGAGTTCTTTTCTCTGAAAATAATAGCTTCTCATTTAATATAGTCAGTCGTGAACTAAAGTGGGCCGGTCTAAGGCTTGAAACTCCAGGGCTGAAAAGGAGTCCCACTCCGGCCCTGATTCACATACTTTTGTACCACACAGATATGTAACACTTGATCATTTTTCTCAATAAATAACTGACAAAGCAAGTATTTTTCTCTTACTTGTTTAATTGGTTTCATCTTTGTCTGCTTTCAGGACTTCTGAAATCTAGAAAATTGTAAAGGGTTCACAAACTTTAAAGCGCTTTTAAAGCACTGTATGTATATACATACTAAGTGAATCAGGGAAAGAAGAGTTTTGATTGTAACCTGTATGGTTGTAGAGATGAGCAAAAATGAAAAAGTATTTATTATAGTGCCACCTATGGTCCGACCAGGGTGTGTGTGCACCTCAGTAGTGGGGGAAATGGCTGGCTAGACATTTTTAGGGCAGAAAAGAAGAAGTAAGAACATCAACACAAATACAATAGGCAATTTTGGCACCTTTGTTACTTGGATCCTTATAAATTAACACATCATTTAGTGAAATAGAACTGTGCTTTTTACTGAAAGTTTGTTACTGATAATTTCTGCTAGAAAATTTTGTATCAGCATTTAGTAATTTAATAATTGGAATCAATCAAATCAAATCAAATCAGTGGAATTGTTATCAGTAATTTAACTTATATGAAATATGAATTTGATATTAAATGGAAATGTACCCTGTTTTCTAAATGCATGTTTTTAATGATTTATTCTTAGATATGTTCAACTGTTTTATATATATATATATATATATATATATATATATATATATATATATGTATAATGTTTGACCTCATATTTTTTCATGAAAATGTCAGAACTCAATCTTGTGCTGAATACTGCTCTCATACTGCTCTCTGGTGGCATATGCTGAATATCTCCAGTCATTTCATTCTCATAAACCTGCCCCTTTCTTGAGATCTGCCTCCAGCCAATCAACAACTGTTAGATACAGTACATGTCTCCACCCTACATTTTTCTATAATCATGTGTGTCATAATACAAAAGAACAGATCTATTGCTACAACTGAAGTGTTTAAAACACTATTTTATGCAAATTTGCAGTATTATGTATTCATGTATTACTTTTACAATTGCACAAGGCTATATGGAAACAAATAGCAAAAACACAATCGGTTTAGAATAAGTGTTGAATAAAGTTATTTTTGTTTTCTCTGTGCACAAAAAGTATTCACATGGATTATGAGGTCCTTGCTACCTTTCTGTGCCTTGAAAGTATCAGTTCCATTGCTGCTTGCGCAGGGTGAGAAAGCTCTCGGTTTTCATCAAAAATATTGTGTTCCAAAGATGAACAAAGGCCTTACAGGTTGGAACAACATGAGGGTAAGTAATTAATGACAGAATTTTTTATTTTTTGGGTGAACTATCACTTTAATTCATGAGATCTTGACGTCTTTCTCACATAGGGATGCAAAGTTCCTTTGATTCTGCTGCTGTCTCAGGCTTGTCGCTCTGAGTGTTCGCAGCAGATGCTCCTGTTGCATGCGAGAGGACGGAGGAAAGACTTCCCTGCTGGTTTTTAAGAAGGATGGATGGAAGGGTGGACAATGGCAAAGAATGAGGATGGGATGTCAGATGTGTCACCAAGTGCTGCTCTATTCTTCTTCTTGACCAAGATAAGTTCTTTTGGTTCAGTGTTTGTCCTGGTTGTTCACTCACTCATGTAAGAGGATTCTTCTTTCATCTTCTTCTTACTGGGAATTCTCTCTCGTATGCTATTTCTCAGCAATATCTTTCAATGAAGCCACTTTTCTCTCTCGCTCAAACACTTATACACACCCGCACACACTCTCTGACTCACAAGTGCAAGTTCTGCCTCTGTTTCTGTGTGTATCTCAACTCTTCCTCCTCACAGACTCTCTTTCTCTCTATCTCTCTCTGCTGCAGTGCCTCTGCAGGCTGGATCACGTTTTCACTAGAAAAAATAAATAAATAAATCAGCCAATCAGAGCCTCCAACTCATCCCCCCTCCCTTTGCAAGCTCTCTTTCTCTCAGTCTCCATCCATCCATCTCTTTGTTTTACTCTGACTCTCTGCCTCAAACAGCGTACAGATGCAAGCGCACACATGTTGTTGTTTTGTGTGTGTGTGTGTGTGTGTGTGTGTGTGGTTTGTCATTGTATTCATCCTGGATCATTCTCACACTTTGAGCCCACGGCGGAGACATTATAAACAACCAGGTGACATGATGAGAGATGCAATACAAAAACATGCAACACAAATTCTGATGCTGAAAGGATGACCATTAGCTTGTGATGTTTTAACAAAAATGGTCTGCAAAACAGGAGTAATCTGTGTGGAGTGTGAGCAGCATGGAGGATGCTGGGACGTGGGGATTGTGTTATATAACAGACTGAGATTTTCATCAGTTTTAGCTTTACACATGTCCTTGTGCTGTCCTACACATAATCCACGTTGCTGAGAGGGAAACTGCATATTTATGTGCCTACGCAAACAAAATCAACAAGAATTTGCATTCTACATGAGATGTGAGTGCAAAAGATGTCACATTTAAGCTGTAAGTGGATGTTAAGGTTATCTGGATTAAAACAATCCCACCCTGAAATATCCATGACATTCTGGTCTTTAGAAATGACTTGGGTCATTCAGTGTAAGTCTACGGGATTTTTCCTGCCTATTTTAGCATCAACAAGGAGAAACTGGTGAACACTGTCCTTTAAAAGCCACACATTTTGAGGTTTTATTCATATCCGATGAGTTACACACTGAAGTGTGTAGTTTAAGGACACGTGTACAGTTTCACAGAATAAAAACATCCTCTCATACAAGCTTTTTCTGGCAGCTCTGTGTGTAGCAGCTCAAGCTAAGCTTGCTCCCCCTGCAGCCTGTTACAAAGTCATGCAGTCCAGTGTTTCTGCAAGCCATTCAGCTTCACACACACATCATTCACAATGTATTTCATATAAAAAATATTTGTGTGACATGAGATTTTTAGGTTTCTTTACCCTTCGATTAACCGTTGTTTTACTACAAATAAAACCAAAAAAAAGAAAAAACATGATGTTTTGAAATCATGTTTAAAGGGTTACTCCACTCCAAAATGAAAAGTTTGTCATTAATCACTTACCCCCATGTCGTTCTAAATCCATAAAAGCTTTGTTTGTCTTTGGAACACAATTTAATATATTTTTGATAAAAACCGGGAGCTTTGTGGCTGTCCCATTGACTGCCAAGTAAATAACAGTCAAGGCCCAAAAAAATATGAAAGACATTGTCAGAGTAGTCCATCTGCCATCAGTGGTTCAAGCTACAAGAATACTTTTTGTATACAAAGAAAACAAAAATAACGACTTCATTCAACAATTCGTCTCTATCACTGTTGCGCCATTTTGGAGAGTATCCATTGGACGCAAACAGTGTACACTGTTCTCTGTCAGCTGCATCACACAGATACATTTTCTACATGTATTTACACTTTGATTCCAATGAAAACATCCACGTGACGCAGCTGACAGAGAACAGCGTACACAGTTTGCATCCAGTGGATACTCTCCAAAATGACCCTACAGTGATGCGGAGGAGACAAATTGTTGACTAAAGTCATTATTTTTGTTTTCTTTGCGTACAAAAAGTGTTCTTGTAGTTTTGTAAAATTATGGTTGAACCACTGATGGCAGATGGACTGTTTTGACAATGTCTTTCATGCTTTTCTGGGCCTTGATAGTGTTATTTACTTGGCAGTCAATGGGACAGCCACAAAGCTACTGGTTTTCATCCAAAATATCTTAAATTGTGTTCCAAAGATGAACAAAGCTTTTATGGCAGGGGTCTCAAACTTAAATTGGCTGGAGGCCATTGCTGTGACTGACATCTCATAGGAGGGCCATTTTAACATTCAAGCCCAACAAGAAAGCGCAAAATTTCTGGAAATTTACTTTAGTTGCTGAGATGTTAGCTCATATTTCTTTTAAATTGCTATACAATCATATTTGTGTAATACTTAACAAAAATGTAATCAGTGTCTGTGCAGTATGTTATACATTTTTCATTTTTTCGGATTGCGTAATATTTTTGACGTCAGTTGTGGGCCGGAGAGAGAGGGAGGGAGGGCCTTAAATGGCCCATGGGCTGGCAGTTTGAGACCCCTGTTTTATGGGTTTGGAACGACATTAGGGTAAGTGATTAATGACAAAACTTTCATTTTTTGGTGGAGTAACCCTCAAATGTTTTTTTCAGTGGTATGGTCGTTTTGAACATGCTTCTTACAGGTGTGCATCTTAATAAACATAAAAACTAAAATTCACTTATTTTTATTACAATAAGAACAAAAATTGATATATTACAGTACAAGACAGACCATGGCAAATAACCATGTTATTAAATAAAACATATTTCCTTGTCCTAGACAAAAATGTATATTTGTGACCCTGGACCACAAAACCAGTCATTTCGAAATTGAGATTTTTACATTACTTGACAGTTGAATAATTAAGCTTTCCATTGATGTATGGTTTGAAAGAAAAATCAATAATTTTGACCCATTAAATGTATTTTTGGATATTGCTACAAATATACTCCAGGGACTTATGACTGGTTTTGTTGTCCAGCGTCACATTTTTTACTTGTTAGAGTTTGAGCTTGATAGATGAGAGACATCTTAAAAACGGCACAGGAAAAGCCTTTGCATTGATTTGAACATAATTCATCAGAAAACTTTACAGGAAACATACAAAAAACAGAGTGGAACTTCAAATTATTAGTTAAAACTATTACTAATTTGTCAAAGGTATAAGGGAAGAATGTGTGGTAAACATTACAGTAAATGTACAGTCAGGCATGTATTAAATTAGATACTGTAGCACCTAAGAAAGATATGACATTACTACACAGACTCTAAGATCACATGACTCATATAACAGTTAACAGATACTAATGTGATCTTTAGCCAAAGAAACCATGGAAGAAGACGCAGACAGCAAGGAGGATAATAGCATTAGCGTTGACTATGTTTCTCCATAAAGGTTTCTCAGTGGTGTCCGTGAGCTTCCTCTTCAACTCCGCCTCCTGTTCTTTAGTCAGTTTAGGTGCATCGCCTTGATCAAAGCCGCAGAACCAATTGTAGGCCTTCTTCCAACAGCTCGGATCCTTACGCAACTCTGTGGGGTCAAGAGAAAAATGGAAACAGTTGTTGTATGCATGTGCCTAAATCAAACCTAGTCTCAGCATTAGTCGGCACACTCATTGTCTGTTCACTGAGCCATACATATAACACACAAAAATGTCAAGTGCTATTTGATGGTACATATTTGGTGAACCGTTCAGATGTACCTTTTTCCATACTGTCTGTATCCTGATCGTTATTCCAGTCGTCTTCTTCCAGATCAACCCTCTCCTCAGTGCTGTTCCTCAAACTCCAGCAGAGCCTGTACAGCTGTGAAACATATGACGTAATATGTAAAAATAATATAAATCATAATTATTCAGGACTTTATAGTTTAGTTGTAATAAGAGCTTACATGTTTGTCGTCAATGGGTTTGGTCATGTAGGAGATGGTTAGTATCACTGAACAGGATATGCCGAAGACAATGAGGGCAAAATAAAGGTAGTGCACACCACAGATGATCGTAGGGCAGTTACTGGGACTCACACAGCTGCCCGTTCCGTAGGCAAACTCGGTTATCATACGCGCCAGACCCACCAACAGACCAATGCTCAAACCATAGAAAGCACCCTGTGAGGACACATCAACAATGTGTCAACAATAGAAAACCAGATGAGAAAGATGACAAAGTTGATGTTGACTTGACAAAGCCTCTGGTTGTAAAAACTTCTGAGATTCTCAAAGAAATGGGATAATATTTCACAGGTGAGAATGTGTTTGTTTGTGTTTTTATAACTCAATATTACAGTTTTTTAAACTATGGAAGCTGTTTGATGTTGTGTTAGCTAAAGCTTTCATCTTCTTGTATTGCAGTTTAGCAGATAAATCATCTGCTTAAGTCTATTGCAGATATAGATATTCATACATGTGTATAACTTTGGTTACAGCATGTGTTAGCATGTTGCTAGCATGTTTTAATACACATTGTCAAGCCAACAAAATAATCTACAGCCAAATTTAGAAACTTCAAATTAGCAAATAACAACAAAATAACTACAATGAAATGTGATTTTTAACTCACAGCTTCATTGACTCGCTTGCAGAAGATGGCAAGGATGAAGACAGCGGCGATTGGCGGGGCCAGATAACTGGTGATGGACTGAGTGTATTCGAAGAGCTGCCCGCTCTGAGCCGACTGAAGTATAGGGATCCATGCGATACTCACGCCAATCAGAACCAGCATGAACACCCTACACACATAAATATAGATGTCTCACAGTCTGTTCACCAGTTTCTGCTCAGAAGATCAGAAAGTCAATTTCCAACACAAACAAACAGACACACAAACACACCTGCCAGCAATCATGAGTTCCTTTTCCTTTGCTTTGTGTCGAATCTTGGTGTAAATATCTATGGTGAAGAGTGTGCTGGCACTGTTAAAGATGGAAGTGAGTGAACTCATCAGAGAGGCCAGCATGACGGACAACATCATGCCTCTGAGACCTTCAAAAACATACACAGCAGTTTAGAACCATATCACCAAACAGATCTATTAGAAATTTAAGAGACAGAAATATCAGATTATTCTTTACCGTTTGGCATTAGATCCACCACTAGTTTTGGATAAGCAATATTAGTGCAGCCCACACTGGTTCCACAGTAGTTTTCACACTCTGTTGGGTCCACGCATGCAATCTCATCTGATACGAACAAGAGGATAAACACAAAAAATTGTTTCACTAATAGTTTTTGACCATTCACTGACCTGATGGATAATGGATAATGAAACAGCAGGACCAAGAAAGAGCAGAGTTAGTGCCTATAAGGGGCACTTCAGTCTTACTGCCATTAAGTAAACTAAGTTGGCAAAGAACCCAACTTTTATTTTGTCAAGGCAGTTGGTAAAACAGCCAGGTGGAAGAATGGAGTTAGGTTTTGTAGATACATAAAGTTGTGTATCATCGGCGTAATTAAAAAATGTTACCAAGTGGGAGAAGATAAATTAGAAACATTAGGGGACCTAGAACAGAACCTTGGGGGACACCAGAGCTAATTCTGGTTGAGAATTATTTTTTTAATTGTACAAACTATGTGTGGTTGTAAAGATATGAAGTGAACCAGGCGAACGGAATACCAGATATACCAATAGCAGATATATGGTTCAACAAAATATTGTGTGAAATGGGTTTAAAAGCTGCACTCAAAACAAGCAAAAGCAGGTTTTTTGGGGGTTATAGCCGCTATTTTAAAAGATGATGGAACAATTCTGGAAGTAATAGAGTTAAAATAATGCATACAAGAATAAAAGTAAACATGTGGAAGAATATATTTAGATGGTGCCATTCTTTCTCACCTGTGTACAGCACTCTGCTGATCATGCCAGGGAAAACCATGAGGAACATGGGCAAAAGTTTGAGGTAACCACACATGATGCAGCCCGCTTTCACATGAGACAGGCTCTTGGCAGACAGACAGCGCTGCACAATCACCTAAAACAAGATGGTGAGTTTAGTAGGATAGGTGTAGTGATAGTGCCCCTGGGTGATCTTTGCTCATTCACTCAAAGAAGACGTAATTGTGGTTCCACAGGTAAATTGAAGCCCAACCAATCTTCAAGTATTCTCAGAATTTTATGCCAGAATGGCTGAACTAAAGAACATTCCCATAAGTCATAAGTAAATAAGTCAAAATCATAAGTAGATAAGTGTGGCTTTACCCCTACATTTCCAGCATAGATTATTTTCAGCTATCCCCATCCTATACGTTCATATGGTGTATAACAGGGCCCACCAGCCCTGCACACTTTGTATGTCTCTCCATTAGACACACCTAAATCAGGTCTTGCAGTCTCTACTAATGAGCTGATTATTTGAATCAGGTGTGTTAGGTAAGGGAGACATGAAAAATGTACAGTGCAGGGGGACCTCCAGGACAGTTTTGAAAACCCCTGATGTATAATAATATTTATGTGTTATTTTGTAATGAATGAATTTTCCCGTAGCTTCCTTTGTGTCCTTACCCACATTAGATAAGATATCCATTGGGTTAGTGCTATCCTTCCTCCAAGAGGCCTGGACAGGCACCTATCTGCATCTACACTCAAGCTGTGCATGGCCGCTATAGCAGCAAACCACACGACTGTGGGTGGCATATGTTGGAGAACACAATCCGATTATTATACTCCTGAGATGTGTGCATCTTCTCTGAGATCTCACTGGTTTATGGATGAGATTCTCAGGGTTTATCAGGTCAGGGGTTTACCATTTCCCTTGGGAGTGAGAGCACACTCAAACAGGGGTGTTACTGCTTCATCAGCTTTCGAAAATGGTGCCTTGGTGACATTTGTAGAACTCCAGGCTGGGCTAAACCTAATATACATTCACAGGTGATAATGTATGCTTGCTGAGTCCAGTTTAGTTCAGTTTTCGAACCTTGGACTACCTTCTCCATCCATCAAACACTTTCACACAGCTGAGTTTTGCATGTGAAAGGAAGGAACTCTAGGAACTCGCTGCAGAATCCATTACTTGTAACTATCCCTTGAGTGAACTCTTGTAATGGGTTAGTGCTCCATATGTTGTGACTCCCTCTGGCAGTCCCATTTGTGTATCTTACACTGCTGTTTCTATTAAGGACTCAATGTTTCCCCTGAACAGAGCACTGCTTTGTCACCAGTTGCTGTGCTTAGTCATTTTTCCCTTATGTGGAGCCCACCACAGAACCTTCCCTATGTACTACTTCTTTCT
This sequence comes from Cirrhinus molitorella, assembly GCA_033026305.1. Lineage (NCBI taxonomy): Eukaryota > Metazoa > Chordata > Actinopteri > Cypriniformes > Cyprinidae > Cirrhinus > Cirrhinus molitorella. Next base: position 26,784,505 of record CM065139.1, on the reverse strand, counting down.
AGCAAGCCCATAGGTTGTATCTCCACATGTCACCTCCCTTCTCTTTTCTCACTGGAGAAAGTGAACACTTCCCAACTTTACAACCAGGTTCACCAGCCACTTAGTTAAATAAGAATCTTTAAGCAGAACAAAAAGGCTTCCGGGTGAGTTTACCTCTGCCATTATATGGCAACTCTCCCAAGGTTGAGAAAAGAGGTCATACTTCCTGGGTGTTGGAAGGTTTTGATGAGAAGAGGTGCATTTGTTTATGACACGCTGGTCTTGTCAGTGTCTGTGCCACGTGAACTCGTAACACATTTCAGCCAGTTGTGCTGTTTAGTATAGAGACACCTAGAGTCAGAAGGTTGTCACAACATCAAAGTGACTGACTGAAAGGGAACATCTTGGTTACCTATGGTAATCCTCATTCCATGATGGAATAGAGATGTCTTGTGCTACAACTCTGAACTACCTCTGAGTGGGTTGAGACGCTTTCTCGACTTCACAGAACAAAACGAGTGAGCAAATGCCTTGCTGGCCTATTTATACTCAGATGTCTTGGGCCTGTCCATCTACGCAAATTTTGCTCGCTAATTTCATTGGCCTTTTTTCAATGATGTCTGAGGGGTCTGGGCTTCCAAATGCAAACCCTAGTGTCAGAACTTCGACACAACATCTTTGTTCCCTCCATCAGGAAATGAGGGCAAGTCTCCTCATTACATTCCATTACATCATCCCATTACACTACATGTGACATGAAAAAACATGTTTATGTCACCTTGTGTCTTTTAATCTTATGTAGCGATCTTTTTTTTTTTTTTGCTAACATTTCCTAAATCAATTAAAAAACTAGGGCAACCAAACATGGGAGTCTGAAACAGATACACTTATGGGCTATGATTTTTGCTAATGAGCTGTTGAACTAACTTAACCAAGTCTATATCTGCTTCTGCTTCTCTTTGGCTGTTTGTGTATCTTATCTTATTCAGTGGGGACTAATCTGGGATCTGACTAAAAGCATGTCTGTTTCAGCCTAGACTCACTCTGACTAAAACAAGAAGCACACTGTTCGTCCTGAGAAACTCAAGATAAAAGTGCACTTTGTGGTCCTGAAGTGGACACAGAAGAGATTTGTTGATGTGAACGTGTGTGAATCTCTGTTCCTTAGCACATGTTGGACATGTAGACCTCTTATTTTATCAAACAATATGTTTTTATGTCCAAAATATAATTATAAAGCTATACAGGGAACTTTCTCAGAACCTGGCCAACACGATATGAACAAACCTTCTTCCAGTAATGTTAATTTAAAGTTATGTGGTCTTTAATAAAACATTACCACAAAAACATTATTAATACATTGCTAATGGAAGTTCTTTCAGGAATGTTTTAGTTGGATGCTCGACTAAAATATTTTAAATGTTTCTACTTGTTTTAGAATGTTCAGAGAACATTCAAAAGTAACATTCCCACAATGTTCTGAAAGTGATTCCAATGATATTATCCCTCTGTGTTGTTATCTTTAGTCAGTAGCTTTTATAAATGGATCAGTACCTGGTCAGTGCACCAGTACCAGACGGCCTGGATTGTAAGACCAAAAACCATTCCGGGCCAGGGCAGATCGCCGGTGATGGGGTCTCTGAAGAGGTGGAAGGAGTCTGCGCGAGGAGTGTAGCACTCTTCACTGATGTTCACACCCACCACTGACGGTATTGCAGTCATGTATTTTTCTTTGAGGTTCTCATAGCCTCCAACCTCATTGAATGCTGCAGAAAACGGTTGATGTTGAATTAAGTAGTCACTGAGCAGTGTCTAAGGTGTTTAAATCACAAAAAAGTAAACAGACGTACCAAAGCCCATAAGAATGAATGATCCCACAACCATGATGAAGGTCTGCAGGGTGTCAGTGTAGATGACTGCAGCTAGACCACCTGTAGAAGAAATCATGAAGGTTTGTCAATGAAAATCAAATGAACAACTGAAAAGGAAGGGAAAACTGAGTTCTTAGAAATGTACTCTTGGCATTCATTTTGGTTTCATTTATATATATATATATAAAGAGTCACCGTTTTTCAATTTAATTATCTTAAAAAATGTCATTTGGGGTGACCATCAAGTAAAAAGCAATACAATTTTCCTTACTTATTTCCTAAATGTTAGTATAAACATTTTAATCATTACTTTGACCTTAACCCACAGTAATGAGGGTCTGCATGGAAATATTTTTTATTCTCTATGATAATTTTTAGTTTTCACATTTGTACATGTTGGTCGCACCACATGACTTTGGATTGTCTGACAAATATTTTGCAAATATTGATAAGCAGTAAAACATATATAAAATGTTTTTTTATTATTATTATTATTTTTGTTCTCTACTATAATATCAGGGCAGTTATTTTTTAAAATATATGCTCTTTATATGAATTTTAATTCAGAAATAGTTTGTGACGCAGCATTGTATTAATATTCTATAGGCCTCTAAAGCCTTAGCAACTGCAGTTTATCAGTTACAGAAGCATACAAACACTCTCAGGCACAGCTCATGTAAACATTTACAGCTTGTTGGATGATTTCTGATTTCTTACAGTTTATTGTTGAGCTGGTTTGTTCCTGAGATAAATCCATTACACAATAAAGCATAAGGATGAAAGAAGTTTAAAGTGGCAGTGCATTAAAGTTTCAATCTATATGTATGTAGCCTATGTATATATATATAAAGGAAGAGTGAATCACTGGTGTAGAATATGTAACTATACAGTGCAACGTGTCAGTTTAATATGCAATATTTCGGTCAACAGACCTGTAACTGTATAAAGAGCCGTAATGAGCAGCAGAATAACCACAGCCAGGTAAATGTTTAGTCCCAGAGCCTGGTTGATGACAATGGCTCCTGAATACATGTCCGCCTGAGAGGTGAAAATGGAACAACAAAAATTAAAATTGTGGTGCAAATGTTTGAACAGTTTCAAAACAAGGTCTTTGAAATCTAAACCCAATTTAATCTGTAATTAATAAGGTAATTAAAAAAAAAAATCTTCATAGTGATGTCAGGGCAGCTGATATTATACTCATGTTTAAAAGCATTTTTTAGATTTTTTTTTTTTTTTTAAAGCTGCATTCATTATAATTACAGATGAATTACCACGCTGGCTCATATTCTTTTCGATTGAGTGTAGCATGTTACACCGCTGACAGATGTCAATACCTCTCAAATGATTTTACTTTTTTGGAGATTTTGGACTCACTGAGATTTTGGTGAAAACATAGAGAAACAGGGAGATCACTGAGAGGTAGATACGGATACGTTGCCCACCAAAGCGTTTCTTCAGGTACTCTGGCATGGTCACAACCTGCAGATAAAGACAATAAAGGACCATAAAAATGATACAGCAGAGATAACGTGGTCATTCATGTTGTGTAAGTCGGCAATATTTGAAAAGTTTGTTATGCAATGCCGATTGGAAAGGAAGAAATTTGAGCATACCCCAGCCTTTATGTAGATGGGCACGAAGAGCCATCCCAGAATAATCACAAGAACAAGAGCCTGGGGAAACAAATGAAAAAGAGACAATCGGTTTGATGTTTTCTAGACATTAGTGTTGTTACTGCTACTGTTAACTAGATCTAAAACTACTAGGGGTGGGCAACTGACACGATTAACTGGTAGAAATTGCTCACTGCTCTTGACTTAAATTAGTGTACCTTACATATCGCCAATCCCTAAACTGTTAAAAAAATATTTTTTTTTTGTTACTTGAAATGAAACTGAAAAAAAAATCTAATGTAAACGTAAGGAACAGAAAATTAGATATGTTGCCTAAACTTTAATAAGTTGTTGAAGTGCTTAATGATTAAAACTAAAACTGTATTTGTAAGCACTAAAACTGTTATTTTTAAGCAGTTTTGACATACATTCCACTCAAATCCTCCAATAGCAATACCAGCAGCTGCTCCAGTTCCTGCTATTCCCACAAAATGCACACTTCCAATGTTACTTGCAAAGAGAGAGGCTCCAATCTGAAAAAAAATAATAATAATAATAATATATATATATATATATATATATATATATATATATAAGCAATTAATAAGTGCTTCATGTTATATCTACTAAAAATACACATATTTGATCTTCATATGAGAGTTTAAACTGAAGCTTCCAAAAAAAGTGTAAGACTTTAGCAAAGGATTATGGGAACGGTATTGTTTTACAAAATAACTCTGTCTACTGTTTGACTATATCTGCCAATACAATCACCATAATGATAAGCTACAAAAACGGCTTCTTCTACACAGCATGAGGTGTATAATTCAAACAATAACGACTGGAATAATGAACTTCGTTAGAACAAATAAAAACCGTGAAAAAAAAAAATGATAAAAAGTGATAACTTCAGCATTGACCAGGGCATGACATCTCCATAAAAACGGCATGAGCAAATCATATCAGTACTTTCAGCTATAATGAATTGTGGGTCGCATCTGGCATCAGTGCACTATGGCCCCATAAAAGATTTTATTCACACTATCATGATATCAAGGTTCTGAACTGGAGGGGCAGTTAGGGTCATTATGATGTCATCTGTGATAATGTGAAATCACTGGTCATGCTTTTGATACATAATAAGCTCCCATACTACATTATATTATTAAATAAATTTACCACATTTAGCACACTGATTTATCATTATTGATGTAAGAAATGATCCAGCAATGTCATTATCCACCATTTTGAGAACAAAACAAAACGCTTTTAAGGTTTAAAGGAGGGTCATTCTCCATCTTGATCCCATTTACTTACCGGCCACCACACCATACTTCTGCCAGCCAGGAAAAAGCCTCCTACTGTGGCTCGATTGGTTCGTACCATTGCCTTTGGACAGAAAGAGCCATTTAATTCAGCATATATACAGTTGCAGACACTTAAATTGTTAGACAAAATCATATGTGACTTTATATACAGTGTCATACCTGCAAGATCAGACACATTTCATAATAACACATCACATTTGTGGACTTATAGATTGATGGATTGGTGTCTTTGTTTGTTGTTTGATGATTATGTTTGAATTTAAAGATGCAAAAATGCAATACATTTTATGTTTTTCTAAAGGATTTTAGTATTTTCTTTAATAAAACATTTTCTGCAAATCAGTCACAATCCTCATTCTGTCTTCAGACTTATCTCATACAGCCATTATACATTTATATGTTGACACAAGGTTAAGTCTTTTACAGGTGGATAGAAACTACTGATCACTTACCCATATTCCTACAGCCAGAACGACCAGAAAATATATAACAATCACTGAGATGTCCGCTGGATTGTTAATATATATGGTGACATTTTTTCTGTTCTCATTGCGAACCCAAGAGAATCCAGAATAATCTCCATCCATTTTTGATGGTTTTTGAAGGGGGTTTGTGGACCAGCACAAACCCTTTCTGACAAAACAGTGAAGACACCTGGATCAGATGCTCACCTGCAGGTGTGTGATCGTATTTGCATGCGTATGCGTTCACTTATATGTGTGCATCTAGAGATGGGTGTGACCTTCTCAGAGTTCATTATATAAGTGTGCTTGTGACTTACAGCTGTCAAAAATGTGAGATTTCATTAAGAGATAATCATTAAGGATTAACTTGTATAGAAGGAAGTGTGAGACTGGGTTCCTTAAAGCCTAAGAGGACAACAGCCACATTACCTGCATCTTAATTAATGGGTTTCACTGAGTCAACAAAGTCAGGTAAAGATCCATAACTGCAATCTATGGTTCAGACATTAGTGTATATACAGTGCACAGCATAAATGAGTACACCCCCACTAAATAAATATAAAAGATGTATTTACTTAATGATCACTAATATAATTCATGGAATGATGGCAAACTTGAAACTTGAAGTAAATTCGCCAATTTCGTTTAAATGAAGGATTGCAGAAATGAGTACACCCTAGATTTAATTCAGCAATTGTAATAATCTAGTACTTAGTATGTCCTCCGTAACTCTAAGTACACTGCTTTGACTCTTCTTGGCACTGAGTGTACAAATTCATGACAAATTGTCACATCTGCCCTGTTTAACTCCTGGAGGACGACCTCCTTTAATGCACTGGTCTTTAATGGGGAGTGTTGATGGGAGAATGGGAGAATATCTTCATTGTCATATTGAAAAATGGCCAAAAACTCAGGGAATGAGGGATAGGTTGCATCTTCTGTTTCAGGTTTTTTTATTACATCACACAGTGGTGTGTGAATTAATGACAGCATTGATAAAGCACAACTCCCTCACACCTTCAGTACTCATACATCCCTATATAAGAGCTTTACTACCACTGAACATCACTGTGGGAACCAGACACTTCTCACTGTACTCCTCCTCTAGCAACACCATAACATTTTGGATAATAATTTGGAGATAAACAGTGACTCTTTTCATAGGTTTTGTCGGCTCTGAGACACTTTATTGGCATTTATCCTGCTCTTTTTTATAGCAAAAACTCACTACTCACTTAATGAAAACTTAAAGTTAAGGCCTGATTATTTCAGAAGCCTTGTCACAAGCCTTGTTTTTGAATGTCAGTGTTACTTCTGCTATATTTTTATACTTAAAACAATGCTTTGGTATTCCTCTTCTACCATTGTCCTCTTTTATGCTAAGAAATAAATCTCTTGACAATTCTCTCCCAAGTGGTTCCATTGTTGTCAGCATTAAGTCTAAGTATGATTCAGTGGGCTATGTAACACTTTTAATTGTCAGGAAATTACTTCTCTTTTGGTTTAATACTTACCTGTTGATTAAAAATCGACTTATACCTACACTATTGTTTGTTTGTTTTATTTAGTAACTTTCAGGAGGGTGTATTCATTTTTGCAACACAACATGTTATCACTTTGATAAGAGAATCTTGTTTTCCTGAATAATTTTGACATTCTTATTTGGTAATTGATCAAGCAGCCTTGCTGGAACATTATAAGACCCTAACATGCCTTCTAAGTAAAGAGTAATTGTTGAATTTGTTAAGTTTTAGAGGGGATGTACTCATTTATGCTGTGCACTGTACCGTAACACTGGTTTAAAGGACACCCTGAGGAGCTACGTGGCATTGCAGCTTGAAGACAAAAGAAAGTGAACATATCTGATGAAACATCAATTGACATCCATTATAAATTTACCATTTAAGCTTCCTACAATAGAGATGGGATGCCATCGGTCTCTCCCATTGCATTGCTACATGGGGAAACTCCTGTTTATTCTGTTATTGGAGCCGTGGCAGCTACTGTGCCCTCCATTAGCCCTTTAGTTGAAAGTCAATGCAGCACAACCATCTGATCCCTGCAGGACTACGTTGTCCTTAGCTCACAGGGCTTATACTTTAAGTGTTTCAGGTCAAGATTTTCTGTTCCTTGAACAAAGACACTTTCAAGTAGCTGCGCACAGCAACTGACCTGGCTCTGTGCGCAGGCAGTTGGTAAGGACGTGGTCAATTTAGTGGTGCTCATTACCAGTGCTTGTCAGTTCTCAGTCCCCGTGTGACAAACTACCATTCATAAAACTAGAACCACTTGCCATCCGGCTTCAGGCTTGGAAAGCTATCCCGGAAGTGTCCAGCTGGGTTCTAAAAACCATACAACGAGGTTACTTTCGTCAGTTTGCTCGCAGACCTCCTTACTTTAAACAACGTGTTCTCCATTCCGAAGTACAAACACTGCTTACAAAATTAGCTGTGGAACTGGTCCATCTAGAGAACAGTGAGTTAGGCTTTTAAAGCTACCACTTCCTTATTCCCAAAAAGATGGCAGGCTGATCATAGACATCTGAACTACTTACTTATGAGATGGCCATTCAAAATGATGAAACATATCTTCACGCAGTTATGTCCCAAAGATTATTTCTGTTAGTGGATCTGAAAGACGCTTACTTTCACATCCAGATAGCCCCCTATCACAGACCGTTCTTGAGATTCACATTCAAGGGAATGGCCTATCAATACACAGTCCTGCCATTCGGACTGTCTCTGGTCCTACACACTTTTCAAGAGCATAGACTTCTGAGACAGGTAAGAATTTGTCAGACAGATGGGCATAGTTTCTGAGACAGATGGGAATCTGCATTCTTAATTACCTGGACAATTGACTGGTTTTAGCCAGATCAAAATGGAAACTCATTGCTCACAGGTTGCTGCTGCTCAGTATGCTGCATCTCCAGGAGAATGGAGATTACATCCTGAAATGGTTCACATGATTTGGTCTGTGTTCTGGATGGCAGAGGTGAACCTCTTTGCCTCAGAAGACAACTCTCACTGCCCAATTTTTCCTCAAGACCACAAGATGCCCTGGCCCATGATTGGCCCAGTGCTCGCCACAAACATGAACAAATTAATTGTGCCAAACGACACAATGCTCGTTCCCTTATCACAGGAAACCGAGGTTATGTTTGTAACTGGAGCGTTTTTAATGAAGCATTAAAAATGAACCACCTTTCCATCCCAATGTGATTCGACTGGTGACATCTTATCAATTCTATTGAAAAACTATTAATTAGTACTCTCTTTAGTGAGTAGAAATGACACAAAACTGCTTTATAGTGTATTTATTCTTAATCATGAAAATGTTACAGTTTTTCTCAGTTGCTTTGGTGCATTTCTCAAATTCATTCTAAATATTAGCAAAGTAGTATGGTCATTTCTCAAGACAATTTATACAATTCATAGAATGCACCACACAATGGCTCCTCAAATGCAGAAGGCTGCACTTCTTACAGTATGTACGCCATATATCCATTTCAAAAGTACAAATTTACACATTACTGTATGTGGGATATAGATTGAAACAGATTGGAAAGGATTCACAGTTACACTTTTACTAGTGGTCTGATAAAGAGTACAAAAAGACTAATAGAAATGTGTAGAAAATATGCTTGATAGTTTATGACAACTAGATCAACCATTTTGCATTAAATGACTTATACAATGAACTAATGACTAGATGTTTTGAAGGGTAAGCCTATTGCACAAATAACTATATAATACATTTTGAGCAACATGACATCAGCAACTGATAATGTAGGAACCCGCAAACAGCACATGACCAGCATAAACCAGCTAAAACCAGCATCCCAACATCAAAACCTACCTAACCAGCATATGCTGTTTTTTTTTCAACAGGGAAATCCTCATTTTATCAAGATTCCTGTGTCTGTGCCTGAGTCTGTTTTCTCTTGTTTTCACTGACTTTTATGTCGAAGTGTTTTCTGCCCCCAGTGTTTTTTAACTTCCTGTGTTAAGTTTCTGTTTCCTGTTCTACCTTCTTGGTTGTTTACCTTGTTAGCCCTTGTTTATATATCCCTGTGCTTGCCTTTGTTTTCTTGTGTTGCTCTTGTTCCATGTTTCTGGTTCGTATGCTCTGTGTTAGTTCTTTATTTATGCTCTGCAAGTGGATCCTCTGCCTTTGTTTTCATGCCTCCAGTGTTACAGTTTTGTACTTCAAATTCGTGACCAGTGTTTTGTTTTGCTCTCTCCTCTGCGTTAACGCATTCATCAATTCTCACCAGAGCTTACACTACACCTACATCATCCACTTGAAACACCACTCACTCATAAAGCCGTGTGGAGAACTTTTTATGATGGATGTACTTTATTGGGCTTTAAAATCTCTGTCTTATAAAGCTTGGATAAGCAGGAAATTTTTTTATATAACTCATGGGGTAATTTTACATTTTGGATGAACTATCCCTTTAAGGAAGGCTCTTTTGATTAGCTAGAATGAAATATTCAGTGGTTCATGAGCTGCACATGTCATGTGACTATTTACACATCATGACAAGACTGAAACATAGTCACATTAGCAATAAAAGGCCCATTGTCTATTATCAATGTATGAGGCACAAGTTACGCAAAAATCTAACTAAGCAGCGAATTTGCACGAAAATTGTGAACCCGATGCAAAATCTTAATTTGGAAATGATTCACCTATTACATGAAATCCTGCAGATTCATCTGGAATTGACGGGAGTTAATTGTTATAACTAACAGTTAGCCAAATCCTGGCCCCTAAATTCTGGAAAAGTTATTGTTTTAAACTTTGGCCACAAAGTGTAACCTAAATCCATGCCTTCATCCTCTACATATGCTACACACATTGGAATCAATAGATATTTTGCACTTTTTAGCAGCAAATGCATAGGTTTAAATGTAAGATTTATTAATGACTACAGCAGAACAATAGCCATTAAGACTGTCAAAACATTAGTCTTGGGTGTATCACCAAGGAAACTGCGTGGCTATTAGATCAATTATTAACCAATGATGACTTGAACTTTTTCAGGATCAGATAGTAGATACATGCACGTCTTGTTGGTTATATCATGATACCTATTGTTCAGCAGCCAAACCTCAATGTCTAAGAGTTCAGGAAATCTAACAGGGAAATAGTCTGTAAGTTTATTTTCATAGTCTGCTCTTTTAGTCCACATGGGTTGCACAGATTTAAGTAAAAAAAAACAATACAACATAACACAGGGTCTGGTTGAGAAAGACGTCTTTTGCCTTCCTCAACTCCTCAACGATCCCTCTGAAATATCCAAGATTCATATCTCATGGCCATGAATGTTTATCTAAGATGTAAGGTCTTATAGTCATAAACACCCGACCTTCTGCACAGCTTTTGTTGTATTCGCTTAACTGTACAATGTATTATAAATCGATCATACAATGTAACTCCTACATATCACTGATTAGGGTCTGTTTATGATTAAAAGCTTCTGTACCAGAACATTTACATAATCAAAAAGAGCAAGATTACATTGACCTAAGAAACAGCTCAAAATTCAGAGTCAAAATTAAGTGTTTTAACTAATGCTAACAGTTGGCTTTCAGTTCATAACGCACCTCTCTAAATATATGGGTTATTCCTGGGATTCGGTTCATTTTCAACTTTGAATATAAGTGTTTTTCAACTACATTTGATTCAACTTTCAAATACCCCACATCCTTGAGCACATATCAAACCTCCAAAAAATCATATTTTCCCACCTCAGGCATTAAAGACCTTTTATTATTTTCAGTTGTTTTCAGCTTTAGACACCTTTTTTTTCTCAACCCCCTAACGGACAAAATGGGATTGGTTTAAAAAGGATTTTACATAGAAATTGTTATAGAAACAAACCTGTACCTACTGCTCATGTGTCCCTGATAACAATTTAATGATAAAAAATGTAACATTCATCATCATTTTCACATTTTTAAAGGACTGAAGCTAAAATTATACAAATTGTGTGTCTACGGTCTTTTACATTTTGTAAGAAAATATTTTTAATCTAAAATTTTAACTAAAACCTGCATTTTTAGCCATTAACATGTCAGATGGTAATTAGCAAGAAATACTTTTGTTCTTAATTGTCTTCATATTCTGCTTCTGCCCAACACCGCTGCAAATGTGGGTGCAATTTCTGATGTATGATACTTGTCAATGTTTAAATGGACATATTACATTAAAAATTCTATTTAAAGAAAAAATATGCATTGTCATGATTTTGAAGTATATATATTTACTGAAACCTGACTATTTTATATATTTATTTCATTAGAATTAGTAGTAAATGAAGCAAATAACTTAACCCCGTCACAAGTTTACATCCCCGTAACAATGAGAAATACATATATTTGTGATGGGTTCAGGTTTTTCACTCAAAATGGCCACTGCTCCTCATGTAGTGTAACAGAGTAGACCATATATGGCAGCAATAAAATAAGTACATTGTAAATACTTATGGATTAAAATAAAGTGTTGAAGAAGTCGTAATTTTCCATCTTAATTTTATGTAACAGGGTTGAGTTGTTAAGCTTGAAGGTACCCTTTCTGACTATAACATGCCTCAGAAATATGAATAGAAAGTATAATTCTACTAACCATTTTCCGCACCGTTATTAAAGAGATCTGGATGATGTCATTTCTGGTAAATGATGTCTAAATTATTATGGGCATAAAAAGGTTAGTGTGATGGGGCTAAGTTCATACTGAGGGACATAACTTTAAAGTCTGTTTTTTATAAAATATTTTTTGCAAGAAAGGAACACAAATAAATGCTTACATTGTTGCCAAAACTCACAGACACTACGCACATTACGTTAATAATTTTCTAAGTACAAACTCAGTGAAGTGCCTCAGGGACATGACAACTCCTTGTCAAAATCTTAATCATGATTAAAAATAAATAAAAAAGGTAAATATCAAACATAATGAAGTATTAATTCACTATGTTTTGAGGAGTCACACCACATGACATTTTATATCCTGAACTAATCTTGCATGGTCCAGTTATGTAATATTTTTAAAAGATTTATTGACCTTGACAAACATGACGCAGTCATGAGGGTTTATAGGGGTCTTCTCTTAAAAAGAAAAAGTTTTGTTTTGGTTGCTTGTTGGTTGGACCACATGACAAAAGTTTTTTAAAACATTAAATAATAAGTTTTGTTAAAATATAATTTGTATTCCAAGAAACAGTAATAAAAAAATTGTCAAACTACATAGGATTTTCAAATGATTTTTTATAAATTTATAATGATATCAGGACAGTTGTACCACCCTGACATTTTTAGTTGCACTCCCACTAAAAAATATTAAATTGAATTTTTAATCAGTGTCATATCAAAAATTTATCTAATGAGAACTTATTTTACAAACTTCATGCTTCATAGGAAAACACACTATTTGTAAAAAAAAGAAAAAAAAAGAAAACGTAAGCATGAACCTGTAACCTTAAACCAAACCCTCATTGGGAAATGAGCAGGTTTGACCAAAAATGTACAAATAAGATCATATAAATCTGTCATCACTTCGCCAAAACGTAAAATGGTTATGAATAGTGTTGGGGAAAGTTACTTTTAAAAGTAATGCATTACAATATTGTGTTATGTAACTAATTACATAACCTAGTTACTTTTCATGGAAAGTAATGCATTACGTTTTAAATCTGGGCAGGGCTTGCTTGTTTGTTTTTAATATAAAAAGTTACATTTTTGGCAAATGAACACACCAAAAACCTGAAGGAAAAATTAATTATAACTATCTATACAGTAGAACACATGAGAAGAAAAGTTCAACACTTCGATCGAATGGGATCATCGAAGGTCAGCAGCCAAGACACTGGTTAATAAAATGAGGGATAATTGTATTTATAAAGGATATTTTGATATTATTTAACATTTAATTATTGCAGGATTGCGTCATATTCTGAGTTGAATTTCACTGTTTTTATTCATTTAAAGGAATACTGAATCTGATTTGATGCATGTTCACATTTATTGTAGTACTAAAGGAACATCTTACTCCCGATTTCTCTCAACATGGCGATAGGAGAGCTTTCAATCAATAAATGGCAAAAAAAAGTAACTGCCGTTACTTATTAGAAAAAGCAACTCAGATATTTTCTTGTAAATTAAAAAGTAATGTGTTACTTTACTAGTTACTTTTAAAAGTAATCTGACTACGTAACTTGCATTACTTTTAATGGTTATCCTCAACACTGGTTATGAACTGTCATGCGATTGTGTTGTGAAAGCAGATTCATTTTGACTGTATACAATCAAGAAAACCATTATTTATAACCCGCATGTGTTTGTGTGTGAAATTGTATAACAGTGTAAAGTTTAATTTATTAATAAATGTCCGAAGCCACAATAAAGTGCCAGAAATAGACTGCATTTTGAGAGTTCCCATGGTAAGCAATGTCTTTAATGTCATTCTTACATAACCTTGCATATGTAATCCTAATCAAAAGACTTTTGATCACTGCGTCTCGTAACAGAGTGCCACCCACATTTTGGACGACAACGTGCTGTTGCGAGATCAGCAGATATACACAATTCACAGGGCTAGCAAGGTGTACAAGGTGAGCTTGGGGGGAACGACAGACAAACACATCTAAGCAGTGATGGAGGTACAGATCAAAGACAAGTGAAGAAGAACAACGTAATAAGGTGTAACATCAGCACTATACTGTGCCACGTACTCAAGATCTCATCCTGTAATAAGTGTTACAGAGTTTCTACGAAGATCGAGTCCTTACAAGTACACACTAAATAAATGTCACGTGGAGACCAGCAGGCTAACAGCATCTCGTTGCGAGGAGAAAGAAGAGAATCGTATACAGAAAAAGAGGTCAAGGACAGGAAGAGAGGAATAGGTGGATCAATACCCCTTTTTCACCAAAATGGTGAAAAAGAACTGGCTTTCTCAGAACTGGCTTGAGTCCTGAACATGAATGTAACTTGTTTACACTTGGGAATTTAGAGAATATATTAGCATTCAAAATCATTTGAATCAGTGCCAACAAGAGAAGTATTTAATGAAAAATGATATTTAATATGCCATACAAGCAGGTTGTAGAGGCCAGCGTCATTTTTTCATCTCAGAACCGCCTTTTCTGCAAGGGAACGGTTCCAGGTACCGGCTTTCTGTTGGTGGAAAAGGGGTAAAAGTGGTGAGAGAGATCAAGGGTCTGAAGTGCTGCCCTGAGGAACCAAAAAAAAAGAGCTAGAGATAGGAAAGATAGAATGGAGAAGAAAGAGAGAGAGTAAAGGAGCAGACAGAGCTTCAAAGAAGACAGTGTAGAAGGGACAGACGGGTGCTACTACAGCTAGAAGTGGCCGATCCCTCAGTTATTGGCGTCTCCTCCTTCGCTGTCCTGCTGGTCGCTGGTCCAGAGGGTGAGGTTGTCCCGCAGGAGTTGCATGATCAGCGTGGAGTCCTTATAGGAGTCTTCGTTCAGATTGTCCAGGTGGCCGATGGCGTCATCGAAGGCTTCTTTGGCAAGCTGGCAGGCCTGCTCGGGCGCGTTTTGGATCTCGTAGTAGAAGACGGAAAAGTTGAGCGCCAGGCCCAGGCGGATGGGATGGGTGGCCGGCATGCCCTTGCTAATATCGAAAGCCTCTTTGTAGGCGCCTTCGGACGATTCGACGGCAGAGGCCCTCTTTTCGCCGGTGGCCACCTCGGCCAGGTAGCGGTAGTAGTCGCCCTTCATCTTCAGGTAGAAGACTTTGCTCTCCACCTGGGTTTCGTCACAGTTCTTGATGAGGTACTGGTCCAGCAGGGTGAGGACGTCTTGGCAAACCGACTCCAGCTCCTTCTCGATGGTCTCTCGGTAGACACGCACCAGTTCCAGCTTCTTCTCGTTGCCATCCGCTGCCGTCTTCTGCTCTATGCTGGATACGACACGCCAAGATGACCGCCGGGCCCCAACTACGTTCTTATAGGCCACCGAGAGCAGGTTGCGGTCTTCATTGGACAACGGCTCGTTCAGCTCTGTGACCTGATGGTGCAGAAGATCAGATGTTGGGTCAATAAACAATTCAAACACGTTTATTTGCAACATACATTTGTTTGGAATTGACATTATGGTGATGTACAAAGGTGTCCTATCCAAAATCTAAAATTTGAAAGCATCTGATATCTAAATAAATAAGCTTTTCACTGATGTATGATTTTTAGGATAGAACAATATTTGGTTGAGATACAACTGTTTGAAAATTTGTAGTCTGGGGGTGCAAAAAAATCTAAATATGGAGAAAAATTGCCTTTAAAGTTGTCCAAATGAACTTCTTAGCAATGCATATCATTAATCAAATACTAAGTTTTGATATAATTATGGTAGGAAATTTACAAAATGTTTTCAATAAACATGATCTTTACTTAATATCCTAATCATTTTTGGCATATGTATTGTTGGCTATTGCTACAGATATACCTGTGCTACTACTACTGTTTGTGTGGTCCAGGGTCACATATGTAAAATCGTAATAATATTAATGAAAATGTTAATATTTACTGATACGATTATAACGACTGATATATTGCTCATTTTTAATGCAATGTCAAGGAGAAACCTGAACAGTTATGATTGTATCACGTCATATTAACATCATGATTAGTGGATAAGGATTGTTATAAATCATTGTAAGAGACTTCCATTAAGTTTTATAACTGTATTAATCCCCATAATTTCCTTGGTATTTCCAGGTTTATAGGAACCCTGTACTGAAAATGTCAATGTCAAAAAGTCAAAGTGGCACAATAATGACAATGTCTAATCAAATCACAAACGAGTGATTAGAGTGATGTTGCTTACATTCATTTAAAAAGAACAACAACAAAAAAAAAAACCCTGCTGTGTCCTATTTGACCCACGCTGACTGACAGACTGACTGACTTTCATCCTTTGTGCTCGGATGTCAAACCAGACAGCTGATGCGGAACTGCTGGGTCACACATTGCACTTTATTTCACATGACTACAATTAAACATGAGTTGATGAAACAATATATGACTATAAAAGAGCGTTTACAATTTAAAATGCAACCCTACTGTTGTTTTTTAATCTATTTTCTTAAGACACACGGATGCACAATGGATGTGGCTGAGGGTGTCATAGCGCCGCCTATGTTCATCCACTGTAAAGCCTGACAAACTCGATAGTGAACCGAAACCTACAATTTATTAGCTTTATGTCTCGACATCCGTCGCGTTTTTGTCCGCTGATTACATATAACAATATATCCTAACATTTAAAATGGATATTTACTGTTTTCCTACGTTTAAAGAAAACATTTATTTGGAAATTTAACGTAAATCATTTATTAATTAACATAATGTCGTTTTACACCCTCATGCTTTTTTTTTCTTCAACAAAACGAGCTTAAGCAAAATTTAGTGACTGACAGCAACCATTCACTTTCACTGCATCTGTTTTCCATACAATGACAGTGAACGGAGACTAAGACTGTCATTCTGACTAACATCTCTCTTTGTGTGAACAAACAAAGCTAAGGGTTTTCAGTGACATGAAGGTGTATCAGATATAACAGGATTTCAATTTGAAGCGAACTGTCCCTTTAACAGCATATTTTATATATAACAAAGAGGTCCTGCTGGTGACAAAGGCGAGAGCTTCTTCAACTGCATAAACTAGAAACGGACCTTTATTTAAACATTTCTTAAAATATCAGTTAAACAGACACTAAAACATAAATGCATATATATTATATTGCAAGTATTAATATAACGTTACATACAATGAATGCATGTATATTAATAATAATGACCCACCAGCTTCATCGCGGAGGCCATGTCATCGTAGCGCTCCGCCTGCTCCGCCAGACGGGCTCTTTGGATCAGTTGTTCCCTATCAGCCATCCTCTCTGGTCAAAGGCTGTCGGTTCGCACCGGGTTCGGTCGTTTCTCAGCAGAACACACTGGTTGTGTGTATGAGAGAGAGAGAACGCGCGCTCCGGTCAGCACACAGGGCGCGAGCAGAATCTGGAGCAGCCGCGCACGTGAGGGTGGAACGGCGAGCCAAAGGTTGAAGGTGCAGATCTGTATTTTTCTGTAGGTCTAAATGTTTTTCTTAACGCTTTCTTTCCCCTCCCAGCCCTCTAATCCTCCGAGTTTCGGCCGATTCTTTTTCGTTTTTCTTTCGTCTTGTGGGGTGCTGCTGCTGCTGCAAGCGTCCTGTCAATCCCAGCGAACAGGGTGGAGGGGGAGTTGGAGGGGGGGTGCGCGCACTCGCTCTATTTCACGATGACGTCATTTTCTAAATATAGCCGCATGCCCTGCAGCCGCGCACCTGCGCAGTGAGGTTTGCTGCATTGTTCAATGCAGCTGCACAGCGCGCGTGCGCGCGATAAGCAACTCTTCCGCATTCAAATGAAGCGATGCTTCTGTTCTGTCTGTCCAGAGATTGACGATTAAAGGATAGTAAGTTGCATGGACAAGCCTCCTTAACAATGATTGTACAGACAAAATGCATGGACTGGAGTGGACAGATAGTCTTTGCAGTTTATTCTTGGCACTGGCTGATGTCCCTGCAGTGGTGCTGCTGAAGACATGCAGTTACTGCATTATAACAATGGGGCTAAATTGGATCAGTCTGACCTTGGGGATAATGTAAATAAAACAAATCTTTAATTTTGTTTAAGTATTCATGTCCATAACTGATTCGTCTTTGATAAGTGTGGATGACAGTTATAACCATGAACATAACCAGTTATAATTTTTTATTTATTTTGTTTTTTAGTATGAATATGTTAGCCTTAGGGCTATCTATAAGCTAGTGTGTTTTTCAAGACAATGACAAAATTTCAAAACCTACAACCTCTAACTTCTGCCAATATGGATCAACGATTTTGATGACATCACCCTGCACTTTAGCTTCTCAATCAATCTTTCTGTCCAATCAAATGCTCTCTAGAATCCGAAGCGTCCCGCCCCCTCCACTATAAATTGACGCTGAAGCTGTGGCTGAAATCGGTCATTTGCTTACAGAATATTTTCTGTACAGTGAATAGCATGTAGTGCACTTTATAGGGAATAAGGAGGGATTCAGACAGTGTATGTATGCTTTCGATTGCGGTGAAAGAAGTCTGGTTTCACATCCTCAGCGTGATTATGACCACTGTTTTGCTTTAGTAACTGTTTCAAATTTAATCTAAAGGGGTAATCTATTAGACTGTGGACTCTGTAGACTCTGTCATAAGCTGTCAAATGGCTCAACAGCTCTGGCCCAAGCTGTGATATAGATACAAAATGCTATTGGCTATTAAAAAGGGGGCAGTGCTGCTCAGTATGTCCTGCTCTGTCCTCCTCTTCTAGTTGAAATTACGTCAACACATAGAATAACGCTGCATGCTCAGTAAACTTTTAAGACAATTTTACCCAAAAAGTCTGAAAAAAACGTAAATAAAATCACTCCAAATATTATTTAATGATCACTTTTGACAAGCTGGTGGCACTGGTCTGAAATTAATGTGGTGTGGTTAACTAGGAGTGACAATGACAAATATAATTTGGTACTAATATGCTGAAGAATAGAGAGAAATAGAGAGAAACAGCCTTAGATCCATTTTGGCACTTTTTATGTCTCTGTACTGAAACTGTGCAGGTAACCTCAGGAAATGGTTGTCAAAACAAACTCCAAGTTTGATGTGAATACGATAAAGCGCTGAGGAGAGCAGCCTCATGTCTACTTTAGTGAGGTCATCATTGCAAACTCATGATCAGTCAGCTGAAAAGAGAAGTCTCATTTGAAAGCAAATGCAATTGATCACATTAGTACTTAGTGAACAAAACTGTACCTCAGTTTTCCACATTTCAAAATCTTACAGTATTTCTGTAAAATGTCTATTGAAAACCCTGTAGAGACAAGGCTTCCATAGACTTGTATTAGAAAAGAGAAAAGCTTATGTGATAATATGGAGGACGATAGGGCTGCCCCCTCATAGTTGACTAACCCTTAGTTGACAAGAAGAGGCTTGGTCGACCAAAATTTGAATCTCCTAGTCACAGAAAAAAAAAAAAAAAAACTAAAAAAGTCATGGAGTCCGTGATGGACAGATCGTTGGCTGGTCCATGTAATAATATAGTACATTGGACAGGACATCCAAATGATTCATCATTCATTAACCTCAAATATGGCATAATATCTGAAATATGTATGTAGCAGAAATCTTATGTGGCCACTCGATCTAATGTTAAAATAGAAAAATGTGCGCCATTCAAGTGTCTGTGTGGAGTTTAGAAGCTGAAAAGTAGCGCGCTTACTGCATGACAGATGGAGGCACCAGTGTAGTCACTTGCTCTTAAAATACTCAGTCATTTTTAGTCATACAGATAAGAGTAATACATCTTTCGAACCTGTTAAGACTCCACGTTTTGTTTGTGCGCACTCACAATAACAACAAAACATTGCACTTTTGTAAAATAATGGTGCCTCTGACGCTTTAAATTTGAGCGCGTCAGAAAAAAATAACTAAAACTCCAAGCATACTTGCCTTACAGACATGAAAAATATATCTATAGAGAGAAATGTACTTTCAAATGAACCAATTCAAATGGAAACCAAATATTCTGATTATGTAATCTGTATGAAATGTGCATACAGGTGCGTCCACTACTGCGAAGCTAACTTCATCTCTTAAGCCAAAAACAAAGAAAGTACTAGTTTATCAATAAATTACTAAAACATTAATGCAGTTTCCTTGCTGTTTTTCCCTGACACACTCATAATTATTACTTATGCTGTTGTGCTGTGGCAAACTTTATGCATGCACTTGAGTGCAATTAAATGCTCATTATTATGATTTTAATGGTTTATTAATAAATGTGTGATTAGCTGACTAATCGATTAAAAAGAACAACTACTAGTCGACCAGAAAAATCTTTAGTCAAGAGCAGCCCTAGAGGACAACAACAGTTTTAAGGTAGAACTGATCAGTAATGTTTTTAAGATGAGGCTTAGCAGTAATCAACAAACTGACCCTATTATGTACAATTTGCTACCATTCACTCAAACCGAGTCAAAACTGTGATGGCTTCAGGGCACTGCAGGTGAATGTGCAGATACTCTGAAAACATATGACTCATCCATCTGAGTGTTTGATGATGAGGCTGTTTGCTTTATTTCTCTCTGATTAGATGATAGCAGCAGTACATTAGCTCTTAAAGTAGAGGCAAACAGTCTCTGACACATTGCCTTTCCTCCACTGTCTTTTCTCAAGGGGCACTGGTGTTCATTTTCTCCACACAACTTTCCCAGAAGGTCGCCAGTCGATTATCCTTGTTGGCACAAAAGTCTGTGAAATCCCGCAGCAGGCGGTCAGCCAGTTTCTCATCCCCCAGCACGCCAGTCCTCCAGGCTTTGGTCAGCATGGTGTTGTAGGCCCAATTGTAGCCCGCTCGCTCCTCAGAACCAAACAGGCTCTGATTGGCAGAGGTAGCAGAGTTACGGCGGCGGCGCTGTCCACTGGAGTATTTCCTTTTAGAGTAAGGCAGCTGAAGAAAAACTGTACCTGGATAAAGAGATGAACATTCCCGAGTGATAGCGATAGAGCAGGACGGAATAAGGAAAATAGTAGTACTATTATAGTTTATATCATTAGTAAAAGCATGTACCTGTTACATGGATGTATTGAGGTTTGTTCTCTGATGGGAAGTTAAAAGCTGATGCTGAGAATTTATCTTGAACGAAGCCAAATCTTTAACAACAACAAAAAAAGGAAGTTGTTTTAATAAGGAAAACACAGGACCATTACACCTTGATAAATAGATTTAACTAAAAATAAACTAGATGAACTCAAATCACTAACCGTAACTATATATTCTAAGCTCTCCTTACCTGGAGAGTATGGCTTCCTGAAACAACTGCATTCTGTCCCAGTATGTCTCTGGCTCAAATCCTAAACAAGTAAAACAGTGCCATAATGAAGAATATCCTATTTTTCCATAACAAAAAATGACAATGGCATCCCACAAGATATTGAGCCAAATTCTGTGAATCTGCAAATTGTCAGTTATTTTACCAAAATAAGAGGGATCATATAAAATGCTCATTATTTTTTTACTTAGTACTGACTTGAATAAGATATTTCACATAAAAGACGTTACATATAGTCCACAAGAGAAATAAAAAAAAAAGTTTACATACCCTTGCTTGTTTCTTAATACTGTTCTTGCCTGAATTATTTTTTTTGTGATAGTTGTTTTGTTTGTCATTTGTTTGTCCTGAACAGTTAAACTGCTTATGCAACTATTACAGATATTTAGGCAAAATAAGAAAAATGTACACACATTCATTCTGTTCAAAAGTTTACACCCCTGACTCTTAATGCATTGTTTTTCCTTCTAGAGCATCAGTGAGTGTTTGAACCTTCTGTAATAGTTGCATATGAGTCCCTCAGTTGTCCTCAGTGTGAAAAGATGGATCTCAGAATCATACAGTCATTGCTAGAAAGGGTTCAAATACACAAAACTGCTAAAAAATTAAACAATTTGTGGGACCCGAAGGATTTTTCTGAAGAACAGCGGGCAGTTTAATTGTTCAGGACAAACAAGGAACTCATGGAACAACTATCACTAAAAACATTAGTAATCAAGTGTTTGTAAACTTTTGAACAGGGATATTTTTATAAATTCTATTATTTTCTTTTATGGACTGTATATAAACATCTTTTATGTGAAATACCTTACTCAGGTCAGTACTAAATATAAAAATAACATGCACTTTGTATGATCCCTCCTATTTTGGCAAAATAATTAACATTTTGCTGATTCTTCAAGGTGTATGTAAACTTTTGAACTGTATTCAAAAGTCACCAAAATAGACTAATATTTGTGCACAATGAGTATCTAGGATATTAGTGTTAGCTTAGCAATGTGCAAACACCAAACAGAGCCAATGTATTCACTAAATTTGTGGATTTTCAGACCTCTACAATCATCACACTATTCGTTCTGTTACTTTTTCTGTCCTCACCCTCAAACAGGTTATCACAGCCCTCCTTTAGCAGACACTGGATATTTAGCGGGATAAACAACTGAGCACGTAGAGGGTCGCCATATAGATACGATGACAAAGCAAAGGGCACCTCCAACACAGGTACAAGCAGGAATCCACAAGATGCCGCCTTTCTGTGCCAGCCTTGCACCTGAAAAATAAGAGTTGTTATGTTTGTGCCCTTAGTCGATAGTAGTTACCTACAAGTTTCTTGTTGACCTTGATATTATAAAAATGTCATCCAGCAACTCATCACCTTTTTAATTTTTAAAACTCTGCTCATCCTATGCTCACCATTTCAAAGAGTACAGCAGCAGTAACAGCCATCCAGTGCAGCTTGATTTCAAAGGCAGCGTTGAGGGAGAAGTTGCCATGGTAATAGCAACTGCACCATTCAGTCCGATCACTGCGATTGTTCACATCAACGTCCAAGGTGACTGTTTTCTGCTCTGGAACCGTGGCAGCTGAGAGGGGAGGGACAAAAACAGAGCAAGAAAGACAGAGAGAGTAGAAATTGCCAAAAGGATGAGATGACAAAGAGGTCAGGCATAGAGTTATTAAGACCTTTAATGGGTCAATGGAGAGCAATTGCGATAAAAGAGTTTATGGCAGTTAGTGCTCATGACATCTGAAAGAAAAATTGAGAATGAATTGAACTAATGATTCTGAGATCTGGGACTGATATTCCATCATGCAGTGTATTAAAGGCAAGTAAGATGTATGAAGCTTCAAGACCAGGAAAACACAAAGCTGAGTGCACTGGCGCAGTAAGCATAATCAGAAAGGCAATGGGTTGGCAGAAAAGCTTTGCTCAGGTTTGGGAACAATGCAGGAACATTGTTCATCCAGCGGGAACAGGACAGATGGAGGAGAGCAGAAAGAACCCATACCACAGCACTACTGGATCACAGCCACTACCTTCACCACAGCATGCACTACTGGTGTACACGACATCATTATGGCCCACCCAACTCAGCAGTTTGATTGGTGTATTGGGGCATCAGTCCATGCTCTGATTGGAACAGCTTGCAAAGCAATTTGTGCCCTGATTGGGTAGAACACATGTAACGACGCCATTTGGAGAGTGTATGTGCAATCACATCGATTGATGGCTAATGGCAAATTGCAAACACTGTTAGAAAGGGAATCATGATGTTGTCAACATAATTTGCATTGTGGGAATGAACAGCATGAACTAAAGGTGGACTACTTTTCTACAACAGCATGCAGTCCTGGAATGAAGAAGAGTCACACAAAGCCAGACGATTAGACTTGGATGAGTAAAGTGGTTGGATCAAAAGCTTGGCTTAGTGTTTTCTGAGAAAAATATAGCGTTGGACAGTCATTCAGTGATCTTTTTGATAGTTTGAGTTGTGGAAGTTTCCAAATGCGCATTGATGTTGAGTTGACTAGTAGATGGCATAGATGAAATCAGAATGCTTTAGTAATATGAGAAGAAATTATTTGACTTTGTGTGACTCGTTCATTTAACTAGCCTTCCAGAACTTTCGAGGGAGGGAGTGTAGCATGCTGCCACTGATTAGGGTGCGGAGCATGGCTGCTCTGGGGTCAGAGCCGGCTGTGTGTACCTAGCAGTGCGGCAGCTTGGCTGCGTCCTCCGAAGCTGCGGCTGAAGGAGCTATGCCTACTTGCGTATGAGGCCGGCCGGCTGGGCAACCAGGGCAGCAGGAAGGCTGGTAAGTCACAGGGCCGACGTTCCTCCATAACAAAGGCCACCTCAAACCACTTCCTCTGGAACAGGGTGAAGTCCTCCAATGCTGCGGCAGACCATACACTGCCTCCACCTGGGGGCAGCTGAGTCGTAGGGGCTGCAGGGAATAGAGGTCTGTTTTCATAGAGGGCAAAAGCACCAAGACACAGTCGTGCTACCAATGGGATGGCATACAGTAATGCTCAAGGGATTTGCAACCTGAGCACTGATATCAGTTAAAATCAATGGAGGTGTAGTATTGCTGTGCTGTTGGTTTCTAATAGGTAATCCTACTCTGATGTTCTATCCAAGTGTATGAGGCGGTAGATCATTTTGGATCACTAGGCGTGTTTCCATTACATACAGTATCTCACAGAAGTGAGTACACCCCTCACATTTTTGTAAATATTTGATTATATCTTTTCCTGTGACAACACTGAAGAAATGACACTTTGCTACAATGTAAAGTAGTGAGTGTACAGCTTGTATAACAGTGTAAATTTTCTGTCCCAATGGCCCAATTAGCCATTTTCTCTCCCCGGTGTCATGTGACTGGTTAGTGTTACAAGGCCTCAGGTGTGAATAGAAAGCAGGTGTGTTAAATTTGGTGTTATCACTCTCACTCTCTCATACTGGTCACTGGAAGTTCAACATGGCACCTCATGGCAAAGAACTCTCTGAGGATCTGAAAAAAAGAATAGTTGCTCTACAAAAAGATAGTGTAGGCCATAAGAAGATTGCCAAGACCCTGAAACTGAGCTGCAGCACGGTGACCAAGACCATTCAGAATTTAATAGGACAGGTTTCACTCAAAACAGGCCTCGCCATGGTCGACCAAAGAAGTTGAGTGCACATGCTCAGTGTCATATCCAGAGGTTGTGTTTGGGAAATAGATGTATGAGTGCTGCCAGCATTGCTGCAGAGGTTGAAGGGGTGGGGGGTCAGCCTGTCAGTGCTCAGACCATACGCCGCACACTGCATCAAATTGTTCTGTATGGCTGTCTTCCCAGAAGGAAGCCTCTTCTAAAGATGATGCACAAGAAAGCCCGCTAACGGTTTGCTGAAGACAAGCCAACTAAGGACATGGATTACTGAAACCATGTCCTGTGGTCTGATGGGAACAAGATAAACTTATTTGGTTCAGATGATGTCAAGCCAAGGTGTCTTGCTTACAGTCAAGCACGGTAGTGGGAGGCTGCATGAGTGCTGTCAGCACTGGGGAGCTACAGATCATTGAGGGAACCATGAATGCCAACATGTACTGTGACATACTGAGCCACAGAGCAGTATTCCAACATGATAACGACCCCAAACACACCTCCAAGACGACCACTGCCTTGCTAAAGAAGCCAAGGGTAAAGGTGATGGACTGGCCAAGCATGTCTCCAGGTCTAAACCCTGTTGAGCATCTGCGGGCATCCTCAAATGGAAGGTGGAGGAGTACAAGGTCTCTACCATCCACCAGCTCCGTGATGTCGTCATGGAGGAGTGGAAGAGGACTCCAATGGCAACCTGTGAAGCTCTGGTGATCTCCATGCCCAAGAGGGTTAAGGCAGTGCTGGAAAATAATGGTACCCACACAAAATACCCTTTGGACCTAATTTGGACATTTTCACTTAGGGGTGTACTCGCTTTTGTGGTCAGCAGTTTAGACATTAATGGCTGTGTGTTGAGTTATTGTGAGGGGACAGCAACTTTACACTGTTATACAAGCTGTACACTCACTACTTTACATTGTAGCAAAGTGTCATTTCTTCAGTGTTGTCACATTAGAAGATATAATCAACTATTTACAAAAATGTGAAGGGTGAACATTTTATAAATGTTGATAAATTGTAAAATGACAGCGTTTCCGTTAACCAATGTTATGTGACTTGTGATAAGTCATGGTAATGCATTTTGGTGGGATTTTGTTGGATTAATTATATATGATAGAATAAGGCATATGTGTTTATCTTTATAAGCAGTGTGGAGAGATGTGGCATAGCTGGTATAAACACAAGCATTGACTAGAGTGGCCGTGATCAGCTCTGGTGGCAGTGTTGGAGCCACCTTGTGTGAGCGTAAAAGCGTTAATATCTAAAAAAAAATATTTTTGCAATATATGGGCACATAGCGGCTATATAGGGGGAGCTTGTGAGCTGTTTCTAAAAGCTAAAATGACACCCTACAGTCTTGTGGACTTAATGGACGTGCAAGTGGCGGCCATTGTATGTTCACAAGAGCGTAAATGCACATAA
Organism: Cirrhinus molitorella; assembly: GCA_033026305.1. NCBI lineage: Eukaryota > Metazoa > Chordata > Actinopteri > Cypriniformes > Cyprinidae > Cirrhinus > Cirrhinus molitorella. The sequence continues at coordinate 26,758,246 of CM065139.1, read as the reverse complement.
AGGGCCAAATCAGCTTGCACCAGCACAAACCCACATGTTGGACTACTATCAGGATTTACTAAAGAAATGCGCTAAAAAGGCGATCTGTAAATTTATGGAAGGAGAGTATTTAAATGAATCACGCAACGTGATTTACTAAGATTTGTGCTTGTCACTGGTATTGCGGCATTATTTAACGCCAACAAAAAGCACTTAAAGCAGGTGCTAATTTGCACTGCACTTGGTAAATTGCACTGGTCATTAGGGAAATGAGATGTCACCTGCAGAATTTTCCAGCACAAAGTGTGCAACAGTCAAGTTAATTCTTACCCTTCTCGTTGTCTTTGTCGACAATCCGGTAGAGGTAGAACCCATAGACAAACGTTCGCATGGCATCACCGGAGGCATGAGTAATTAGACCTTCATCTAGCATTTTCTACAGGAGCATCATGGAGATTAATTTTTTTAAATACAAAAGCACTACTGTGACTACTACAGACTGCTTTAGCAATTTTACCTGCATGATTTCTACTGCAATGCCCTGCGTGGCAACATTCTCCACAGTGCTGACCAGCCAATGTACAACCTCAGCACTGACAAAGCAGTTGGGAGGCAGGCCCCTCTGCTCTGGCAAAAGCTGCACTCCAGTGCTGCAAGCACAGGAAATCAATTTATATCACACATGGGTGACATAATAGAAGACTAATAAATAATTAAGGATTCAAAGACTCTCACGTGGGATGCTTAATGGCTTCCAGGATCTCCATTAGTGTGGAAGATGAGGAAAGACTCAATCCACTGGACCCTGACTGCCCACTGAAATGCAACAATAAAGTAGAACTTTCTGATTTGAATATAGGAAGCAATGTTCTGACAGTTGGAATAAGGTAAGGCTCTCTCTTACCCAGTCTCTGCACCAGTGCCTGGGATTGGGTCTCCTGTGGCTTGGGATGTAGCTGATGGTCTCTCTCCTGGTTGGTTGCCTCCTTTGTCCGACAACCCACCCTCAGTGTGATTTGCTGGAAGCTGTTCTGCTGGCAGCTAAAGAACCCAGTGGGAATGTGTCAAGATATCTTCATGCAAACAAATTAAAAAAACAGCACTATGCAGGACTGACATGGGGTGCAAAAATGTTGAGATATCTTCATGCTATCTCCATCTGGTGACGAGCAGGAGTGCATATTACATAGAAAATATCTGGTACTTGTCTACGCAAATTTTCGAACAATTGGTTGTCTTCATAAACTCTCTTCGTAACCCACTTTGACATTATTTAAATGATTTACCACTTTATTGCATGCTTGTCCAATACTGTGGTTTCATGAGGGGCTTTTTTTAAATGCAGTTATCGCTGTCGCTATCGATGTTAATGGAGTAAATATATGTTTACATGGCTTTTTAAAAAAGGCCAGGCAGCCGGTGTTTTATATGCACTTGGCCAATCAACACATACTTACGTCACTGATAGTTCTTATAGAACTGTTTTAGGCCCTACTTTGAAGTAGGAACTAATTAAGTTCCTCTAAACGGAGTTTCAAGAACAAAACCGTTCCTAGTTTCTGTGGCGCAAACACAGCAAAAAGCAGGTACTTCCACCAATAGTTCTACTAACCATGAAAAGATTCCTCCAGTGAAAGCCTCAATAAATGTTAGATATACCTGCTGCTAAATATCATGTAGTAAAAAATGGAAAATGCCAAGACTCGCTTTACTTGTTGATCAGATGGTCTCTTCCCATCTGCTCCTGGCCAGAATTAGACACTATGTGGAACAGTTACTGTACGCCACTAGACAAAAATCTGGCTACGTGAGATTAGCAGTATTCTAAATGAGATCAGGATGTGAAGTGAGACTGAATAAAAAGTGCACATGCATTCTTCCATTGGTCAAAAGGAGTGGTGCAGTCTAATGCTACAGCAGAACTCATAGTTAAGATGTTAAATGAAGTGAATCTAATATTGCTTTTATTTCGTTATATATGACCCTGGACCACAAAACCTTGACTGATTGACTTTTCTTTTATGCCAAAAATCATTAGGATATTAAGTAAAGATCATGTTCCATTAAGATATTTTGTAAATGTACTATTGTAAATATATCAAAACTTAATTTTTTATTAGTAATATGCATTGCTGAGAACTTTATTGGACAACTTTAAAGGTGATTTTCTTTATATTTAGATTTTTTTGCACTTTCAGATTCCGTATTTTTAAATATTTGTATGTCAGCCAGGTATTGCCCCATCCTAACTAACCATACATCAGTGGAAAGCTTATTTATTTGGCTTTCATTATGTATAAATCTCAATTTCCAAAAATGTACCCTTATGACTGGTTTTGTGGTCCAGGATCACATATTAAGTATGGATACACAGACAAACAGAAATGTCTCTGTATTATCACTCTCACCACAAAAACACCAGATAGAAACGCCAACCTTCACATTTTAATGCCAGTGATAGGTTGTACAAGTACGCAGGCATGCACACATGGTTTATACACACACACGCGCACTGCGAGAGACAGGCGGCTGTCACAGAGCAAAGAGGGGCAGTGACTGACCTGAGAGTGACAGATGTAGGAGGAACGTGGACTACGAATAAAGTCCAAAATGAAGGCAGCATCCTGTCAGCATTTTAGGAGGAAAACACCAGAAAGAGAGAAAATAACCCCCAGAGATCATAGCAAGAACAAGGCAGTAATGGAAGAGGAAGAGGCAAAGGTCAAAAGAGGCAAGGAGGGAGCAATAAAACAAACCCACTGCAAATAATATCCATGATTCAATACTAAGACAACAGAAAGACATTTGAACTAAATGAAAAGTAGGGGTGGCAATTGATGATACTATATGCAACTCATCACACAATAAACCCACCAATATTACATTACTGTCATATTTTAGAATTGAATTTCTTTTAATTCAGTTTCAAATACTGTGATCTTTAAACCAAGCAGACAAAGGTAAAAATTAGACAAAAAAATAAATAAATTAAAAAGCCAGCAAGCAATACACATTGTACAAATACAACAGCCTCTTCCCCACACAAAAAGTACAAAGAGGCACACCGAAAGCCAGAAACTAAACAACAGCACAGTCCATTCGGCGGTCCGCCTCGGGCTCTCACCTTACGGGGGCTATCGACATAGGTGGTTGTTAGGGCAACGCTGGCAGCTTCACTGAAAGGTCCACATGATTTCCCACCATGCTGAGCAGCAAGCTGCTGCTCTTCTAAACTCCTGCAGATCAAAGACATCTCACCAGCGTTAGAAAAAAAGCATGGAATCTCTGGCATTTTATAAAACCCTTACCATATGCGGCACTAGATAAAAGCCCAAATCTCATTGTCTCTGGCACGCACAGACACTTGTTTCTCATTGACTTAACACTGCGGTATTGTATTTTGTTGAGTTTCCCAATATCTCCCTGCACAAACTCACTTCTGTGTCTGATCCAGCTCCAAGAGTGCAGAGAGCGCAGAGGTGCCCTTTTTCCCCACAGGCGGCGCTATAGGCTCTGGGTTGTGGGATGAGAGGGCTCCTGTGACCTGGAGGCCTTTAATAGTAGCTCCTTTCTGTAATGTACAGAGCAATTGTTATTTTATCACCCTGATGGGATGTTCATTTGTGCTTATCCCGTAGTTGTGCACTCACACGGATAATTCGATCAGATCGGTGACGGCGGCGAATCCTGTTCAGGCCTTCCAAAAAGCGAATAAATCCGTCCAAAAGAGACCAGTCCCCAGTGCCAGAGAGGCCATCCCGCCCTGCCCCCATTCCCTCCCCATACACGTCCCAATGACCCTCACCATCCGCCACTCGCCTGGCTCCGCCCGCTGGCAACAACAAGAAGCGTGTGCGCCAAAACTTCAGAGAGTCGATAAGACTGCGGAAGAAAGAGGAATGGGATCTTATGGGCATCTGACTATGTAGATTTTGTATCAGAGTACTGATAAAGCCACTTGCCTGAAGTCCTCTGAGCCGGCAGAGCAGATGTACTGGTCCAGGTAATTCCATTTGTACTCTTCCAGCCGCTCATGGCTGAACTCCACCCAGAATGGCAGGAAGTGGGCGTCTGCATGTGGAGGGCACAGATTGTAGCTGTACTGAATCTGTGTGGATTCATAGGGATACCTACAGACACATAAAACGCACTTGTGGGCATTTCTAGAACAATAAATGACATGAGACTGAGGGTGTGTTCACACTTGAAATGTTTAGTTCGATTAAAATGAATTCTGGTGCGATTGCTCTGTTAGTGTGGTTTTTTTAAGTAAGTGTGAGCGCTGTCATCTGAACCCTGGTGCGCACCAAACAAGTGGACCGAGACCACTAAAATGATAGAAACGAATTCTGGTGCAGTTTGAATGAAATATGAACATAAAGTGGACCAAATACTTCCAAATGAACCAAAAACAGGAGTTAATGACAATATGCAATGTTATGCAACATGATTTCACGATGGGAACAAGTGTTGTATCCAAAACAAAATGAGCAGAGGGCAAACATGGAGCAACGAGGAGGTTAAAGGAACACTCCACTTTTTTTTTTTTTTTTTAAAAAGTTCATTTTCCAACTCCCCTAGAGTTAAACAGATGGGTTTTACCATTTTTTAATCCATTCAGCCGATCTCCGGGTCTGGTGGTACTTTTAGCATAGCTTAGCATAAATCATTGAATCTGATTAGACCATTAGCATCTCGTTCAAAAATGACCAAATATTTTGTTGATATTTTTGCTAAGCTAAGCTATGCTAAAAGTGCTAACGGCAGACCCAGAAATCAGCTGAATGGATTCAAAAACGGTCAAACTCATCTGTTTAACTCTAGGGGAGTTGGAAAATGAGCCTATTTTTAAAAACAGTGGAGTGTTCCTTTAAGTGCCTTTTATAAGCTCTTTGTGAGTTTGCAGGTGAAAATAAAATCAACGAGCTTTAAGTTGAACACACCTTTTCCTTTTGTTTGGAGTGTTCTGTGAGTTCCGTCATGAAATATACGTCATTCAACACAACCAATCAGGTTGTGAATGTATCACTATGCCTTTAGGTTTGATATCTTTAGGTTCGCTGTCAAAAATGCCAGTGTGAAGGCTAAGCGGACCAGGACCAAATGTGACCCTGGACCACAAAATCAGTCATAAGGATTTTTTTTTTTATTATTGAGATTCTTACACTAATCAAAACTAAAGTTTTGATATATTTACGATAGGAAATTTACAAAATATCTTCATGCAACATGATCTTTAATTAATATCCTAATAATTTTTGGCATAAGAGAAAAAGCCATACAATGTATTGTTGGCTATTGCTACAAATATACTCGTGCTATTTAAGACTTGTTTTGTGGTCCATTTCCTTTTTGGCCTGGATCAAATGAACCAAACAAACTGACTACAAGTGTGAACACACCCTGAATGACTAAAAATGTAAACTGACTTTGGGAGGTAGCGGGTGACGGTAATGATCTTATCTTTAAGGCAGACTTTATGAAAGGTTCTCCCCATACTGAGCCAGTAAACGCTCTCTTCCTCTTCTGGTTTACGTCGAGACACCAGCCCTAAAAAAGCACACCTTTAAATCTCTTACCACAATGGAACATGATTTATAACAGGAAGACAAGTCTATTTTTAAAAATGTAGCTAGTATACAGAGCTGCAGGGCGTCTAGCAGGCGATGTACCTCGGGAATAAAGGGGGCTGCTGCTGAGGGGCGGGGCTATAGCCGGCTGTGGCTTTCTGTTAGGCTGTACAATGATCTGGTAGCCCTGCATCAGGCGTTGACAGATGAACTCTTCAAACACCTGATGAGCCGACATCACTGGAGACTCATCGTCGCGTCTACAGAAGTTGGAGAGCATTCATTTTGGATCTTTGTTATACATAAAAATCTACAGTGGGGTTTCATCATCATCTCATTCCCTCGTTCAAAGAAAACAATATATTGATGTAAATTTACCAAATCATGTTTTGTGATGGAAAGACTACCCACTGAAAAACTTCAGAAAAATCCTTCAGGTCCCAAAAATTCTTTGGTTTTTCAGCATTTTTGTGTATTTGAACCCTTTACCAACAATTACTGTATGATTTTGAAATCCATCTTTTCACAGTGAATAGAACTAAGAAACTTTACATGCAACTATTACAGAAAGTTTAAACGCTCACTGATGCATCTGAAGGAAAAAACGACGCATTAAGAGCTTTTTGAATTTGAAGGGGTAAATGTAACTTATTTTGTCTTCTGGGAAAGTATCTTCTGTATCTACTAAATGAAAAAAAAAAAAGATATTTAGATATTAATAAGAAAAATGTACACATCTTCATTCTGTTCAAAAGTTGACACCCCTGGGCTGGCTCTTAATACATTGTTTCTCCTTCTAAAGCATCAGTGAGTGTTTGAACCTTCTGTAATAATTGCACATGAGCCCTTCAGTAGTCCTCAGTGTGAAAAGATATCTCAGTCATTGTTGGAAAGAGTTAAAATACACAAACAAATACTGAAAAACCAAAGAATTTGTGGGACTGGGACCTGAACTGTTCAGGACAAACAAGAAACTCATGAACAACTACCACTAAACCAAAAAAGCATAGCTGTGGATCATTCAGGTAACAACAGTATTAAGAATCAATTTTGTATGATAAAATAATTAACATTCTGCAAGGTGAATTTAAACTTTTGACCTCAACTGTATATAATGCATACAAATGGGAAATACAAAAATATGAAAGCCTTTTTAGACCTATACCACCCAACCTCTAACGTGTTTGTACCTCTCCATGTCAGTATGTGGCAGCAGGTCGTAGCAGCCCTCTGTGTAGTCATTCTGCAGGGCTTGGCGGTCGGGAAAGTAATCGGTCGTGAGGGGAAGACAGGCGGGAGTTGTGAGGGACTTCCAGTCCACCCCGACCGTGCAGCAAAAACTAGGCACTGTCGGAGGGGCAGACAGCAGCAGGACTTCAGGAGCACCCCCACCACACACACACACAGAGCGTCCCACAGCACATGACACGTAGACACACGCACCACATGGATGCAACAGACCGCATTCGTACACATTCGCACATAAGGCCCGATTGAAAATTAGCAGACAGATTGAGAGAGAAAGAGGCAGAAGAAGAGAGGGTGAACAGTTTCAGGCAGACAGACACATACCAACACGCAGAACAAGAAGAAAGAGAGAAAGAGAATGTGGGAAAAGAAAAAAGGAGTGTGTTACCATCATTGTTGTAATTGAACTGAAATTACAGTGAACACTACGTGCAAAATTAACATGCACTAAAGGCACTGTGAGCATCGTGACATCATGAGTAATAAGTGTGAACGGCCATCTGTACAAACACACAACTGGCAGAAAAGACAACCAGTACTTGTAGCATTCAGGCAAGGCATGCGTGAGAATCTGAGTGCGGCACTGTGATTGTACATATTTGTGATTGGTGATTTTATTGAGGGTTACAAAGCTTGTGAGCGGGAGGGAATTGAAGTTTGATACTTGATTAGAGAGAAAGGGGAATTTTGGAAAAAGAGGAATCCTGGGAAAAGATGGTACAGAGAGAAAGCCAGAAATCCCATACAAATCTGAGGTGGAATTCACTGAATGAATTGCGCCCATTGCTAGAAATGCTTAGTTGCCATTTTAGCACCTGATTTAGTTGTTACCACCATCTTATTTGTGAATATCACTAGCTAATTAGCATGCTAACTTAACCTACGCCCTAATCGAACAAGCGTTTAATTATTTTTGAATATCACTAGCCGATAAGCATGCTAGCATAAACTACACGCTTTAAACTCTAAGAGAACAAATATTCAACTCTTTTTCTGTGAACATGACTAATATCACTAGCCGATTTGCGTGCTAGCCTAGCTTACCCATTTTACACCATAACAGAACAAATATTAAATTTTTTGTGAATATGATTAGCCGATTAATGTTCTAGTTTAGCCTACACCATTTAATGAAACAAACTTTTTCAATTCTTATTTATTAATATGACTAGCTAATTAACATGCTAGCTTAACCTACACCCTAATCGAACAAGTGTTTAATTCTTATTTTTGAATATCACTAGCCGATTAGCATGCTAGCATAAACTACACGCTTTAAACTCTGAGAGAACAAATATTTGACTATCTTTTTGTGAACATGACAAATATATATATATATCACTTGCTGATTTGCGTGCTAGCTTAGCCTACACAGTTTACACCCTAATAGAACAAGTATTACATTTTTTTGTGAATATGATTAGCCAATTAATGTGCTAGTTTAGCCTTCACCATTTATACTTTAATGAAACAAACTGCTTAAATTCTTATTTGTGAATATGACTAGCTAATTAGCATGCTAGCCTGGCCTACACCTAAGAAACTCAAATGGTACAAATGTTTTTTGGTGAATATCACTGGCTGAATAGCATGCTAGCTTAGCCTACACTTTTTACACCTTTTAATTCCTAATAGTACAAATGTTCAACTTATATTTGTGAATATCACTAGCTGATTAGCATGCTAGTTCAGCTTACACTTTTTACACTTTCCTAATAGTACAAATGTTCAACTATTATTTGTGAACATCGCTAGCCGATTATCATGCTACTTTAGCCTACGCCATTTATACTCTAATTAAACAAACTTCTCCCTGCTGAAAAAAACAGCATATACTGGTTAGGTAGGTTTTGGTGCTGGTATGCTGGTTTAAGCTGGTCCTTTGCTGGTCCTTAGCAGGTTTATGCTGTCCTTAGCTGGTCTTTGCTGGTTTATGCTGGTGCAGGACCAGCACAGGACCAGTATAAACCAGCTAAAGACCAGCATAAACCAGCAAAGGACCAGCTTAAACCAGCTAAGGACCAGCATAAACCAGCTAAGGACCATCTTAAACCAGCATACCAGCACCAAAACCTACCTACCTAACAAGCATATGTTGGATTTTTCAGCAGGGTTTCAATCCTTATTTGTGAATATGACTAGCCAATTATTGTGTTAGCCTAGCCTACACCCAAGAAACTCAAATGGAACAAATGTTCAATTCTTATGTGTGAATATCACTAGCCGATTAGCATGCTAGTTTAGCCTACTCTTTTTACAACTTTTACATCCTAATGGTACAAATGTTCAACTATTATTTGTAAATATCATTAGCTGATTCGCATGCTAGCTTAGCCTCCACCTTTTATACCCTAATTGTACAAATGTTACATTTTTATTTGTGAATATCACTAGCCGAATAGCATGCTAGCTTAGCTTAGACTTTTTACACCTTATACTTTCTAATAGTACAAATGTTTAACTCTTATTTGTGAACATCATTAGCCGATTAGCATACTAGTTTAGCCTACACCATTTATACTCTAATTAAATAAAAACATTTTCAATTCTTTTTTCTGAATATGACTAACCAATTAGCATGCTAGCTTGGCCTACACCCAAGAAACTCAAATGGAACAAATGTTAAATTCTTATGTGTGAATATCACTAGCCGATTAGCATGCTAGTTTAGCCTACACTTTTTACACCTTTTACTTCCTAATAGTACAAATGTTCAACTCTTATTTGTGAATATCACTAGCTGATTAGCTTGCTAGCTTTTCCTACACCTTTTACTTCCTAATGGTACAAATGTTACATTTTATTTGTGAATATTACTAGCTGATTAGCATGCTAGCTTAGCCTACATCTTTTACACCATCATGGAACAAATGTTCAATTCTTATTTTTGAATATCACTAGCCGATTAACGTGTTAGCTTAGCCTAGACCTTTTACACTAATGGAACAAATATTAAATTCTGTTAAACTGTGGGTGGTGTGTGAATAAGTTTCAGACAATAACAAACGGTCAAGCAACGCAACTGTTTAGTGAATTCCCTCAGAGGTTGTGGACCACCTTTTTCGCTCATCACCCACTTTCACCCATAAACAACACAGCCACTCAACTCCATTGATATGACCTATCGCACCAGCACGATATACCCAAACAACCTTATACAAAGATAAAGAACAGTAATTCCCTCAAGGGCACACCTGATTTGAGGTTTCTAACCCAAAAGTGGCAAAATCAAAGATAAGCGTAAAGTCTTGAGTACCTTATATCATTCAACAAAAGATGCCAGATTTCCTGCCTAAACCCCCTCCCCTTTAAAATATACAAGTATTTGCAGCAAACAAATGTATATTTCTGAGGGTATATAAGTGGTAAATTTTCATTAATGTCGAAGTGATTGGATACTGGAGATGTGATGTGTTTTTGATTCTCTTCAGTGATGGGGAAGAACTCACTCGGATCTGGACTGGAGTAATCCTCAAAGGAACCACGGTTCACTGGTGTTCCTATAAAAGCAAGAGCAGTAACAACATGAACTCAACCTCTGGTTTCAGAGAGAACAGTCATTTGATGTCCAGACAATGTAATAACAGAAATTAAGAAAAAAAATTTCAAGAGTGGCCCAAAGAAACTTTCATTGGTCATACTTAATGATGCATAAATGTCATGTAGGAATGGGAATAGTAAAGAATAATGATTTCCCTGTTTTATCTGACCAAAATGTATATTTCCAAGATTCTATCATCATTTACTCACCCTAAACTTTCTTTCACAGTTTCTTTCCTCTGTTAAGCACAAAAGAATATATTTTGAAGAACGTTGGTAACCAACTTTTGACAGTAGCCATTGACTTCTATAGAGTTTTTTTCTATAATAACAGTGGCTACTGTCAAATGGTTACCAACATTCTTCAAAATATATTTTTATGTGCTTAACCGAAGAAAGGAATTCCTACGCATTTGGAATAACTTGAATTTGATTAAATAATGACATTTGTTTAGGTGAACTATTGCTTTTGAGCAATAAATATTGACTAATGACTCATAATTAGACTTAATTAAACTGATTTAAATCTCACAAGCCTAAAAACAGACTGGCTCATGAGAGTCATTCGATCCATGTTTTTTGAATCATTGCAAAAAACAGGTCAAAGAAGTCATTTGTTTGAGATTCAGACTACACTAAGTTGTGTTGTCAACTCATCTAAGATCATTCATTCATTCAGGAATGAGACTATAAGCCACGCCGCATGTTTTTTAATTTACAACAAAGAACCAGGTCACAAGAGTCAGGTCACAAGAGTTGTTTGGGACTCGAGCTACACTAGTCGCATTGTAAGTTTCAAATTCACAACAAAGAACTGACTCATAAAAGTCTTCTGTTTGAGAATCAGACTAACCCAGATGGATTTTATGTTTTTGATCCACTACAAAGAATCAGCTTTAAAGATTTTTTAAATCGCAGAAAAAAAATATATCGCCATGTCAGTTTTTTTCCAATATTGTGCAGCCCTATCTCAGTGACCGTTAAAGAATTAGTTCACTCCTAAATTAAAATGTCCTGATAATTTACACACCCCCATATCATCCATGATGTTCATGTCTTTCTTTCTTCAGTCGAAAAGAAATTAGGGTTTGTGATGAAAACATTCCAGGATTTTTCTCCATTTAATGGACTTCAATGGGTTGGACATCCAAATTGCAGTTTCAATCCAGCTTCAAAGGGCTCGACACAATCCCAGCTGAGGAATAAGGGTCTTATCCAAAACGATCAGCCATTTTCTAAAAAAAAAAAAACATAATGTATATAGTTTTTAACCACAAATGCTCGTCTGGCACTAGCTCTGCGATGTGCATCTACGACTTCACACATTATGTAATCACATTGGAAAGGTCAGAGCTAGTGCAAGATGAGCATTTGTGGTTAAAAAGTATATAAATATTATTTTTTTTTATAAAATGACTGAGCGTTTCAGTAGATAAAACCCTTATTCCTCGGCTGGGATTGTGTAAAGTCCTTTGAAGCATCACTGAAACTGGAGTTTGGACCTTCAACTCAGTGAACCCAGTGAAGTCCACTATATGGAAAAAAATCCTGGATTTTTTTTTCTCTCAAAAAAACTGAAGAAAGAAAGACATGAACATACTGGATTATATGTTATGTAAGTAAAAAAATGCACCTGTGCTGTTGCTACTAGCTGGACTTCCAGAGACATTATCAGGAACTCCCGTGATGTACAGTCCATTCTCTCCTGCGTGTCGGGACGATGTCCGCTTGCTAAAAAACACACATTTACACCATTATTAGTTTCTCACTTCATCACGTTTTTGCATTTTCCTTTTCCAAATGACCCCCTACTCATGTGTGCGTGACTGACCTTCCCGTAGCTTCGTGATAGGCCAGTTCCAGCAGCTCGGCGGAGGTACGAGCCGGGTCTCTCTGCTCACTACCCTGCAGCTCTGCCATGTTCTGTCGCGTCTGATGATGGATCTGGATTGCCTCTCCAGAAGGACCTTGAACATCCACACAATATTGTATAAAAAAAACATGTAGAGACTCTAGTGAAAGATTAATGGTTGTTATGTAAAACATTTGACCACAGAATGCTAATCAGAAGCAGAAATATTTCAGATGTGTATGACTTACCCACAGGAAATGTGTGCATCCAGCGGCGGCGGTTGGAGGTGAGTTTCATTGGCATACGTGAGGGGGCAAACGGGTTGATGAGGGCCCTTTGGGGCGTGTAACCGCCCGGCCGTATGTGCAGAGTGGACTCAGCACTTCCCACCGTGAAGCGGCCCGGAGCACTGGAGTCCCTCTGGGATTCTACCATCCTTTCTAGCAATTCTGCCACAACGAGACAGATGTAAAGGAGTGAACGTCAGCCAGATGTTTCTGTCAACATCAACACACAGGTGCACGCTGATTGGTTCTGTACCTCTTGTGCAGCTGGTGTATCCCAGGGAGCTGCTGACCTCGTACTGGCCCTGAGCAGGGCGTGGGATGAGCAGAATGTTAGAGATGTGGCTCAAACTGTCATCTGATGCCAGGCTCCTCTGTTCTTCTGGTCCTGTAGGCCTAGTTGGGGGAGAGCTGCCCACCACACCTCCACCAACATCTGTTGAGCCCCAACTTTTCCTGCTGGCTGACTCCCTCTCCCGACTCGATCTGACACACAAAATCAAAGGCTGAACGCATAAACTGCCATTTAAACATCAGAAATTGTCAATATGAATACTTCAAGATCTTAAGTAGGGATGCACTAGTTCTTTTTAGAATGTTTTTTTTTTTAAACACGGAAACCGAAATTAAAGTTTTCATTTAGCTTGAAAACCAAAGTTAATGTAATAATTATGGAAGCTTGTTTCAGCCACTGAATAAAAAAAAAAACAAAAAAAACAAGGTAATTGCGACTTTTTGTCTCACAATTCGGACTATTTTTTTCTCGCAACTGCAAGTTCACATCTCGTAATTCTCTATATCTTGCAATTCTGACATTAGAACATACAATTCCAAGCTGTTAAATCAGAATTGTGAGATATAAACTTGCAATTCTGAGAAAATATCCATGTATTTTTCCCCTCAGAACTGGACTTTATAAATAAGTTTGTATCTCTCAATTCTGAGAAAAAAAAGTCAGAATTAATTAAATAATTAATTAAACTCAAGGCTGCGAGAAAAAAAAACTTAAATTGTCAACCATAAACACAATTCAGAGAAAAAAGTTCTGATTTTGTAACTCGCAAACTAATGTTGAATTTTAGGATTAATAATTGTAACTGAAAATCATATTTATGTCAAAAACTGTGTTGTTTGTGAACAAGAAAAGAAAGGATGTGATGTTCAGAACATGGTAACTACAGTAATTATCAAAATGGGAAATAATGCCCTCTGGGGGCATTTGGTCCCAAGGCAAGGTTTGAGAAAAAAACAACAACAACAAAAAAAACATGAAAATAAGATATTTTCCTTAAAACTTTTGAACAGAATGGAAATGTGTACATTTTGCTCATTTTGCCTAAATATCTTTTATTTAGCACTGCCCTTCAGAAGCTACAGAAGGTACTTACATGTTTCCAAGAAGACAAAGTTAGTTACATTTACCATGATTTTTTTTTCTTAATGCATGTTTTTCCTTCTGGAGCATCAGTGAGTGTTTGAACCTTCTGTAATAGTTGCATATGAGTCCCTCAGTTGTCCTCAGTGTGAAAAGATGGATCTCAAAATCATACAGTCATTGTTGGAAAGGGTTCAAATACACAAAAATGCTGGAAAACCAAATAATTTGTGGGAGCTGAAGGATTTTTTCTGATGAACAGCAGACAGTTTAACTGTTCAGGACAAACAAGGGACTCACAAACAACTATCACTATACAAAAAAACAGCTGTGGGTCATTCAGGTAACAACACAGTATTAAGAATCAAGGGTATGTAAACTTTTGAACAGGGTCATTTTTATAAATGTAACTATTGTTTTCTCTTGTGGACTGTATGTAAATGTCTTATGTAAAATATCTTATTCAGGTCAGTACTAAATAAAAAATAACATGCATTTTATATGACCCCTCTTATTTTGGTTAACTAATTAACATTTTGCATATTCTGCAAGGGGTATATAAACTTTTGAGCACAACCGTATATACATACATACACTTAAACAAGTTCTCTCTCTCATTTTATGTTTTTCTTTTTTTTTTTGAATGAATATTTACATTGTAGATTCTCACTGAAGACATCAAAACTATGAATGAACACACATGGAATTATTGTAGTAAACAAAAAAGTGTGAAATAACTGAAAACATTTTTTATATTTTAGATTCTTCAAAATAGCCATTTTTTGCTTTGATTACTGCTTTGCACACTCTTGGCATTCCCTCAATGAGCTTCATGAGGTAGCCACCTGTAATGTCTTGAAGGAGTTCCCAGACCAGAGACGCTGAGCAGCACTTGTTGGCACTTTTGCCTTCACTCTGCAGTGTGTCATCCCAAACCATGCTGTGGTAACCACGGGGGGTGGAACAAAAGATCTCAAATTTGGACTCATCAGACCAAAGCACAGATTTCCACTGGTCCAATGTCCATTCCTTGTGTTTCTTGGCTCAAACAAATCTCTTCTGCTTGTTGCTTTTCCTTAGTAGTGTTTTTTAGCAGCTATTTGACCATAAAGGCCTGATTCACGCAGTCTCCTCTGAACAGTTGATGTAGAGCAGAGGTGACTCTTGGTCTTCCTTTCCTGGGGCGGTCCTCATGTGAGCCAGTTTCGTCATAGCGCTTGATGGTTTTTGCAACTGCACTTGGGGACACATTGAAAGTTTTTGCAATTTTCCGGACTGACTGACCTTTAGTTCTTAAAGTACTGATGGACTGTCATTTCTCTTTACTTAGCTGATTGGTTCTTGCCATAATATGAATTCTAACAGTTGTCAAAAAGGGCTATCAGCTGTGTACCAACCTGAGTTCTGCACAACACAACTGATGGTCATAACCCCATTAAGAAGGCAAGAAATTCCACAAATGAACCCTGACAAGGCACACCTGTGAAGTAAAAATCATTTCAGGTGACTACATCATGAAGCTCATTGAGAGAAGGCCAAGGGTTTGCAGCACTGTCAACAAAGCAAAGGGTGGTTACTTTGAGGAATCTAAAATATGAAACATATCTAGAGTTATACACACTTTCTACATAATTCCATATGTGTTCATTCATAGTTTTGATGTCTTCAGTGAGAATCTACAATGTAAATAGTCAGGAAAATAAAGGAAAAACATTCAATGAGAGGGTGCGTCCAAACTTTTGACTGGTGTATGTATATAAATATATTTTTGGTTAATTGTGGTGCATCACTAACATGAAGTGTCTTTCCATCCAAAAGCTCAAAGCAAGCAGATTTGTAACACTGCAGTCACAATTCAAATGAGAAAATGATGGCAGGATTTTAATTCAACATACCTGAAGTTGGTGGACCTCTGGGCTCTGGAAGGTCCAGGAAGCCTGAAAACCTGAGCATCATACGCATCATAGTCCACCTGGATCGGAAGGCTGTTTTCAGTATCTTTGGGGGCACAAAGAGCTGAGAAAGACAAATCCAGCTCAAGTCAGATCACCGCAAATCCTTATACAACCTTGAACTAAAATATAAAACCTAAACTTACAATGTTCTTTGCTGCTTCTGGCTTTCTCAGCATGAGCCTTAAAAAGCATCAAAAAGACAGCAGCTTCATTAGCAATATTACAAACACTAAGCCATAATAAAAGTCAGAAGATGTTGTCAGTTAAAGTGCAATATTTCAAACCTTTTTTCCAGCCAGCTTGATCCGTGGTGTAAAACAACTGCATGAGTTCTGGCTTTTTGATGTGAAAAAGCTGTAGAATACATATATTTATCATAGTAAGCTCACCTGCATTAACCTAATAATGTTTTTGTTTTTTTTGCACCTAGTAACTACCTAGTGCAACTACAGTAGCAACAACTCTCAAATCTCACCTGTGGTTGATCCAGTGAGGCAGGTTGTAGTCATCACCAATTCTAGAGTCTCCATGCACTGTGCGGTTATGTAACTGATAAAATGATATGAAAATATTTTACCCATTTAGAAACATTATATGCCAAACCTAACATGGTCTTTACCAACCTTGAAGAGTGGAACAGCGTGGAGGGGCTGCTCTCCCATGCATACCAGATCTACACCGATGCCTGTTAGGAAAATACCATACCATTAGCATCCACCTCATTGTGCTACAAGACAAACAGCGATTGTATTGCACACTTACTGACCGTTGTCAATCATGCGCTGTTTGGTGAGGATCATGAGCAAGCGGTCCACCTCGAACACACCCACTCCTGGAGTAATGACCACTGACATCTGACCCGTACGGTCAAAGTTACGGTTGATGTAGTGCTTATCAAAGACTGAAAGAGAGAAAACGACATGGATATCAGAACAAACAGCTCTACTGAAGTGCCATGGACTGTAGACTATATATATACACAAATACAAACCATTGAAAGACAAGTTGATAGCTTCCAGATAGTTCCCCTGAGCAGCAGTAGAATTGTGCCCGCACAGGAATCCATCTGAAATATTGAGACATGAACAAAATGTGGAGACTGTTACACTTGCAATAATGGATTTGCTGCTTTCAACACTGATAATAATTAAAAAAAAATTCTGAGCAGCAATCATTAGGATATTAAGTAAAGATGAAGATATTTAGAAAATTTCATACCGCAAATATATCAAATCTTAATTTTTAATTCGTAAAATGCACTGCTAAGAACTTAATTTGGACAACTTTAAAGATGATTTTCTCAATATTTAGATTTTTTTTGCACCCTCAGATTCCAGATTTTCAAATTGTTTCTTGAGCAGCAAATCAGCATATCATAATGATTTCTGAAGGATCATGTGACACTGAAGACTGGACTAATGATGCTGAAAATTCAGCTTTGCATCTCAGAAATAAATTACATTTTAAAAGATATTACAATATAAAACAGTTATTTTAAATTGTAATATTATTTCACAATATTATTGTATTTTTTTGATCAAATAAATGTCTTGGTGACCAAGAATTTTTTTATTTAAAAAAAAAAATGCATACGCACCTGCTCCTTTAAGACGCACCAGCACAGGATACTGTATGAAGAGTTTTTTAATGGTGATGAGCAAAGATGTCCACTCATCACGCCTTTCATTCTGGGCCACCACCCTGCAAAAGAATGCAAATTAGAACTGCTGCCTAAAACAGGACAAATACACCAGAAGACTTATAATGCTTAGTGAGCTTCTGGACCTGTAGAAATCCTCATAATAACGTCCCTCGTGGTCTTGTCGGACTGATGCTTTTTGGAGCTCTGGGAACTCTTCTACATGAAGAAAGATACATAATCAATTATTATTATTCAAATCCGACATGTTCTAAACATTAAACACTTACCCAGTGATTTAGCAGAGTAGAATG
This sequence comes from Cirrhinus molitorella, assembly GCA_033026305.1. NCBI lineage: Eukaryota > Metazoa > Chordata > Actinopteri > Cypriniformes > Cyprinidae > Cirrhinus > Cirrhinus molitorella. Next base: position 26,740,490 of record CM065139.1, on the reverse strand, counting down.
TACGAGAGAACAGCACTACTGTAACCTCATGGCTGCAATTCTTCTCCTAGAAAATTGGATATATTTTAACAAAGGCAGTCCCACAATGACTGTCATAATCAGCTATATTGTGCGGATAACATTACTAATGTACAATGATAAAGCTGACACTCACTTTCCATTTGGCAAACAGATCTGAGAGGAATCCATTGACAGCTTTCTCAAAGTAAAGATCACCTGTGAATAAATACAGCACATTAAATGTCCTGAAATAACAGATTTACTCTTCAAAGGTTTAAAAAGGGGTCTCTTTACCATAGATATCAAAGTCCCACATCTCACAGCTCATTTGAATGAATATATAAACCATCGCTGAGGTGGACCGAAACACCACCTAGGTGAAGAAAAAAAACGTGAAAAACTGTATAGTGACGGATAACACAAATTGAATTTACAAAGAAACAGTCTCACCCTTGTATCTTCACTAATGTAGCCACAAGTGACTTTCTCTCCTTTTACCCACAATTCACTGGCCTGGGCCCTAAAACCATGATAAAATGATTTTTCTGGTTAGACACTACTGTTCAAAAGTTTGGGTTTAGAAATATTTTCTCTTATGCTCACAAATTCTGCAATTATTTGATTTATACTGTGACATATTATTACAATTTAAAATAACAGTTATTCTAATTGAATATAGTTTAAAATGTGATTTATTCCTGTAATCAATGCTGAATTTTCAGCATCATTACTTCAGTATCACATGATTCTTCAGAAATCGATTTGCATTTCTGATTATTATCAGTGTTGAAAACAAATGTGCTGCTTTATATTTTTTGTGGAAACTATGAAAAAACTGCATTTGTTGAAATATTTTGTAACATTTTATGTCTTTACTTGACTTTTGATCAATTTTAAAGCATCCTTATTGAATAAAATAATTAATTTATTTCGAAAATATATAAAAACGGACTCCAAACTTATGAATAACAGTGTATACACTACCAGTCAAAAGTTTGGACACACCCTCTCATTTAACGTTTTTAAAGAAGTTTCTTATGCTTATGAAGGCTGTTTTCACTTGATCAAAAATACAGAAAAATATGTATTATAGTGAAATATTATTACGACGTAAATTACATAAAAATTTAAAATAAATGTAAAAAATTTAATAAAAAATACATTAAAATTTAAAGTTTAAAGTTGAATTTCCAGAATCATTACTCCAGTCTTCAGTGTCACATGATCCTTCAAAAATCATTCTAATATGCTGATGGAAAGAGTTGCACTGCTTAATATATATATATATATATATATATATACACATACACTTTTTGGAACCTGTGATACTTTTTTCAGGATTATTTGATCAATAAAAGGTTAAAAAAGAACAGCATTTATTTAAAATAAAAAGGTTTTCTAACAGTATACACTACTGTTCAAAAGTTTGGGGTCAGTAATTTTTTATTCTTTCTTTTTTTGAAAGAAATTAATACTTTTATTCACCAAGGACGTGTTAAATTAATAAAAAAAAGTGATAGCATAAATTTACATTGTTAGAAAAGATTTATATTTTGAATAAATGCTGTTCTTTTTAACTTGTTATTCATCACAGAATCCTGAAAAAAGAATCACAGGTAGCAAAAAAATGTTTCCAACATTGATCATTCTAATAATAAATCAGCATATTAGAATGATTTCTGAAGGATCCCATGACACTTAAGACTGGAGTAACAGCTGATGAAAATTCAGCTTTGCATCACAGGAATAAATTATATTGTAAAGTATATTAAAAAAAACCATTATTTTATATTGTAATAACATTTTGCAACATTACTGTTTTTTTTTCTGTATTTTTGATCAAATAAATGCAGCCTTGATGAGCATAAAGAGACTTCTTTAAAAAACATTAAATGAGAGGATGTGTCCAAACTTTTGACTGGTAGAGTAAGTCATTATACACATACTTCTGACCATAAAATACTTAAATTGACCAATCAGAATTGAGTATTTCAGACAACCTGTAATAATGCAATATATGTTGTTACCTGATTCCTGCAAACTCTACTTTCTGTGTCACATACGCACATGTGCTCACCTGAAAGAACATAATAGAGACATAAAGATCACTCCATGACATCAAAAATGAATATCCCATGCTGATTTGAATTTAATCTACTCACTAAGCTCTTCTTCAGTCTCCACATGTCTCCTCGTCCAATATACTGATCTTTGAAGGTGAGCTCTACCAGATCCAAAGTCACATCCTGGCAAATTCCAATAGAGCATTTAGGCAATAAGGTATGAGAAGCTGTGCTATATTGTGAATATAATAATTTAAATAATAAGACTGTGCAATAAAGAGAATTTCAGTATAAAATACCTTTGGGTCCACAATATTGATGATGACGTCCTGATAGGCGCGAAACTTGAAGGCCTGAGCCACTGTTTGATCTACACTGATAGTTTCTGTTAGTGGACAAAGAGACAATTCACTTAGAACATAAACATTGAGATGCAGTCGATTTATAGATACTAGTATATAAATTAAGCGCAAATTTCAAACAAACCTTTCTGCAGGTCTTCTTTTAAACTCTTGACCTGCAGCAGCAGAGGACTAAGACAAAGACACAGAAATTATATGAACACATGTTTTGATATATTGATTATTACACTTTATTTTACAGTAAGTGTACTTACCCAAGAAAGTATTGGGTAGCACAAGGTAATTACATGGTTTATCACATGTGAAACAGGACTGTAAAATAAAGTGGACCAATATACAAGGCAACATATATACAATACTGTTATTTAATTAATATATATAACCCTGGACCACAAAACCAGTCATAAGTCGCTGGGGTATATTTGTAGCAATAGCCAAAAATACATTGTATGGGTCAAAATTATTGTTTTTTTTTATGCCAAAAATCATTAGGATATTAAGTAAAGATCATGTTCCATGAAGATATTTAGTACATTTCATTTCCTACTGTAATTGTATTGAAAAGTAACATGCATTGCTAAGAACATCATTTGGACAACTTTAAAGGTGATTTTCTAAATGTTTTTTTTTTTTTTTTTTTTTTGCACACTCAAGATTCTGGATTTTCAAATAATTGTATCTCAGCCAAATATTGTCCAATAATAACAAACCATACATCAATGGAAAGCTTTTTTTATTCAGCTTTCAGATGATGTAAAAATTTCAGTTTAGAAACACTGACCCTTATGACTGGTTTTGTGGTCCAGGATCACATATTGAATTATTTTAATTTTTATTTTAATGTGTTCTTTATAATTTTAGTAATTTTGTTGCATTTTTGTCATTTTTTATTTTTAATTTTTAAATATGTAGTTTATGTATTCTATATTGATTGTATTCATTTTCATTTACATTTAGTTATTTTGCAGCCGCTTTTATCTAAAGTGACTTACAAATGAGGACAATGAAGCAATCAAAATCAACAAAAGTGCAATGCTATGTAAGTGCTATGACAAGTCTCATATTAGCTTAATTAGCTTAGCTTAAAAATTATATAATAAATAAAAAGAAAACAGAATAGAAAAAAGAATAGAGCAAGAATTAGATAGATAGAAAAGATAGACAATATAAAAAGAATAGAGAAGATATTTTTTAAGACAGAAAAGACAGAAGATATAAACAAACAGAGAAGTTAGTTGTTAGTTTTTTTTTAAAGAATAAGATAGAATAGAGAGTGCTAGATTTAGAGGGTAAAATAAAGACAAAATAAAAATGGCTAATATATATTAATTTAAACCTTTCATGTAAGACGGATGTAACATTTTTTATTCTATCAAATTAGAAATGTAACATATTTGTAGACATACACTGCCATTCAAAAGTTTTGGGATCTTATGCTCATCAAGGCTGCACTTACTTGATCAAAAATGCAGTAAAAACAAACAAACAAACAAACACAAAAAACAGCAATATTGTAAAATATTACTACAGTTTAAAATAATGGTTTTCTATTTTAAAATATGATTTATTCCTGTGATGCAAAACTGAATTTTCATCAGCCATTGCTGCAGTCTTCAGTGTCACAAAAAAAAAAAAACTATTTTAAATAAACGCTGTTCTTTTTAACCTTAACCTTTTAAAACCCTGAAAGAAAGTCACAGGTTTCATCAAAATACTGGATATTAAGCACTACTAATTGTTTTTTACAACTGATAATAAATCAGCATATAGAATGATTTCTGAAGGATCATGTGACACTGAAAACTGGAGTAATGATGCTGAAAATTCAGCTTTGCATCACAGGAATAAATTACATTTTAAAACATATACACATAGAAAATATTACATTGTTACATTGCAATAATATTCCACAGTATTATTTTTATCTGTATTTTTGATCAAATAAATGCAGCCTTGATGACCATAAGATAATTCTTTAAAAAAAACATTAAAAATCTAACCTTATCTATCTGCGTTTCTTCTATTTACTTTTTTTTATTTATCTGTTTTATTTTTATTTATATTATCTTTTACTTATATATAGAGAGGAAACGGTGAGAGATTTTCATTTAACCAAATTACAACTTTTTCCTAATGCTTTTACAATGAAATGCCACATATGTCTGTACACATTTCTGTGAAATCAGTAGAAAGCACCTCTCACCTGTACTCATCATTTGGATGTGCAATCTCAACAATATCTCCCAGTTTAACGTGAGGGAAGACTTTAGGATTCATCATCAACTCATCATCTGTGAAGAAAGAGTGGGTGTTAAGAGATGCGTGCAAAAAAACTAGCGTCATGAGCGTCATAAACTAAAACCCGTTCATTTTTTAAATATTAAGAAAATTCTCACCACTCCCTCCAAAGCCCTTCTTGTGCACCACAAGTTTGTAGGACCTGTTTGCCTTCATGATAACAGTCATTGTGGTCTTGTTAATGTAGTCACTCACATACACATTTACAAACTAAGAAATATCCAATGCTGAAGCAGTCTGCAGAATATCAACGTCTTCATTTCTGCATCCTTCAAATCGACATAATATGCACCATCAAAAGTGTTAAAGTGCTTGAAAATGAAGAAGCACAATCAAACTCATGACAGTCTGTCATCCTCCGGTTTGTTTACAAGTCCCGTGACTCATTTCTTCTGTCCCCAAAGAACGCTCTGCAGTAACTTCTTCTAGATGTAAGACATTGGTTTATTAGATAGAGGGTCAATATTTATTTCTAATCCAAAAACGCACAGCTTAATTTATATCTGCCAGAAAGAATGCAACATTTGTCTAATTTCATGAACTAAGCCAATAGTGTCTTCTTCGGGTTTGCGGTAATAAAAAGCTGCACAGCGCGCCGCCTAGCGCATTGGAGATTCGCAGTCAAGAATAATATAATATAATATAATATAATATACTAATACTTAAAGATGAAGCAGTTGAAAAGTTTACATACGCTTAATTCTTAATATTTGAATGATCCAGTGTTTTTTTTTTATAGTTGTTTATGAGTCCCTTGTTTGTCCTAAACAGTTAAACTGCCCACTGCAATTCAGAAAAATCCTTCATGCCCCACAATTTCTTTGGTTTTTCAGCATGTTGTGTATTTGAACCCTTTTCCAACAGATGGATTTTAAGATCCATCTTTTCAAACTAAGGGACTCATATGCAACTATTATAGAAAGTTCAAACACTCGCTGATGCTTCAGAAGGAAAAACAAGGCATTAAGACCTGAGGGGTGAAAACTTTTTAGAATTTAAATATCAGGGTAAATTTAACTAATTTTGTCTTCTGTAGCTTCTGAAGGGAATTACTAAATGAAAAAAAAAAATTCTGTTCAAAAGTTTTCACCCCCAGCTCTTACTGCATATTTTTTTGCTTCTGAAGCATCAGTGAGTATTTGAACCTTCTGTAATAGTTGCATATAAGTCCCCCAGTTGTCCTCAGGGTGATCATTCATTTATTGTTGGAAAGGGTTCCAAATACACAAAAATGCTAAAAAAAAATGCTAAAAAAAAAAAAAAGAATCTGTGGGACCTGAGAGAACAGTATGAAATGTAACTGTTTAGGACAAACTACGGATTTATGAACAACTATCACTTAACAAAAAAAGCACTGCTGTGAATCATTCAGGTAACAACACAGTATTAAGAATCAAGGGTATGTAAACTTTTGAACAGGGTCATTTCTATAAATTCAGCTATTATTTTCTCTTCTGGACTATATGTAAACATGTTTTATGTGAAATATCTTATTCAGGTCAGTACTAAAAAAATTTATTTTGTATGATCCCACAAATTTTGTTAAAATAATTAACATTCTGCAAGGTGTATGTAAACGTTTGACTTCATCTGTATATGTTTCTCAAACTTGGGTGAGACAAGTCAAGTCATAAGCTGTGCTCAATGATAATGTATGTTTATTTCGTCTGCCAAAGAAAGATAAAAAAAAAATACAAAAGGTTGCAATAAAACAAATAATGCAATTATTAAATGGCAGTTTATGAAGCAGTACAAAATACTGATGTTAATACTACAGTATAAATCAAATGTTTGAAATCATATTGGATATTAGTCCCTTATTTTTATGTTTATGTGTGTTTAGATAAGGTGGACTCTCTCAGAGAGTACATTAGTGATGCCCCAACTCAGAGGTTGGTTATGTCAACCAAACACACTTTTGTTTTCTACTACGTTAAATATTTATTCTGTCCTGTAATACAAATTGGTTATTTCTTCTCCACTGAACCATTGAGGGTCAACAACAAGACTTCTTCTTTGGTTTTTCCTCTGCTTTTTCCAATGCTTTATCATCTGAAATGACAAACCCAAATTATTGTACTCTATACAACACAATATTTACATCTGTGTTATGATTTCAGAGTGCAATCTCTTACCAAGAATACTTCCATCCCCAATCTGTGCGGTGCTGGTTCCTGTTTCCAGGTCCTTCAAAATGGAATCTTCAAAGGCCAGAGCTGCTACACGAAAGAAAAACTCCTGGATGTTTTCCCCTTCAAACCCACAGTAGTAACAGTTACATGTAGCAACCATCTTGTACTTCTTGTGATGGACATTGCAACAACTATGAGGTATATTTATCCCTTCAGAATGTACCTGTTTTTGAAGACACCGCCCAGAACTCAGCGTTCATTTCTGCTGCAATCTTTATGGCATCGCTCTCTGTTCTCTGGCACTCTTCTGCAGACTTCACATAAGGACAGCAGGGAGTCTTTAATAGCTTTTACAAGTAGTACATGTACATATACATGCTTGTCTGTGGGGACTATTCTCACCAGGAGGTCTTTTTTTGTGCCAACCAAGAAGACAAAACAGGAGTCTGGTTCATTTTCCCGCAGTGCATCTGATAACCACTGTCTGAGAAAAATCATTACAATTAAAATAACTAGACACCTTTTGAATATTCCAAACACTAGTACTGGTTTTACTTACTGTGTGTGTTCCAAGCTCTTGATATCCGCCATGTCGAAGACAGTAATAATAACTTTTAAAGTAGAAACAGAAAAGATTATACTGGGATGGGGTTTTAAAGGAATACAGTTGAAGTCAAAAGTTTACATACACCTTGCAGAATCTGCAAAATGTTAATTATTTTACCAAAATAAGAGAGATTATACAAAATGCATGTTATTTTTTATTTACTACTGACCTGAGTTAAGATATTTCACATAAAACATGTTTACATATAGTCCACAAGAGAAAATAATAGTTATAAAATGTATAAATAGAATTAGTTATAAATAGTTATAAATAGAATTTATAAAAATGACCCTGTTCAAAAGTTTACATACACTTGATTCTTAATACTGTGTTGTTACCTGAATGATCCACAGCTGTGTTTTTTTGTTTAGTGATGGTTGTTCATGAGTCCCATGTTTGTTCTGAACAGTTAAACTGCCCGCTGTTCTTCAAAAAAATCCCTCGGGTCCTATAAATTCTTTGGTTTTTCAGCATTTTTTTGTATTTGAACCCTTTCCAACAAGGACTGTATGATTTTGAGATCCATCTTTTCACACTGAGGACAGCTGAGGGACTCATATGCAACTATTACAGAAGGTTCAAAAACTCACTGATGCTCCAGAAGGGAACATGATGCATTAAGAGCCCGGGGTGAAAACTTTTGAACAGAATGAAGATGTGTACATTTTTCTTATTTTGTGTAAATATTGTATTTTGTTCATTTAGCACTGCCCTTCAGAAGCTACAGAAGATACTTACACATTTTTTCAGAAGACAAAATGTTACATTTACACTGATCTTCAAATTCTAAAAGTTTTCATCCCCCGGCTCTTAATGCATCGTGTTTTCTTCTGGATCATCAGTGAGTGTTTGTCCTTCAGTTGTCCTCAGTGTGAAAAGATGGATCTCAAAATCATACAGTCATTGTTGGAAAGGGGTCAAATACACAAAAATGCTGAAAAACCAAAGAATTTATAGGACCTAAAGGATTTTTTCTGAAGAACAGCGGGCAGTTTAACTGTTCAGAACAAACATGGGAGTCATGAACAACTATCACTAAACAAAAAAAGACAGCTGTGGATCATTCAGGTAACAACATAGTATTAAGAATCAAGCATATGTAAACTTTTGAATAGGGTCATTTTTATAAATTCAACTATTATTTTCTCTTGTGGACTATATGTAAACATCTTTTTTTTTAGTAAAATATCTTACTCAGGTCAGTATTAAATAAAAAATAACATGCATTTTGTATGATCCCCCTTATTTTGGTAAAATAATTAACATTTTGCAGATTCTGCAAGGTGTATGTAAACTTTTGACTTCAACTGTAGATGTGGAGAAATTCAGCACTGCATTACTTGCTCACCAATGGATCCTCTGCAGTGAATGGGTGCCATCAGAATGAGAGTTCAAACAGCTGATAAAAACATCACAATAATCCAAAAGTAACCCACACCACTCCAGTCCATCAATTAACATCTTGTAAAGTGAAAAGTGAGTGTTTATTAAAAAAAAAGAAAAGCGTTTTAACTTTAAACTGTTACCAAAATACTAGTCGATAATCCATATTAGAGATTCTACTAGTGAAAAGGTCCATCCTCTGTTGTCCTTTCACATCAAAATCCACTGACATACTTGTTTTAAACTGTTTTTGACTGTTCACTTGCTTCATCTGTACATATTTCTCTCCTGATTCATTGATAGAAATTAATATTTTTCTCCTGATTTGAAGGTAAAAACATTCTCATGAAGGATTTGTTTTGCTTCACAAGATATTAACTGGTGGACTTGAGTCGTGTTTTTATCATCTGTTTGGACTCTCATTCTCACGGCACCCATTCACTGCAGAGGATTTATTGGTGAACAAGTGATGTAATGCTAAATTTCTCAAAATCTGTTCAGATTAAGAAACAAACTCATCTACATCTTAAATGGCCTGAGGGTGAGTAAATTGTCAGTAGATGTTCATTTTTGTGTGAACTGTTCTTTTAAGAGAACAGAGAGAGCCTGCATTTTACCTTGAGCTCCTCTGTAATATGCTGACGCAATGCATTTGAACTTTTCCTGACCAGCAGTGTCCCATCTGCAAATATTGTAATGTGCAAAAACAAATATGAAAGACATGAACTTTTTAAATGAACAGACATGTTATTTACATCTTTCAGAAATAACTACTCACATTTGAAGAGAAAAGGGCAACCCAGACATCTCAAATCTCTCAATCTCAAAGTCAACACCTATAGTTGCCTTGTAGTCTCTCTCGAACACATCTTTACAGAAGCTATGATATACAAGAACATAATAAAAGTTTAACGTCCACTGAAAACACAACATGTATAATTTAAATAAACCTTGTGTATATACTTTACCGATTTATTAAGCATGTCTTTCCCACATTGAGATCTCCAACCACTACTGCTTTTGACATCTTAAGCCTGTCATACCTAGAAAATAATATAAATATAATTATATAATAAATCTCTCTCTCTACCTATGGGCCATTCTACAGAATTGGTGCAAACTGCTGTCCCACAACCAAAAAACATTTAAAAAGCATTTAAGTATTCAAATCTTAGATGTTTACTAAGATCATTTTATTGTCTATTGAAACCCACGATAATATTTAAAATGTCAGTAAGCTTAATATATATAAAATCTTCATTTAGTGTGGGAGGTGGCTGTCCTAAACTCTAAACCCTAACTCCTAAATTGCAACTTATGAAAAAATATTGAAATGATTTTTAAAAAGTTAAGGAAAAAAAAAAAATAATAATAATAAAAAAAATCTCTCTCTCTCTCTCTCTATATATATATATATTTAAAATTTTCTTTGTAAATTATGAAATTTTATGTAAAAAATAAATAAATAAATGTGTCCCGCATTTTCATGTCGCTACCAAAACAATGTTTTAGTTTTAGTCCATTGGCTGAAACTGATTTTAAGGAAATATTTGTGTATCACTCTCTTTTATAGTAAGTGAGTAGATAGTAGATAGGCGCTATCATTTTGAGGTAAATGTGTTCAAATGTGTTCAAAAACACACTTTTTTTATTCCATAACATTTCATTTGTATGCATACAACTGTTTAGAACTGTGCTAGCTAGCCATGTGCTGATTAGAATCTTTGAGCTAGCTTCAAAAGTATCTAAAATTGTCACTGACAGTGACATCTTTGTTTTTGTACGGTAATTATCATTACCGTAACAATCAAGACTGAAACATGTCTTCATTGTTTCTTAGTTCATTCATTGTTATTTTGCCTCTTTATTTTTAAATTCTGTAATGTGATGTGGTTGCTACTAAAACATTACTGTCAATACTAAAAATGTGCTGTCAAAAATATATATATTTAAGATGTTATAATGAGTTTGGTTCAGTGTATATTCAAACTAATGAATCATTATGTTTGAAATCAGTATGATCAACTTTTTGCCTTTTACAAAGACAAACTGAATTCAAAATACAGCAAATGTCATAAATTACACTTGAAATATTGTTAAAGGGGGGTACAATGGTGTTTGGTGTATTCAGAGTTGTTTACAGTGTTAAAGAGTTGGATTCTCATACTAAACATGGCCAAAGTTAAATTAATTTGGACGAACGATGGAGAATTTCTGTGCTGAAAATCTTACTTCTGGGTTGGTACAAGTTTCGGCGTTTTTTTTCCGATTGTGGCTTTAATGACATAGATGATGGTGGAACTCCTTATATGAGCATTTTTCCTGGAAAAAAGCGCGCTCGCGCACACGTCGACTAGAGCAAGAGAAAGAGCGCTCCCATAACGCGCTTCATTTGGCTGCATTGCTGCAAGGGATTCACTCGCGAAGAATGTCTCTAAAGAAGTGTGGTTTTGGTTGTAAGGCAAAGATAACTTTGCTCAGCTTCCCGAAGAACCCAACGTTGCGTGAACAGTGGATGCAGTTCCTTTTTCCGGGGCAGCAATGGAGTTTTGCAAGTTTGTTTGTTGGCGAGCATTTCCTATACAAAGCCCAGTTCGATGCTGGATTTTCACATTATTTGATACTGAAAGATGGAGCGGTCCCAGCTATAAAAGATCCCAGTCATGATTCAGAACTGCAGATGGTAAGTGAAACGGCATCAAATGTCTGTGTTTTATTGGCAATCTAAGCACGAGTGCTCGTCGAATTTAGCTCCGCCTGCGGCGAGCCACCAGAAGCTTGGCTTTTTCTGGAGAGAATTGTATATTTCTTTTATAAATATGATAAAACGAAAGACTTTTTGGAGATATTAAGGATGCAGTATTACTCTATAGGTACTCAAGATTAACATGAGATTAGGTGAAACTGTGTATGTTATGTACCCTTTAAATTTGTAATTGTTATTGATTTACCTCTGAAAACTTTGTAAGAAATAGAAAAAAATATATTTACACAGAGGACCTTAACAGGTCAATTTAACCCTTCTTATGAAATTATAATTACTGTGTTTCAGTAGTGACAAATTTGGGGAGAGGAGAAATATTCCAAAAGTTTCTGAAAAACAATATGAGAAATAGCTTCACAATTACTAGAAATGTGTGTGTGTGTGTGTGTGTGTGTGTGTGTGTGTGTGTGTGTGTGTGAGATCCTGGACCACAAAACCAGTCATAAGTTGCTGGGGTATATTTGTAGCAATAGCCAAAAATGTATGCCAAAATCATTAGGATATTAAGTAAAGATCATGTTCCATGAAGATATTTTGTACATTTCCTACTGTAAATATATCAAAATTTAATTTTTGATTAGTAATATGCATTGCTCATTTTCGACCCCAGAGGGTTAAAGGTGATTTCCTCAATATTCTTATTTTTTTGCACCCTCAGATTCTAGATTTTATAATAGTTGTATCTCTGCCAAATATTGTCCTATGTCCTAGCAAACCATACATCAACTGAAAGCTTATATATTCAGCTTTCAGATGGTGTATAAATCTCAATTTCCAAAAATTTACCCAGAGTCACATATATACAACACACACATTTGTATACCAACCCTTGCTGACGTGCTGCCCGGTCTTGGCAAGCCATCTTGGCTTTTGTATTCCAATCATCCTTCATCTGTAGGCAGGCTTGTGGATTATAACACTACAGAACAACAGAATAGAATTAATAAACTCTTCTTATCATAAACAACAAGTGAGTAAAAACAGTAGTTTTGTCTAGTTTGTTGCGATGTTGTCTGCTACAACACTTTGCATTTTGGAATCATTCACAATAAGGCCATGAATGAGCATTAAGAAAGTAAACAGGGTACACTTGCCCTTAATATGACCCCACTACTGAGAAAACTAGTACAGGAAGCAGCTGTGGGAAGCCTTATTATTTGAGCAGAATTAGCTGCAGTCCTGTGATTCTGATGGATCCATCTATGGATGTCACACATTCTCAATATACTAATCTGATGTGCTTGCTACAGTTTACTGATCGCTTGCTGAATTTCCTTTTCAGTATGAACCATCCTTTATGATTTTAACCTTTTCAAATGAAGAATGAGCTATTCCGTTAAAGTACCTGTAAATAATTGACATAAAGTGATGTTAGACTGTGTACCTTTGGAAATGTCGATATGATCCTGTCTCTACTGACAGGTGGGCTGAAATTCATTGTCTTGTCAGCAGGTTGTCCAGGGAAACTCCTTTGAAAGACACACACTGTCAGCACAACCAGATAATTTGCTGTATGTTTACCCTGTACATTTACATCAACCTGAACTACTTTATATAACTTAGCATACTTTATATATAGTAAGTGTATACTATATATCCAGCTAAGCCATAATAACTTTAAAAATGTATATATATAGACACCCTAGTAATGTTTTGTTAGTGTCCTTGACTTCATATAGAAGGTTATATAATATATTTATAGTTAAATAAGTTAATTCCTCTATAAACACTAAGTAACCAGAGCTGCATTTTTTGCACTGGAATGGCAACACGACATAGCGCTATAACGGCGCAGTTAGTACTCTACCAATTAAAAATCCTTTAGAAACACTGCTAACCGTCGTTTTAGCTCATTAAGACCTGCTGAGACGGTATAAAATAAATAGGTGTCGTTTACTCACGGATATTCCTGTAGCGCAGTCTAATTCCTGCCGAATGCGTACTGACTCTCTGCATCAAATCCTAGAGTCATCGCCATAGCAACCACGAGCCGGAACCCGCAGTCACGTGGTGCAGGAGATACACTGCGAGATATTTCATGGCTGCTGGCAAACCTACGTAAATATTTCACGGTAAATCCTGAGGCTTATAATAGACGCACTAAAGTTATGTCAAACTTCTTTTTACGGTAGTTTTTTTTTCTTCCTAAAACATAAAATAAGAGGATGTCTTCCACTTTGTGTGGGAGAAATTACACTACTATCTTGTATAATGGCGCAATATATACTGGAAATATTGGAAATAAACAGAAATACATTAAAAGTACTCTAAAAATGTCAGTTTGAGTCTGGGAGTGTGGCCAAACTGTCGACTGATTACAAAGTACATGAAGAAAATTCTAGTTGGTACTGTTAGGTTATACATTTACTTATTGTAGGGCCTATTCTGACTACTTTTTGATTACTTTTAGATTACTTTTGACCTATCACAGATTTCATTAGGAATTTTGTACCCAGCTGACATTCATTTCCTTATTATCATCAACATGAAGTGAATTTGCTGGATGCAGAAGAGAAGAAATTGTTGAATAAAGTCGTTATTTTTGTTTCCTTTGTACACAAAAAAGTATTCTCAGCTTCACATGGGCTATTTCATCAATGTCCTTTCTACCTTTCTAGGCACTGAAAGTGTCATTTGCGTTTCTGTCCATGGAGGGTCAGAGAGCTCTCGGATTTCATCAAAAATATCTTAATTTGTGTTCTGAAGATGAACGGTCTTATGAAAGGTCTGATGTGTTTGGAGCGACATGAGGGTGAGTAATTAATGACAGAATTTTCGTTTTTGGGTGAACCATCCTTTTAAGTGTCTATTAAGCTTATTAAGTAAATCGTAAAAAAAAAATGCAAACATAAAGAACAAATAAAATACTTCTAAAATAAAAACAATACTTCTACACCTGCATGACAGTGAGACAATTACTGGACATGGAAGAACTGTAAAAATGTCAATATGTTGGTACGTTATTGAAACATTAATTATTATTTAATTAATTAACTATTATTAATATGTATTTTTTTTAATTATAAATGCAACTCTTTATGGAAATAAATGTTGTGGTGTTGCATAAGTTGTTGAAACAATGCCACAACAATTGCACAATATAATTCAGGGGTCACCAGACTAGGGCCTTGGAGGGTATTGGTCCTGTAGAGTATAGTTACACATCTTCCGACATGGCTGTTTGAGAAATAAAATCCTACACACTGCATCAGTTAGGGTTAAAAAAATTGCTGCTAAACACAATACATGTTAATTTATACGTTTTTTTTTTTTTTTTTTAAATCCAGACAGAAACTGGATTTATAAGCAGTTCTTATCCACCATTTTGTTCCCTTAAGAGTGGGCGTGGCCATTCGTAAATTTTATGGGTGTGGCTTCCGGTCTCATCCGCCTCCAGCTATTTTTAGCTGTACAAAACAGCTTGTTTTGCTGCTTGATATTGCAAATTGGTGTGTGTTATCATATTGTTTTAATGTATTATCTTAATTATGAGCGCACTGGTTTGTAGTGCAAACAGTTTTACTGTTTACTGCACGTTGTTATTCTTCTCGTTATTTCCCTATAGCGGCTAATGAACTGGAAGTCTCACCCATAGGCTTACATTCACATTGAAGAAAAAGGTGGAAATCAGGAATCTCCAACCTGGAACCTTCAGTTCCAAGCCTGCTCCAATACACCTGTCTGTAATTATCATGTATAATGAACATCTTGATTTGCTGGTTCACGGTTTGGAGCTGAAGGATGGTAGCTCTTCAGAAGCTAGGTTAGCTTATATATTTATATATTTGACCTTAAGCTTTGACCTGGTAGTGTGCATTACCTTGAATGACCGCAGGGTGGCAGCACATCACTTCTAACGGCTTTTGGGAAGCGAGAGTGCTGTGTCATGCCAAGCAAGTTAGATTGTGCTCTTCATGCATGGTGCTTAAGGGATGATTTTCACCTGAAGAGATCTTCCTTAGTAACAACTTTTGTTTTCACGTCATTTAAACACAAAGACTGATTTTTGCACTATATGATCTAGATGAGCTGCACCAGTGTCATTAGGACAGGGAACAGCCCTGTTAATAGGCGTTAAAGGACAAAGGTGACTAGATTGAATACCTCAGTCTGGCCTTGGGTCTTATTCCATTTCACATTCATCAATAATGATGGACAGTTTGGAAGTATGTGAAGCTAAATTGATTTTTTTAAATTGATCTGTGTTCTGGCTGTGATATGAATTATGATGTATTTTCAGAAAAGGGTTTGGTTTGAAATTACATTTTTAAGTTTCTAATGCTCATCAAGGCTGAGTTTATTATTTGATCAAAAAATATAGAAACAAATGAAATAACGTGAAATATTATGTAAAATAATGTTCTTCTTTTACATCAAATATAATATACAGTTATACAGTTTATTTATTTATGTGATCAAAGCTGAATTTTTCAGCATCATTACTCCAGTCTTCAGTGTCACATGTTCCTTCAGAAATCATTCTATGCTGATATGCTGATTTATTATCAAGTGCTGGAAACAGTTGTGCTGCTTAATATTTTTTTGGAACCTGTGATGCTTTTTTCATGATTCATTGAATACAAAGGTAAAAAAAACAGCATTTATTTCAAATATAATTTTTTCTAAAAATAAAAATCTAAAAACACAACTGTTCAAAAGGATTGGGGTCAGTAATTTTTTCCCTTCTTTTTTTTTTTTTTGAAAGAAATTATTACTTTTATTCAGCAAGGATGTGTTAAATTGCTAAAAAGTGATATCAAACACGTTCTATTTTGAATAAATGCTTTTCTTTTAAACTTTTTTATTCATCAAGAAAAAAGTATCAAAGGTTCCAAAAAATTATTTGGTAGCACAACTGTTGCCAACATTAATAAGTCTAATAATAAATCAGCATATTATAATGATTTCTGAAGGATCATGTGACACTGAAGACTGGAGTAAGGGTGGCTGATAAAAATTCAGCTTTACACAGGAAAAAATAAATAAATAAATATATATATATATATATATATATATATATATGGCCAAAAGAGAGAGAATATTTGTATTCTCACAACATTTCATGTGTGATTACTCTTATTAATTATAGTGGCATACATTTTAAACCCAATACTCCAAAGAAAATGCATTCAATACAGATAATATATTAAAAAATAATATATTATACTAAATATATTAAATATATACCTGATTTTATGTTTGTGTATGTGAGTTGAAAAAAAAAAAAAAAAATATATATATATATATATATATATATATTTCAGGATTCTTTGATGAATAACAAGTTAAAAAGAACAGCATTTATTCAACATATAAATATTTTTCTAACAATGTAAATCTATGCTATCCCTTTTTATTAATTTAACACATCCTTGGTGAATAAAAGTATTCATTTCTTTCAATAAAAGAAAGAATAAAAATTGACTGACCCCACACTTTTGAACAGTAGTGTATATCATCAGAAAACCTTTTTATTTTAAATAAATGCTGTTCTTTTTAAACCTTTTATTGATCAAAAAATCCTGAAAAAAAGTATCACAGGTTCCAAAAGGTTAAGCAGCGCATCTGTTTCCAGCACTGATAATAAATCAGCATATTAGAATGATTTTTGAAGTATCATGTGACATGATATGATTCTGGAAATTCAACTTAAATTACAGATATAAGTACAATTTTATATTAATATAGAAAAACATTGATTTACATCATAATAATATGTCACAATATTACTTTTTTTTTTTTTTCTGTATTTTTGATCCAGTGAAAAAAAGCCTTGATAAGCATAAGAAACTTCATTAAAACATTAAATGAGAGGGTGTGTCTGAACCTTTGACTGGTGGTGTGTATGTATATATATATATATATATATATATATATATATATATATATATAAAAGAGGAATAAAAAATACACTTATTTATTTTAACAATTACAATTTAAAAATATTTTAAAAATTACATTTTTTTAAATTATTTTTAATAAATTATTTTTTTAATTATTTTACTTTTTTTTACTTTTTTAATTAAATTACTTTTTTTAAATATATAAATATATTTTTATGCTTTTCAGTCATATTTATACACAGCGCTAGCTGGATTGCTATGCTGTCATCATTTAGGCTGATTTTAATCCATTTTTCAATTTATTTATTTGTATTAAGATAAAAAAATACTACATTTCAGTAAGGGAATTTTTATTTATTTATTTATTTATTTATTTATTTATTTATTTGCTTTTAGAACAAGACCAAAATATATATATAAGAAATAAAGAAAGTAATACTGAAAAATAATTACAAATAATAACAATATGTGACCCTGGACCACAAAACCAGACATAAGGGTTGATTTTTTTTTTTTTTTTTTTAACATTTACATCTGTCGTCTGAAAGCTAAATAAACTTTCCATTGATTAATGGTTTGTTAGGATAGGGCAATGTTTGGCTGAGATACAACTGTTTGAAAATCTGGAATCTGAGGCTGCAAAAAAAAATTTATATTGAGAAAATCGCCTTTAAAGTTGTCCAAATGAAGTTCTTAGCAATGCATATTACAAATCAAAAATTAAGTTTTGATATATTTATGGTATCTTCATGGAACATGATCTTTACTGAATATCCTAATGATTTCTGGCATAAAAGAAAAATCACTAATTTTGACCCATACAATGTATTTTTGGCTATTGCTACAAATAAACCCATGCTGCTGGTTTTGTGGTCCACGGTCACATAAAATTAAGTAAATAAAAAGATTATAAAGGAGAGGGGAGGAAAAAGCAAACAATAAAAATAAATAAAGAGAATCTAATTTGAAAAATCATTGAGAATGATTAACAGAAATCACATCCAGATGTATTGGAGTAATGAGAATACAACTGTCATGGCGATAACGCCAGAATGCAAAACAAAACAAAAAGAGGCTTTGTTTTCTTTATGCAAAATATAGTGTGAGCTTTGTAAAATGTGTGATGTGACCTGGCTGAAGTTCACCCAACCATCTTATATCAGAGTGACACATCACATTTGTCCCTGTGAACGATTTGGACTCTGAATCCAATTTGTTGTCAAGACTCCAAAGCTTAAAACCGCTGTTTACCATTCTGAAGAATGAGATTAAATTGAGTGCCTTCCTCCCCAGTCTCTGCGACGTGTCCTTCCCTGCTGCTCATGACAGTCACAAGGTCTTCCGTTGGTCGGCCCTCCTGCTTGGCGCTGCTGTAGCATTCATCTGTTTATTTCTGTTTTTCAGAACAAATGTACTCTTTCAATAATCTAGAGTCACAGTGGTCACAGCTGTGGCATAAACCACTACATACTACAGTCTCAATGGGACAGAAGTTTTCTTTTGAGTGATGGACACATCATTTCCCCCTGTCAAATGTGTGATTACACCGATGTCATGTACTGTACCCTTTTTTTTTTTTTTCATCAGCCCTGCATGTAAAATTCAAAGGGCATTGGGGCCACGCTCAGGGAACTCCAGAGTCTCACAAGAGTGAAAACTTCCCACATAACTCATTAACACCCACAATGGTGAGAGAAATATAATTTGTGTTTTGTTCCAGACAAAGCAAGTGTTGAAGACAGTTGAATACAGAAATATAAATGTGTAGGCTAAACCTGTCCTGACAGAATAGGTTCATATTCAGAATACTTAAAAGATTAGTTCACTTCCAGAATAAACATTTCCTGATAATTTACTCACCCCAGTCATCTAAGATGTTCATGTCTTTCTTTCTTAAATTGAAAAAAATTACGTTTTTTGAGGAAAACATTTCAGGACTTCATTGGGTTTCAGTGATTGAAGGTCCAAATTGCCGTTTTAATGCAGCTTCAAAGAGCTCTACAGATCCCAGCCGAGGAATAAGGGTCTTATCTAGCAAAACAATCTGTCATTTTCTAAATAAAATGAAAATGTATATACTTTTTCGCATTACGTAATCATATCACGTGCGGTTAGTTTTTCATCTGTGTACTTTGGTTCAAAAAGGTAGGACAGGGCATCTCATTTTCCCCTCTAACTTCAAAATCCCCTGACATCGTTGTTTTATCTTTTTTTTAAAGGGTGTTTGACTTTCTTTGCGTGTTCGCTTTGTAAACACTGGGTTGGGTCTTCCGCCTAAGCCATGCGTGAACTTTCCACCATGACAATGTCATGTATGAAGTTGAGCAAGTGCAAGACAACCATTTGTGGTTAAAAAGTATATAAATGTTTTTTTTTTTTTTTTTTTTTTTGAAAATTACTGATCATTTTGCAAAATAAGACCTTTATTCATCAGCTGGATTGTGTAGAGCCCTTTGAAAATCCTGGAATGTTTTCCTCAAAAACCTTAACTTTTTTTTCGACTGAAGAAAGAAGCATTTTACATTTATTCTTTATTCGTGAATTTATGTTCAGCTGTTCTTTTTAAAAGTTAACTATTTTTTAATCAGTCATCTAAGCTCAGTAAATACTGCTCGCAGACACAAAGATTTACTTTAAATTTACTTTTATTAAACTGATTATTCACTAAAAACTCAAACACTCATGTTTTCATGCTATTTTAAGTCTTTTTTAACTAGGCTTCCCATTAACACCATTATATTGTTCATTCAATTTCGCTGGATGACTGCAGACTTGGCAACACTGATGTGCACAAACACAAGAGGTGGAATTTATCATATGAACCAATCACAGCCGATCATAACCAGTCATATCCAATCATATCGCGATGGAGGCATTGCATCCTCTCACTTGACTTTTCCACGTTCATCAAAACCTAATGGGCTCAGGGAAGGCGAGAGAGACGCGGACTCCCGCTGTAACTTTACCTGCTGGTATTGCTGTTGGAAAGATTTTCTTTAGAAAAACAAGAGATTTATACATGTTTTGATATTATATTTAGTAATATTGGCAGGAGGCACTGCCTCCCTTGCATTCTTAGAGGAAATGCCCCTGATATATTTTATAAAAAAATATAAATATATATTTATATATATACACACATACATACAGTATCTCACAGAAGTGAGTACACCCCTCACATTTTTGTAAATATTTTATTAAATCTTTTCATGTGACAACACTTTGCTAATGTAAAGTAATGTAATGTAAAGTAGTGAGTGTGCAGCTTGTGTAACAGTGTAAATTTGCTGTCCCCTCAAAATAACTCAACACACAGCCATTAATGTCTAAACTGCTGGCCACAAAAATGAGTACACCCCTAAATGAAAATGTCCAAATTGGGCCCAATTAGCCATTTTCTCTCCCCGGTGTCATGTGACTTGTTAGTGTTACAAGGTCTCAGGTGTGACTGGGGAGCAGGTGTGTTAAATTTAATGTTAACGCTCTCAATCTCTGGTCACTGGAAGATCAACATGGCACCTCATGGCAAAGAACTCTCTTAAGGATCTGATTTGGGAAATAGATGTATGAGTGCTGCCAGCATTGCTGCAGAGGTTGAAGGGGTGGGAGGTCAGCCTGTCAGTGCTCAGACCATAGGCCGCACACTGCATCAAATTGGTCTTCATGGCTGTTGTCCCAGAAGGAAGCCTCTTCTAAAGATGATGCACAAGAAAGCCTGCAAACAGTTTGCTGAAGACAAGCAGACTAAGGACATGGATTACTGGAACCATGTCCTGTGGTCTGATGAGACCAAGATAAACTTATTTAGTTCAGATGGTGTCAAGCGTGTGTGGCGGCAACCAGGTGAGGAGTACAAAGACAAAATGTGTCTTGCCTACAGTCAAGCATGGTAGTGGGAGTGTCATGGTCTGGGGTTGCATGAGTGCTGCCGGCACTCTGGAGCTACAGTTCATTTAGGGAACCATGAATGCCAACATGTACTGTGACATACTGAAGCAGAGCATGATCCCCTCCCTTCGGAGACTGAGCCGTAGGGCAGTATTCCAACATGATAACGAACCCAAACACACCTCCAAGATGACCAGTGCCTTGCTAAAGAATTTGAGGGTAAAGGTGATGGACTGGCCAAGCATGTCTCCAGACCTAAACCCTATTAAGCATCTGTGGGGCATCCTCAAAAGGAAGGTGGAGGAGCACTCTAACATCCACCATAAGTTCTCTAACATCCACCAGCTCCGTGATGTCATCTTGGAGGAGTGGAAGAGGACTCCAGTGGCAACCTTTGAAGCTCTGGTGAACTCCATGCCCAAGAAGGTTAAGGCAGTGCTGGAAAATAATGGTGGCCACACAAAATATTGACACTTTGGGCACAATTTGGACATTTTCACTTAGGGGTGTACTCGACCAGCGGTTTAGGCATTAATGGCTGTGTGTTGAATTATTTTGAGGGGAGAGCAAATTTACACTGTTATACAAGCTGTACACTCTCTACTTTACATTGTAGCAAAGTGTCATTTCTTCAGTGTTGTCACATGAAAACATATAATATAATATAATATTTACAAAAATGTGATGTCCTCTTCACTATTTCTACAAAAGATGAAATGCTTATTTGTAAATATTTAAGATCTTTTTTTCTGACAGTTTAGATACATAATGAGTACATAGTGGTCAGGAAAAAACATTAGTGATAAAATGGAGGAGGTGGCACCCACACATGATATAATAGCTGTGAATATCTTGAACAGATTAATTCAAAAGGCTTCCTTGGTACATAAACCTTTATTTTGTCAGTTCTGTAGGCTGTTTTGTCCTGGTTCTCTAGAATTACTGGCGTGATAAACAATGGGCTGTGTTAGTAATGACAACAATAAAGGGTCATCAGGGTTTGGCTACTAATTGGTCCATTATGCCAGATCATTCCAGCCTCTCTTTCTCCCTCATCTTCTCTTCCGTCCATCTCTCACTCTCACAATTCTTTTTACTTCAAACCCTCTGCAGACATAAATCAATTGAAGAATAATTTAATTGCACATTTAATTAGCATGTTAATTGCTGTGGTGCAATGCACCATAAATAAAAGCAGCGTTGAGCTTCTACTGTTGTTCGAGTGGACTGAAGACAGACTAAGAAGACATTTCCTTGAATCCGATGTCCAGGGACAATTAGGCAGGAAGAAACAATTTCCTCATGGATTACATGCAGTGCATCAGCCTGCGGCATATGCCATTGGATTTGAGTGACAGCACTCAATACATGTGTGCAAATGATTTATCATGGAGGCAATGTAGTATACTTAGCTGCCCCAAGTTTTTGCCTTTAACATTTATTGAGGCTGATAATGCTGTGAAAACATGCATATATTGGAATGTGTATCGGTGACCATATTTATGGTCTTGCATTAGTGGTCAATGTTGGAAGCAAACATCAGAGAATATATTTTCAAGTAGACAGTGCAATGTTATAACAGTATTAAATCTGTTACTGTAAAGTTACTGTTAGATTGCATTGCCTGTATATGTGGAAAAATTGTCAAACACAAGCAATTATAGATAACTTTGATGACAAAGATTTGCTAAAGCCTCACTCACCCCAACACAAGAAACAAACCTGCAGCACAAACATTTGCATAATTCTTTTTATTCACTATTATTGTTCTGTTATACTTTATTATTTGTTTCTTTGTTTCTTTTTTTGGTGGACATCCTGTAAAATCAATCCTGAAGCCCTTGTTTGGGTTTGTTGTACATCGTCATAGCTGAGCAGAAGGAGGATTGGAGCGGGATGGACCCTTTTAATCTGTCAATCAGCCCTACATCTTAAAAAGTGATTTCATTTTTTTTTTTTTTATTTCATTGTCTCACAAAGTGTACCTCACATAGTATTTACACAAACAGCGGACAGCGTCCAGTCAAAATGACACCAGAATAGAAAGATTCTGCTCTTTTATAGATTTTCTTTTCTCTCTCCTTTTTCTCGTTTTCTGATTCAGACAAAATCTGAGGAGTGAATCCTCTTTTAATGTTTTCGTGCTTGTTTTTTGAGTTTAGGTTGTGCATGGACATAAAATGACTCTTTCTGCACATAAAACTCTTTTCAATAAATACCTCGCAGGAAACAACTGTACAATCGTACACAGTGTTTGACTTTGATATATTTTTTGGAGCATGTTAGTAAAACTAAAAATATAAGAAAGCAAATCAAACTATAATTTATCAAAAACCCAAAGTAACAAATTCATGCATATTTAATGTTACAATATATATATACTTTTTTTGTCCATAAAAACCGAAAAAGTAACATGATTGACGGGCCTCTTTTTATTTACATTGATATTGGCACTGTTTATTTTTCTTTGAATCTGGAATGAACGTTATGAAACACTTAATGCTCACGTCAGTGTAACACTCTCATGGAAAGAAGGACGCTTGCTCTAAAAACTCTGGATTACATCCTATTTTAGGCAAAAGGAAAACAGAATAAAAAGAAACAAGAAAATAGATTGATTCCTAGGGGTCAGACAGACAAAAATAAACTACAGCGTGAGTGTGAGTAGAAAAGCCATTTGACTCCATATTCAGACAACGGCAGTTTTCACCTTTGGAGCAAAACCAAATGACATCGTTATTTTTTTGTTGTTGTTGTCATTGTTTTTCTTTCTCTCAGGATACATTTGCACTCCCATATACAATTATATTTTCATATAAACTCTTTATATCATCTCCGAAAGCAGCGGTACTTAAATCAGGCAAATCAAAGACCCTATAAAGAAAGACAAAACTTAAAGGAACAGTTCACCTAAATTACAATTTTATCTTTTACTCACCCTCATGTCACTTTAAATCTGTATAACTTTATTTCTTCTGTGGAGTGCAAAATGAGATGTTTAGCAGAATGTCCATGCTGCTGTTAAGCGCCTGTAATCCATATAATCTATTTCCAAAGTCACACATCTTCTCACAAAGTTCACATATCTCCAAATATGACACATCAAGACGTGTCAAGACATTGTGTATCTTAACCATTGCAATGCACAAATAGCTTAATCCACCTTATTTTTTGCCGTAAGAGTCTGCACGGCCATTTGAGTCTGGTTTCCAGTCTGATCCCCATCCAGCTATTTTTAGCTTGTTTTGCTGCTTGATATTGCAAATTGGTATGTCTTACTATGTTTTTTTAATGTGTTATCTTAATTATGGTCACACTGGTTCATAGTGCAGTTTTGCAGTTTACTGCACATTGTTTTTCTTCTCATAACTTCCCTATAGCAGCTAATGAACCGAAAATCTCACCCATAGGCTTACTTCCACATTGAAGAATAAGGTAGAAAAGACTTAATAATATTGTTGAGGGACAGTGTGCTATTGATTTTCTAAGCCATCAGAATTACAACCTCCCTTGGTGGATGAAAAACTGGGCCAAAAATAGTTGATTTTGGACTAATTGAGGAACCTGGGGGACCAGAACCTCATAGAGACGTTGGGTTGGACTCTTTTGACAGTTAGAAACTATAAATCATTGCCTTAAACTATAAACTTCTACTAGCAATCACATAACAACAACAATAGAATAATGGAGACAATTTTTTACACAGAAAAACAGTCAATTTTTCTTCAAATGACAAAAAAAAATAGGGCCTGTCCCAATACCCATACTTGCGGTCTTTGCACTTGACCACTTACATGTTTCCTGTATTTGACCCAAGTGGGTGTGCAAACCACAAGTGTCTGTAGAACTTTTGACACACAACATAGTGTCATTAAAATACAAGTAACTTTTTTTAACAGAGCTTTAGTTACACATTTTTATTTTCAATACTTTGCACATTTAAAATAAACACATCCATATCTGTTCAGTATGTAACAGGCAACACAATTTGTCCATTGTCGTGCCTCAAATGACGTGATAAAAAGCAGTTTTTCTACCAAATTAAATGTAATATCAAAATTATGTAGCTCAAACTGGAAAGTTTTTCTTTTTTCTCAATATTTTTAGGAGTTTTATGTCAATTTTGTGAATTCTTGATAGGGTTCAAAAAGTGTGAAACATTTCTTGCAAATTTCCAAGAAAAATCTTTTCAAAAGTTTCAAAAATTTTTCCTAAAGTTTCCAAAAAATCTGAATTCTTTCCCCTTTCCCCTAAAAATCCCCTTTACAACCCTAGTTCTTGAATAGTGGGATATGTTTGACCCCAAATACTGCTCTGAAGTGATATTAAAGACAGTGTGCATGTAGTGCATCAAGGGGAGCTTTGGCATTTTTCTGACCTGCGTCAGTCTTTCGCACTTAATTCCTGTGACATGCACACACTCTCTAGTGACCAAGACCACACGTGTGGGTATTGGGACAGACCCAAAGACTCATTCTTTTCTTCCCTTGAAAAAAAAGTAGACTTAATTCGTATTTAGAAGATATAAGCAGTCAAAACCTGCAGTCTCTGACTTCTGTGAATATGGATGAATGATTTTTGATCACCCTGCACTTCAGCTTCTCATCAAACTTTATGTCTAATCAAATAAAATATAAAATCTGTTCACAGAATTTGTATTTTCGTAGTGAGCTATGTAGGGAATAGGGAACAATCCAGACATTGTAAATATGCATTCTGTTGGGAAGAATGAAGTATGGTTTCGCGTACCAGTCTGCTCCGGTCTAGAGAGACGATAGCATATAGTGGATCATATGCGCAAGAATTCTGCACAGAATGCTATATTTTATAACGATATGGATGAGATTGTGGCTGTCATACGCTGTCGAATGCAGCTTTACAGAGCTCAATGGCTCTGGATCAAGCTGTGATAAAAACAAAACGCCGTTGGCTATTTTAAAAAAAAGGTCTTCGCGTTTTAGTTGAAATTACGGCAACACATAGAATAATGCTGCGTGTTTCTAAGCACTTCAGTGGACCTTTAATAATATGTGCACAAATAAAATGTTAAGTTACTGTTATGGTGTTTTTACCATTCACTTTCACTGTATGTAAAAGAGAAGAACAAGCTGCTAAACATCTCCATTTGTGTTCCACAGATAAAGTAAATCATTCAGGTTTGGAATGACATGAGCAAATGAGTACATTTTCGGGTGAACTATCCCTTTCATGGACGTTAAGGAATTCCTGTTGTTTGTCAGGGAAGAGAGGAGCAGGCAGATCTGTTTCCAGTGTTTCCATGTCAAACATGTGCTTGACAGCTGATCCCAAAGTCCGTTGTGTGTGAACAAACGTAACAATGGTGTATGTGAGTGTGTGTGTGTGTCTACATACTCATATGTTCAGTGCAAACACATTTATACCAACCTTGTAAAATCCTCTTTGACCTTTAAGTTTTTGACATTGATAAACCTAGCAGGATGGCAGCATGTAGCCCTTTCTTCTGGGCCTCATATGAGTTTCCTGTGTCAACAAGCGTTTTTTGAGGGCACTCAGATCGATCGACAGGCGGGCCTCGTCGTTCGCCAAGGGTTTTTTTTCGTATGCCGCGCCTGCCGCCCCTCTCCCCCGTCCCCTTGTCCTAGCACAGCCCAATGTACTTGAGATTGTTTTGGATGATCACGTCCGTCACCGCGTCAAACACAAACTGGATGTTGCTGGTGTCAGTGGCGCAAGTGAAGTGCGAGTAGATTTCCTTGGTCTCCTTGTTGCGGTTGAGGTCCTCAAACTGCCTTTGCACATACACAGCTGCCTCCTCGTAGGTGTTTTGCCCCTTGTAGTCGGCGAAGCAGACCGTCAGCGGAATACGCTTGATCTTCTCGGCCAGCAGGTCCTTCTTGTTGAGGAAGAGGATGAGCGAGGTATTGGTGAACCAGTTGTTGTTGCAGATGGAATCGAACAAACGCAGGCTCTCCGCCATACGGCTCTGTGAGGAAACCAAAGATAAGAAGTGGTTAGTTGAAGTGCTAAAAAGGGACCTGGCTCCTGCTGGAGCTGATGAAATCAGTGGCCTTTAACCTTGAAGAGAGCAAACAGGTTAACGTATTAAGTTCCCAGATCTAGACGATGGGCTGAAAGTCAGTGGAGATGACCCAGTGTGAGGACAACAAATCACTACAAGCTGGGACATTCATTGTTGTGGCAACAGGGGACAGACAATGTGCTTGAACTCTCACAGACTTGCTATTTAAATTCAAACAAGCCCCTAAACCTAAGTATTAAAATTCTCATCTCGCACTGTTTGTGCTACATGAGTGATACCTCAAATTTTGTGGCTTGTTGAGGGAAAAGTGTGCCATCAGAATTACAATTCTCCCTCAGCAGGCCATAAAACAGGCCAGAAATAGTTGGTGCGCAGCGAAAGAGGAACATGAGGGACAAAAAGCTCATAGAGATACTGGGTTGGTCTCTTTTGACAGGAAGCAAACATTTAGCAATGTTCCTTCAAGTGGATTCATCAATCAGTGAATCATTTATTTATTTCTCTTTCTCATATCGTTTCAGGTTTATCTATAGGTATTTTAATGCTATAGCTGCTTTTCCAAATAAAAACCGCAAAACAACGTTTACACGTATTCGTTTATGATATGTAATATTAAGAGGGTGGGGAGGTGGGGGATTCCCCGTTCTATATCTCTGCTTCGACTGAATTATTTTATTATTATTATTATTAATCACCAGTGAATATAACTCCCACCCAGGTGATACTACGACCATGCAAAATACAAATAATAATAATATATTTTAGAATAAGTTGCAAACAACAATAAAATAAAATAAAAAAATCTGATTTTATTATTTCCTCTTTTCCCCCTATTTGTTAATATTAAAATAAATAAATAAATAAAAACTTTTTTATACTTTTATATATTATAACGCGCCAAATGCGGTAGAACACATTATAATCAGTGATGCTGTCAGCACTGGACGCGAGCGGCGCGACAAAATACTGTAGAAGTCATTATAATGATGCTCCCTGCACTGGATTCGGCGCGGCACGTCAAATACCCGAAAGTAAACTGCCGCGTTCCATTTATGTGTACTCACACAAAATTCAAATGATATGTAAACAGTCGCTTTTGTCGCGTCCAGTGTTTAGACAGACTTTCACTTTAGATGTTGCGGCACAGGCAGCGCGACACGGCAGCTGTCTCGTCCGGTGTAGACAAGGTGTCTGTGTGTAAGCAAAGAAAAGACGATCAGTAGCCTATAAATAAATATAACGATCAGTATAGGCTACTAAACATCGCACGTCCTGCGATGTGACTATTGCGGATGAGCACATCGCGATATCGATGCTGAAACGATGTATCGTGCAGCCCTAACCTCTAGTGTTCATTTCTGTAGTGTACTGCAGTGATGTGTACTTTGGTATGTTTCACGTCTTGCGAAATACTTACATTTATGTACATTATGAACATTATGTATTTATTTTTCTTCAAGGTTTTGAAGCCTTTTTTCATTCTATCATTGTTTTGGTTTTGTACTTAAACTGTACATAAAATTTGAATGTTGACACATATCCTAATATACTTTATCTGCAACGCAGGATGATCAGCTGACCAGAGAACAGTCTTTCTGTAAACACTGAGTATGACTCAATCATCAGTCAATATTTAGCAACATAAACCAAGCCATAATAGGACCCACTGAAACTAATTGTCCCTTCCCTGTGAAGAATAAACGGTATAATAACCTTCTAAACAGAAATACGATTAAAATCCAAACACGACAAAATCCCAAAGAGAAACACCAAGCATAAGCAGCTCACAGAAACATGTCGATTTCAGCAAGCATCATATGGCCAAGCGAGGTTATTAACCTCTATTTCTCTAGCACTGCTGAGTTCCCTATCTAATTCAATTAGTCACCTGCCCATGTTCAATTACCTTGCTGTGTTTGCCAGGGTAATGCCCATAAAACAAAGGCAGAGGACAGGATGTAAATAACACCCGTGTAATGCGCAGAACCATTTCGCTGGCGACATTGGCTGAGCTTTTTACGATACCATCATCTGTCCAAGTAATGCATTTTAATCCCCTAAAATGGGCTTTCTGCAAATATTTCAATGGTTATAGTGTTTACCAAACATAATTTACTACATTATCTACTCTAGCTGCATGTCAGACTATAAGACCACAATTTAAGAAGGCGCATCACAGGATATATACGTGATAAGCAGTAAGCAGTTATCGATTATCCGATATACAGTGTGCAGCGTTTACCACATTTCGTGTAAGTGGTGTGTTTGCTTCCCTCCCACAGCAATGGCTGCAGGCACGTGGTTGGAACGAGCAGCTTGTGACCGAGGGAGGAATCTGATATGAAGACTGGGCCGCTGTTTGAAAGGTTACACAAAACATCATCGCGCTTTAAGCAAATCACAAGATCATCTACGAGAGAGTAAGAGTGGGTTTTACAGAGAAATGAAACAAATCAGTGAACTATGTGAAAATGATGATGGATGAAGAGTTGCTGTGATAAAAATAATGTAAAGACCTCATCAGTGAGGCTCTTTCAGAATTTTAGTCTCCTTTTGCCTTAGTGTAGCACTAGGGTTTTTTTTTTTTTGTTGTTGGTCCTGGAGCAACATTCCCATCAAGCAGAGGTTTATAGTTTAAGGTTGAACCCCAATGGTTTTTAGACTAAATGTCAAGGATCCTTAAATATGACGATTCCAACATAATGGATATCTTTTCCAAAAGATAAAGAGAGCTACATACATTCATGTATAAGTACTCATTTATACAGTACACTGAATGAAGTTTTTCATTCAGAAATTTCTAAATTTAACAAATATTTACAAAGAATGCAGTACCACGCTGAATTAAAGGTAAAATAGTTGAAGTGAAATAATATTTATAACAGTGTATAAGAAAACAATTTAGGCATGATAGCAAAATTTCCAAAAAGTAAATAATTATTTAATATAATTTGGTGTACAAACTGTTTTCAGATTGCCAGTAAATGTCACAGTTAATTACAAAAAAAAAAACAGCATGTAATACGCTGAATTAAATGTGACATTTTAAAGCAAAGAACTGAAATAGTATTTTCTTGGAAAATGTACTTCAGTACACTTTGTTTTAATTTATTTACTTTTTTTTTTCATTATATATATATAGTTTTTTGTCTTCTTTCAAACCAATGATAGAAGATAGTTTTTCTAGTTTTCAAATATTTGAGTAACATTTCTATAGCGCTTTTTACATCACAGTTTCAATAAAATCAATTCTTAATATTAAAAACTAAATGTACTCCAATAAACTTTGAAAGTACTAAAGCCATAGCAAACTATTTAAAAATGAAATTAATTCAATTTACTATATTTTGTCTTCTTTCAAACCAGCAATAGAAGTTTTAGTTTTCTAATATTTAATTCATATTTTAACACATTTCTATAGCGCTTTTCACAATAAAATTGAAATAAAATCAATTCTTACTGTTAAAAACTGAATTAAATGTGACATTTTAAAGCAAAAGACTGAAACAGTATTTTCTTTAGTAATTATTTTTTTACATATATCTTTTATCATATTTTCATTTCATATGTATAAACATGTACTAAAAGTTTTTTCTAGTTTTCTATTATTTAATTTGTATTTTAATTATTGCTATATTATTGCTATTAAAAGATTAATCGCATCCAAAATAAAAGTGTATTGTTCACGCAATACTATGTACTATGTATATTTATTATGCATATATAAATACACACACATACAGTATATATTTTGAAAATATTTCCATCTATTGTAATGTATATATTTATATTCATGTAATTAATATTATATATAAATATATTTAATATATGAAGATAGCATTTTTCTTAAATATATACATGCATGTGTTTATTTATATACATAAAAAGTATACACAGTACACACACATACATATATTTTTCTTAATCGTTTGACAGCACTAATTAATTGATTTAAATGTAATTAATACATTTATATAGCACTTTTCACAATAAAATTTAAAAATTGATATCAACTTTTACTCTAAATACTTTTACTCTTTTACTCAGTCTCAGGAACACATAGTGAAATTACTGTGTCAAACATTGTTAACATTTATCAATTCTACAAAACACATTTAGAAAAAGTCTAATATATTTGATTTCTTTCTTTCTTTCACGTTTTTCATAAACCCCCTAGCATCCAAGCCCCTAGCATCCAGGCCTATGAGTTTTAGCTACAAACCTGCTGTTAGGGATACATTTAAATATCTTCTTTGACAGGAATGTCATTCTAAGAAATAATGTATTTGGACCAAAAGCTTGTTATTGGCAATATGTGCCGTTTTATAGGTTGTTTTGTTCATGCAGGACAGGAAGTGACATAATAGGCTGATATATTTTACAGTATGAGTAATCCTTCATGACATTCAAATGTTATCTTTAAAAAAAGTGCACACAAATTTGATTATTAGAAGAAAAAAAAGCTCTCTAAACACACATAAACATTTATCCATAAAATCTAGCCAGCTGTCAGACTGCGAGGGGCTGCGATTTTCTCTGTGGCTGGAGTGTGTACTCATATTCCTACAGAGAGAGGCCCTCCAATGGCTTTGAATTGGGCTTTCTGAAATCAGGTCACACCATTAGCCAAACGTCCCGGCAGATCTTAAGGTGTCCATTAAGCAATCGGGCAGCCCAGGGGACAGGGTGGAAGTGCTTTGTTGAAGCTCAGGGTGTTTCCAACTACAGCCTTCTCCAGAGCCAAGTCTGGGAGAGATAGAAGGAGAAGAGAGAGAGAGAAAGAAAGAGAAAAGGAGGCAGGAAGCCAGCGGGAGGGGGTGCCCCGCTGAGACACACCGCACAGCATGACGCCTGGCCTCTCCCTGCGCACTCCAGACACAAGCCTTCATTAGGCTTAAATATTAATAAGGAGGTTCAACAGTGTATTAATGCTTTGTTTCCTGTAAATAAGAACTGTTGGATTGAGACGTCTCGCTCTAGAAAATCCATTTCATTGAAGCTGAGAGGAAACGACTCTTGTCTAGTCTTCTAATAGCCCAGCAGCAACAAGAGAGAGTACATTTCACCATACCTGCTTGTAATTGCCACGCTTTGTGTCTCACATTTGTCTGTCATTCTCTTTATTCCGCCTTACTCACATTTCCTTTGTGGAAGATAAGAATATTAACACAGATTATCTGTATTAGAAACACTCCTAGTTATCGCTTCTTTTCATTAAATTATTAAAGGAACCGCAACCCAGGCTCATTAGAAAAACGTGGCTGGCACAACATTTCTGCGAAATGATTTTACGTTGCTTCTTGCACACTTGCAGCAAATTTTATAGTGAAATGTCCAGTAAGTGAAGCCAAACGCAAATTCTGTTTTATCCGAAACAGATGAATAAGAATCGATCAATGTTTTACTACTACAAGTGTATTCTCTATCATGTTAGAAAATAACATAACACCTGCTCTAAACCGAACCAATCATCTTAACAAAAGCAGACACATAATGCGCAATGCCGGGTGTGCTCATGAGCAAGTTTACAATATCAGAAAAGCCATATATATGAAGTGAAGTGAAGTGAAAGTGTGGCCAAGTATGGTGACCCATACTCGGAATTTGTGCTCTGCATTTAACCCATCCAAGTGCATACACACAGTAGTGAACACACACACACACCGTGAACATACACCCGGAGCAGTGGGCAGCCATATTGCTATCGCTGCGGCGCCCGGGGAGCAGTTTGGGGGTTCGGTGCCTTGCTCAAGGGTCGTGGTATTGAGGGTGGAGAGGGCGCTGATTAATCACTCACCCCACCGACAATCCCTGCCGGACCTGGGACTCGAACCTGCAACCTTTCAGTCACAAGCCCGACTCCCTAACCATTAGGCCACGGCTGCCCCCGTCTTTCACTTCACTTCACTTCACTTCTAAAAATATGACTAATAGCAGTAATAAAAGTCTAAAAGCGATAATCTCCCACTGAAAGTGGAAGCATAGAGCTGACTGTCAAGCTATTGTTTGTCTCAATGACGAATCTGGTTGATAAGTTTATGTGTTCGCAATTGATTTAATATGAGTCAATTCACCTAATGTGGCTAATATGGTTAGCTTCAGAGCTTCACTGAATGCAGGGAGGCTAAGCTGCCTGGGTTGCTATGGATTTTCTTCACTGACATCCATGTTTATCAGTAATTGAAACACATGAGTCAGTGTCTGTCTAGCTCCCTTGGCATCCCTCACCATTACTGGCAATGGCTGCGGTAAAATGTGGTATAATGTATCAAAATACAAATTTAGAATGAGATTTATTTTGTTTTTTAGATGAAAATGCAAGGTGCTTGTCTGTCCTGACATGATGCTGGTGTATTGAGAATGCCTGGATGTTGTTACTGTATTCTGTATGGTTGTTAAATGGTTGCTGGGATGTCAGGTATCTTTTTGTTAGTTTTTTAAATACAAGCAAGGAGATAAAGGAAAAAAAGTAAAGGAAAAAATCACGGGGGGGTTGGGGGGGGGGGGGCGATAGACCGGATCGCAAGGGCACAGCTTCGGACCTCAAAGGGGCAGGGGCTCGAGCTCCAAAAAGCACATATATACGTTGTAAAATGTAAGAAAAAAAATGCCAGCAAATTTCACTATAAAAGAAGAAGAGCTTGAGGTTTTTTGTACAGCCTTATTTGATTGAACCAGAGTAACGTTACACCGACCGGGAACTCACAAACGCGCATAAGTTTAGAATTTAAATATAGAAACATTTTTGTCATAAAAACCCATGGATCTGCTTCAGAAGACATGTGTTAACCCCCCGGAGGCATATGGGTTTTTGGAGCTTCAAAATCTCAGCCACTATCCACCACCATTATAAAGCTTGGAAGAGCCAGGATAAATAAAAAAAAAAACTCTGACTGTGTTCGTCTGGAAGGAGAAAGTCATATACACCTAGGATGGCTTGAGGGTAAGTAAATCATGGGGAAATTTTCATTTTTGGGTGAACTATTCTCTTAAAGGATTAGGATTAAAGGATTCTAATAATTTATTCGTCTCATTCTAGATGTTCATGTCTTTCTATCTTCAGTTAAGAAGAAATTAAGGTTTTTGAGGAAAACATTTCAGGATTTTTCTCCATATAGTGGACTTAATTGGGGATCAGTGGGTTGAATGTCCAAATTGCAGTTTCAATGCAGCTTCAAAGGACTCTACACAATCCCAGCCGAGGAATAAGGGTCTTATCTAGCGTAACGATCAGTCGATCATGTCTACGACTTTAGGCATTACGTAATCACATTGGTTAGTTCTTTGTCTGTGTACTTAGGTTTAAAAAGGGTAGGGTAGGTTTCTCCTCCAACTTCAAAATCGTCCAACATCATCGTTTTACTTTTTTTTTGTAAAGTGTGTTTGACTTTCTTTGCATGTTCGCTTTGTAAACACTGGGTCGGTACTTTCTAATGTGGCTGTGTGATGTGTGAAGTCGAGCTGGTGCAAGATGAGCATTTGTGGTTAAAAAAAGTATGTACATTTTTATTTCTTTTAGAAAATGACTGATTTTACTAGACTAGATCCTTATTTCTTGGCTGGATTTATATAAAGCCCCTTGAAGCTGCACTGAAACTGCAATTTGGACCTTCAACACGCTGATCCACATTGAAGTCCACTATATGGAGAAAAATCCTGGAATTTCTTTGACTGGCTGACATGGGGTTGAGTAAATGTATATTCTGGAAGTGAACTAATCCTTTAATACAAGGTTTAAACAGGGCCTTACTTTCTTCTGTGGAACTTAGAAGAAATTGGGAAGAATGTTGGGAATCAAACAACCTTTTGTTTTTCGTTATATGGACAAAAAACACTGAGACATCTTTCGGAATATCTTCTTTTGTGTTCAACAGAAGAAACCAAGTTACACAGATTTGGAACGACATGAGTGTGAATAAATGATTATGTGATTTTAAATGTTCATTGCTGTCTAGTCAAAAATCAGACCAAAAAAGGAAATCAAATGTGCTTCAATAACTGATGCCAGTCATAAAGTGGAAGACAGCAGTGAACTTCCTCAAAGCCAAATATATCCTTCCGTGTTGCCCAAGCATCTCTCCCATGATGACCCAGATCTTGAGTCTCTCTCCAACTCCTCCCAGCCAACTGGCAATAAAGCAGCACTGCTTCAACCAACTATTGCGCAATGCAGTTCCTTCTCTGCGCAAGCACACGTTCTCTGCCGTTTGCACGAGCGCACTTCTATCCTCTCTCCGGTTGCCGAGCACCACGTAAACCCCCCAACCCCCCTCTCTCCCGGTCACAGCTCATTGTCAACAGCCCAGGATTAGGAGCGTTTGACTGCTCTGTTGCTTAGCAACGGTTGCCATGGAAACCTTTTTTAAGGGAGGGTTGGGTCAAAAAAAGGAACCTGGAAAGGGATGTTAAGGGGGGAAAAGAAGATAAAACGTGCCATGCCATAAAATTGACAACTGTTGCTTCAAGTCCCCAGCAAAATTAAATGATTGCCGATCGCAACCCGAAAGTTACATTTGTGGCAATGAATTACTGGAAAGCTTTTGTACCAGATGTTGTGCGGGAATACGCTTTCCCTTAATGACGGACTGTGGGACTACAGAAGAGAGGATGTTTCTAATACAAATCTGTTGAATTTTAGCTAATTAAATTGTTCAGTCGATTTCATCAGGTAAAAAGATGACTTAAAACTATGGTGGAAGCATGATGGTAATCATGATAGGTGGGACTGGTAAGTTTAGGAACCAATTCTCACTATTAAGAAGCTGCATATTAGCTTGCATATTAATAACATATCGGCTGTTTATTCTTATAAAGCACAGTTTAAAGGGGTAGTTCATCCAAAAATAAAAATTCTGTCATTAATTACTCACCATCATGTCATTCCAAACCTTCTTCAGAACACAAATTAAGATGTTTTTGATTAAATTCAAGAGCTTTCTGACCCTGCATAGACAGCAACGCAACTACCACGTTCAAGGCCCAGAAAGGACTTTGTTAAAATAGTCCATGTGACAACAGTGGTTCAACAGTAATCTTATGAATCTATGGGAATGACTTTTTCCAACAATTTCTGTCTGATTGACACGGAAGAGAAGAAACTGTTGAATAAAGTTATTTATTTGTGTACAAAAAGTGAATGTGTCAGTTGTGCTGCTGTATTTCAGGGTCAGAAAGCTCTCGTATTCATCGAAAATATTTTAATCTGTGTTATGAAGATGAACCAAGGTCTTACAGGTTTGGAACAACATGACAGTGAGTAATTAATGACATAAATTTCATTTTTGGGTGAACTATTTCTTTAATGCCTTATTCTGCATGACTATATTTTGGATATCCTAATATACCCCATACCTAAACTTAACAACTGCCTCACTAACTATTAACAAACAGCAAATTAGGAGTTTATTGAGGCAAATGTCCTGGTTAATAGGTCCTCACACTGAGAATTGTAATGCTGTAACTGAAACGTTTCCTAAATTTCTGGTGAACTTCCAACTATGAAATACCGCTCCACTTAAGTCTGAGTGAAACTGCTTTTTGCAAAGCTCATGACAGCTGGAAATACATAGATAAACACAGGAGATAATTCATTATCTAGGGAAGGTACTGAGTGTTTGCTGTGCTCTGGAATATCTTGCCTTGGAACATCTGTTTTTTTCCTTTTTTTAATTATATAGAGGTTTTAGTGAGCAATGAGACCTGGGTTTGAATTAATAAATACTATTAATAAAATTAATTGTTTTTGAAAGAAGTCTCAATGTTGAAAACAGTTGTGTGGCTGATTATGTTTGTGGAAACTGTGATACATTTTGTTCTGGATTTTTTGAAGTTCAAAAGAACAGCATGTATTTGAAACAAATCTTTTGTAATGTTATAAATGTCTTTGCTGTCACTTTTGA
This sequence comes from Cirrhinus molitorella, assembly GCA_033026305.1. Lineage (NCBI taxonomy): Eukaryota > Metazoa > Chordata > Actinopteri > Cypriniformes > Cyprinidae > Cirrhinus > Cirrhinus molitorella. Next base: position 26,703,229 of record CM065139.1, on the reverse strand, counting down.
TCAATTCAATGCATCCTCGCTGATTTCAACAACAAAAAAATGTATCTTGCTGACCCCAATGCAATGGGATACTCAAAAACCTACTTGGGATGCAAACAACAGCCAAAGACACCCTTTTGTGAGCAACGTGTATTGCTGTAGGGAAGGTGCTTTAAAGGGGATAAATAATAAAAAAAAAAAAAACATAACACTGTTAGCATGCTAATTAAAGCCTAAAATTAAAATAATTTTCATAAAATACAATAAATGAACTGGTTGACCTTACTTCATGACTATTCAGCAATTGTGACTCATTTATTTGTTCCATTCAAAGTCCACTTGGCTTAAAATTATGTTTGAGCGTGCATGACGCTTCTCCCTGTAGCTGTACACTGGTTTAATATGCTGCGAAAACCACTGTTCACTTTAATAGAGTCCTGTTTTCCTAAATAATGACTGTGTTCAAAAGTCCTATATACAGTAGTGGCTGTCTAGACACATTACTGCAGCACAAACGCTTTTAGTGTCACTTGCCCGACCCTGTCGTCTTAGTCAACATTGTCTATTTAACAGACAAGTCACCAAGATTTCCTCCTATTAACTACATTCTTTGGAGCATCACCGCTCTATTCCTCTTCTAATGCTTGCGTCTCTCCCTGTGGCTGACAGTCCATTCAGACAGACTTTCTCAAGACCACGGAGCATTGCTTAAAACCCTTCTCTGCCACTCTGACTCAATCATTCGGTGACCGCACTGATCCCCTTTGCCTCATCCGATGCGTGCGAGCGAGTGAATGCGCAGAGTGTCATTTTAGAAATTCTGCTCCGCACTGGCAGAACCAGAGCAGATTGGCAGCACGCAAGCGGCAGCACATGTGGGCCAGTTCAGAGATGAGTGCTTATTGAGTAATCTAATTCAGAGGCTCACCCCAGACCCTAGAGCTCAAACACACGCTCATCTAGCTGTTAGCATATGTTTACGAAACTCGTGAGGCCCTGTGTAGGCCAGATTTTCCATGAGCTAGATGGTCAGGGGCCAGCAAAAAAACAGAACAGATTACTTATGAACAAGGAAATAATCCTGAGGTATCATATTAAGTGCCTGGAGCTTTTAAAATTAACATTACATGACGTTAGCAAGCTGTTTTACTTCTGTAATATAACATACGGTTGAAGTCAAAAGTTTACATACACCTTGCAGAATCTGCAAAATGTTAATTATTTTACCAAAATAAGAGGGATCATACAAAATGCATGTTATTTTTTTTAAAATACTGACCTGAAAGACGTTTACATATAGTCCACAAGAGAAAATAATAGTTACATTTATTTAAAAATGACCCTGTTCAAAAGTTTACATACATTTCAGGGCTTAACATTAAGCCTTGACATGTGCTTGTCCTTCAGACAAGTAAAACAGTCATTCACTTGTCCGCGGCAAAAAAAATGTTTTTTATGTTTTTTTTTCTTCCACAGTATGTTTGTTCATGTTTGTTTCTTTGTGTGTGCTTTTGCGCCTATTAGTTTTGATTTTCCGTAACTTAGATATCAGCTGACGCAACCTTGATTCTGTCCAGTCACCGTTTACACTAAAAGCAATAAATTCAGAATCATTCTCACCAAAATTTTGGTGCTGCCCTAGTTATTGTTTGTTATTGATGTTTTAATCAGGTTACTTGTCCAGTCAGGCAAGTAAAATTCTTTTTCACTTGGCCTTTCACAAAATCCACATGATAAGTTCACTTTCAGAACAATAATTTACAGATAAAGTACTCACCCCCTTGTCGTCCAAGATGTTCATGTCTTTCTTTCTTCAGTCGTAAAGAAATAGTTTTTTGAGGAAAACATTTCAGGATTTCTCTCCACATAATGGACTTCTATGGTGCCCTCGAGTTTGAACTTCCAAAATGCAGTTTAAATCCAGCTTCAAAGGACTCTAAACAATCCCAGCCAAGGAAGAAGGGTTTTATCTAGCGAAATGATCGGTTATTTTAGAAACAAATTGACAGTTCATATACTTTTTAACCTCAAATGCTCGTCTTGTCTTAAAAAGTAAACAAATTGTCAGTTTCTTTCAAAAATTTGTTTCGCTAGATAAGACCCTTCTTCTTTGGCTGGGTTCGTTTAGAGCCCTTTGAAGCTGGATTTAAACTGCATTTTGGAAGTTCAAACTTGGGGGCACCATAGAAGTCCATTATATGGAAAGAAATCCTGAAATGTTTTCTTTACGATGGAAGAAGGAAAGACATGAACATCTTGGATGACAAGGGGGTGAGTACATTATCTGTAAATTTTTGTTCTAAAAGTGAACTAATCCTTTAATGTCGAGCCCTAATACTCTGTTGTTACCTGAATGATCCACAGCTGTGTTTGTCCTGAACAGTTAAACTTGCTACTGTTCTTCATAAAAATATGTCAGGTCCAACAAATTCTTTGGTTTTTCAGCAATTTTTTGTATTTTACCCTTTCCAACAATGACTGTTTGATTTTGAGATCCATCTTTTCACACTGAGGACAACTGAGGGACTCATATACAACTATTACAGAAGGTTCAAACACTCACTGATGCTCCAGAAGGAAAAACAATGCATTAAGAGCCGGGGGTGAAAACTTTTTGAATTTAAAGATCAGGGTAAATGTAACTTATATTGTCTTCTCGGAAACATGTTAGTATTTCTGTAGCATCTGAAGGGCAGTACTAAATGAAAAAGTATGATATGTATGGAAAATAAGAAAAATGTACACATCCTCATTCAGTTTAAAAGTTTTCACCCTCCCGGCTCCTAATGCATCGTTTTTCCTTCTGAAGCATCAGTGAGCATTTAAACATTCTGTAATAGTTGCGTATGAGTCCCTTAGTTGTCCTCAGTGTGAAAAGATGGATCTCAAAATCATACAGTCATCATTGGAAAGGGTTCAAATACAAACAAATGCTGAAAAACCAAAGAATCTGTGCTTGAAGGACTGTGCTGGCAGTTTAACTGTTCAGGACAAACAAGGAACTCATGAACAACTTTCACTAAACAAAAAAAAACAGCTGTGGATTATTCAGGTAACAACACAGTATTAAGAATCAAGTGTATGTAAACTTTTGAACAGGGTCATTTTTATAAATTCAGCTATTGTTTTCTCTTGTGGACTATATGTAAATGTCTTCTATGTGAAATATCTTATTCAGGTCGGTACTAAATAAAAAATAACATGCATTTTGTATGATCCCTCTTATTTTGGTAAAATAACATCAACATTTTGCAGATTCTGCAAGGTGTATGTAAACTTTTGACTGTATTTCTGAAACAGGATATTTAAGATACTCTAACCCCAAAGCTATTTGATGAGTCATTTGCAACACTGTAAAACCAGGAACTTGCGTTAGGAAAAACAGTCCATTTGTTGACTTTAAAGGTAGTTTCATGCAACTGAAACCAATAAATTATATTTGAAGATGACCTGCAATGCTGCAATGGTTTTCAACTAGATAAGATGGCAAATTTGCAGAAAACTTTTGGAGGTCCTGCCCACTTCAGTATATTCTCCTTTCACCACTCCCCCAGTTAGATGCTAACTGCTTCCTTCAGTTTTGCTCACTTCCCCTTCGGCTTGTTACTTCCTTTTTATTTAAAACTTTCTAGAAGACACACAAAACGTTCTCTGACCCCCATCACATCAGTGATTTTCCCCAGCGCTAAATCTGATAATTCTCGCGGGTACACCCTGACACCTTGCACTGTGAACTCAATTATCACTCTTGTACACCCCCCCTTCCCTCCCCCCCAAAGACTCGCGGAACACGTTTATTTTTAACTCCCCTACGCTAATTGATATTTCAGGCTAATGCACTACTTGGAAGTTCTTGTTGTGAGTCGAGGGAAAAGGTTTATCATAGCATGCACAGGTATGCAGTCTTTGAACTCGCTGATAAGCAATTAGCTTTACCACATGTTCTGGCCTTACCCCATAAAAGGGAATGGGATCGGCAAAGGACCTTGAGATGGGAATCAAACTAAATATCGGCTAGTCTCAGCCTCAGATGTCACAGATCATTGGCTGAACATCTGATACATATCATATACAAAATTGGAAACAATTCTGGAGTTTTGAAGTCCTCATCGGACTGGACATTTCTTGTTAGTATGTTTAGAATTATGGATGTGCAACCAAGTTATTACGTTTTTGGGAAACAGTCATGACTAATTAGTTACGCCTGGTAGTTAGGCAGTGTTATCTCATTCTAAAGCAGGAGTCTCCATCCCCTCTCCTGGAGAGCTACCATCGTGCAGATTTCAGCTCCAACCCTAATCGAACACACCAGACCCAGCTAATCGAGATGTTCTGGAGTTCGAGATCTCTAGGAGAAACTTCCAGGCAGGTGTGTTGAGGAAAGTTGGAAGACATGGGCCTTCAAGGACCGAGTTTGAAGACCCCTGGTGTACACTGATTGGACAAATGCATACGACACACAGACTACCTGGCATTTTTAAAAAGCCATGTAAAAATATTTACTCCACGAACGTGGAAAACAGTGATAACACCATTTAGCTACCTGTTGTCTGCAGGATTGTGCTCTTTCCTTAGCCTTGATGATATTTATAACTGCAAGTTGTTTTAAGAGATTTAGTCAGATTTTCATGCTCTTTCAATCACGTAATTTATGTGTTTTTATATTCCATCTACATTATCACAAAACCTACGACACAGATCCGATCATATCGCCTCCATTTACCAGTTGTTGACGTTTGTAAATGTTGTGAATAAAGACAATCCTTTCAAGACAAGACACCGCTTCAGAGTTCCTGCTGCTTGTGCGAATGCAACCAGGAAAATGGCCCGAGGGCGAAATTGGTTCTCTAGGAACCACCATGCTGGCTAGTTCCTATAACTATGCAGTGCAAAAGACCCTAAAAGCTTCAGAAGGCTGGGAGACCTTCTAGACCAATGAACCAACCTATGCTGGTTAAGCTTGTAAACCACCTAACCTTGTTTGGTTGCCCAGCATTATCATTTTTGTTGAAGTTAGATGACCAATGTAATCTTGATGGTTAAATATGACGGCATTTTACTGCCATTAATAACCGAGCGCACAACTAATGCCGGCGCACACAGTAAATCACTTCCGCGAGAAGAGACTAAATAAATAAATAAATACACACACGAGTATTTTTAAATTAAATATTATACTAATAGATAATATATAAATATAAATGCATAGATTTGATCAAACTTAAACTTTATTTAGATTTTTATTCTATTTAAAATAAATGCTGTTCTTTTCAACTTTTTTGTTAAAGAATCCTGAAAAAAAACACAGCTGTCAACAAAATATTAAGCAGCACAACTGTTTCCAACATAAATCAGCATGTTAGAATGATTTCTGAAGGTAATTGTAATTTCTGAGTAATGATGCTGAAAATTCAGCTTTGGATCACAGGAATAAATGACATTTTAAAATATATTCACAAAGAAATCCATTATTTTAAATTGAAATAATATTTTACAATATTAGTTTTTTTTTCTGTATTTTTGGTCAAATAAATGCAGCCTTGATAAGAAACGTCTTTAAAAAACATTAAAAATCATACTGATCCCAAACTTTTGAGCAGCAGTGTTACGTTAAATTATATATATATTATATATAATATCATTTTAATGCAAATGCATATATTTTATAACATTTTAACATTTTATTTAGGTTTTTATTTATTGCTAAAATAAGATATTTATAATATAGATAAATATAGACTTTACTGTATTGTATCTAAAATACACACATACACATAGTACCTTTATAAATATTGTTAAATAATAATAAATAAATAAATTGTATTTTGGCATTAAATAAAAATCTAAATAAAGTTTAAGTTTTATAAAATCTATGCATTTATATTTATATATTATCTATTAGTATTATCTATTAGTATAATATCTAATTTTAAAATACTTGTGTGTGTGTGTGTATTTATTTATTTATTTATTAGTTAGTTAGTATAATATTTATTATATTAGTATAATTTAATCTGTACATTTATATTAAAGTAAGCCCCGTCCCACGACTGCCAAAAATAAAAGTGTTCGCACGAGCGGAATAGAAGATCATGCGCGAGAGTGTGGGGAATGATGGCGCACGTGTTGCGAGTTGTGTCCGAGCACAAGAGGGCTTGATTTGCGCACAGAGAAGATGTCACGTGCGCATTAGTTGTGCGCTCAGTTATTAATGGCAGTAAAATGCCGTCATAGTTATTTCAGTCAAAATCTACTGCGAACATCAGCGCAGTAGATTTAAAATACAACAAGCTATGATGGTCTTTTAGCAGGGTACTGTTAGGTCTCTGAATAGCTTGACTGTGAAAGCTTGTGTGCTACAGGAAATGTGGAAGCAAGATGATAAAAGCAGCATTTTTGTCAGTGCCACAGACAAGATGAATTTACTGTAGAGACGTACGAAGCATAGTGCAGATAACATGGGGTTCATGTGTCTCTGCTTGCATTATCTGTTGGCCTGAAGTGGGTTCTCCTTACCGTCTGGTTGTCTTCATAAAGCTTGAGGTCATAGCCACTGAGCTCCACACAGAATATAATGGCAGTCACACCCTCAAAACAGTGGATCCACTTCTTCCTTTCTGAACGCTGGCCACCCACGTCCACCATTTTGAAGGTGAGCTCCTTGAAGGTGAATTTGTTCTCAACAATGCCAGTGGTCATGTCACGTGAGCGCAGAATGTCCTCGACGGTTGGGATGTACTCTGGCGCAGAAATGCGGTCCAGGTCGTTTAGATAATAGGCTGTATTGTCCTCTAGGTGGTACTCGTTGGAGCGGCAAAAGCACTCCTGGACACCTGGGTCCGCCCACAAGCGTTTCATCACCCCCAGGAGCTCTGGCGTGATCTCGCCCTTGCTCTCGGCAGGCCCGGTGAGGGCAAAGAGTTGCACTGCGTCGTAAGCCCGATCAGGGTTGTGGAAGTCGATCTTCAAGGTGGCGAGGGCGCGGATGATGCGGGTGAGCGAGTCAATAGCGTTGTAGAGGATGAGGGGCTTGTATTCCTTGCAGGCCTCAAGGTTGAAGCCTCCACTGTGGATGATCTTCATCTGCTTCACGATGGTGCTCTTGCCCGAGTTGCTGGTGCCAAGCAGCAGGAGTTTGATCTCACGCCGCTGCCGCTGGCTTTCTGAGCGGAGGTGCCGATCGATGCGACGTGAGCGCCGGGCGGCCTCCTTCTCCTCCGAACTCTGCCGGCACCCCATGGTTGACTGCACCTGGACTTGAACTGGTAGTCCCAGGAAGTGGGAGAGAGGACAGTAAATGTATGCAATGTAAAAAAAATAATTAGTTGAGCTGATACTAGAGGAAGTTTTTGCTGGAAACCAGTTTCAGTTTGCCGTTAGACAACATGCATTGTCCAAGTCTACAGTTTTTGATTTTTTTTCAAGGTTTGATGTTTTGGCGTACAATGCTACCATGACATGGTGGAAGACCCACTCAGGCCCTGGCATAAGGGCGTTTTTGCGTTCAAGATCCAAAGGACTTGGAGTTCATAGGCAAGCTTTATTCGGACTTGTCAGTGTTCATCGAGAGAAAGTCGAAACCGCAAGATTCCTTCACTCTCCTCCCTCATGGCGTCCAGTGTGCTTCCCTGTATTTCTGTGACTGATTCATCTGTTGTCAACTCCTCCCTCCTTTTATTTTCTTCAGACACTTTCCATCCGAAGGAACGTCAGACCTTTGTCGAAGACTGTTTTGGGCGTCTGTGTACTAGATCGTCCTGCTTACATAAGCCAGTGAGGCAGCTAAAGGCCCATGTTCCTGCAGGTAAAAAAAAAAAATACAAAACTTTAGTAATCATGAAACAGAGAGGAGGGAAAGTAAAACTGAGAACTCTGAGAAGAAAGTTTCTGTCTGAGAGATCTTAAACCTTCTGGACTGGACGATGTTCCCACAAAATTAAATATTAATCACTTCACAGTTCTTAACTTCAAAGTCAACGTAATACATGCATTCATAACCTAGTTTTACCTCTGTAATGTGACGTATTTCTGAAACAGAATATACAATGAGAAAAAACTAGGACTTGGACTAGGACTTGAGTTTGTCCATAAGGAATTGATTGGATTGTGAGAAGTATGCATTTCATATAAGGATGAAGTCAGATCTGAATGAGACTTCGCTTGCAGACACTTTTGAGGAGGTATTTTGACCAGGCATGTAGGCTGAAGGTCAAGTTTACCATCAAGAGCTCCTAGATGTATCTCAGTGATAAGGCTTTTTTTTTATCTATCTTTACTTGCTATTATTGCTGCAACTGGAATTATATTTATGTTACCTGGAATGACATTTAAGAATTAATTAATATTACCAACAGAAGTGCCCTAAAACAAAGACTAATGTCAATCTGGCTACTGGCTACTGGCTGCTGGCTTGGTAATGTGAAAATAAAATCAAGATAAACTTTTTGGTAGCATTATGAAAGTAAATAGTGTTGGGTTTGATTTAGTATTCTGTTGCACACAACAGAAATCTTTTCAAGGAAAACACTTGAATTACACATGCAGAATAAACAGATGTACATGTGTATGCTTGTCATAACTCCCAAAAAAATCAGATAAATTGCTTTCATGTGCCCACAAATAACAAAAGCAGAGTAAACTCATGCAAAACATGAACAGACATGGTCATTAGCACAGTCACTCTCTGTTAGCTCTACAATATACTTCTGCTACACACTTCTGCTTTCTCAAACACACACACACACACACCTCAGAACAAAAATCTACCTTCTCTATAGTAAGCCTGTCCCATCATGCACTTCCTTGTCACCTGCATCTCTCGCTGAACATAGATTCAGTTCTGCCAAGATGGTGATCCAGGACACAAAGCCCACACCAACACACATTTGTTCTCAAACAGACGCATCCACACATACACACAAGCAGAGGCAGGCAGGGTGTGAAACGGAAACAGATGTGAGATGAATGTCCTTCCCTGAAGCAAAAGGTACCGCCCATTCTACTCTCCCTTTCCCCAAGCCTCAACCACTAAGCTAACTGATAGCAGGTGGACTGTTTGTTTACTGTCATGGTGGAAAATAACTGGCTTAGACCAGCAGGTGCTTCTCTTCAACTCACTCCAATAAATGCAACAAACCCCTTTATAAAACCGTTAGTAATCATTTTATGGCAGGGCTCAATATTAAGGTCATTTTCTGCCTTCTCAGTTGCTTCAGTGTTTTTATTTGCCCATTTTGTTTTACTTTCAGTGACCCCACTGCAAAATAAATAGATAAATAAATTCTTCAAAATGTCTGAAACAAACTCTTACGCAAGTATGTGCACGCAAATGTTTCTAGCTAGGCAAGCTTGATTTTGTGCGTCAATGTGTTGTGAAAGGGTCACAATAATGGACAGTAATTCAAACCATGTTCTACCACACAGTGTCAACTACTGTCATGATGGAGTAATATTGTGAGGAGAGTCTTACTGAGCATATGTTTATATTTGCTTGAATAATAAAACATGCAGTTTAATTGCAAAGGAAATAACAACAACCCGGGAACCACACAGCAGCATAGTAACAACAACTCAGAAAGAGCCTAACAACTACTCAACTACACTTAAGAGACAGAACCTCACAGAACATCTTCGCAATTGCAAAGCAATGCCCTGAGAACCACTCAGAACACCATAACAACCACAGAACTACTCCATAGTTACTACCCAGAGCACGACTACAACCTCTTAGTATGACTGTAAGAACCGCTCAGAACAGCTGCATAGAAACACCATAACTTAAAATAGTTCTCACCATAGCAACACCCTAAAAAACACACAAGGCACCCTAGCAATACCACAGCAACACTACTTAAAACAATCAAGTAACAGCTAAATAAACAATCAGAACACCAATTTAGCAAATGCATAGCAGCACCATAGCTACTACTCAAAACACCATAGCAACAGCATAGCAACAACAAAGCAACACCCTAAGAACCACTCAGAACACTCATGCAACAAATAAAGAACCAATCAGAATACCAATTTAGCAACTGCATAACAACACCATAGCAACTACTCAAAATAACATAGCAAACACCCTAAGAACCACAGAGCACCCTAGCAACAACATAGAAACACCCTATATATAAGCCACTCAGAACACTTCATCAACAACTTAAAAACCAATCAGAACAACCCATTTAGCAGTTGCATAACAACACCATAGCAACAACTCAAAACACTATAGCAACACCCTATGAACCACACAGAGCACCCTGGCAACAACTAAAGAACCCCAATTTAGCAACTGCATAGCAACACCCTAAGAACCGCACACAGCACCCTAGCAACAACATAGAAACACCCTAAGAACCACTTAGAACACTCAAGCAACAACCAAAGAACCATTCAGAACATCCATTTAGCAACTGCATAGCAACACCCTAAGAACCACTTAGAACACTAATGCAACAAATAAAGAACCAATCAGAATACCAATTTAGCATTTACATAGCAACACCACAGCAACACTCTAAGAAGCACACACAGCCCCCTAGCAACAACCAAAGAACCAATCAGAACATCCATGTAGCAACTGCATAACAACACCATAGCAACTACTCAAAACAACATAGCAACACCCTAAGAACCACACAGAGCACCCTAGCAACAATATAGAAACACCCTAAGTACCACTCAGAACACTAAGCAACAACTAAAGAGTACCCTAGCAACAACATAGAAAAGCCTCTCAGAACACTTATGTAACTACTAAAGAACCAATCATTACACCCCATTTAGCAACTGCATAAGAACACCATAGCAACTATTCAAAACAACATAGAAAAGCCACTCAGAACACTAAGCAACAACTAAAGAGCCAATCAGAACAGCCCATTTAGCAACTGCATAGCAACACCATAAGAACAGCTCTAAACACCATAGCAACACCCTAAAAACCACAAAGAGCACACTAGCAACAACATAGAAAAGCCACTCAGAACACTTCATCAATAACTTAGGGATCAATCAGAACAGCCAATTGCATAACAACACCATAGCAACTGCTCAAAACACCATAACAACACCCTAAGAACCACACAGAGCACCATAGCAACACCCTAAGAACTACTTAGAACACTCAAGTGACAACTAAAGCAATTGCATAGCAACTCCATAAGAGTTCTCACCACTACAAAACCCTGAGAAACCACTCAAGCAACAACTTAAGAACCAATCAGAACACCCATTTAGCAACACCTTTAAAACCACTCAAACTACCTTGGGAATTGCATAGCAAGACCAAAGAACCAACAAAGCAACCACGAAACAACTCCATAGAAACTCCAAATAAAAACACCCTAAGAACCACACAGAACACCCTAGCAACAGGATATCTCACAGTTAACCACACCAAAAAAACCCTACCAGTCATTTTTTCACATCCTTGCATAACACATTGTTCTTCAGTCTGACAGCTGCATGCATTATTCCATTCATTATTGAAAGCATCTCGAATATATGGATAAAGGATCCCTCAATATGATGTGAGCCCTAAAACAATTCATAATGAAATATGTACTTTGAAGGGGAGTAGATGAGCTCTAAAGGTGATCTGTTAGAACACAAGAGCCTGAGGGACAGCATAATAAATGGATGCTCTTTGTGACAGGCCGTGTGCTATTGGCGGTGTAACAAATGTGAAATCACGCCATGGCCTAGTTTCGGCGGAGAGATTACATTTCCTAGACTGGTCGCACAGAGAGAGAGAATACATCTCCAAGATCTGTCACAGACACAATCCTGCTCTTAGAAAGATTATTGCGCAAATATGTGTGGCAGGATTTGACGGGGAAAAGCCACAGCAAAGCACGACCCACACAAAGGAAGGTAGTATATATGGAGGGGTTTTTCTGTTGATTCAATAAATGTTTCAGAAATCATGTCAAACTCGTTCAGGTTCAGCTAGTTGCTCTACTAGCATAGCAGAGCACAGTTTCAGTGTGTACACTCCAAATATAAAACATTTTTTGTCCCATGTTTTTTTTTTCTTTCAAGCATTAGAAACACTAACCACACATTTTTGTTGTGTCATCTCAGGGTGGTGAAATAATCCTTTGACATTGTTAAAAATAATGAATGTTTACTGTCGCCGATTAAGTTTCCCGCCAGTGGGCACAGTTCTCTACTAATATGACACATTGAGCTCTACTTTTGGGTCCTTAAATGCTCGTTTTTTTGGGTCGACAGCTTCTAAAAATGTTTTTCTGTGTTTTTTAGCTTGTTTACTGTACACCTTGTCACATAGCAGCTTTTAGACATTGTTCTGTTTTTTGTTAAAAAACATAGACTATAAAAAAAGATGGACGACGCGTCTCCCATTCATTCCACTATGGAGAAGTGAAGCCAAAGCATCTTAATATGGTGGCTGCCATACTGGGGGAAATTACGTCATTTGGAGCCAGAGTCTGCGCACTAGAGTTTCGTTTGGAGCCAGAGTCTGTGCAGTAGTGTCGTGAGGTGGAGCCGCGGTATCAAAGTCCTGCCCAAATTCCCGCAGACCCAATCGCAAGATCACAATCATGACACCACACCCTGTTTTTATAGAATCTAATAACTACCTAAAAGCAAACTTATTAGAAAAATGAACACTTGAACATAAACCAGCATTATAAGAACTACCTCAAACGCTGAAAACCATCTCTGGAAAAAAATTATTCGAAGTGTCATTTAACTGTTTAGGTTGTCTCCAGTCCAATTTGATTGCATGGAGAGGGCGGGGTTTATGACCTATACTGCAGCCAGCCACCAGGGGGCGACCAAAGAGCCCGCAGCTTCACTTTTCAGGACGTGTGAGGCACACCTGGTTATGAGTCAAAAATGACAAGGAGTCAGCTTCCCGCAATAGAAAGTCAATGGAGAGCGTCGGATTGTTTTCTCCACTGGTGGGCGTGGTCTTCAGATTATGACGCGTGTCACTCTGTCTCTATGATTGGATATGACTGGTTATGATAAGCTGTGATTGGTTCATGCAATAAATTCTGCCTCTTTTGTTTATGTGCGTTCCGCGTTCGTGAATCAATCTGAAGGAACAATATAATGGAGTTAATGGGAAGACTAATTGAAAAGTAAACACGTCCGTAATGGTATTAGATGTTTTAACATTGCTTAAAATAACACACTTGCTTTCGTACGAATCAGATACTGTGAAATCTTATACTACCGGGTGAGTAGTCTCGCGTAGCCAGACCTTCAGACTGACGGCTGAAGGTCTGGAATCTTTGGCCGCTTTAAATGGCCAAGGCCCGCCCATTGGGCAATATGACTGACAGGTAAAACAACCAATCGCGTTTCGTTTTGTTCCGCGTCATGTTTACGGGCGTGGAAATGTTGCCACAATAACAGACCGTGAAACTCTCGGACATATTTTAAAGATTCTATGCCGTGAACTTGACATTTTTCACTTTCTTTTCAAACTCTAGCCTTTAGTTGATCCTAATAGGCGCTCATCATCACAGTTGTAAACACGACGCCTTTCTCATTTGTGAGGGAGCTGGGCGCCACAGCATTTTTGTTTCCAGACGGAACGTTAAAGAACGCAACACACATGTCTCCCGGAAATCCCGTATAATCTAACCAATCCTGTGACGACTTCGAAACTCCCAAAGTGTTTCCAGATAAGTGTGCCATATGCATCAGACGTTTAGCCAACATTCCGTGGGCGTGACGTCTGAGGTTGAGACTATGGGTGAGTGTATGCTTGAATCTGATTGGCTGACGAACGTTCTGAACGTGTGCATTATTTTCAGGGAAACGCATGGTGAACGTTGTTCCAGGCAGCTTCTGACCACATTACATGTCTATATCACTTCGCCACACTATTTCAGTTATTTCACAGGTCCGTACAGCTTAAAACAGCAAAATAAACAAAACCCACAACGACACTGGCCAAACAAATACAGTAAACAACAAGATAAAAACAACCAATGATTATTTCCATGTTTTTGCCGCAAAATTATGTTTTATTATGTACGAAAAGCACACAATCTTTTCCTCCCACATTCTCTCTCTAACAGAAGGACACACATAACAGTCAGCACACACGTTAGCATACGCGCTAAAGTTGCTAGCGCTGCTCTGACAATTAACAACTTACATGCCATTTCTAAGCGAGGTAACAACGACACGGTTCCTGAAGAAAATGAGCTTAAAGTTTCACTATAAGTAGAGACGCTGCTGCTGATCACGTTTGAGAGAAGCACAGACTCACCAGAATTCACCAGCTTAATCTCTTTCTGTCTCTCTCTTTCTGTCTGTCTGTCTAAACTACAGTATTAACTGCATTATTCTGCTATCAACGGCTCAAGAGCAAGCGGCAACCTCCCGCTCTCACTCTTGAAACAATACGGAAGTGACTGAAGCTGCAGTTCATCGGCTGGCCGTTTGAGGCTGGCTGCAAAAGGGAGCAAATCCCCATAGACTCTCGTGTTAAAATGCACAACTTTATAACAGATAAAAACTTGTTTACAGCCTGGTGCAAAAAGTGGTTTTGGTTTTTACAGCTAGTTTTGCCCCTCATGACAACTCTGAGGGGGGTGAATTTTTTTCTAACTCACCCGTTTAAATTATATTAAGCATTAAAATTCTGCATAATTAAGGGCGTGGCCACTTGAGTGACAGGTGTGAGGCAGCCGTCACATTACCTCAGCTTATTCCAGCAGTTGAACTTGGCATCTCAGCCGTGTTATTGCATTTTTCTTAGGGTGTTACTTTATCAGGATTATTTTAATAATTTTAAAAACCAGACATCTTAGCTCCACCCACGTCCTGCCTCTTTGTCCATTTTCTATTTTCCTGAAGTGAGGCGCGGTGGCGCGCTTCCAAAACGGCAACGACAGGCCCCGCCCAACTTTTGCTTCAAAAACGCTCTTCAGAAACCTACGGGTGACGTCACTGACACTACGTCCATGTTTTTTCAGTCTATGCTCAAGAGTCGTTACTAGTTCTAAAATGACGTTTTGGAACTAGCAAGGAAGGCTTTGAATGAGCTGCATAAGAAATTAATCCTGCTCACAATAGCCATTTAAGAACAAAAACCAGACGAATGCCTTGAAATATATCATCTGATCGATGTCTTAAGGTGTGGTAACCATAGTACAAGCGGAATAATTGACTTTGGTCCGCTGAATTCCTAGAAAATAATGCATAATGTAAATAATGTTTACATAGTCACAACCAATTAACCACAGTGTAAACTAGTTATACTTTCTCATGAAATTGAGTTAGGCCTTCTTGACTGTATCCAACAATTAAAACAATGCTCATTTAATTAAACAGTGTCTATTTACACTAAGTGCAAATAGCCTGCCTTGTTGACAGAGGTTATTTACACTAGCTAACCACTAACATGTGGTTGAGTTAGACAGCATTACAAAAGATGCCTGCTAAACAAACAGTCCAATGGTGTACGTGGTAAAGCATGTAGCTGTGACTTTTTCACGTGAACTCCTGCTTCCTTTTCACATCACATGTCAGATCGGAAAGGTATTTATTTTTAATAAAATGGAGGAAATAATCAAAAAGTAAATAATAAAGTGCCTCACGGGTGTTTATCGGGTAGGGGTAGGGAAGGCTTCATTGTCCCAATAAGGCAGAAATGATTATTTACACTATTATTATTGCATACTGTTTTATAACGTACTAAAATACGGAGGTGCTGATATCTGCCACTTGCTCTAAGTAGCATAAATAGCGTATAGCTAATGTTATTGCAAAGAAAATACTGCTATTTTTACGTAGTGTAAATCAAATCTATTGCTATTTGCACTTCTAAATAGTTTCTATAACATAGACAAAAAGATGGATGACACGTCTCCCATTCATTCCGCTATAGAAAAGTGAAGCCAAAGCATCTCATTATGGCAGCTGCCATCTTGGTCATTTGGAGCCAGAGTCTGCGCAGTAGAGTTTCATTTGGAGCCTGAGTCTGCGCAGTAGTGTCGTGAGGTGGAGCCGCAGTATAAAAGTATAAAAGCCCAAATTCCCGCAGACCCAATCGCAAGATCACAATCATGACACCACACCACGTTTTTATAGTATCAGATAACTGCCGAAAAGCAAACTTATTAGAAAAACGAACACTTGAACATAAATCAGCATTATAAGAACTACCTCAAATGATAGAAACCATCTTTGGAAAAAAAATATTCGAAGTGTCATTTGATTATTTAGTTTGCCTGACGTCCCATTAGATTACATAGAGTGGGTGGGGTTTATGACCTATTCCGCAGCCAGCCACCAGGGGGCGATCAAAGAGCCCGCAGCTTCACTTTTCAGGACGTGTGAGGCATAACACTAATAATAGTCTAAATAGCATATCGCTAAGAAATATGCAAATAGTCACTGCCTTAATTAAAACATATATTTTTAATTATAACCTATTTTGTCTTACCATAAACATAATATTTAGCTTTGTACATAACATTCTGTGTAGCTCTGTTGAAACATGAATTCCCATATTACAAAAAAGCAAGGTCCAACAATGTTGTGAAAGACAGGATGTGACATCCCTTGGACACTTTCAGCAGCATGATGGGAAGACAAGTGAAAAACCTTACTCCAGTTTTTTAATTGACCGCTTTGATCAAGCTTAACCTTTAAACCTATTATCCAAATTATTTTTAAGAATTATTTTTTTATACATTTATGGCTTGAGTTTATAAATAACTACAAACCGACAAAAAATAGCTAGCCCCTTTTGAGAAATATCTTAATTTTAAACTTGCAACTCTTTTACCTATTAGTAGTAGTAGTAGTTACTATAATTTTATAATTTTTTATCTTTTTTTTTCATGTTTACACTACCTGTCAAAAGTTTCTGTTTAATGTTTTTAAAGACGTGCTAACCAAGCCTGCATTTATTTGATCTGAAGTACAGCAAAAACAGTAAATATTGAAATATTTTTACTATTTAAAATAACTATTTTCTATTTGAATATATTTTAAAATGTAATTTATTCCTGTGATCAAAGCAACATTTTCAGCATCATTACTCCAGTCTTCAGTGTCACATGATCCTTCAGAAATCATTCTAATATTTGCTGCTCAAGAAAATATTATTATTAACAATATTTAAAACAGTTGAGTAATTTTTAATTTTTTGAGTTTAATTATTTGATGAGTAGAAAGATCCAAAGATCCAATTATCTGAAATAAAAAAGCTATTGTAACATTATACACTATGCCATTCAAAGGCGTGAAATCAGTATAATTGTTTTTTATAGAAATTAATACTTTTATTCAGCAAGGATGTTTTGAATTGATCAAAAGTGATGATAGAGAGAGACATATAT
Organism: Cirrhinus molitorella; assembly: GCA_033026305.1. Lineage (NCBI taxonomy): Eukaryota > Metazoa > Chordata > Actinopteri > Cypriniformes > Cyprinidae > Cirrhinus > Cirrhinus molitorella. Next base: position 26,685,914 of record CM065139.1, on the reverse strand, counting down.
AATGTTACAATAGGTTACAAAGAAACCTGAAACAATTCTACTCAGCTGTTTTCAACATAATAATAATCAATGTTTTTGCACAGCAAATCTGAATATTAGACTGATTACTTAAGGATCCTGTAACTGGACAGCTTCAAACTCACAGGAATAAATTACATTTTAAAATATATTCAAATAAAATGCAGTTATTTTTAAATAGTACAAATATTTCAAAAATTTGCTGTACTTTGGATTAAATTAATGCAGGTTCGGTGAGCAAAAGAGACTTCCTTAAAAAAAAAAAAAAAAACATAAAATATCTTACTGTTCAAAAACTTTTGACTAGTAGTGTATATCTAGAAAATCACACATACCAGGGTTTGAATTTGCATTTAGACATCCCAAACTGAATGCAGTGTCACTTTGGATAAAAGCATCTGCCAAATGTAAAATAAATAGAAAATATAACAGCTCATGCAATATTTACTTATGGAAAATAAAAAACGGATCCCGTTTTGTATCCTGTTTATGGAAAGTGCCATAAATACTCAAAAGTGCTTGATCTCATTTCCGCATTTCTTCCAGATCAGCATTACATCAGTCAAGCGGTGATGCTTTTAGAGCTAATACCATTTATATAATTACTTCAGAGCAAATCTGGCAATTGGAGTATATTTATGATAATTGATTATTCTGCAGAATTTCACGGCTGTCGGAGACTAAGAGTGACAGCTGGAATGATTGAGAAACGCAGAATGTGCCAGACCAAGTCTCTTCTTGCCACTTCCGCTTTCGTAACACAAGCCATGCTTAGATTTCTAAACGAACACTGACGCTTGACGTAAGCATCATCAGACAAAACAGTAACCTAGAAACCAAAACATTATGCTTGCGAGGCTTTGTGTATCAGAAATGCATTGGCAACGTGTTTCAGAAATGTGTCCTGAGGCCATGAACGAATGTGTGTGGATGAAAAACGACAGGGGTCTCACGGTTAAGCCAGACTCATGTTTTCTCATGAGCGCTGAGGTAATCTGACCCCACCGGCTCCCTTTCGCCTCCAGAGATCAGCTGCTGTCAGACTCACATATTTCCTGATTTTAATGCATCCATAATTATAATGATTTTTCAGAAAGCTGAACATGGGCGGAAAGGCTTAATGTCATACTCTTGTGCAATGTTTCATTTGTGAGTTTTATGATATGGAGTAGGAGAATGTTTACACAAAACTAGATTTCAACCCATTTTACATTATGGAAGATTGTTTCCGTCACTGGATAAAAACATTAAACAAAAAGAAATAGTGATTTTTTTTTTTTAATCTCCCAATTCTTTTTTTTTTTTTTATTTCTTTTATTTGTGAGAAATTATCTCACAATTCTTACTTTTTCCTCACAATTCTGAGTTTATATCTCATAATTCAGACTTTTTTATATATCTTATAATTCTAAATTTAAAGTTCAGTTGTGAGAAAAGTTCTTTTCACAGTTTTTTCTCACAATTCTGAGTTTATATTTTGCAATTCTGAATTTTGTCTCTCAATTCTCAGTTTATATCTAGCAGTTCTGACTTTTTCCCTCACAATTCTGTTTTAATATAACAATTCTGAGTTTATATCCTGTAATTCTGACTTTTTTCTCACAATTCTGAGTTTGTAACTCATAATTATGACTTTTTTCTCTTAATTCAGAGTTTATATCTCATAATTATGACTTTTTTTCTCTTAATTCTGAGTTTATACCTCATAATTCTAAATTTAAAGCTCAGTTGTGAGAAAAAATTCTGAGTTTATCTCGCAATTCTGAATTTTTTTCTGAATTCTGACTTTCTTACAGTTCTTTTCACAGGTTTGTCTCACAATTCTGAGTTTGTAACTCATAATTCTGACTTTTGTCTCTTAATTCTGAGTTTATACCTCATAATTCTAAATTTAAAGCTCAGTTGTGAGAAAAAATTCTGAGTTTATTTCGCAATTCTGAAATTTTTCTTGTAATTCTGACTTTCTCACAGTTCTTTTCACAGATTTGTCTCACAATTCCGAGTTTATATCTCACAATTCTGAGTTTGTAACTCATAATTCTGACTTTTTTCTCTTAATTCAGAGTTTATATCTCATAATTCTGACTTTTTTCTCTTAATTCTGAGTTTATACCTCATAATTCTAAATTTAAAGCTCAGTTGTGAGAAAAAATTCTGAGTTTATCTCGCAATTCTGAAATTTTTCTCGTAATTCTGACTTTCTCACAGTTCTTTTCACAGGTTTGTCTCACAATTCTGAGTTTATATCTCACAATTCTGAGTTTATATTTTGCAATTCTGAATTTTGTCTCTCAATTCTCAGTTTATATCTAGCAATTCTGACTTTTTTCCTCACAATTCTGTTTTAATATCACAATTCTAAGTTTATATCCTGTAATTCTGACTTTTTTCTCACAATTCTGAGTTTGTAACTCATAATTCTGACTTTTGTCTCTTAATTCTGAGTTTATATCTCATAATTCTGACTTTTTTCTCTTAATTCTGAGTTTATACCTCATAATTCTAAATTTAAAGCTCAGTTGTGAGAAACAATTCTGAGTTTCTCACAGTTCTGAGTTTTTTCTCACAATTCTGAGTTTATATCTCACAATTCTGACCTTTTCTCTTAATTTTGAGTTTATATCTCATAATTCTAAATTTAAATATCACAATTCTGACTTTTTTCTTGTAATTCTGAGTTTAGAGAGACAGTCTTCTGTGAGACAGTTCTGACCTTTTTCTTGCAACTGTAAGTTTCTATCTCACAATTATTATTTTTTTTCTTGCATTTCTAACTTTATTCTCATTTAACTTCTAGTTTATATCTCGCAATTCCAAGTTTATATCTCAACTCTTAATTTAGTCTCACAATTCTGAGCTTATATCTTGCAATTCTGACTTTTCTTCTCATAATTCCAAGTTTCTTCTCACAATTCTGAGTTTATATCTCATAATTCTGACTTTTTTCTCTTAATTCTGAGTTTATACCTCATAATTCTAAATTTAAAACTCAGTTGTGAGAAAAAATTCTGAGTTTATCTCGCAATTCTGAAATTTTTCTCGTAATTCTGACTTTCTCACAGTTCTTTTCACAGGTTTGTCTCACATTTCTGAGTTTATATCTCACAATTCTGAGTTTATATTTTGCAGTTCTGAATTTTGTCTCTCAATTCTCAGTTTATATCTAGCAATTCTGACTTTTGTTCCTCACAATTCTGTTTTAATATCACAATTCTAAGTTTATATCATGTAATTCTGACTTTTTTCTCAATTCTGAGTTTATAACTCATAATTCTGACCTTTTTTCTCTTAATTCTGAGTTTATATCTCATAATTCTGACTTTTTTCTCTTAATTCTGAGTTTATACCTCATAATTCTAAATTTAAAGCTCAGTTGTGAGAAAAAATTCTGAGTTTATCAGAATTCTGAAATTTTTTCTTAATTCTGACTTTCTCACAGTTCTGAGTTTTTCTCACAATTCTGAGTTTATATCTCACAATTCTGACCTTTTTCTCACAATTCTGAGTTTATATCTCACAATTCTGACCTTTTCTCTTAATTCTGAGTTTATATCTCATAATTCTAAATTTAAATATCACAATTCTGACTCTTTTCTTGTAATTCTGAGTTTAGAGAGACAGTCTTCTGTGAGACAGTTCTGACCTTTTTCTTGCAATTGTAAGTTTCTATCTCACATTATTATTTTTTTCTTGCATTTCTAACTTTATTCTCATTTAACTTCTAGTTTATATCTCGCAATTCCAAGTTTATATCTCAACTCTTAATTTAGTCTCACAATTCTGAGCTTATATCTCACAATTCTGACCTTTTTCTCACAATTCTGAGTTTATATCTCACAATTCTGACCTTTTCTCTTAATTCTGAGTTTATATCTCATAATTCTAAATTTAAATATCACAATTCTGACTTTTTTCTTGTAATTCTGAGTTTAGAGAGACAGTCTTCTGTGAGACAGTTCTGACCTTTTTCTTGCAATTGTAAGTTTCTATCTCACATTATTATTTTTTTCTTGCATTTCTAACTTTATTCTCATTTAACTTCTAGTTTATATCTCGCAATTCCAAGTTTATATCTCAACTCTTAATTTAGTCTCACAATTCTGAGCTTATATCTTGCAATTCTGACTTTTCTTCTCATAATTCTAAGTTTCTTCTCACAGTCCTGAGTTTATATCTCACAATTCTAAATTTAAATCTCACAATTCTGACTTTTTTCTTGTAATTCTGAGTTTAGATCTCACAGTTCTGACCTTTTTCTTGCAATTGTAAGTTTCTATCTCACAATTATTAATCTTTTCTTGCATTTCTAACTTTCTTCTCGTTTAACTAACTAGTTTATATCTCGCAATTCTAAGTTTATATCTCAACTCTTAATGTAGTCTCACAATTCTGAGCTTATATCTTGTAATTCTTGCTTTTTTTCTCATAATTCTCACAATTTTGGGTTTATATCTAGCAATTCTGACTTTATTCCTCACAATTCTGAGAAGAAAAGATAGGATTGTGAGCTATAAGTTTGCAAATTTTGTCAATTTTAAATTTTGATTTCATGTTGACTCAAACTCTGCTAGTACAGCCACATCCTTTGATGTTTCTCTGGAGACACTGAAAACGTTTGGAAGCAAAACCAAGAGTCTGAAACAAATGAAAGTCAGTGTACCTGTCAGATGAATGCTTTCTGAGGAGCACTGACTCTGAGGTCGTATTTTTATTGAGTTGGTCACTCATGTGACCCTGGCCACTACAGACTACTCCCTTTCCCCAGAACAAACCCAGCTTTGTGCAATAAATAGATTGTTATATAACATGCAATGGCATCTCTGTCTTATTGATGAATGCTTGTGTTATGTAAGGCTGCCTGCCAGTTGTAACTCTCTAGGATACACTCCTGGTCCAACTCATATATGTCGGACAAATATCACATACATTTCACAGAGCGGGAAACCTGTGTCAGATTAAGTGAAAACATACTATGGTTATTGTATCATGACGCACAGATTCGAAAGAGCCTCTCGGGTTTTTTATGTTCTTGCTCACTTCAACTTTATGTTCCTGTTGGTAATGTTAACCAGCAGTCAAATAGCAATTTATAGATTGTTTTATGCAGAGTAAACTAAATTTTTTCTTTCTGAATTTCCTGTTATTCTCTACATTGTAACATACAATTGTTAGATACAAGTGTAAATATAAATCATGTTTAATAATCTAATTGAACTGATTTTTAATGCATTCTTTTTTTTTCCTCCTAATTCTGAATTTATATCTTGCAATTCTGACTTTTTTCTCACAATTCTGAGGTCATAACTTGCAATTCTGACTTTTTAGTCTCTTAATTCTTAGGTTTAAATTTACATTTTTGACCTTCTTCTCACAATTCTGAGTTTATATGTTGCAATTCTGACTTTTTTCTGACAATTCTGCATTTATATCTTGTAATGCTCACTTTTTTCTTACAATTCTCAGTTTATATCTTAATTCTGACTTTATTCTCATAATTCTGTGTATATATCTTGTAATAATGACTTTTTTCTCACAATTCTGAGTTTATTTCTCAATTCTGACTTTCTTCTCACAATTCTGCATTTATGTCTTATAATTCTGACTTTTTCTCACAGTTCTCAGTTTATATCTTAATTCTGACTTTCTTCTCATAATTCTGAGTATATATCTTGCAACTATGACTTTTTTTCTCACAATTTTGAGTTTTTTTCTCAATTCTGACTTTTTTCTCACAAATCTGAGTTCATATTTTGCAATTCTGACCTTTTTTTCACAATTCTAATTTTAATATTTTACAATTCAGACTTTTTTCTCACAGTTCTGAGTTTATATCTCAATTCTGGCTTTCTCACAATTTTGACTTCTCTCACACAGTTCTAACTTTCTTCTTGCAATTATAGTTTATATAGGCTATATATATTATGAGTAAGTAAATAAATATATTGGACATAATAATAATAATTAGTAGTAGTAGTAGTAATAAATATCAAGATTATGACACATCTTAAGACACATTAAGATCATGAGAATCCTGAGGGGAAATTGCTTGATTTTCAAAAATAATAATAATGAATAAAAAACTAAAAAATAAAAAAATAATAAAGAAATAAAGAAAATAAATAAATAAATAAATCAAATCAAATCAATTTTTTTTTTTTTGCTTTGTGGGAAGGGTGATGGGTAGGAAAGTAAGTAAATAAACAGATAAATAGTTTTTTTTTTTTTTTCAGAACGATGCATTTGATTAACTGCCCTCATCAAATATACAATATTTGTGCACACAAACATCACAAACATTTCTTCCTCTATAAGCAGAATGACCCAGAGAGTTCATTCCTGCCATCTGTGTTGAGGATGGCTTGACGTCAGTCCCTGTCCCCCCTCCACCCACCCTGCCTCTGTCCCTTTGGTATTCTGGCACACTATTAAGGGAGGGATGCTGTCTGTATATCACACCGCTGTATTTCCCCCACAATGACTCATGCCCCAGTTACAGACACTAATTGATTACAGTGCAGAACCGTTGTACAGAAACCATACAGTATCCTAGCTCAATGAAACAGACTCATAAATCTTATCACATCTCATCTCATCTCTCTGTATTATTAATAAGGCATCACAGAAAAGGAAGCCACAGTAATGTAAACCGAATTCACGAAGTGGATAGGCATTCCTGAGGGCAACCGACTGCCGAGATTTGTTGTGTCAAATGTACAAGCACTAAACGCTACAGCATTAATATGTCTGATATAAACTCTAAAGCTATTAATCCACTCCGCGCTAAGCTAGTTCTCCGATCCTGTGTCGAGGATGAGCGTGTTTTTGTCTATTGAGCAGCGACGGGAAGAGACCTGGGTTACTGTGTCAGTGGGCAGCTGAGACCACATACCGACCAGAACAGATACAGCCTTTGATCACACTGACAATAGTGAACAATTGTACAATTCACTGAACGATGTAGAATCAGATACCATTTCCCTTAATTTGTCCTCTTGGTTTCAACCGTCCGTCATAAGAGCAATCATTGTTTCAGGAGATGAGTATCAGAGGGGAATTTTCAATGCCTCGCAACCACTGTTGCAATCGGTTTCAAGTGAATTTCCTGTTGTACTGTTTTTTGTGCTTCTTTCATTTCTCATCTTTGGATTGAAGACACAGGGTTTCAATTTGGCCAGCGGAGAGCTGCGCCGCTCAGAGTTGCATTGCATGACGTCAGAGATTTGATGGAACATGCATGACTCAAATCAGCCATTTAATTGTTCTTGTGAATTCCACCGCAGAGCGCCTGGAGTCCACTTGACAGAGAGCACAAGTGAGCACAGATAGAAGAAGAGAAGCTTTTATGGGGAAATCACATATGCAGTCTCCTTCATTTCAATTATTTCTCTTATAGACTGATGAGATGAAATGGAGTGCAAATTGGCCAGAAACATACTTCGGCATCTTTAAATCAATTAAGCATAATTGTCTGCGATATTGGTCCACTGCTTATATAGTACTGCAGTCACAATGTATTTTTGTAAAACTTTAGAGATGACATATCATGAAAATGTGACTTTTTATGTGTTTAAGTGCTATAATCGGGTGTCCAGTGCATCTACCAACCCAGAAAATGTAAAAAAAATGAGCCACCCAGATTCCCCTTTCCCAGTGACGTGGTAAGGGGACCTTATTATAATATTACCACCCCCTTAATCCACAATTTTGTTTTCGCAAGAGACAACAGTGTACCAGTTCTAACGCCTTTGCATAAGTTCGAGCAAAGCGTGTTAACTGTTCTGTTGTGGCTGCACAGACGAGCACAGAACACTATTTAGAGTCCCAGCCTCAGAGTAGGCAAGAGAGCAGTGAATTTATTGATTTATTTACAGTATAGTGCTGCCACACAGATCTAATATAAACGTGATTTTTTTCCCAGCTGTTTACCTTCACATACATAGCACGACTCATGTGTGTTTTAACATAAACAAATGTGTATTTGACGGTTTAAGCGCAATAAGATGTGAAAGAGAATTAAGTTTTGTTTCTCGCATGCTGTGTGACAGCGGCTTTGTGTGTGCGTGCTTAGGATGTGTGTGCTCAGAAAACCCTGTATAAGAAGTTTAAACTGATATGGCTTTAAAACATATGATTTCAGCCTGATAGACATGATAATCAAAACCAAACAGAAGTTACACAGTTTCACCTAATCTTATGTTAATCTTGAGTACATATAGAGTAGTACTGCATCCTTAATATCTCCAAAAAGTATTTAGTTTTATCATATTTATAAAAGAAAAATACAGCTTTCCGATTTTCTCCGGAAAAAGCCGAGCTTCTGGAGGCGCGCCACAGGCGAAGCTAAGTTCGGCGAGCACTCGCGCTAGGATTGCCAATAAAACAAGACATTTGATGCCGTTTCACTTACCATCTGCAGTTCTTTAGAGACATTCTTCTCTAAAGAAGTGTGAATCCCTTGCAGCAGTGCAGCCGAATGAAGCGCGTTGATGGGTGTGCTCTTTCTTGCATTCTAGTTTACGTGCTCAAATGAGGAGAAATGCTCATATAAGGAGTTCCACCACCGATTACGTCATTAAAACCACGATCGAAAAAAACAGCCGAAACTTGTACCAACCCAGAAGTACGATTTTCGGCACAGAAATTCTCTGTCATTCATCCATATTATTTTTTTAAACTTTGGCCATGTTTAGCATAAGAATCCAACTCTTTAACACTGTAAACAACTCTGAATATGCGAAACACCATTGTACCCCCCCCCCCCCTTTAAGACACAGCTCTATTCTGTTTTTGCTGTAAATTTAAATTAGAATAGTTTGCCTGGTTATAAGCACCATGAGGGTGTGAAAGCAACTAGTGAGAAGATAGCTTTCCTGTTTGATATGTGTTAATCACACACCTTATTTAAGGCATTTAACCTATTGAAAAACCCAACCCACTGACTTCTCTATTTATCCTAAAAACCTTGTATTGTTTTTCATTTGACACTTTTTTCATGCGGTAATGCATGGGGTTGCCAGATGTCAAGCATTTAAATCCCCAAATCAGAGCTTTTCTCTTAAAATTACACATTTTCTGTCAAGTGTTTTACTTAATCTCTCCAAACTGAACACCATGTACACGCTTGTGCTCTCTCTCGATTGCATGATGATCTGAAAGCAGCAATAAACATGCATTTTGGAGTTTTTCGATCTCAGGTCAAATTCAAGTAATACAGCCAGTCTGTTTTTTTTCACAAGGCTGTTTGCGCTGCGTGGCTGCAGCTAAAGCTGCAAGCTCTGTATGAATCTCAACTAAATGTTTGCAACTGTAGTTGCTGCAACGTCCATTTTTGTTTTAAAGGGGACATCGGATACCCATTTTCCACAAGTTGGTATGATTCTTTAGGGTGTTCTTGAAATGTCTTTTACATACTTTGGTTAAAATCCTCAATGGTTGTGTAAAAAAGCTCACTTTTTACCTGCTCACAGCGACCCATTTTGATGCATATCACTTTAAGATAATGAGTTCCTGCTCACTCCAACTCCTCTGTTTTTTCAGTATTCGGTGACACACTACCATAAAAAAACAAAACTAATCCACTGCATCCTCGGGACAGTCCCTCAGCTGTTGTGGGTGGAGCCTGAGCAATATGACATCATACTGCTCAGAAAATAAAAACTTGATAATTGAGGCTGTTTAGGTTATTTGGGAATAAAAAAAAGAATTGAATGGATTTTTATCATTGTAGGGTGGTTGTGTTACTGTTAACATACATTTATCTGCAAATTGGATAAAAAAAAATATATATCCGATGTCCTCTTTAATAGAAAAGTGTGAACATAATTTGAAATGACTGGAAGAGCATGTCTTAATAAATATCAGAATGAGGTAAACTAAAATCTGCATATGAGTTGACATTTTCTTGATCTGTGCTTACGTGGAAAATTGCAGTAATTCTGATGAAAGTTAAAAGGAAATTTCTCAGTTTCACAATCCTGAATAATAAATTGCATAATAATTTATCTATCAGTTAAATTCGTACAAAATTACTCATGTTGGTGTTTGCAGGGTTTGCGTAATACCAGCCAAATTGGTACTCAAAACTAACCCAATCATGGCCAAAACAAGCCCAATCATATTTCAGGAGGAAATGGTTAAAAAATCAGTCCAAATTCACATTCTTGGGGATCAAAACTCACTCCAGGCGGTCATCAAAATCATGTTCCGCTGGGCCAAGGGTTTTGCTTTAACCTGCTGACTGAAAAACCACTCGCGGCAACAGTATGAAAGCGGACCAATTTCACGGGAAAACCGCACTCTTGGCAAAACTGCTCAAGGGAGCAACAGAGTTACCTACTGATGGTTGTGCCTTTAAGCCAGATATTATTTAGGTAGCTAGCGAAATATTTTGACACATACAGTTGAAGTCAAAAGTTTACATACACCTTGCAGAATCTGCAAAATGTTAATTCTTTTAGCAAAATAAGAGCGATCATACAAAATGCATGTTATTTTTATTTAGTGCTGACCTGAATAAGATATTTCACATAAAATACGTTTACATATAGTCCACAAGAAAATAGTTGAATTTATAAAAATTCAAAAGTGATTCTTAATACTGTGTTGTTACCTGAATGTCTGACTGTATGATTTTGAGATCCATTTTTTTACACTGAGGACAACTAAGGGACTCATATGAAACTATTACAGAAGGTTCAAACACTCAATGATGCTCCAGAAGGAAAACACATGCATTAAGAGCCGGGGGTGAAAACTTTTGAACAAAATGAAGTTGTGTGCATTTTTCTTATTTTGCCTAAATATCATATCTTTTTCATTTAGTACTGCCCTTCAGAGGCTACAGAAGACAAAATTAGTTACATTTACCATGATCTTCATGCATGGTTTTTCAACAAAAACAAAGAATTTGTGGGACCTGAAGGATTTTTCTGGCGAACAGCAGGCAGTTTAACTGTTCAGAACAAACAAGGGACTCATGAAAAACTATCACTAAACAAAAAACACATCTGTGGATCATTCAGGAAACAACACAGTATTAAGAATCAAGTGTATGTAAACTTTTGAACGTGGCCATTTTTACAAATTCAACTATTATATTTTCTTGTGTACTATATGTGAATGTCTTTTATGCGAAATGTCTTATTCAGGTCAGTACTAAATAAAAAATAACATGCATTTTGCATGATCCCTCTTATTTTGCTAAAAGAATTAACATTTTGCAGATTCTGAAAGGGGGATGTAAACTTTTGACTACAACTGTAAGTGTGTGCTACTGCAATTACCAATAGCTATTGCAGGGTTTTTTTTTTTGTTGTTGTTTTTTTTGCCACTGCCAAGAAAAGGAAAAACTGACCATAAAACACAACTTGCGCTAAAGCCTCTTTTGGCAAATGCTAAAGTGCTATGAAAAATCTAACTCTGAGCAATAAAATACCCCTTGAGGTATTAGTTAATTTTATCAATATGTTCAACATGATGGTTACAGGCATATCATTTAGATTTAAACATTATTACATATAAACATTTGGATGCGCAGCCATATTAGCGATACTCGGATGTAAACAACAGCATGGATTACATGGTTAATATACTATTAAATATGCTGTTCTGTTAATTTATGCGGTCTAAACCACAGAAAAAAATGTGTGGACGCGGCTAAATCATTTAGAGAAGGAAAGTAAGCAGGAAAGGGTGCAATTTTTTGACAAACTACTAGCTTAAAATTTCACCTACCTGACCGGAAATGATAAGAACAAACATGAATGTTTTAAAGATTCTTGCTTTGCAAATCCTAGTTTAGTTTGGCCAACCACAAACATCTTTTGTTCCTCAGGCAGTTTTTTGTACTTTTTTCTTTGATTTGTTATAACTTTTGGCAGTCTATAGTACTCTAAATGTTTTTTCTAGTCTGACCAATTAGTACAGCCCAAAACATGACAATAATTGACCATTTTCACCAGCAATAATTAGCAAAATATGCAAGTATCATTTGGTTTAGTGGCATTGTTTACATTCAGTGCCACCATTATAGCCGATTGATGATGTTTTGTGAAAAACTCTATTATTACCACTGTAGCTAATGACTAGCATGACCAGCTAGAAACCAGCTACCATATTTCCATACATGCAAGTTTTTTTAACTACTACTATACTGTATATCAACTATTAGACTGCTAGCTCATGCAGGAAACTTTAAAAACTGTAAAACTTTTTTTTATATAGTCGCAGAGCAAACAATAACGTCAGTGTTGGGGGCGGCTCATTATGAACAAATGGATGTCACAATATGAACTTTCAGCACAGAGAGAACACTAAACCCCTGAAGAGCGCTAACGCCCCAGAAGCAGCACACACACCCAGCATGACTTGTCAGCTTTTAAAGATTGCCACAGTTGTAACAACAATTACAGCTAATGATTCTGATGCAACACATTCAACACTGCACCAGTGCCAGTGCCACAAACCAATAACAACTGCTTTAAATACATGAAAAAAAGAAATCAATAAAACAGAGAACACTGCAGATCAAATTGTTTCCAAGTCATTAATGCAGCTGTGAAACTCTGTCACTTTAGCATGTGGCGTATTGTAAGCTGACCGATTAACACATTTAGACCGAGGGGGCAAGTGAGGCAGCACCTCCAAAAAAAGTTGCTGTGATCGGCTAATTACCCTTATCATGCTTGAAACTGGCCCGCTAATCAGCCTGAATGGGTTGAACTGATGGAAATAGATGGGCTAATCACAAAGTACACAACTTAACCCACTCAGGAAACAACACTTCGATCACATCTGAATCAAAATGTGCTTGAAATGGCTTGATATGATGAGAAATCTGCACAATGATACCTATAACTAATGTTTTGTTTTTTGTTTTTTTTTTGGTTTTTTTTAGATTTTTTTAGTGGGTTTTTTTAGAAAGAAAGTTTTTTTATTTTCAATATTAAAAATGAGTGAACATTTTGTATTCTTTGCTGAATCATTTTTGCGATCACTAATAATGCTACCTGATATGTGACTCTGGACCACAAAACTAGTCATAAGGGTTCATTTTTTTAATTGAGATTTATACGAATATCAGTAAATAAGCTTTCCACTGATATATGGTTTGTTACGATAGGACAATATTTGTTCAAGATACAACTATTTGAAAATCTGAAATCTGACAGTCCAAAAATATCTCAATATTGAGAAAATCATCTTTAAAAAGTTCTTAGCAATGCATATTACTAATCAGAAATTAAGTTTTGATATATTTACGGTAGGAAATTTACAAAATATCTTCATGGAACATGATCTTTACTTAATATCCTAATGATTTTTGGCATAAAAGAACAATCTTTTGACCCATAAAATGTTTTTTTGGCTATTGCTACAAATATACTTGTGCTGCTTAAGACTGGTTTTGTGGTCCAGGGTCACATATGTTTATTTCTGTATTATTAGTGATGAAGTATTATTTGATGAAGTTATATTTCTGTATCATAGATGATGAAGTATTATTAAAGCGCAAACATTTAAAAAAAAAACTAGATGACATTTTGATATGTGTGTCCCTGGATCACAAAACCAGTCTTAAGTAGCATATATTTGTAGTAGCTATATATATATATATATATATATATATATATATGGGTCAGAATTGTTGATTTTTCTTTTATGACAATAATCATGTTCCATGAAGATATTTTGTCAATTTCCTATCATAAATATATCAAAATGTAGTTTCTAATTAGTAATATGCCTTGCTAAGAACTTCATTTGGACAACTTTAAAGGATTTTCTCAATATTTTTTGCACTTTCAGATTCCAGATTTTCAAATAGCTGTATCTCAGCCAAATATTGTCCTATCCTAACAAAACACGCATCAATTGAAAGCATATTAATGTATAATGTATAAATCTCAATTTTAAAAAATTGACCATTATGACTTTTTTGTCCAGGGTCACATATTAAAAACTCAAACTGATGAGACTTTGAAGTAACGTGATTAGTATAAACCAACAAAATGATAGTCTTGGTTGCATAAGTAAGTATTGTTCCATTAACCCAGAAACTGTCTAAACCTCAAATGTTACAGGAATTTATACTTGACTAAAGAAAAACTAAATTAGGAAATTTGCCTGCCCATGCACCACACATGACTGTTTAATAAATCTTCAAATGATTCAAATACTCACAATTTTCCTGGAAAGTAATCATGTCAGTTTTGTTTAGTCAGGACGTTCTTCTGGCGACTTCAATGTCAGTTCTCATATGCTAATAATCATTGGTTTGAAGGACTCTGAAACATGTTAGCCACAGAGCTATCAATGACCAAAAAAGGATAAACTTGACTTTTGCTAAATCAAAATGACAAAAACTGAAACAACATCAGATGGAAGCGAGATCGTTGGGTTTTTCTAAGAACGTTCTCTGAGATGTGAGAGAGAGATTGCGATGGGGATTTCATTTCATCTCAAAACCTCAAACGGCAAACCACGCTCTTCCACGATGTTAAACATACCTCAGAATACCGCTGCGGCAGGACTGCGCCTTCAGTACTGACAGCTGCCGCTAGGCGGTATGAGATCGATTATGGGTGAGATGAAGCGATTGCTAATGTACAGTGTTCCAGATCAGTGTTCTGGGGTTCTGACTCATTGGTGGTGTACAGGAACCTGCCTACATCAGAAACAAGGTAGATGTAGGTCACAGACTAGACATCCAGCACGCCACATTTAAAGACGTACATTATGCAAGACATCTGACGAGGCCCAAATAGCATCGTTTGCATTTGTTGAAGCTATAGTTCATTCAAAAATGTACAATCTGGCAGCATTTTCTCAGCCTCATGTTGTGGTTCCCCTTGGTAGACCGCAAAAAGGAGATGTTAGGCTGAATACGTCTTTATTCCATGCAGTGAAAGTGAATGGTGACCAGGAACTGTTACGAAAATGTCAGAAAATGGCAAAAAAAAGTACCATGAAAGTACCTTCAGTGCAGACCATAGGATTTGTGAGGAGAAAAGATAAAATAACAGAGCAAAAATGGCTAAATTTAATCTTTACAAAAAAAATAAAAAATTAAGTCAGTAGTCACTCAGAATATTTTTCTCTGACATCGTTCTTCATTCTATGGAGCCTTGAAATAAAATAAAATAAATACAAAACAAATAATATAAAATGAAATAAAAAAATAATAATAAATTAACTAATGAAATAAAAAAAGTAAAAATCTAAAATTAAAAATGTAAATAAAATAAAATAAAATAAAATACAAAATAATATAATATAATATATAAAATAAAATATAAAGTAATATAATTACTATTAAAATAAAATATAAAATGAAATAAAAAATAAAACAATATAATATAAAATAAAATATATAATAAAATTTAATTAAATTATGAAGTAAAATAAAAAATAAAATAAATTACAAAATAATGTAATCTAATATATAAAACACAATAAAATAAATATAAAGTAGTATAATTACTATTAAATTAAAATTTAAAATTAAATGAAATAAAAAATGTAATAAATAAGATTAAATATAAAATAAAATAGTATAAAGTAAAATCTCAAATTAAATAAAAAATAAATAAAATAAAAATTACTTATTTTCCACTCCATGAAAAATGCAAAAAATCATGAGGTGAGAAAATGATAACAGCTAAAGTGAACTATTCCTTTTAGACCAGCCCTGGTGGGTTACCAGTACAACCTATTATCCCGTTTCTTTATGCACTTTCAATCACACACTTCCGCTTAATTTCCTTTCTTTTTTCTTATGACAAGACACGAGGCCTACCAAGGGACAAGCGCTTAGACTCAAGTCACGTCCAGCCTGGGTACTGGATCTGGGAGACAAAAAGATAGAGGCCTTCCCTTTTACTGTAAGTAATAGCGCTTAGAAGATTTTAATTATGACAGGTTGTGAAGAGCTCGAGGTGAAGAAGTAAGACAAAGCTTTATGAGGATGAATGTGGAGACACAGCGTCGGGTTATCAGGATGAAGTCGTTCTGCATTATGACTAATTACTAAATCAGTCAAGGTCAGAGTTTTTCCTTCTTATCTCCGACAGAAGTCACAGTATCTCAAGAAACCACTAAGCTTCATTGAAGTCTCAATTAGTTATGTGTCTATATATAAGCAAAGCTGCTCAACTTTCAAACCCAGAACCTTTTAGCCTCAAACTAAAGTTACTTGCAAGTTTTCTGCATGGTAACTAGCTTGTACAGTTAAGGTCAAAATTTACATACACCTGGCAGAATCTGAGAATCTTGCACAACATGAGATAATTATTTTACCAAAATAAGAGGGATCATACAAAATGCATGTTTTTTTTTTAAATATTGACCTGAATAAGATATTTCACATAAAAGACATTTACATATAGTCCACAAGAGAAAATAATAGTTAAAAATGACCCTGTTCAAAAGTTGCATGCACTTGATTCTTAATACTGTGTTGTTACTGAATAATCCACAGCTGTGATTATTTGTTTAGTGAAAGTTGTTCATGAGTCCCTTGTTTGTCCTAAACAGTTAAACTGCCCACTGTTCTTCAGAAAAATCCTTCAGGTCCCACAAATTCTTTGGTTTTTAAGCATTTTATGTGTATTTGAACCCTTTCCAATGACTGTATGATTTTGAGATCCATCTTTTTCACACTGAGGGACTCATATGCTACTATTACAGAAGGTTCAAACACTCACTGATGCTCCAGAAGGAAACACAATGCATTAAGAACTGGGGTGAAAACTTTCGAACAGAATGAAGATGTGTAAATTTTTCTTATTTTGCCTAAATATCATCTTTTTTTTTTCATTTAGGACAGCCCTTTAAAAGCTATAGAAGATAGTTAGATGTTTCCCGGAAGACAAAATAACTTAAATTTCCCTGATATTCAAATTCCAAAAGTTTTCACCCCCAGCTCTTAATGCATTGCGTTTCCTTCTGGAGCATCAGTGAGCGTTTGAACCTTCTGTAATAATTGCAAGTCCCTCAGTTGTCCTCAGTGTGAAAAGATGGGTCTCAAAATCATACAGTCGTTGTTGGAAAGGGTTCAAATACACAAAAATGCTGAAAAACCATAGAATTTGTGGGACCTTAAAGATTTTTCTGAAGAACAGCAGGAAGTTTAACTTTTCAAGACAAAGAAGGGACTCATAAACAACTTTCACTAAAAACAGCTGTGGATCATTCAGGTAACAACACAGTATTAAGAATCAAGGGGATGTACATTTTTGAACAGGGTCATTTTTATAAATTCAGCTATTATTTTCTCTTGTGGACAATATGTAAACACCTTTTATATAAAAAATCTTATTCAGATCAGTACTAAATAAACAATAACATGCATTTTGTATGATTCCTCTTATTTTGGTAAAATAATTAACATTTTGCACATTCTAAAAGGGGGGTGTAAACTATTGACCTCAACTGTATATTAAAGAAATAGTTAACCCTAACGACTAACGACTTTTCTGTGTCAGTCTTGAAGGTAACTGAGGGCTGCACTTGCAGCATATTATACAAGCTGGTAACAATGCTTATAACTTGCAAGTAACTTTTATTTACTTCCCATAAGCATTTTTTGCTCTTTTGGCACTCAGTGAACATTTTGGCCCCTGGCCAAAGCCTTTATATTTATGCGCACTACAGAAGATACAAAAAGGAGTGAAGCATTGTGTAAAGTAACATATTTACCATGTTTATGAAGTTCAGAGTGTTCCAGGCATGTGCATTTCATCACGTCTGGATTGTATGCATTGGAAATGAGTGCAAGGGCATCACATGATGAGCTTCAAACAATCACATTTGTCCAAGGCTTTGTACACTCATGGCCCAAAACCGACCCTAGATGTCTTGCTCAAAGGACATAGCTTTGTTGTACCACAGTGCAAACATCAGGAGAAACAATGAGTGGCAGTGTTTCAGTCAATAGCAGCCCCAAAACAGAGGACTTTTGATTTGGCTGGGGCCGGCGTTGATGGTGGGCGACTGTGTAGCAGATCTGTTTTTGTCATAAACGGTCCCATGAGAGGTAGGGGCATGGCCTGGCCCCTATTAAAACTGTTGTTTGCAGTCACATGGCCTGCTTGCCCTGACAATGCATGTCTGTGTACTGAGAATGTTTCTCTATACATGTGAGAGCAGAGCTGCTAATGGGAACCCGTCTATTTCATTGAAGAAGGGGAAACGGTGTCTTAACTATTGGTCGAACTTCAAGTTCTGAGCTTAACGGTCTGTGTTTGTCCACCACCCAAAATTGTCCAATAAATACTAAAAGAGGTCTGATCAAGCTCAAGAGCGACGTGTTGCTAATCTGTTTGCGAGCGCTGCTTTGCTTGTGTGTAATGTTCAAATTCAGGCTTTGATAAGATATGAGCCGTTTTGAGGCACAGCAGATTTCTGAAGGGAGGGGTAGGTTTATCTCTGCGCTAGCGCTAGCTGCTGCACTTAGCTGGGGTGTGATTTCACTATTCACTGTAAACACAGACCGTGAGGGGGAGTATCGGCACAGAACTGGCCGGAATAATGCTTATAAAGGGTTGTCAGACAGAAACGTACCTGAGCTCTATACATACTAGTTAACATACACTTACTTCACCAATATATTATTTTCTGTAACTATCAATATTACACTACATGTGCTGTTGAATGATCAGTATTTTGACCGTAATGGCTGATAGTGTTACTGTAACATTAGCAACATTTCCAGACAAATAAAGGTCCTTTGTCAATTGTAAATAGTGTAGAGCAGTGTAGTGTAAACACACCTGTGTAAACTTTTTCACAAGATGCAAAATACGTACCAGTAAGTACATTTCTCCTTAGTTTCCAACAGAAATGTCATCTGAGTGGCACTAAATAAATGTGTTTGGTATTTTTCACCAGAACAGATGAACGTACATATGGTATGTTTTATGTGACGTTGTTTATGTGTCACCACAGTTCTGACTTGAAATGTCTGTTGAGTGGTGCTATAATTCTAATGCTCTGTGACATTTTAAAATAATGTACCATCTAGGGCTGGGCAAAAAAAATAGATTTTTCGATTAATCGTTTTTTTAAATGACGTCGATACGATATCGATTCTCAAAAGCCGCGAATCAATATTTTCCGATATTTATTTCAGCAAACATTTAGAACAAGATCTGATGTGAATCTTGTCATTGGTCTGCTCCACTAGATGTCACCCTCTTGTTTACATTGCGGGAAGTTCGGATCATTTTACCAACTCGGACCTTTGAGTCTCGTTCAGCAAAATGAACAAATCTTTTTTCGAGTTACTTCGTTCTTTCCGTTCCTTTTAGCAAAATATAATTAAAATGTTACGTGTTACTTCCCTAGCACATCTACTGCACATCTATTCGGGTTCGAGTCGTTCGTTCATCACGTGACAGCCCCATAATATGAACGAACGACTCGAAAAACCCAAACTAACAGGTGAACTAACAGAACCTATACTATAGGATGTTGCGCATGCGCGACTGAACGAATCACTCCCCGAGATGACTCGTTCTCCCCGAATCACATAAAAGATTAGTTCAAAATGAACAAATCGTTCAAGAACGGCCCATCACTGAAAGCATGTCATTCATTCAGTGCTTATGGCGGAGAAACTATTGACAAGATCCAAGAACAAAGAAATATGCTTGATTTGCAATGCTCAGGTTAAATGCTATAGTAATAAAATCTGCAGAAGCAGGCGCTATATCCGCAATGAATGAATGAATGTCGGATGGCGTTTTGTTTACTAGACATACTAAACCACGGATGACGTTTGCTGTGTTTTTAGCTTCTGCCGTCTCTCTATATGACAATATGAACACACAATATCATCTCCAGCTAAGAGTCACTTCGTAAGCATTTCACCGTTTCATTTGAGAAAACTACCATCAATTTCACATAGGCCTACATCATTTGCAATTTCTTCACAGCAACCCGTCAAAATAAAAGTTCAGTTTAACGTTAAAAAACAAACTGTCAGAAATATACTATTTAACAGTCTTAAGACTTAATGTAACAACAAAGCCACTACTACTACTACTACTACTTAATATTAATAAATCTTTATTTTAAAATTTGTTTTCTTTTTAATTTTACAGAAACGTTAAACCTTGTTGTGCAGCACTTTGCCCAAAAATGAGTTTATTTTCATTTGATAAGGATAAATTAAATGAATGTTTTATGCCTTCATCTGATTACCAGAAAAATGAAGATGTACATTTTATAGGGCCCTATTATTTAAGAAAGGACCCTATACAAAAAAAATAATAGGTTTAAAATACAGGTCTGTGGCTCTTAATTTCTTTTTATTAATTCACCATTTGTAAACTAATGTTAACTGTTCTTTTTTTTTTTGGAAATATCGATAGCATTTTTATTGAAACTATATTCGCTGAATGTAATAAAAAAAATTTGAAAACTGAATCGAATCGAGAGCTTGAGAATCGAAATCGAATCGATACCCAGCCCTAGTACCATCTGCACTACACCTAAACCTAGCTGATAGAATGGACAAAAGCAAATGTGACATAAAACGCAATTGCACTTGCATCTTTCAGTTTTTCCCAGGATTTGTACCGAAGGACTCCGCATCCTAAGATCAATTTCATGCAGGCTGAGCTATAGAGCAAGCTTGTTACATCCGGAAAGCGAAACATATGGAGCTGTAATCATAACTGTGTATGAAAAATGATTACAAAGTGCTCTCAATTTTACCACCTCTAGTGTTCATTTCTATTGGAAAGTGCAGTGATGATATGTACTTCTTGATATGTATTTTGTCTCACGAAAAAGTTCCCACAGTTACGTTTTCGTCTTGAGATCAGGTTGGCTCACACAGAAGTCACTATCAAACCTAGTAGCTTTTTATGGTCAACATGGCAAATTTTCGAACTTGAAGAATAAACTTGAAACCTTTGCAAAATCTGTGTGGTGAAATGTTTTGCTCTCAAACTAAATTCCAGACTGCTTGAATTTCTATCCGTTTGTTGAAGGAATAGTTTACCCAAAAATCAAAGCTCACCCTCATATAGTTTCAAACTCAAAGACCTTCATTCATCTTCGTTCATCTTTTTATTTCTATTATTGAGAAATAAAAAGCTGTCAGGCGGTAACTTGATTCAATTCATACATTGTTGATTGGATTGAGGCAGATCTCAGTGCGAGCTTGCAGTTGATTGTAAGAGTGGGGCTGGATAAATGATTGGAGAAGTCTGGCAAATGTCACTAGAAGATCGACTTATGACATTTTGATTACAAATTACAAGGTCAGAGCATTAAACACACACACACACACACACACACACACACACACACACACACACATCAGATCAATACACTCCATTTAGAAAACAGAATGGGTGAATTTCCAGTTCATGCAGACCTTAAAATCTTTCTCTGGTAAACCAGAGAAAAATACAGATGACTCCTCTTGCACTTCACAGATTTTTATCTAATAAACTGCTCTCTAGATTGTAAATGTTGATCCTCCCGATACCACATGCAATGACTAGCAAGCAGCAAGTCATGTTTCACCATTGAGACTTTACTAAAGCCTAATGAGACAAACTGTTTGACACATCACACCACAACTTCCTGTTTCAAAAGGAAATATGTCAGCACCGGTAAGAAAGCATCAGAGCATTGAGCAGTTTCATGTGGACATTTGATTGAACCTGGAACACTCTCCTATGCTCAAAGCATAGCGGTTTGACTATCATCTAACTTTAATAGTTCAGGTAGCCTAATTATTTGACAACATTAGACAGAGTCAAGGCCTGTGCATCTTGTGGAGCATCATTGTGTTCGTCTGCGTGGCCATAACAGTGGTCATATGACTGAAGGAGAGCTCATGGGGTGGTGGCACCCCTCCACCTCCCCCTCAGTCATATGACCACTGTTATAGCCATGCAGACAAATACAATGACGCTCTGTGCGTGATGAGAACAGAAAAGAGGACCCTCTGAGCTCAGCGACGCTCAGTCACACACACACACACACACAAAAACTATAGGACGTTTCTCAGAAAACAAAATTATAATCGTATTGCTCAGAGGTGCTCTTTTACAGTCGAGGGGACTTAATGAAGTTGTCATTTAATTAAGCATCACATTAATCACATTAATATATACTATATTAAATATAGTCCAAATGTTTTGTGAATAAAGTCTAAATGTTTTGAGAATAAAGTCAAAATGTTTTGAGAATAAAGTCGAAATTT
Organism: Cirrhinus molitorella; assembly: GCA_033026305.1. Lineage (NCBI taxonomy): Eukaryota > Metazoa > Chordata > Actinopteri > Cypriniformes > Cyprinidae > Cirrhinus > Cirrhinus molitorella. The sequence goes on along the minus strand of CM065139.1, from coordinate 26,663,674 downwards.
CGAGAATAAAGTCGAAATTTCGAGAATAAAGTTGAAATGTTTTGAGAATAAAGTCGAAATTTCGAGAATAAAGTTGAAATGTTTAGAGAATAAAGTCCAAATTTCAAAAATATAGTCCAAATGTTTTGTGAATAAAGTCTAAATGTTTTGAAAATAGTCAAAATTTTGAGAATAAAGTCGAAATGTTTCGAGAATAAAGTTGAAATGTTTAGAGAATAAAGTCCACATTTCAAAAATATAGTCCAAATGTTTTGAGAATAGTCCAAATGTTTTGAGAATAAAGTCGAAATTTCGAGAATAAAGTCGAAATTTCGAGAATAAAGTTGAAATTTCGAGAATAAAGTTGAAATGTTTTGAGAATAAAGTTTAAATGTTTTGAGAATAAAGTCGAAATTTCGAGAATAAAGTTGAAATGTTTAGAGAATAAAGTCCAAATTTCAAAAATATAGTCCAAATGTTTTGAGAATAAAGTCAAAATGTTTTGAGAATAAAGTCGAAATTTCGAGAATAAAGTCGAAATTTCGAGAATAAAGTTGAAATTTTGAGAATAAAGTTGAAATGTTTAGAGAATAAAGTCCAAATTTCAAAAATATAGTCCAAATGTTTTGTGAATAAAGTCTAAATGTTTTGAAAATAGAGTCAAAATTTTGAGAATAAAATCGAAATGTTTAGAGAATAAAGTCCACATTTCAAAAATATAGTCTAAATGTTTCGAGAATAAAGTCTAAATGTTTCGAGAATAAAGTTGAAATTTTGAGAATAAAGTTGAAATTTTTTGAGAATAAAGTTGAAATTTTGAGAATAAAGTCTAAATGTTTCAAGAATAAAGTCTAAATGTTTTGAGAATAAAGTCGAAATTTTGAGAATAAAGTCAAAAATTCTAGAATAAAGTTGAAATGTCTGTGAATAAAGTTTAAATGTTTTGAGATTAAAATCGAAATGTTTTGAGAATAAAGTCTAAATGTTTCGAGAATAAAGTAGAAATTTTGAGAATAAAATCTAAATGCTTCGAGAATAAAGTCGAAATGTCTGAGAATAAAGTTGAAATGTTTCGAGAATAAAGTCGAAATGTTTCAAGAGTAAAGCCCAAATTTTGAGAATAAAGTCAAAATGTTTTGTGTATAAAGTCAAAATGTTTTAAGAATAAAGTTTTACCTCTTTATTTCAAGTTTATAGCATGATATAAACATGAAGGAACATCAGAAGGAATGAAAAAACAGTATAGCCTAATTTAATAAAAAAAATTCTCAGTGTAATCTGAAAGATGACTGATTCACATGGCTCATAAACGCGGCGAATACAGCGATCTGTCATGCCACATTAAATAGCATGAAAAACACCTTATTGCAATAGACATATTGTTTGTATTTCACTATAAAACTAACAGATTTGAAAGCTGAGACTTATCTCCCAGTGCTCCCAGTCTGGGCCATTTGTATGCGCAATAGGTTAGAATATACTTTCAAAATATTATAACTTTAATCTCGTCATTTTGACTTTTTTTTCTCAAAACATTTAGACTTTATTCTCGAAACATTTCGAATTTATTCCCATAATTTTTACTTTATTAATGAAATATTTAGACTTTATTTTTGTAATAATCAAATTTATTCTCGTAATTTAAATTTTACTCTCAAAACTTTAATCTCATAATCTTAGAAATGTTTTTTTTTTTTTTTTACGTGGCACTAAACCGCAATTGTATTATATATAATTTGTGATTTCTTTCCTATTGAGTGTGATGACAATACTTTACATCAGGGTTTCTCAATCTATTCCTACAAATGGTGTAATCCCTAACAGTATAATCTGTATGAAAATACCTCTCAGCTCATCAAACTCTGACTGATACATAAAATCAGCTTTATATCATTACTGAAGTTGGTTGAGGTTCACGTATGCAGAAAATGTGATTAAATGACTGCATGCGTATTACTTCATCTAAATAAAGAGCGAATGAGCCAGTCGATATGCTGGATTGTATAATCGAATATGTCATTATGATGCATTAGGGTATTATAGGATTTTTTTTTATTCCAGGTATTGTTAAAGCTTCTAAAACCACTTCCCCTCGTGGCTGACGTGTGTGCACAAAAAGATGCAAACACCTCTGAGTCCCTCTCCCGTACCTGCTGACCTAGATAAGAGTGCCTCCTTTTCCTGCCAAGCGCCATTTCCGTGCGATAGAGCCAGACGTTGCGTGCAACCATGCTTGACCAATGAATGCCACAAATGGCTCATCCAACTCATTTACCTTTATACCTTTAGTTTGCGAAACATGATGTGCCTATCATTTGCAAATGAGTTTCTGTTTTTCTGGAACATTTTGTTGATGTTTAAATACTTTCACCTATTGCAGTTTAATATGTAGGGATGACTAAAAGTAGGCCACCTTTTTCTTCCCATAAGAGCGGGCACGACCATTTGTAAAATGTATGGGTCTGGCTTCTGTTATCCTCTGTTTCCAGCTATTTTTAGATGTGCAAAATGGCTCATTTTGCTGCTTGATATTGCAAATTGTGTCTTATCATATTATTTTTATGTATTATGTTAATTGTGAACACACTGGTTCATAGTGCAAACGGTTTTACCATTTACTACACGTTGTTATTCTTTCCGCCCATCGGCTTACTTACGTGTTGAAGAATAGAAGTTATTGGTTGAAGAACAAAAATTCCTCTTTAAGATTAATGTTTACATAATCTATTTTTATTTAATATGCTTTAGATATCAAAAAATAATAATACTAATTAGGGCCCGAGCCCTAATGAGCGAAGGCCCTATTGTTCTTCTAAGGATTTTTCTTTTTTTTCAACCTTCCGGGGCTTTTTGGGGGCCTTAACATGCTCAAAAACTCTATGTGCCAATATACAGTTACAATCATAGCGCCACCTGTTGGCAACATGAAAATTACTCAATAACTCAACCATACCATGTTCAATCTGCACCAAACTTCATATGTCTGATGACAGTGCCAGCCTGAAGACATCTACATGCCAATATCCAGTTATAGTGATAGCGCCAACATCTGGCAGCAGGAAGTTGGGTACTTATAGAAGGAATATGTCATTCATTTATATTTACTACTTTAAATGCATAAATTGGTCAGCGTTTGCTGTGTTTCTAAAGCCACCAGTGGGCGGTGAGCCCGGGTGCGAGGGCCCGTTCATCGCTGCTTGCAGCTTTAATTATTATTATTATTATTATTACTATACACTAAATAATATGGGTATTTTAAATATTTTAGTTTAATTAAAAATATATATTTTTAATTAAATTTTTTCTTAACATAAATAATACCATCTATGACAAATACATTTTAATAAAAATACAAATATTCTGTGTAGTTTCTCACTTGATGAGCCCTAGGTCATTTTTAATAAAAATAAAATAATCGCAATATTTTTATGTCACACTGTTTGAAATGTGAGAAATAAAATTACTAGAGTACAAATACATGCACTTTACAATAAGATATCATTAGTTTATGCATGAACAGAGTTTACTAACAATTATCAAAATATTTGTTATAGTACTTACTAACCTTTGTCAACGTTTGTTAATAAAAATACAGCTGTTCGTTGTTAGTCTGTTATCTAAGGTCAATTAAATAATATAAACAGATACAAATTTTGATTTTAAAAATGTATTAGTAAATGTTGTAATTAACTATAATTAATAAAAACATGGCAGCATTTACACTAAGGTCAAATAGCAATAGATTCTATTTACACTGTAGAATTAGCAGTATTTTCTGCTATTTATATTACTTATTGCAAATAGTGGCACCTCAGTATTGAAGTACATTATAAAACAATATGCAATAATAACGTATTGAGTGTAAATGACCATTTTTCTTCTAATTATTAAATGGATGCCGTCTTATTGGGACAATAAAGCCCTCTCTACCTCTAACCCTAACCGATAAACACCCGTGAGGCACTTTACTTTCCACTTTTCGGTTATTTCCTTCATTTTATTGAAAATAAATGCCTTTCCAATCTGATATGTGATGTGAAAAGGGTGAAGAACAAGTTTGGCGAAATGCGGATTTGAACTCAGGTCGATCGTGTCAAAAAGTCACCACTTTTCACCACTGGAGCCATTGTTTCAGGTATCTTTTGTAATGTTGTCTAGCTTAACCACATGTTGGTGGGCGGAGTTCATGTAAATAGCCTCTGCCAAAAAAAGGCGGGCTATTATAGACACTCTGTAAAAGCACTGGAAATATTTGTCATTGTTTTCATGTTAATATTCTTATATATAAGAATTAAACAGAATATGTTCTTTTATCTACTGCACATAAAGTCCAAACGGCCATAGTTTCCGAAAGCCAAAACAGTTATTTCAGTTCTCGAACATACTTCCTTCTGTACACCTCAAAACAGTATTATGAAACCTGTGTTATATGCAAAACTGCTGTGGAACAAACTGCTGATAACAACGACTGTACACACAAGCCAATGCTGAGTCGACCCATCAGGAGAAATGTGATCTTGGCTACAGAATTAACAGTCGGATCCATTTCATTCTGCTGATGTCATGACAACAGTGCTTTTATGCCAAATCACTTTGCTTTGTAAATGAACACGCATAAAGGTGCAATAAGCAAACATGCAAAGGTGATACAGACTTCGCATGAATAGGAAAGTGGGATTGTTTAAAAACCCAAGTTTATATAGCTTTCGAGTCTTTTGACTTGTGACAGTTACCAACCAGAACAATCTGGTATACAATGATCATGTATGATCAAGAATATAAGGCTTGTTCAGAAAGGAATAACATTGCTCATTGTTCAAATAAGAATTTATTCCTTAAAATGGCCTGTTTGTTTAGTTCACAGAACTAACTATTCCACTTTTGGCAACACTATGGGCAACATTCAGTAGCCACTTTTCTTACAGATCGTTTGAGCTCGTTTTACTTGAAATCTAACACATGTTTAAACCTTAACTGAACCAACTGGAAGTGACCTGTATCATACAGAATTCCACTGTGCTCCTTACAAATGAACCACTTGGATATAGCTAATGACTTGTTTCAATTCAACAAAGGGCCTCTCTCACATGTGTTTCCATAAAACAAGGGCCTGGTCACCTCCTGACCCCAAACTTGTCAGAGTGTTGGATTTTCCATGCTCTCACTGAGAAAAGCCCTTTCAGTTGACTTCACCGAATACTCCAATTCCAGCCAATTTATGTCAGGAGACGAGCCTTGCACAACATGCATGCTGCATTTTTTCAATATGATATCACTTAAAGGGAAACTCCAGTTGAAATGACAGATCATTATTTGTCAATCGATCTGAAACTTGTTCGCGTTGCTCCAAACTCATTTAAGTTCTTTTCCACAGAACGCAAAAGGAAACATTTCAAATAATGCCCTAGTCACTTTTTGTCCGGAAATTACAATAAATGGGCACTAAAACCTTGAAAAGGCAAAAGTGCCATAAAAGTGCAATTACAGTGGTCCATTTGATTTGCTATCTAAAGCCTTACAGCTTTGAAGTGGCACTGATGTCTGAATCATGAATGACTCTATTGAGTCAAATCTTATGAATCAGTTAATCCTGAAAAATTTAAAACAGCCAAACTGATCTTATGACGAAAACATACCTGTGGGAAAGTTTTCACGAGACGCGGTGTAGGTTTCTTGACATATTCAGTGTGAAATGTGTGAGTGGCGCTAAAAGAGTGAACGTACATGGTACGTTTTTTGTGGCATTGGTTTGTCACCACAGATCTGACTTGAAATGTCCATAGAGTCTAATGCTCCATGACGTTTTAAAATAATGCACCACCTGCACTACACCTTAACCAACCTGATAGTATGAGCAAAAGCGAACGTGACAAAAAATGCAATCGCAAGCACGCCTCTTTAGCTTGTTTTTCAATCTCTCATCTTTATCTCTTTCATCGTGAATGATCTACTGAGCAAGCCTGTTACATTCAGAAAGCGAAACATATGGAGCTGTAATCATAACTGTGTACGAAAACTATTACAAGTTACTCACTGTTTTACCACCTCTAGTGTTCATTTCTGTTGGAAAATGCAGTGATATGTACTTACTGGTGTGTATTTTGCATCTTTCAAAAAAGTTATCACAAGTACATTTTTGCCATGAGATCAGGTAGCAACCAGGGGCCAAACTTTTGTTTCAAAGAAGAAATAGTCATGTTTTAGAACAACATGAGGATAAATTTAGTTCAAGTGAAGTTATGTTTAAAAAAAAGTGTGCCATAATTCAAAAACGCTGCACTATTAAAGATCTGACTAATCCACAAACCTTTAAAAATGTCACACATTATACTGCAAAATAAGACAGGAGCCACAAACAATACACCAGGAATAATAAATAAAACTAATTACTGTTTTAATAAGCGGTACCCTTTAGAAACTGTATCCTCAATGGCAGATGTGTGATTTGTCCTGAGCATTAATGAACAGCTGGCTATCAGTGCATGTAAGGTCACCAGCGAGGTGTTTTGCCAAACCCCTACTGTTGTGCCAAAACAGTTATGATCGTTCAAGCATTCACTCCGAAAGCAGCATTTGTATATTTTGGCATTTCCCTCTCAGGAATGTTCTTATCATTACTGAACTTTGACTAAATTTTTTTCTCCTTATTATTTTCATGCATCCCGTTTTGATTTTCTAACTAGCTAACATGGACAGAATTTTTAGCTTCCATCAGACTTATGTACGACAACCCCACAAACTAAACAGTGAATGTGAATTCAACATACTAAATAATAAATGTAATGACTTTCTTCTGCAAAATATAAATTAACATCTAACCTGTACGCATACACGCTTTGCTATCATCGCAGCAAGCTCAGGTATTTTTAAAACATGACCCAAATGCATAACAATCTGACGTTCTGTGGTTTAGACGGTTTTGTTTACGCCACGATTTCGGGTTCACAGATAAATGAGCTACCTGGAAAACAAAGCCTAGCGAGTTAAGCTGTGAAGTTTATTTTTAACCACCATCATTCGAGTCTAAGCTTCTTTCATTGTGATCATTTCGCTGTTGACGTTTGTAGTGTTTGAATATGACACTGATGCCTGTGTTTTGACGTCCTTGATTATCCTCGCAATTTTACAAGCAAATGAGGAGCAATATCAAAATGAGGGTAAGCCTCCCATAACGGCCATCATATCAGACGACAACACAGGATGTACAAATATTAACTGGTACTTAGCTGATGTTGCACAACCATCCTGCAGTTTGGTCAGTTTGTGGGTTGTGGAGGGGGGTGGAGTGCTGGCTGTATCTGCTCATCTTTGCATAGTCTTTGTTTTCCTGTCTTTGTGAGTACTAAAGCATCTTTACTGTATTAGGACTCTATTAAGCAACACTGGTGCCACTGTACTGTAATGAAGTGAACTTAGCTAACATAACTGCTCGCCGGCCTTGCCAAACCTCCCCAGAGGAAAATTATACTTCTCTGTAATTGCTCGGGAGTTCTCAGCTATGTTTCGTTGAAGTATCAACTTTGTCTCAGATGTTTCTCCTAAAAAATACTTTGGAGAACGTTAAATACACTCTTTAATTGCCATCTTCCCTGAAAAGGTTCTCTGTGGAACCTAAAATGGTTCTCGTATGGAAACTATATAAAAAGAGTCTGAGCAATCATAACAATGTGGATAGCGTATCTCAAATTATTTCAAATTAGAAGAATACGACGAGAAATGATTGAGTTGAAACTTCTAACTTTGGCATTTAGGGAAATCGGAGCACAGTCTGAGACACTGCAGAGAACCTCGATAGGGTATAAGCGCAGGATTATCAGAGTCTTTTACTCTAGAGAAGCAAACTCTCTTTACTCAAGAGAGGCAATTTGCTTTCCCTTTAATCGCTTTGCCATCCAAGAGAAACAATTGAGAATTGAAATTTCATTTGTAATGGGTCAGTGGGCCTTCCCATGCATCCATTCCTTCACAAATTCTCGCAGGATATGTTTTATCTTTCTCTCTCCTTTCATTCTGTGTACCGCATCAACCTCCGCCCCTCTGCCCCTACTATCTCTCCACCATTATACCCCCCACTCCAGCCACCTAACCCCTCCCTGTGCAGGTTCCCTCGCACACATGCACGCACAACCCTGTCACCAGGCTACGCCGTCCTCGTTGCCCTAATAACAATCCTAGGAATTTTAGTTAGGAAGCAAAAATGCTTCGAATGACACTTGCTGGGGAAGGGGCCCTGCCTACGGGGGGACCACAAACTCAGCTCCGGCGCACACATCGAACGCGTTGTTGGTTAATGTGGTGGAGCAGTGGGAGTCAAAGATCAGTAGAAGTATGGCCGAAAGGAGAAAATCGACATGGGGTTTCGGGTACACTGCCAGCAGAAACAGCAGCCCTGTCTCTTCACAGGGTGTGCACCTTATTCAGCTCCTTCTATATTCACCAGCCAGCAGAGCGTGGCATGGCCACACCATACCTAGTACACTGCCCCGTTTGATATTTAGTAATATGTGTCTGTTTAACATTGCTTGAGCAAGATATCAAATATGTTTAGTCCTTAAACATACACTCGCTAGCCAATCCAAGGCTCAGGGGGGCTGCTTTAGCATCATCCCTGAGCATCACCTCACCGAGATGGAGGAAAATACCATTCTGCTACCCGAGGTGCTAAACACACTCATGTTCACCTTCCCAAGCCAGAAACAAACCCAAGGACACTACCGGAAAAGCTATCCTTGGTGTGCCAACAAGAATAAGAGTGTGTGGAAAGAAGACTGAAAAAAAAGAGAAAAGGCTTCCTCACCGTTTCACCGCTTGCCGTCCATTCACCAGCAACACTGCAGACAAACATTCGCTTGGGAGGCAGAGGGAGTGCGCGATCCGTCCCTTTACTCCTGAATCCCCAACATCCTCAGATCTGCCTGAATCTCCTCTCACACATGCACTCATTCACTGGCACTCTTTCTGTGTCGAGCTCTCTCCTCCTCTTATAATTGTCGGTGTGCTATTTCCCCTCTTGTTAGCTCCAAGGCAGTTAAGAGACACTGCAGCGATGGGGGAGGAGGGTGTGTGTATGTGTGTGTGCGCATGTATGTGTGCTTGTGTTCAAGTGTGTTCGTGAGTGAGTGAGGGAGTATGAGAGCAACGGAGGGAGGAGTCAGCGGGGATAGAGGAGAAGAGAGGGGAAAACAGCGAGTAGGCTTATATACTGAGGAAAAAGAGAAAGCAGAATGGGCTGACAAGAGATCTCTGGAAGAGAAAACACAAGCCGTGTTGCAAAGAATGACGGGTATGAATAGAGAATGTGTGAACGCACGATATGGCAGATGTTCTGCAGCCCTGCTGATTCGCCTGGCCAGCTGCAAGAGTCGATTCCACAGCAGGGTTGGTTGCGATTTCATTGATGGCTGAAAGAGCTTGCAGGAAAACGATACAGAGCGAGAGATAGAGGCAAAGGAGGGAGTTGAAGGGGAGGGAGGAGATGACGGCAAGGGACCAGGAGGGGGTTGGATAATGCTGTAATATGTTGCTTCTGTGCCAACTGTTTCTGTGACAGAAGGACCACTTCCTCTGCAGCCATTGGTCCCCTGCTTGTACAGATAGATGTGCTGACAAATAAAATATCCAGCATTGGCTCGTGGGTGATTGGATCATGCTCCCCTCCCACCCTTCACCTCCCGCCCCCTGTTGAGGCAACAAGATTCTGCCTCACCCCAGGCAGCTGAGGACCACATCCAGTGCGCCTTGCATCCAAAACAACACTTCACGAACAATAACGTCTCCATATTTTGCTGCAATTAGACATTCAAGGAGGTGTAGGGAACAGCGAGTTGCAACCCATTCTTGTCTTTTGGAGTACATTTCAGCTTGAGCATTGTACGATTTTGGGAAATTTTGAGGAATCAGCAGGCTTAGTGACAACTGATTAACTGCCTTCGAGATTATTTTTTTTAGATGACTAAGACATGTTTGGTCTCAGGAGATCTTACCAAGCTCATACACTCTCTGAAAAAAATACAACGGCTTGTCACTGGAGCAGTACCCTTTATGAGTCATCTTTGTACCCCAAAGGTTCATTGCAATACAATAAGGGTACATATTTCTACTTGTTTTAAGGTGCAAGTAAGCATCTTTTAAGGCAGGGCTGTCCAAACTTGGTCCTAGAGGCCACAGTCCTAGAGAGTTCAGCTCCAACCCCAATTAAACACATTTGAACCTGCTAATCAAGCTCTTATGGCTGGCCAGACACTAAAAGATTTTAAGGCCGATTTTAAGCCTGATTTGCATTCCAGAACGATCGGGGGATGTGGCCCGATTCGAGGCTTGTTGCAGTCTTGAAACTGTCTTCATGTCTTCATCTCCCATGGTTTTAAAATTGGTTAAGATTTGAAAATAATCTAGTGTGTGGCCAGCCTTACAGACATACTAGAACCGGGGTGTCAAACTCAGTCCTGCAAGTTATTGCCAACCCTGCTTCAACACACTAATCATGTAGTTTTCATATAAGCCTGAAGGACTTGATTAGCTGGATCAGGTGTGTTTAATTAAGGTTGAAGCTAAAATCTGCAAGGTTGTGTCCCTCCAGGAACTGAGTTTGACACCTGTGTACTAGAAACATTCAGGCAGGTGTGTTGAGGCAAGTTGGAGCTATACTCGGCAGGACAGTGACCCTCCCGGAATGAATTTGGATACCCCTGTTTTAAGAGCAGAAAAGGTACAAGGTTGTCCTTTAGCAGTGACAAGCTGTTGTACCCCTAAAGTTTTTTTTCCAACAAGTGACAGTTGGGTGCACATGTCACTATTCTCATATGTTCTCTAATCACTTGGTGGTCTTTTTGTTAATTTTGTATTTTTGTAGATGACTGTGGCAGGGACTGACCTGTGGTCTTCGGTCATGTGTGAGCATCTGTGGATGACTGAAGAACTAAACCTCTCACACCTCATTTTATCAGATTATGCCGCTGTCCTGTTACGTTACACGACAGCTTTTATTAAGCTGTCAAACATATCATTCCATCACCAGATGACAGCAACAAGATTTCAGTGGATGATTTATTAGAAGGAAACAGGAAATAAAAATATGAAATATCAGAGACCAATTTGCATAAAAATATGTAAACATAAATACACAGTGTATAAACCTCTTTTGCAGTGCTCCTGCCTCCTACCTTTCTGCCTCCCCCGATTACCTAATTTTGGCCAAATTCAAAGGCACTGCATGTATTCTTTGTGCAATCCTGTTGCAAAAAAAAAAAAAACATCCAAATTGGAAAAAATAATATACAGTTGAAGTCAAGTTTACATACACCTTGCAGAATCTGCAAAATGTTCATTATTTTACCAAAATAAAAGCGATGATATTATTTATTTAGTACTGACCTGAATAAGATATTTCACATAAAAATATAATCCAGAGAAGGAAATAATAGTTGAATTTATTAAAAAAAAAACCTGTTCAAAAGTTTACATATACTTCATTCTTAATACTGTGTTGTTACCTGAATGATCCACAGCTGAGCTTTTTTGTTTTGTTTTGTTTTGTTTTGTTTTGTTTTGTTTTGTTTTTATGTTCATGAGCCCCTTGTTTGTCCTGAACCATTAAACTGCCTGCTGTTCTTCAGAAAAGTCCTTCAGGTCCATTTATGTGTATTTGAACCCTTTCCAACAAAAATGCATGATTTTGAGATCCATCTTTTCAAACTGACAACTGAGGGACTATTATGCAACTATTACAGAAGGTTCAAACACTCACTGATGCTTCAGAAGAAAAAATGACACATTAAGAGCCATTTTGCCTAACTATCATGTATATATATATATATATATATATATATATATATATATATATATGTGTGTGTGTGTGTGTGTGTGTGTGTGTGTGTGTGTGTGTGTGTGTGTGTATAGAGAGAGAGAGAGAGAGAGAGAAAGAAAGAAAGAGAGATTTTTTTTATTTAGTACTGCCCTTCAGAAGCTATAGAAGATACTTACATGTTTCCCAAAAGACAAAATAAGTACAATTTACCCTAATCTTCAAAAGTTTTTACCCCCTGGCTCTTAATAAATCATGTTCCTACTGAAGCATCAGTGAGCATGTGAACTTTGTGTAATAGTTGCATATGAGTCCCTTAGTTGTCCTCAGTGTGAAAAGATGGACCTCAAAATCATACAGTCATCGTTGGAAAGTGTTCAAAGGAGCTAAAGGATTTTTTCTGTTCAGAACAAACAAGGGACTCATGAACTACAAAAAAAAAAACACAGCTGTGGATCATTCAGGTAACAACACAGTATTAAGAATCAAGCGTATGTAAACTTTTGAAAAGGGTAATTTTTATAAATTCATTATTTTTTCTTGTGGACTATATGTAAACGTCTTTTATGTAAAATATCTTTTTCAGGTCAGTACTAAATAAAAAAGAACATGCATCTTGTTATTTTGGTAAAAATATTAACATTTTGCAGATTCTGCTTTTGACTTACACTGTAGTTAATTTTTAAATATGTGTCAATATCAATGTGTGAAATAGAGGTGCAGATATCAGAAATTATAGAGTCTATCAAGTGCAATGTATAAGTGCTACATGAAACAAGTATAAAAAATTATAATAATAATAATTTTCCATGCACATGACATGAACGTCTCATGATCAATTTATGGGATTAAAATTACAACTGTGCAACCATAATAATCACACCACATGGCCTCTTAAATTAACCTAGTTAGAATGGATTTTAAATGGCCTATAGGGTAAGAATCGGAAGCTGTAATGTTTCATAGTAAGCCAAATACATGTTGTTGGGCATTCTTACTTGCATTCTGGTTGAAAATTGATGGTACATTTCTATAAACAGCTCTCCTGTGGGAGGAGTGATGTATGTGCAGTCTGTCCATGCAGGCAAAGGAAAAGTCTGGCACTTGAAAAACGCTTTGCAAACCATCATGTCACACAACAGTGTCAGTTTGGCCCTCGTATCTCCATGAAATAGCAGGCAACATGAGTTTATGTATAATGTAAGTGTCTTGAAAACAGCATTTCATCTGATCTCGCAATGCATAAATATTCATGTGGGCCACATTTTCATATATTTTGTTTTCTTCAATCGCATATAAATAGAAACTGCATGCCTAATCTGCTCATGCACACTGGGATGCAATTCACAATAGCTGTCTTTGCATGGATATTACTAAAGGTTCAATTCCGATTGGTTCAGCATTTTATTTAATTAGAGCTATTCAAGACCCATGTGTTCGGTTGCTTGCACCATGTTTAATAGTTACAAGCTTTCAGTGCTTTCCAGCCACACAACCCTAATGAACCTGTGGTTCTGCTGTGCACAGGACGGATACTGGACCGCACTGCAAGGGTTTCAGGGGAAATAGATGTCACAGATGCAAGACATGACCTCAGGCTTATGTGTGTCTTATCAGATCATAGCAAGCAATGGGTGACATTGAAATATTTTTGACAAATATAGCATTAGAGGCACTTTTTTCAGATATATGTGGTCCTAAACTAAGCAGCAACTACCTTTACTTAATTTGCCCTGTTACTTGCAACTGTTTTCTTTGAAAAAAACCCATTTTAATATTTTAATGTGTTTTGTTAATGTATTTGATGTCCATTTAATGCTTGCTGCCAGAAAAAAAAGAAAAAGACATCAAGGTTTTATTTGGAGATTTTGCTAACAAGCCAGACAAAATTCACAAACCTCATATAAAATGAATAGAGCAGCTCTCAAACCAAAAATTTGGTTTGACCTCCTGAGGTTAACGACCAACAGTTTCTGAAGGCTAAGCACCTCCTTTCACTGACACACACACAACAAAACATAATGTTTAAAGAGATTCAGGCCCTATTTTCTATTCAACCTCTATTCAGCAAAAGCAAATGTTGTATTGAACAACTAATGATCTTTAACAAAGAAAAAAACAGCCCCATTGAAAAAAGTATACCACTCATTATAAATTTCATTGAAAACAGGTTGTTTCCGCTCTTACAGTTTCAGTCTTGGAGTTTAACACATTTCACCATTATCGTACTAAGCATTTCTACATTCAGTGTGTGATTCCACATAATTATAGCGGTCTCTAGCCCTCTGTTTGTCTGTCTCTCTCATTCTCCATCTTCCCCCTCTCTCTTTCTGTCTGTCTCTGCGCCTCTCTCGCTGCTTCCTGTCTCCCTAATCCGTAATCCTGTGAAAATCGGTCAGGCGAAACAGGGCTGCTTTGATCAGGCTCTTATATCAACGGTGGATTCGGTGTCAGCTCACCCGGATTCCACAGAACCCTGGAGCCCTGGCGCAGGAGCTCCTGACAGCAGTTCATCAACACCCAGACACCATCATCCTAAAGGCCTTATGATGCATAACAACTACTGCATTTGGGTCATTTGCCATTCGATTTCTCGTTATTATACAGACTAATTTAGGGGGTACTCTCATGTTTAAAGACCCCATAAAATCAGTCAACAAATGCACATCAAGGTCCTTATGAGGATTGCTTATGAGATGTGGGCATTACAGCTGCTCAAACATGGAGAAAATTGAGGACAGTGTACAACCAAAAACTCACAAAAGTCTCACACATTCACAGATAACGGCTTACTTCAAAGCAGAAGTAAGCCATTATCTGTGAATGTGTGAGATTTCCAGTTCATTAGCCGCTGCTAATAACGAGTAATAATGAGAAGAAATGCAGTAAATGGTAAACCAAGCTGTTTTGTACATCTGAATGACACTGGAAGCCAGACCCATTACATGTACAAATGACCGCAAATACTCTTACAGGAAAAAATTAGGTAAATATAAGGATGGTGAAGGGATACGAAATTTCACGTAAACGGTGGATTGCATCACGGCAGCAAAAAATGCACGTGTACATGTATACACTGTAAATATGACGATGAATTCTACTCACTTAACTGTAGGGGGCTCCAAAGTAAAAAAAAAAATTTTTCACTCCTTCAAAAACTTTTGCACTTACATCCCGATTTAATCAGCTACCCGGATTCGTAGCCATACTCGAATGTAAACAATAGCATGGATTGCACAGTTATTGGATGTGCTGTTCTGCTAATTTATGCTGTCTAAACTATGGAAGAAACATGTGGAAGCTGCTAAATCATATAGGGAAGGACTTAGTAAGCAGGGAAGGGTGCAATATTTTGATAGATACATACGAGTAGTATTAATTTAGATATTAGCCTAATATTTCTCCTTCCTGACTGGGAGTGATAAAAAAAATTCTTGGCACAAACAGCTTTTATTCCTCAGGCATTTTTTTGCACTCTTCTCCTTGATTTGTTATAATGTTGGGCAGTCTATAGTACTAGCCCAAAACATGACAATAATTGACCATTTTCAGCAGCAATAATCATCCAAATATGCAAGTTCTGTTTGGATCAGTGGCATTGTTTACATTCTGTGCCACCAATATGACCGGTTGATGACGCGTCGTGAAAACACTCTATTGTAAGTGACTCAATGTTTTTTTTCCCCCCCAGAGAAAACAAGGGAAAAGTCCAATTTATTTTTGGGGTAATCAAGATTATACCACAAGTGCTGTTGATTTAGTTTAACCCTTTAACTTTCTGAACTTTGTAGTGTGATTTTTATGTACATTTTCATTGATTTTAAAATGGTTTTCAAAGGATGAATTTTGAGATTTTAAGTTTTCAAGTGATATATGATTTCTTATGATTTTTAAAACTTTATAGGGAAAAAAGGCAACGAAGAAAGTCTTTTTGTGACAAAGGCCAGAATTCCTGTTATGAAGTAGATTTGTGAGGTGCACTCTTGTCATATATTAATCTATTACTTTACTTACATAATTTGTAACACAAAAATAGTAAAATATCTACCTTTCCAACGATGAATAGTTTGTCTTGATTAGATTAGGATTTTTTTGTAACATGGTGAAGTAAACTTCAGAATGAATGGGTGACAGTTAAAGAGGTAAACCTTTATTGAACCCTTAATATTCCTTTAATATTCATCTGCTGCTGGAGCAGCCAGGTGATGTGTTTGTGTTTTGCACTGGTCTCAAACCCTTTGTGAGCCTGGTGTTGAGTAGCTTTGCTGACCCTGGGGATGCAGACTTTCCACTTCCTTCACAGTGATATCTCACACCCTAACGGGTAACCAGGATGCCCATTTGCCATGGACAGAAACTTTATACTCACAGAACGTGAAGTTAGCAATGCTAGATCTTATCTCGAGAGTTAAGCACAGTATTAGGTGTGTTGTGTGTTTAAAAGCAAACTGTTTTATATCAACAGTACAGCAAAGCTTTTCCAAGCCACATTCATATATATATGAATATATATATATATATATATATATATATATATATATATATATATATGCATATAAATATAATATATATATATATATATATATATAAACTGTGTGTATTGCTTTCTGGGATAATGGGACACTTAAATCATACCTAAATTTTTCTCAGTATTAACCTCACTTCTCTGAGCCACTAACTGTTTCCAGGCTGATTTCTAGTGTATCATATCCTCTCAGTTTCACACAGATGTTTTAGCAGAAGTAACTAATTTTTGGAGAAATGACTTTCTTGTGTGTTTTTTTTAAATGCCTCTTGGTTTTGCAGGTGCATGAGAATCATAATCAGGTTTTTTGAATCAGTCAGAGTGCACAAGCATAGGTGCACCCCAGCTGTGCACAGGAAGTACAGCATCTGATAGTCAACCACCTAGATGAGGCTCTATCTCCTCCATCTCTTTCTGCTATTTCAGCAACTAATAGCGATCAGTTCCCGTCAACAATGTTTTTTTTTCCATTTAAGGCTTAAACCAGATTGACAGCGAGCAGTGCAAGTGTACTAATGGGTGCGGATGTCCAGCGATGCCTCTTGATTCATATGAGGTTCATTAGTCCTCGTATCATCAGCGGGTTATAGAGAAAATCATATTTAAGTCATGACACAAAAAAGTGCACCCTTCCTTCCATTTATGACCTAGATAGCATGTCACATAGTAAACATATCACCATTCTTTTCTTCTTTTCTTCTTAACCACCTACTCACTTTCACTTTGTCTATAAAACACAATTGTACCAATGTGCCCCTAGCAGTTTGCACAACAAAGCGCAAAAAGAAAAAAAGAGCTTATTTTAAAGATGGCATGAAATGAAATCCACTGTATTTTGGCAATGCTGTTAATGCAATTTTTTCCACTTAAATGCACTTAAAGGAATAGTTCACCCCAAAATTTAAATTTGCTAAAAATGCAAATACTCGCCTTTAGGCCATTCAATATGTAGATGAGCTTGTTTTGTCATTGGAACAAATTTGGAGAAATTTAGCATTAGCACTTGCTCAATGGGTGCTCTGCAGTGGATGGGTACCGTCAGAATGAGAGTCCAAACAGCTAATAAAAAAGTATTTTTTGCTTCTTACAAATATATAGATTTTCTCTTAAAGATGTTAATTGATGGACCGGAGTTATGTGAATTGCATATGGATAATTGTGATGTATTTATCATCACAATTATCACCCATTCAATGCAGAGGATCCATATGTGAGCAAGTGACGTAATGGTAAATTTCTCCAAATCTGTTACAATGAAGAAACAAACTCATCTACATTTTGGATGATCTTAGAGGGGTACATTTAAAAAAAAATAAGTAAATAAATACAAATAATATTAACATATTTAGTATCATGAAGACGTAACTAAAGGGCCAGTTGACCTCACTGAATCAGATGGAGCGATTCCAGATTCACAAATGAATCACTCTGTTGAAACTTGTAATAAGATTCACTTGTTGGTGACATGTTTTCACCAAAAAAACCTAAATGGTTTACCTGAAAATTAAGAAGCTGTACAGAATTGGTTTAAAGTCCAAGGTGCACATTTCTAGTAATTGCAGTTAATTCTCATATTGTATTTTCAGAAAGTTTTGAAATATTTGTCCTCTCTCCAAATTTATCACTACTGAAACACAGTAATATATAATTTAACAAGAAGGGTTACATTGACCTATTAAGATTTTGCTTACATCTTCCTTGTAAATATATACTTTTTTCTATTTTATTAAAAGGTTTTCAGAGGTATATCAATAACAATTAAAATTTGTAACAATATTTCAAGTGTAATTTATGAGATTTGTTGTACAGGTCCTTCTCAAAAAATTAGCATATTGTGATAAAGTTCATTATTTTCTGTAATGTACTGATAAACATTAGACTTTCATATATTTTAGATTCATTACACACAACTCGAAGTAGTTCAAGCCTTTTATTGTTTTAATATTGATGATTTTGGCATACAGCTCATGAAAACCCAAAATTCCTATCTCAAAAAATTAGCATATCATGAAAAGGTTCTCTAAACGAGCTATTAACCTAATCATCTGAATCAACTAATTAACTCTAAACACCTGCAAAAGATTCCTGAAGCTTTTAAAAACTCCCAGCCTGGTTCATTACTCAAAACCGCAATCATGGGTAAGACTGCCGACCTGACTGCTGTCCAGAAGGCCATCATTGACACCCTCAAGCAAGAGGTCTGTGGGAAGGAAAAAGTGTGGCAGAAAACGCTGCACAACGAGAAGAGGTGACCGGACCCTGAGGAAGATTGTGGAGAAGGACCGATTCCAGACCTTGGGGGACCTGCGGAAGCAGTGGACTGAGTCTGGAGTAGAAACATCCAGAGCCACCGTGTACAGGCGTGTGCAGGAAATGGGCTACAGGTGCCGCATTCCCCAGGTCAAGCCACTTTTGAACCAGAAACAGCGGCAGAAGCGCCTGACCTGGGCTACAGAGAAGCAGCACTGGACTGTTGCTCAGTGGTCCAAAGTACTTTTTTCGGATGAAAGCAAATTTTGCATGTCATTCGGAAATCAAGGTGCCAGAGTCTGGAGGAAGACTGGGGAGAGGGAAATGCCAAAATGCCTGAAGTCCAGTGTCAAGTACCCACAGTCAGTGATGGTCTGGGGTGCCATGTCAGCTGCTGGTGTTGGTCCACTGTGTTTTATCAAGGGCAGGGTCAATGCAGCTAGCTATCAGGAGATTTTGGAGCACTTCATGCTTCCATCTGCTGAAAAGTTTTATGGAGATGAAGATTTCATTTTTCAGCACGACCTGGCACCTGCTCACAGTGCCAAAACCACTGGTCAGTGGTTTACTGACCATGGTATTATTGTGCTCAGTTGGCCTGCCAACTCTCCTGACCTGAACCCCATAGAGAATCTGTGGGATATTGTGAAGAGAAAGTTGAGAGACGCAAGACCCAACACTCTGGATGAGCTTAAGGCCGCTATCGAAGCATCCTGGGCCTCCATAACACCTCAGCAGTGCCACAGGCTGATTGCCTCCATGCCACGCCGCATTGAAGCAGTCATTTCTGCAAAAGGATTCCCGACCAAGTATTGAGTGCATAACTGAACATAATTATTTGAAGGTTGACTTTTTTTGTATTAAAAACACTTTTCTTTTATTGGTCGGATGAAATATGCTAATTTTTTGAGATAGGAATTTTGGGTTTTCATGAGCTGTATGCCAAAATCATCAATATTAAAACAATAAAAGGCTTGAACTACTTCGAGTTGTGTGTAATGAATCTAAAATATATGAAAGTCTAATGTTTATCAGTACATTACAGAAAATAATGAACTTTATCACAATATGCTAATTTTTTGAGAATGACCTGTATTTTGAATCCAATTTTTCTTTGTCAAAAAAGCATAACGTTGATCATACCGATTTCAAAGCTAAGGATTCATTAGTTTGAATGTACATTGAACCAAACACTATCATAGCATCTTAGCTGATAATTCAGTTTTTCAGGCTTCGGTCGTGACAGCACATTTTCGGTAGTTACAGTAATGCTTTGGTAGCGGCCACATCACATTACAGAATTTGAACTCTCATGATGACATGTTTCGGTCTGGACTGTTAAGGTAGTGACAATTTTAGGGAATGACAAGAAACAAGGGTGTAACAAAAAAACAAAGATGTAACTACCGAAACGGAAACACCAAATGTTTCAGTTGGGACTGTTTCGGTAGTTTAGATATTTTTGAGCCTTGCTCAAAGATGCTAATCAGCACATGGTTAGCTAGCACAGTTCTGAACAACTGTACACATATAAAAACAACATGTTATGGAATAACACTAAAAAAAGTGTGCTTAATTATGGGAAAGTGGTGTTCAGTAGTGACTGTCTTTAAAGTTACACACAGATTTTTCAGTCTATTAAACACATTTACCTCAAAATGATGGGGCCTATCTACTCACCATGTAGCTATGAGAGAGAGATACACAAATATTTCCTGGGGTTTAAAATTAGTCTCAGCCAATGAACTAAAACATACACTGTTTCGGTAGTGACATGAAAAATTTTTGGTTACAAAATGAGTTAATAAAGTCAAAGAAAATATAAAATGAATATATATATATATATATATATATATATATAATATTATTGTGTTTCAAGAGATAATAGAATGATCTCAGTAAACATCTAAGAGTTGAATACTTGGTTGTGGGACAGCAGTTTGCACCAGTTTTGTAAAATGACCCATATATTTAGGACAATGATGAACATTGTATTCACCCCCATTTCTTAATCATTCACTGGCCGACTTTGTTAGTGAAGCTTGATTTTCTCTTGCACGGGGATGCCATCTAGTGGTCATACGTGATACTAAAAGGCAAGAGAGGAAGTGGACATGTTCTTTATACACAATAAATGTCTCAGAGGATGTCAAAACCTTGAATAAAGAATATGAAACTATCAGAGTCATGTCATACAATGTGTTGCACGCACTCAGTCAAACATTCAAGGGGCTGTAAAAATGCTTCCCAAACAAAATCATCTGAGACGAAAAATGTCTTTTTATAGTTCTTGCAAAACTATTATTATTTTTAGGAAAATTTATATATTTATATAGCACAATTCATACACAATGGTAATTCAAAGTGCTGTGCATAACATTTTTACTGTAATACTTAAGGTTTGAGATTTGATGCTATTTGCACTAATGTTACTTCAAATCATACGGTTTGTAGAGGATTTATTTTTAGCCAGTGGATGATAGAACATCCTATAGGCTTGCACTGAATTATATATGTATATATGTTGAACATGTATTATGCTCATTTTTCCATTCTTGGTAAAATAAAAAGGGTAGGGGGAGTTCAAGGCCATACCGCCAGCAGGACTACAGATGAGACAAACCTAAGAATCAATAGTCCACCTATTCTGGGCAGCTTCTCTCTAAGCAACTGTTATGGTTACAAGGACAGGTTGGGAATAATCTCTGGGAACAACAGCTCCTTGCAGATTTTTGTAATCCCGGTCTGAAGCCCCCTTGGGGGATTTATCCGACTCCTCTCTATACCTTATACACAAAGACCCTGCCGTTGAGCTCTTTTACTCACTTGAGCTTTTGGACTGTGGAAAAAAAGAACAATGGTGTGCCCTTTCCTGTAGTTTTGGCTTGGAATTAGCAGGAGATTGCCATTGTATCCTCTTATTGACTTATTGACTGAGTCACTGATAATTTACCCGATGCATACAAAGTTTTCAGGAAAAGACAGCCGTAATTGGTGTACCATCTGTTTAGTATGACCTCTGCCATACAGGCACAAATAGCGGCCCATAACTAAACCTAAAACAACCGAAGCCAAAAACGCATGTGAGCCTGCCAAAAATGCTGTTTGAATTAATTAACTGAATTGAGTTCCAGATATATTACAATGGCAATTGTGTCACTATTGACCAACTGAATAAATAACCAAAATGAGTATAAAAAAGTAATAATATGATTCTGCAACCAACTGAATGAAAAATACATTTATTTGGATCAAAACCAAACATTATTATGCAGTAGGCTAAAGTCTAACAGCATAGTGGAAAACACTGTCCTGTATACTGGCAAATAGAGTATGTCTTATCCATTTTTTGTATGATCAACAAAATTTGAACTTTGAAATTTGCATTTTTATTAAAAAATATAACAAAAATCACATTTAACATTAACTCTTTGCCAAAACATAAAATGTAAAATAATAATAATAATAATAAATTTAATTTAATTAAAAATAATAAAACAAATAAAAATATAATCATATGTGTAACAACAAGTATATCTATATTAATATAGATTATATTATTTGTAGCAATAGCTACAAATGATTGATTTTTATTTTTTATGGGAAAAAAAAAATCAGGATATGAAGTAAAGCTCATGTAAATTTCGTACCATAAATATATTAAAACTTAATTTTTGATTAGTGCTAAGAACTTTATTTGGACAACTTTAAAGGCAATTTTCTCTCTCTCTTTTTTTTAATTAATTAATTTATTTCAAATTCCAGATTTTCAAATAGTCATATCTCGGCCAAATATTGTTCTATCCTAACAAACCATACATTTACATTTAAACATATGGCAGATGCTTTTATCCAAAGCGACTTACAAAAGGAGAACAATGGAAGCAATCGAAATCAACAAATGAGCAACAAAACATGCAAGTGCTATGACATGTCTCATAACGCATTACATGTAGCAAGGATTTTTAAAGTACATAATAAATAAAAGAAAATAGATGGGGGGGGGGGGGGTTTGGGTGGAAGCAAGCTAGTGTTAGCTTATTTGTTAATTGTAAAGAGAGAAACTAGTGTTAGTAAGAGAAACCAGTGTTAGTAATACATCAATTAAATTAAATAAAAAATAATAAAACAAATAAAAATATAATCATATGTGTAACAACAAGTATATCTATATTAATATCTATTTTAAAATTAAAACTATATATATAAACATAAAATTTGATTCAAAAATAATCATTTAACATGAATATGCACATCTTCTGGAAAAGCACACAATATATGGCTACATACACTACCAGTCAAAAGTTTTTTTAATGTTTTTTTTTTTTTTTTAAAGAAGACTCTTCTGCTCACCAAGCCTGTATTTATTTGATTCAAAGTACAGCAAAAACAGTAAAAAAAACTGAAATAGTTTTACTATTTAAAATAACTGTTTTCTATTTAAATATATTTAAAATAAAAGCTATTCCTGTGATTTCAGAGCTGAAATTTTAGCATTATTACTGCAGTCACATGATCCTTTAGAAATTATTCTAATATTCTGATTTGCTGCTTATTTATTATTATTATTATTATTATTATTATGTTGAAAAAAACAGCTGAGTATATATTTTTCAGGTTTTAACTGATGAACAGAATGTTCAGAAGAACAGCATTTATCTAAAATCAATTCCTTGCTAAATAAAATTTTAATTTCTAAATAATTAAAAAATAAATTATACTGACTCCAAGCTTTTGAATGGTATATTGACGAATGTTATTTATTTCAGATAAACGCTGATCTTTGGATCTTTCTATTCATTAAATAATGCTGGAAAAATTTACTCAACTGTTTTAAATATTGATAATGATAATACATTGTTTCTTAAACAACAAATCAGCATTGTGGGAATGATTTCTGAAGGATCATGTGACACTGAAGACTGGCGTAATGATGCTGAAAATTTAGCTTCAATCACAAGAATAATTCTGGATATATTCAAATAGAAAATATTTATTTTAAATAGTACAAATATCTTTTTTTTTTTTTTACTGTTTTTGCTGTGCTTTGGATCAAATAAATGCAGGCTTGGCGAGCAGAAAATATTTCTTTAAAAAATATTAAAAATCTGGTAGTGTAAACTGGTAGTGTAAATTGTTTTTAAAAAATCAATTAAATTAAATTAAATAAAACCAATACAATTTATGTCAACATGTGTTTGGTGAACTGCATCTTTTATATAATGGTGTAAATATGCAAATGTGTTCTAGTCACAAACTGACTTCCAAAAATCAACTTACTTTCAGAAGTACACTTACACTTAATAAAACATATTAAGTCTAGATGATAGATAAATGACATTTATAACACTAACATAATTTCCAGATTCCTGTCCTTTGTCACACTTGTTCTTTTTAAACGTAGGCCTACTCTATTATTTTCAGCCAAAGTCAATTATGAGAAGCATGTCGACGCTGCAATACTGCATGTCACCTAGTGGCAGAGCCTGTCCCTTCAATCTCATCTGTGTGGGCAACGGCGTGCACGCGCACTCCTCTGGCAGGGGCGACAGTCGCGCGCTCCCGTGCGTTCGCCATAGAAAACAAAGCTATCCGTGCGCTTCCATTACAGCTAGTAGGGCAAACCCAGCACACAGCTCTCTCTGCATGCACAACCAAGATGGGTTTGCAGCTCATCTGAGGGCCTTTAAACGCGGGGCCTGTTGCGAGGACCGACAGTGAGCTGAAATCAGCGAAACGTCTTGTTTTTTTTTCACCGGACTGCTTTTGTTTCTTAGCCACGGCTAGCAGCTCAGCCACAATCATTGTCGTTTCTGCTGCGAGCTGCCGAAGGAAAACACATCGCCATGTTGTTATCGGAGCGGGCTCAGTAAAGAAGGCGAAACCGTGAGCGTGTGGAGGAGATAATCTCGTCGTTTGAGCCGAACCTGAGTCCTCAGCCGCTGCCTGCCTGCCTGCCTGACTGACTGACTGACATGGCGGAGCAGAGCTACTCCTGGTGAGTGCCAGCAAATATAACCATTCAGACACAAAACACCGACACTCAACGCGCTTTAACGCACATATGGCCATTGTCAGCGTCTAAAATCTCTGATTTTTACCTCACTTTCGCCGTTAATACGGCAGCATTGCGCTCAGGTGAAGATTCGAGGCGTATTTTGGGTCTAATGTAGCCCATTAGCTCTCTCATATACGGGTTTGGTGTTTTAATCTCAACCGCCGTTAAACCAGCCACTCGTTTAATTCATTTTACCTCACAGATAATTTATTTACAACGCTTCTGCTATTAATAACGCGTATTTACCGTCGTGTGTTTATGTGTAATACACTCGATTCAGTAGTGACACAAAGGGAAATGCAGTGCGCTAACGTGCTAACACTACCAGTGAAATCTAAAACATTATCAAATCAATATAATTTCATTGATTCTGTCATTATTATGTCGTTTCTCGTCAGAATCAGTGTTGTAGTAGCCGGTAATCGTAGATTGGGTCGTGCTTGCCGTGCTTTAGCTCATTAGCTGCTCTAATCCAGTCTTTAAGGAAGAGAGCAGTGTGTATGCAAGACACGGGCTGTGTTTTAAAAAGCCCAGGGAGCTGACTACCTAGACAACCGGTTTTGGCCTCATAGGATGGCAAATATGATGTGGACGTAACGCTCTAAAATGCTTTCTTGATAGGTAGCTCATTATGTTTTGAGACGCAGGCTGTTATGTGTAAACATGATCTATTCATTTTGAACTGAGATTTCCTCATTTTAACTAGAGGTTGATGTGAATGACAGCTTATGCCTCATTCTCTAACTCTGTCAGGCTTTCAGTAGATATAGTTGGTGATAAATTGGAGATCAAATGTTGGAATGTATGAAATGTTATGCACTACCAAGTTGATAAGTTTTGGGCCTGTATTGATAGATGATCTACATATAATGGGTTTAATATGATTGACTTGTGTACATTACATGTACTATTTATAACATTAAATGGTGTAAATATTTTATATTATTATAATTTATTACTGTTTAAACATACATTAGATTAAATCATGCTTTTACAATATTCTGTATGTTTTACAATGTTACATTTATCATAAAATATAATAATGTTTATATACTTGTGACCCTGGACCACAAAACCAGGCATATAGGTCAGTGTTTTTACATTAAGATTTTTACAGCATCTGAAAGCTGATAAATAAACTTTCAGTTGATGTATGGTTTGCTAGGATAGGACAATATTTGGCTGAGATGTAACTATTTGAAAATCTAGAATCTGAGGGTGCAAAAAAATCTAAATATTGTGAAAATCACCTTTAAAGTTGTCCAGATGAAGTTCTTAGCAATGCATATTACTAATCAAAATTAGGTTTTGATATATTTACGGCAGGAAATGTACAGATATCTTCATGAAACATGATCTTTACTTAACATCCTAATGATTTTTGGCATAAAAGAAAAATGTATCATTTTGACCCATACAATGTATTTTTGGCTATTGCTAAAAATATACCTGGACTACTAAGTTTTTGTGGTCCAGGGTCACATTTATTACCTTTTAACATGAATATATATGTTAAATAGCACAATTAAATTGTAAAAAAAAATAACATAGAATAGATTAAATTATATACTACATGTTTATATAATATTATGTATGTGACCCTGGACCAAAAAAACAGTCTTAAGTAGAACAAGTATATTTGTAGCAATAGAATTTTATGAAAAAAAAAAAAAAAAAATCAGGATATTAAGTAAAGGTCATGTAAATTTCGTACCATAAATATATTAAAACTTAATTTTTGATTAGTGCTAATAACTTTATTTTTTACAACTTTAAAGGCAATTTTCTCTTTTTTTTTTTTTATTTTATTTATTTCAGATTCCAGATTTTCAAATAGTCATATCTCGGCCAAATATTGTCCTATCCTAACAAACCATATGTCAATGCAAAGCTTATTTATTCAGCTTCTATAAATCTCAATGTGTAAAAAAAAATGACCCAGATGGGTCACATATTATGCAATATGCACAATATATTTACAATACAAGTTTATTAGTAAAGTTTAAAACTTTGTTGTGTTTATAAGGTAAATAATGGAGTCCGTATATCTGATCAAAGATATTTTTTTTTCATAACTTTCATGTGAATTTCACTCATCTCGCTATCCCAGGCCAAGTCGTTGAAAAGGACTTTCCAGGAAGTTTGACTGGTGTGTAGGTGTTCATAACCGTCTGCATCTCTAATGTCTCTGCTGGGCAATATTGAATGACGTTTGTTTGCCTGAAGAATCGTGGTATTGTCAAGCTTAAGTAGTGAGCCAGGAAATCGCCATGATTTGCCTGTAATTGTGTATTTAGCAGCTCTTGAATGAAGTAGCTAAAGTGATATGGCATGACTGTACACTTGACTATCAGTGTTCTGTAGCACTGACTTATACCGGCTACTGTAACAAACCCAAATATATGATACACATGTACACAGCAAACACTAATTATGCAGTGACCTCATGCCACATAGCTAGGATTCTCAAAATCAGAGCAGACAGAGTAATTTGCATTAAATTGTTGACCTCACGTGCCATATGTGAACAAGTAATTGTCTGACACTAATCTGTTTAAATGCCAACTAAGCAAGCTGCTTTCTCCTTAATGGGCTATTGTCTGCATTCTGATGAAATGCGTATAACTACTAATAGTCAAATCACATTAGCTTAGCATATGTAAATGGGCACGGCATGTAATTTGGTTGATCTTTACAGTATGTCAACCCATTTAATCCTGTTTTTCTGCATATCCAAACCAAAGGTTCTTCAGCTTGGTATATGCCTATAATCCATAGCTTAACAAATGTTCTTGACTCTTCAATTCACATATGACTAATGCTCCTAGAACACAACGGTGACAACATGGCAGTCGAGTATTGACTATGTGGACCATGGCATCTAAGATGTGCTTATTTGGAAGGAAATTGCCTGTGCGTTATGAATTGATCTAGTGAGATGTGAAAACGCAGTGCTTTTTCACTTGCACTTTGTCTGGTTGTAGAACTAGCTAAATGTTAACCAGGGTTATGATCATGGTGGGAAACAAACTTTTTTGCCCACTAACCACAGAGGTTGGTAAATATGTCGATGCTATTAGGTTAAGACATTGAAAGTGTGAAAACTCTTCACATGCATGTTTTCTTTGTGCACGTAGATGACTGTTTTTGTCTGACTTGAAGATATAATTATGTTGCTTCAAGTGTGCGTTTTTGCTTCTATGCATCAGGTTTCTAAATTTACCTACCACGGCACTGCACTGCACTGCAAATATCAGCAATTTTCGAGAAGTCGAATTGTAAAAGGCTAAGACATAATGTCATGTATCCAACTTTTTTTTTATTGTAATCACCTTTATCATAAGCTAATAGTGTTATGAAATGATTGGTGCAAAAAAGTACTGATAGTTTGGACTGGGCTTTGACACAAATTTCACAATTTGATTCAGTTCCAATCTTAATTCAGTTTGATTTGATATAATTTGTATATACATGTATATCAAGTACAGTATATGTCAGTTTCAATGGAAACAATTCTCAGCAAGTCTCAACCCTGTCATTTGCTGCATTACTGTAATATTAAAGTTTAAAATTGCCAACCGATTTGTATAAATTGCACATAAGTCACCAAGTTACAGTAATCATTTTTAAAAGCATAATTTTCCACCTCTGTTTTTCTGAAATATAAATAATTAAAGAATGGCTGGTCTAACTTGTTTGATGGATTTATTCAAACATGGTGATATTGATGATATTGAAGAACAGGTTAAGTAAAAATATAGCCTTATATTTAATATAATGCATACACAATCAGTCAAAAGTTTTCGAAGAGATTTTTAATGTTGTTTTTTTTTTTTTTTTTTTGAATCTCTTCTGCTCACCGAGCCTGCATTTATTTGATCTAAAGTACAGCAAAACAGTAAAACAAAAATAAATGTTTACTATTTAAAATAACTGCGTTCTATTTTAAAATGTAAATTATTCCTGCAATTTCAGAGCTGAATTTTTAGCATCATTAGTCCAGTCACATGATCCTTCAGAAATAATTCTGATTTGCTGCTCAAAAAACATTTTATTATTATTATGATTGTTACAGCATAGTATAATTTTTTTTTCAGGTTTCCTTGATGAATAGAAAGTTTAGAAGAACAGCATTTGTCTGAAATGGAAATCATTTGTAACATTATAAATGTCTTAATCATTACTTTTGATAAATTTAAAGCATCCTTGCTAAATAAAAATATTAATTTCTATAATGTATACTGACTCCAAGCTTTTGAATGGTATAGTGTATAATGTTACAAAATCCTGTATTTTAGATAAATGCTAATCTTTGGAACTTCTGTTCATCAGAGAATACTGGAAAAATGTACTCAACTGTTATAATAATAATAATAATAATAAAAATGTTTCTTGAAAAGCAAATCTTCATATTAGAAGGATTTCTGAAGGATTGTGTGACACTGAAGACTAGAGTAATTAGAGCCCTATGTAATTAATTTTATTTTTTCCCAAATTTCGTTTTATATTTTCCCAAATTCTGTTTTTTTTTCCGTTTTAATTTTTCTGGACTCCTTTTTAATGGTTAAATAAAATCTTATTAATCACAAAAGCATGTCTAATTAACTAAAATCATGAAACTTATACAATTTAACATCAATTTATTGAAGGTTTAACAAAAATGACATGTTCAGGGCCCTTTAAATTTTATTGTTACCAAATTCTGGTTTTAGCATGTCTAATTATTTGAATGCAAATAATTTCATTTATTCTTACAATAGCTTTGTGAATTTTTATTTCCTCAGAAAATTCTGAGTTGTGTATTTATATTTTTCTGGTTATCAACCGAAGGCATAAGAAATTAATTTATTTTATCTTTACTTTTTTTTTGTTTTTTGGAAAGTAAAGGGGATTTACTTTTTATATTGTTTAATTATTTCTTTAAAAAAGAAAGTTTTATAAATTTTTCAGTAGTAGGAGGAGGAGGAGTATTATTACATTCTAAATATTAAAAAATATATTTCTGTCATCAAGTTAAGCCAAACTTTTATTTTTATGGGTTGCCATGAATATCTTTTACTAATGCTGGTATTTATGTCCTTATCACAGAACACAGAAACGCACTGGAGCCTGGCATGAGGTGGCTGTCGTTTACTTTCGTTATGTTAGGGCCCTATGAAATCTATTTTATTTTTTCCCAAATTCCGTTTTATTTTTTTCCAAATTCCGTTTTTCCGTTTTAATTTTTCTGGATTCCATTTTTTTTCCATTTTTAATTTTTTTCTGGTCTCCTTTTTAATGGTTAAATAAAATGTTATTAATCAAAAAAGCATGTCTAATTAATTAAGATCATGAAACTTAGACAATTTAACATCAGTTTATTAAAGGTTTAACAAAAATGTTTTTGTGTTGTGTATTTATATTAACAGAAGGCTTACAAAATAATTGAATGTATCTTTTAATTAATGAAAATTAAACAGATTTTATTTTTGGCAAGAAAAGGGGATTTACTATTAAAATTCAAACATGAAAGAAATATTGTCTAATTATTTCTTTAAAAAAGAAAGTTTTATTAATTGTTCAACAGTAGTAGTAGTGTTATTACTTACATTCTCAATATTAAAAATGTATTTCTGTCATCTTTAAGATAAACAAACTTTTATTTTGACAAGTTGCTGTGAATACCTGTAACTGACGCTGGTTGTGGCTAGATTGAATACAGTTGAGACTGGAAGCTAACAGTGAATTTTACTCAAATGGAACGGTCAAATGCGCATGCAGTTCTAGAGATATTGTTCAGATATTTTTGTCCTCATTTGTTGACGCACCAGATGCTGAAATCATGCGAGCGTACGCATGCGTCACTATGTGTAGTAAACAAACTTGCGCATCTGCACCATTCATTAAAAACAGAGACAAGCCGAACATCCAGGATCTTTTTGCGGCTTAATATTTACACACACTAGTTCAAAAAGCGATTTTGATTTAACTTGATTACATACTTTTGATGAATTCTTCTAAACTTTGACAAATTTCGTGACATTCCGCATTTAATAATACATTCCATTTTTATAACAGGATTCTGTGATTCCGTCCGCGTTTTCCGCATCGCGGAAATCATAGGGCCCTATTATGTTAATGTTTATTTTGCTATTAACATTACCTTTGCAGTTTCCCGCATCCTTCCCTGAGTCTTAAACTTTGTTACATACACATATAGAGGCTACATCTTCCGGAAGTCATCCTGGCAACCTATTTTTTAAGTCCCGCAACCCACCCAATGGTCGCTACCCAGGGTTTGAAAACCACTGCCCTTGATTCATGGTGTGAGCGGTATAGGAGTCTGCAGCAGCACATTCGTGACGCGTGAAGTTGTTTGGATGAACGATTCCCGACATCATAAAAATGCAAACAGGCACACAGAGATTTCTTCCTTTTATTATATGCATAGCCCCTCCCACCAAAGCTTCAAATATTAGATATTGATTTCCACTGAAGCTTCAAAGCTCAAAAAATGGCATTCGAACCAGCCCTAGATGACATACTTTTGATTAATTCTTCCAAACTTCTGTGACATTCCGTGTTTAGTAGTAAATTCAGTTTATATGTTTGGATTCCGGAAATCATAGGGCTCTAAGTAGTGATGCGGGAAAATTTAGCTTTGAAATCAGGAATAAATTACATTAAAAATATATTCAAACAGAAAGCAGGTATTTTAAATGGTAAAAAATATTTCAAAATTTTACTGTTTTTGCTGTAATTTGGATCAAATGCAGGCTTGGTGAGTAGAGAGAACTTTAAAAAAAAAAAACATTGCAAGTATTATTGTTCCAGAACTTTAGAAAAGTGCTCCTCTTGAGCTAAATATCAAGCTGTGGTCATTGAATGAGATTTCTTTGTTACATGTAACATTACGTGACACTTAGCTGTTTTGACGTCTTTCTGTGGTTGAAACGCTTATTGAGCAATTATATGAGGCATTCAGCATTCTGGCATGACAAAGATCTTCAAACCCGTGCTTGTGTTGATTTTCATAATAAAATTGAGAGCTGAGCTGAGACTTTGTTTCATATCTAAACAACAAAGTAACAAAGCTTATTGCAGTTATTATAAGAGGCACTGCACAAATAATGTTTAGTGGAGTTTGTTAACTCATAACCTGAAAAGGGCATAGACTAAAATATGAATTCTTGGGATTTAAGAATCAGCATTAGTTCATCAAAATGACAATTGATTACAAAATGAGATTCAATATTTTTAGCCTAGCCCTATTGATAGTCTTCAAGAAGCCAGGAAACATTTTTAGCTTTGTTTTGTGATTCTGTCAGTTCATTAACTGTTTTTATGCACATTGTAAGGTGTGTAATTCAAAATAGCTTAGGTAGCTTGCATAATGTGACATTGTCACATTGCATGTGCCACTTGATTTGCTTAATGCACCTGAAAAGGTGTAAACTGTTGTTTGATTTTGAGGAAATGTAAAAAAAAAAAACAGAGTTGATGGTAGGAGCGTAATTATGCATGTGTGACCCAACAATTTTCGGGTGCGACTCGTGTACTGATTTAAAACTATGTCTGCTGGACATAGTTTTAAACTCAGAATTCCTCCCTAGGATGGGACAATACCGATTATATCAATATACTTTGTTGTGAACAGATCCAAGTTGTCCTAAACTTATGATCATAGAGTTTGTGACTTGCCCACCTGAATTCGGCGAAGATCGCAAATGACTCTGATTTGAAACTATTTAAAGCTGGATGAAACGGCGATGACAAACAGGAGAAACATTATGTGCAACGATCAGTCAGACATCTTTTCAATCTACAAATCGCCATTTACCTGCACCATGTCGCAGAAATGTGGGATAAACAGAATTTTATTACATTACTAATGCAGACATGTATTAAATGAGTAATGGAATATAAGTACAGTATTTTTTTGTGATTAAGCCGTAGCGTTATATGTACCTAGAAATACCTAGAAACCATATAATTACATTAAATGATTAATGGAATATAAGTACAGTATTTTTGTGATTAAGCCATAGCGTTATATGTACCTAGAAATACCTAGAAACCTACAAGAAAAACAAGCTACTGTCAAATGTGCATTTCTAATTAGGGATGCATCGATCCGATACTCAGTATGGGAAACGGCTCCGATCCTGGCAATTTCCGCCAGATCGGGGATCGGTCAGACAAGACCGATCCAAATTCGATATTGTGCGTATACTATTCTGTTATTGTTGAGCCCTACGAAAGGCACAAAAAACATTATAAAGCACCACAACGTTTTTGTGCACTATATTTCAAGTGTTCTGCAGCTGTTCCATAGTTTAATGTGAGGTACAAATTAATATTGAGTCATTAAATTCAAGTTCATGTACACTCTTCTCTCCGCTGCAGCTGTCTGTCATCCTCCATTCAGCAATCAAACTACGTGTTGAGTTCGGTTGCTACAGTCAAAACAATGAAACTCCCTTTAAGAGCGCACAGTAACTGAGGTTTAAAACTGTTAAAAGAAAAGGCTCAATAGACTAACGGACATTTAATACACTACGCTTCAGTATCGCTTCCCTTTGTATCTTTGAACTTTTCTAATGCGGACTCGGAGGACTGCGCAGCCTGCGCACCTTGTTGCTTCAAGCGCATTATTCTGCGTATGTAATGCGCACTGTATCGCTTTAAGCGCATCATTCTGCGCATGGGATGCGCACAACCACTTTGTGCCGCTTTGTATTAAAGCCTTTAGTATTATAATACTTTTCTGCGCAATGAAAGATTATTAATAATCCTTCTTGTTCTGTCCTATCTATCATATGTTGATGCCTTCATTACTGTGCTAGACATTTAAAAGAAATGTCTTTTAATTTTATAGCATATACTTATATAAATGTATTTACTTGTTTTTTCATGAATGTAGTTTACAACAATACAAACAGTAAAATTTAACAGTTTACCAGATTTAGTCGTACACTTATTTACTTTTATTTGTTATCTTTTGCTGCTAAATTATCCATTAACCTAGTTTATAATAATTTTTTTCATTTTGACATATATTATGATTACATATTTTTTCATTTGTAATTTTTCATTAAAATGACGTTGTCTATATGTGATAGATTGTGTTTAACACACAAAAGAGTGACGATCAGGTCAACACAAAGTAGTATAGAAATTCAACATTGATTTAAAAAAAAAAAAGCTATGCTGATATCAGATTGGATCGGTATCGGCAGATACTCTGAACTTTTTGTATCGGATCGGTTCTGAAAAAATGGTATCGTTGCATCCCTATTTCTAATAGACAAAACATGAAATATTAATATTGCAGTCTGCATTGCAAACTGTGCTAAAGATGCATGTCATCAAAGTCAGGCAGCAAAAACTTGTTTCATGATTTGAAATCCATATCACTCATTAGAACATGTAAAAACTAATGCTGGGTTCACACTAAAAGATTTTTAAAATCTTATAAGATCTTCAAAATGTGAGAGACCACAAACATTAGGACAAAAAAACTTAGATTTAACCGTTTTGTTCTTATAGTGTGTGTGTTTGTGGTGTGCCACGATTTGACAAAGACAGCACACTACACACCAACAGATTTTCAACCGGAGTCCCGACTGTGAACACGAGAAATCTCGCAAAATCTCTTGAGACTTGAGAATACATTACATTACACAACAGTTCTATAAGAACGTTTAATTTCTGCTTTATTTCAACGAGACAGTTTGCCTTGCCTTATGTTTATTCATATTGGAATCAACTGACAGACAATATTGTTTGGTTAATACCTAATCAGTATTTGCTGTAATTACAAACCAGGTTAAGTATCATTCAAAATTATGCAAAGAACTTACCCAGTAAACAATTATTTGGTTAAAATGTAAATCTGATTTTAGTTCCTCATTTTATGTCAGTTGCCCTGAAACAGTGGTACACATATTTTGGCATTGCCCTTTTGTAAAACTATTTTATTGTACAAAATATTAATAATCATTTTGTTTTATGGAAATATATGTTGTATTATTTATTCTCTGCAGAATAGCAAAGAAAAGCAGAGTCAAAAAGGGTATCCTATCCTTTAGTCCTGCGCCATGACTGCATTTGTTATGCTTCTATCTGTTCGCTTTCTGATTGGATATTGTTTCGTTTCATGTGATAATCCACGCATTTGTCCTCAGGATTCCCACCACACAGGATATTTCCCACAAATCAGGATTTCTGATTTGCGATCGGGACGCCTCAGACGTTTTTCCGAGCAGATTCAATAACACTTAACACACCTCACACCAAAGGAAAATCTGATAAAATAATCTTTAGAACCACCAAGATAACCTGACATTATTGTCGGAAGGGGAGAAATTGGCCCCAAATCAGCCTGATTATCTTGTGGTGTGAACCCAGCTTAAGAGATGAATTTTTCAGAATTGCTTGATAGTTGCAAGTTATAATTAAATTCAGATTTGACAGATATAAACTCACAATCCGACTTTTTTCTCAGCAATATGTGATATAAAAATCTCACATCTACGAGTTTATATCTCACAATTTTTTTTCTTCGCAATTCAGACAAGTGACAAGTGTGAGATATACAACTGCGAATTATAAAGTTACATTTTAAGGGACAAAAAATATGTTCTCAGAATTGCGAGCTTATGTCATAATTCTGACTTAATAACATGCAATTGTGTGTTATAGAGTCAGAATTGTAAGATATAAACTCACAATTCTGAGAAAAAAAATCACATTTGTAAGTTTATATCTCAAAATTCTGACATTATATCTTAGAATTGCAAGTTTTGCCTCACCATTCTGATTTCAGATGACTGGAAAAAGTGTAAAGAATTTGAAAATGAATAATTTTATTGTGGTGATTTTTTTTTTTTGCCAATATCATCCAGCTTTATTTATAAATAAATGTGTTAAAACATTAGCTTTTTGTTCAGTTAGCATTAGCTATTGTTCAGTTATGTAAAGAAGCAAGAAAGTATCCATTTAACTTGTCAGACAGACTTCACTAAAGGAGCTTAAACTCGTGCATGTGTGTCAAATAGACGGAGTGCAGTAGTTCTGACTAAGAAATATATTTTGCATCCAAAAGTGGAAGCGCTTTAAATTCTCTTCCTCTATTTATTTACAACACCAATTTTACAGTACAAAGTGTGTGATAGACAATTATCAAGTATCAAACTGTTGTTTTAAAATGGATGTTGTTTACTTCCTTAATGCATGTTCTTGATCTTACTGTGTATAATTTGCCAGTGTAGTTATTTCAAAGAAGAAAATTGTCTTCATAATCTTTCATTAAAACATAATTACTGAAACTGCTTTCCTTTTCAGCTGATGTCGTGTAGGCCTTGCAGGTCATTAGTAATTTTTTTTTATTAATTCTCATTAGCGTTTGGAGATTTTGTTCTAACGCTTTTGATAGAAGTCTCTTACGCTCATCAAGGCTGCTGTATTTTACAGTAAAAATGGTTATATTGTGACATTAATTACTGTTTTTAACCTTTAACATGTTTAGTCAAAATGCATCCTCAAATGTGTCTGCTAGCAATATTTGATATTGCCAATATTTTCAGGCTCTGGCTCTATTCTAGTATAAATCACCTACTTTACACCATCAAGTTCATTCCCAATGGATAAAATCTCTTTTTTTTTTTTTTAAATTGTGCCGAATATCTCATTTCACTCAAAAATACAATATGGAAGTAAAATTGTTTGTAAAATAGAAGCGCTGTGAATCTATTTGTCTTGGCCTGAGGTACAGAGCATGTGTTCAGTATAAAGATCATTTTCAGCTGTTTAGTAATGTGACAGTAGCCTTGTATTTAATGCAATGTGAAAGTCCAGATAGAAGCACTGTTAAACTTTCTTCAAAAGTTTATCTGACAAACCCTGACTAATAGTGAAAGATATGGACTGACAGCTGAACAGTTAAAGCCTCAAGGAAAGCACTTAACCTTAAGTTACTCTAGGGTGACTGCAGTTGCTGTTTGTGTACTGTAAACCACATACAGTAGTAATGAATAAGGAGCTTAAATGAATTTCAAAGCATTATGTAGTTTTATGATTAAGGAAATTGTTATAAGCTGTCATTTCAGGTCTTATTAATCCATATCTTATTGAGCTGTCCATTTCAAATAACACATTGTTAAATTGAATTGTTCACTGAGATGTCAGGTTCTATATACTTATTACAGCAAACAGCTGTTTTATAAATGATCTTATTGCATTGCATTTGGCCCACACTCAGCTGTTGTCCCTTTAAATAGGATTTTGCTATTCAGGAAGTACCATACCACTGAATCACATTTAAGAGCAAGCAAAATCAATGCGGAAGCCTATATACAGTGCTGTGTGCAGTGCCAAGTACAGAGATTTTGTTGTGTAGAATGCCAGAGCGTTTTTTACCACCACACTTTTGTTATGGCCTATTGGATTATTGGTCCTACTGGCAGTTTTGCTGACAGTTTTGCCAGCATGAATGACACCATTTTCATGAATTTGCTAAAAGTGCCTCAAGGGAAACGTTGACTTGATGGGTGTGCTAGACTTTAGTGCTATTTGTAAGCAAACAATTACATGTTGTATTTAAATCAGTGTGAATCTTAAGGTATTCGTGGTCAGATGTGGCTGTGAAAGATAAATGAGGTAGTGTGATCTAGAGGGGGAAGTGCTTGCTCTTGAAAGCTGTGGCATGGTGCCACTTCTGCCAATCTACAGCCAATAGGCTGTTAATTCACTCAGACATACATGCGCTAAGTGAGCAATCGGACTCGGAGCCGAATGAATTGGCCTCTGATGTTGATTATGCAGGAAATCACTTTTAAAAGAAATAGACTTTAATTGTAGCAGCAAATGCCTTTGTCTCTGCTTGTAATCATTTTTTTTGAAGTATGCCACATGATTTCTTGCTTGGATTAAGTGGTGTTCTCCATTGTACAGTACAGGCACTGACTACATATTATATTTCAGGAAAGGATATTTGATAATTATTAGAGTTCTAGTATCAACAGAGATTTTCTCCACTTTTGATTCCGTGTTGATTTTAAAAACAATGAACTGCAAAGAGAACCTCAAAAAGCCACATTATTAAATGGCACATAAAATTAAAATGTATTAATTGGTCATTAAATTTCTGCTCATCATCAAGTTACAAGTAGGCCTGTCACAATTTCTCGATTCAATTAGAGTACTCGGCTTAAAAAAGTTCCATCATGCTTGTGTCGAGTAATCAGCAAAATAACGGAAATGGCGCATTCCATGGACAAGAATCTATGAAATGCATTATTGCACAGTTTTCCAAGGCTGCACAATATATTAAACCTATTTAAAAAAGCATAAAAAGCATAATGCTATTGTGAATTAATAAACCCTACAGTTCAGTTTAAATGCATATGTAATGCAGGTTTAACATGTGCAGGGCTTGACATTAAGCTTTGACATGTGCTTGTCCTTCGGACAAGTAAATTATTAATTCACTTGTCTGAGTAAAATATTTTTTGGACAAGTACATTTTTTCTTTTTTTTTTTCTTTGGCATAAATGTAACCCATTTTGAAGCAATAGTCTCATCACTACTCTGAGGTTTTACTTCAATCAGCATATTTGTGATATTTGCCTTAAATTGATTTCTAGGACACTTTTTCACTTTATGAATGGCAATATTTTCCTAACCTTACTAAATGTACGTATATCATTAAAATATGAAATCGAACCAGAAGGTGGCAGTAAGTCATTGTCTTAATGAGTGAGTCACAGATTCAACCATAGACGGATTCAACCAGTTCGTTCACACGGCTGACTTTATGAATGGCTCACTGAATCATTCGGTGCTGAAACACCTCTGTGTTGCTCTGACATTCGTGACTGTTCTGCTATGGCTTTGCTTAGAACTATTTTCATTAGCCAAAACGGCCAATGAGGTATCTAAAATGTGAGTCAGTTAATATTAACTACTAGTTGACTGCAAATGTCACATTTGCAGCGTAATGGTGCTTGTTATACAATATTTAAATTTTTTTTTCTACCACAGTATGTTTGTTCATGTTTGTTTCTTTGTGTGTGCTGTTGTGCCTAGTAGTTTAGATTTTACGTGAGGCACATAGGCTGCACAAGAATCAACTGACGCAACCTTGATACTGTCCGTTTTCACTCACAGAGTATAATGTAAGTAACGTTAATACAATCAAGAATAAATCTCACCAAAGTTTCGGTGCTGTGCTAGTTATTGTTTGTTATTGACATTTTAATCTGGTTTCTTGTCCGGTCGGGCAAGTAAAATTTTCTTTCACTTGCCCTTTCACAAAATCCACTTGTCCCTGACAAGTGTTAATGTCGAGCCCTGATGTGGTTTTCACAGTGGCTCTGTTTGTTTACATGTGTGGAGCTTTTCAAACTCCATCTCAGCATATTTATATTTTTGTGAATTTGGATTTATTATAACGTTCATCTAAGAACGCAACGTGTTCATCAGATTTGTAAGATAAATCATTTATAAACCCACGCCAACGCAAAAAATACATCAGTATATTTCTAAATATGCTAACTGTTTGTCGTGATTTCAAAAATAAAGTTTAAACCCTTGCTCTGAGTTTACACGTTTTGATGTCCACATATTTAAGAAATGACAGTATCTGTAGCATTACTGTCATACAGGAATGGCCAAATATTAAAGATTAAGTGGATATTTTACTTAAATGTTGGTTAGTCTATTAAAGGAACACTCCACTTTTTTTTGAAAATAAGCTCATTTTCGAACTCCTCTAGAGTTAAACAGATGAGTTTTACCGTTTTTTAATCCATTCAGCTGATCTCTGGGTCTGGTGTTAGCACTTTAAGCAGAGTTTAGCATAAATCATTGAATCAGATTAGACCATTAGCATCTTGTTCAAAAATGATCTAAAAGTTTCGATATTTTTCCTATTTAAAACTTCTGTAGTTACATCATGTACTAAGACCGACAGAAAATGAAAAGTTGTGATTTTCCAAGCTGATATGGATAGGAACTATACTCTCATTCCGGCGTAATAATCAGGGAACTTTGCTGCCGCACCATGGATACAGCAGGCGCAGTGATATTACGCAGCGCCTGAATATAGTCCCCAGCTATTTAACTTGCAACATCACCTGACCTAAGCCACTAACGTAATAGTAAAATAGCTGGGGACTGTTTTCTGGCGCTGCTTAATATTGCGCCCATGGTACGGCTGCAAAGTTCATTGATTATTACGCTGGAATGAGAGAATAGTTCCTATCCAAATCAGTCTGGAAAATTGCAACTTTTCAATTTCAGTCGGTCTTTGTACACAATGTAACTACAGAAGAGTCAAGTTTTAAATAGGAAAAATACTGAAAATCTTTGGTCATTTTTAAATGAGATGCAAATGGTCTAATCTGATAGTTGTCAGAGAGTCACTTGTTGGTCCTGAGGAGTTAAACTGCTCACTGTTCTTCAGAAAAATCCTTCAGGTGCTGTACATTCTTTGGTTTTCTAACTTCTTCTGCATATTTGAATCCTGTACAACAGTGACTGTATGATTTTGAGATCCATTTTTCACACTGAGGACAACTGATGGACTCATACATGGCTATTACAAAGGGTGAAAATATTCACTAATGCTCAGGAAGGAAACACAATGCTGGATGATGAACAGCATGATTATGTGTGATTTCTTTCTAATTTTATATAAATATCGTATTTTTTCATTTAGTGTTGCCTTTAGAAGCTACAGAAGGTAATTATGTTTCCAAGAAAACAAAATAAGTACAATTTACCCTAATCATCCTATTCAAAAGGTTTACACGCTTTTTTTTCCCACTATATATAATAACAATAATCTGATTTTATTAGTAGTAGTATTAATATAAAACTATGTACAATAATAATAATACATCTGTAGCATTTTGGTTGTATTGTATATTGTAATGTCAGTGAATTTATAACTTTCATCCCATTTGCATTTTTGGCCTGTAGTGATTGTATAGTTAAATCAGCTTTTGCAAAAATGCATCAACAAGCCAGTGTTCTGCCTCCCAGCACCCTCTTGTGTATTTACAGGGACTGTCATTTGCAATGATCAGCTGTTAGATTAAGCGAACAGAACAGCAGTGACAGTGTCCTGAAATCACCAGGAAATGTCTGTCAGGAGTCAAAACTGTCAAAATGTGTCATTAACATGATTGTCCGAAGGTTGTGGATACCTCCTTTCTTGTGTTCAAAAGGCCTTTGTATGTCGTTGGCGCAAGAATCAGGCCTGAGAGGATTTAGACACACAATCATGTAAAATACATCAAGTGTTATCTACCAGGGGCCGGTTGCATAAAAGGTTTAGACTAGTCTTAAAAAGTTAGTCAGCTATTTTTTTCTTTAAGACTGGTCATAATTTTTTTTAATTCGGTTACAGAAAAATGTAGATTAGTCTAATTTGAATCCAAAAAATAGGACTGATTACCCTTTGGTTAACTGATAGTTGATCAAACTAGTACTTAAGACACTGTCTTAACATAGAGGCTAAGTTTATGCAACTGGCCCCAGGACACACCCGTAAGGAACATCTGAAGATACTTGGTTCAGTCACTCTTTGTCTTGTGATATTGCATCGATATTTCAGCTCCTTGTAACGGCTTTGAAAAATGTTTTTATTTACCCCATAATGATTTAAAGGGATAGTTCACCCAAAAATCAAAAATGAAAATCCTGTCATTAATTACTCACCCTCATATCATTGCAAATCCATAAGAACTTTGTTCATCTTTGGAACACAAATTAAGATCTTTTTAAGGAAACTCGAGAGCTTTCTGACCTTGTATAGACAGCAATGCATTGTGGTACTTTTGTAAATGGCGGAAAAAAAAATTAATTAAAGTTGTTGGTTTTTGTTTTCTTTGCGTACAAGTAGTATTCTCGTAGCTTCATAACATTACGGTTGAACCACAGATGTCACATGGACCATTTTATCGATGTCCTTACTACCTTTCTGGACCTTGAATGTTTCAGTTGCAAGGTCCGAAAGCTCTTGGATTTCATCAACACCTAAGATTGTTGAAATCTACAATCAAAACATGCTGCAGAAGAAAACCTGCTTGCCATTTATGTACGTTCTAAGTTGCTAGGGTGTTTCTGGGTAGTTGCTGGGTGGTGGCTTATTAACCTAAGTCAAAAGAGCCACCCCCAAGTCTCTGTGATATTCTGGTCAGGCCCTTTCTTTTATGCAAGTCTTTGCTTGCCTTGGAAAACACCACTAATTATGTAAATAGTCTGTTTAACCTCAGGAATTCAAGATAATAAAGTCAGTTTTAATGGAAATTGCTAAATAACCACATTTAGGTCTTACATGTGCGGTTTTCGTTCCCAGTGGGCACTTGTGATTCTGAAACATGGTGGCAGTCAGGGCTCAGTTGAGCAGTTTTATAGGGTTTTAGGGGCCAGACGGCCCTCGCAGGGCCTGGATACATTCCTCACGCCTGTCTTTGAGCCATGTCCACAAACACCCCTCGCTTTTCATCCCTTCTACGGTCTGTATGTATGCAGGGCTCTGGACTGAGACTAAATTGTTGCATTTTGCAAGCTTTTTCCCTGTTGGTGTGACTATTTTTGAGGTTGCACTGATATAACCACCATTTGACAAACTGATAATCATCATTTTTTTGCAAGTGATGAAAGTGAAGTCAAAAGTTTACATACACCTTGCAGAATCTGCAAAATGTTAATTCTTTTAGCAAAGTAAGAGCAATCATACAAAATGAATGTTATTTTTTTTAGTACTGGCCTGTATAAGATATTTCACATAAAAGACATTTACATACAGAAACAAGAGAAAATAATAGCTGAATTTATAAAAATCACCCTGTTCAAAAGTTTACTTTTTCTTAGCACTGTGTTGTTACCTGAATGATCCACATTTGTTTTTTTGTTCATGAGTTTCTTGTCCTGAACACTTAAACTGCCTGCTGTTCACCAGCAATCAGGTTCCACAAATTCTTTGGTTTTTCAGCATTTTTGTGTATTTGAACCCTTTCCAACAATGACTATGATTTTGAGATACATCTTTTCACACTGAGGACAACTAAGGGACTCATATGCAACTATTACAGAAGGTTCAAACGCTTGATGCTTCAGAATGAAAAACTATGCATTATGAGCTGGGGGTGTAAACTTTTGAACAGAATTAAGTTATGTGCAATTTTCTTATTTTGCCTAAATATCATATTTTTTTTTTTTCATTTAGCACTGCCCTTCAGAAGCTACAGAAGATACTTACATGTTTCCAAGAAGACAAAATTAGTTACATTTACCATGATCTTCAAATTCAAGAAGTTTTTACCCTCTGGCTCTTAATGCATGTTTTTTCCTTCTGGCGCATCAGTAAGTGTTTGAACCTTCTGTAATAGTTGCGCATGAGTCTCTCATGAGTCGTCCTCAGTGTGAAAAGATGGATCTCAAAATCATAGTCATTGTCGGGAAGGGTTAAAATACACAAAAATGCTGAAAAACCAAAGAATTTGTGGGATCTGAGGGATATTTTCTGAAGAACAGCGGGAATTTTAGATGTTAAGGACAAACAAGGGACTCAGGAATCACTATCACTAAACAAAAAGACAGCTGTGGATCATTCAGTTATCAACACAGTATTAAGAATC
This sequence comes from Cirrhinus molitorella, assembly GCA_033026305.1. Taxonomy (NCBI): domain Eukaryota; kingdom Metazoa; phylum Chordata; class Actinopteri; order Cypriniformes; family Cyprinidae; genus Cirrhinus; species Cirrhinus molitorella. The sequence continues at coordinate 26,620,430 of CM065139.1, read as the reverse complement.
AAGCGTATGTAAACTTTTGAACGTGGTAATTTTTATAAATTCAACTATTGTATTTTCTTGTGGGCTATAAGTGAACGTCTTTTATTTGAAATGTCTTATTCAGGTCAGATAAAAATAAAAAATAACATGCATTTTGCATGATCCCTCTTATTTTGCTAAAAATAATTTAGCAGATTCTGCAAAGTGTATGTAAACTTTTGACTTCAACTGTGTGTGTGTGTGTGTGTGTGTGTGTGTGTGTGTGTGTGTGTGTATATGTATGTATGTATGTATGTATGTATGTATGTATGTATGTATATAATATAAAAAAAAAAGAGTAAAAAAAGATAAATATTTTGTGAGTGGAATAGCTTTCTAACTAGAGTGTTGCGGCAGAGTGTTTCTCCTGTTTTCTGCATCAGTTTGTTGAAAATGTCAGTGCTGATTCATCTGGCTTTAATCTAGTTTTAATCACTGAGACATAAGTAGTTTGTGGAGAACATTGCGGCAAACCTGAACGTTTTATACTGGATCTCATGCCGCTGTGATGATCGCGTGGTTGAGACCGGTCAGTGAGTAAACGTATTCGTCAAATCTTTTGGCCTGAGCTGATGGTCTGTGTGGTGCAGTTCAAACGTGTAAAATATATATATATATATATATATATATATATATATATATATATATATATATATATATATATATATTCACAAAATATTTATCATTTAATTACTCTAGGGACACTAGACTGTAACCCTGGTATTGTGGCGGAAATGTGGGGGTATTCCCAGACCCAGAAAGGTAGTAAGGTAGTAGTTAGAATAGTCCATGTGTCCAGGAGTGGTTACAAATATTACGAAGCTAAGAATACTTTTTGTGCACAAAGAGATAACGACTACTTCAACAATTTCTTCTTGAATGTGTCAGTTGCGTTGTTGTCTATGCAGGGTCGAAAAACTCTTGGATTTCATCAAAATATCTTAATTTGTATTTTGAACATGAACGAAGGTCTTACAGGTTTGGCATGACATGAGGGTGAGTAATTAATGGCAGAATTTTCTTTTTTGTGTGAACTATCCCTTTAAGCTACAGCAGATTTTGTGTATTTGTTTTTTGGGTCAAAGATAAAAAGGGGTTTTCAAGCATCAAAACAGATGCCTCGTACAGCTTAAATGTATTTATTTTTTGTTTAAGAATGCGTTATGTTTAATTAGCAAAAAATGATCATACATTTTACTATGGTATACAGAAGACACCAACAACAATGTCATATAATGTATCAATAGTTCATACCAAAAAAACTTGTCAGTCATATTTAGAACCAGATTCATTTGATGACATTAAAGGATCACAGTGCAGCCCCAAAAAACGAATAAATTGTCATTTTACATCTTCAACAATCTTTTCCACTTTCCTTCAGACCACTAGATTTTACCCATTTAAGTTCAATCATTAAAAATATAATAAAAGTATGATTGCTTATTCTTTTATGTATTTTATTAGATGTAGGGTAGAATAGGTGTTTTTCATTTTTACGGAAATACACTGCCCTCCAAACGTTTGGAAACACCCCTGTGTGTGTGTGTGGTTTTGGACGATATCAGCATAAATCCTTATTTTTTGGTGCAAATACATTAAAGTAACTTGACATTATCATTGAAGACCATCATATCTGTCATGGAATGGCCTCCCCAATCACCTGACCTCAGCCCAATAGAGTATATGTGCCACAGACCTCCGTTTTCTGCTAAACAGGTCTTGTTGCTTCCGGTTCACGCATTTTGCAAATGCCTCATTAAATATGAAGCTGATTTACTCAAAATGCCTATTCAAACTGTCAACTGCTGTTTTGTTTTGTTTTTTTTTGGTATTTATTATTTGTAAATGATAACTTTTATGTAAAAAAAAAAAAAAAAAAAAAAAAAAAAAGTGTCCTGTACTTTTCATGTCACTAGTATTTAAAAAGTGTATGTTTTGGCTCCGACTGATTTTAACTTTAAAAAATGTCACTACCGAACACCATTTTTCTATAAATAAACACACTTTTTGGGGAGTTATTCCATAACATTTAGTTGTTATACGTGTACAACTGTTACGTAACCTTGTGCTGATTAGCATCTTTGAGCTAGCTTCAAAAGTATCTAAAATTGCCACTACCGTAACAGTCATGACCAAAACATGTCATCATTGTTTCAGAAGTGACAAAAGGAAGACATAATCCTAGCTTTTGGGGAAATAAACAATTTTAGTAGTTATGCACAATAGTATTTTAGTATGTTTTAGGAATGTTTTAGTATGTGGGTTAAAATTCAGTAATGTGATGTGATCGCTACCAAAACATCACAACTTTCACTACCGAAAATGTGCAGTCACGACCGAAACAGGATGTTTTGTCAAAAATAAATGTATAAAAAAAAGTCAAAAAAATTCAAAATGTATATTCAAACTAATGAATCCTAACTTTGAAATCAGTATGATTTCAACTTTTAGCCTTTTACAAAGAAAAAATGAATTCAAACTGCAACAAATCTCATAAATCACACTTCAAATATTGTTAAAATTGTAATGGTTATTGATTGACCTCTGAAAACCTTTTAATAAAATAGAAACAATGTAGATGCAAGCAAAATCTCAATAGGCCAATATAACCCTTGTTATTCAATTATATTATTCAGTTAACCCTTTATCCGTCACTCCCATTTTTACACACAGATGAGAAAATGCAATATTCAAAGTTTTTATAATTCATGGACAAAAACAGTTTGTAATATGATTTTGATGTACATTTTCCATGGTAATGCAATGTCTGATTTTAAAATGGTTCTCAAACGTTTGAGATTTTAAGTTTTCAACTGATATATAATGTCTTATGATTTCTAAAGCATGATATGGAAAAAGGCAACAAAGAAAGTCTTAAATGATATTACAAATTTGGGGAGAGGACAAAAATGACAAAACTTTCTGGAAAAAAAAACAATATAAAAATAAACTTAAACTAACGCAATAACTAGTTGGATATTATACAATTTGCATGCATTAAAAAAAAAATAGTGGAAAAAGATTTTTTTTCCAAGATGTTTCCAACGTATTCCATTGTGTTTCAGGATCATTACGTATAAAGCCGAGCTGAGGCCACTATGTGACTACTAATGAGTTTTTCTTTAAACCATTTGTTGTCCATATTAAAGAGTGTCATTTAAGGATAAGGTCAGCAGTCCGTCCTACTTTTTCTCGCTCTCGTTTTCCTTATTCATACATACTTCATAAATGCACAGTCAAGTCCGCTTTTGTTCACAGCCGCACATTATTTATCCAGCTAACAAACTGCCGCTCGCTCGCTGTAATCATATTTTAAGTCACCTCAACGTACAGCCTAACCTCTTTCTGTAAAAGCTTGTTATTTACAAAAGGCAAACACAGGTCTCAAAAGACGCTCAGGGAGGGTGAGAATGCTGTAACTCGAGACGTTTTTTTATACATGGCTCGGTAACAACTGGACCAGACTGAGCTTTGATTCATGTTTCACCCGTACATTTGCATCAATAACTGACAGCTTGAGTTCACAAGGGCGTGAACAGTTTGAACCAGGAAGGGTCGTACAGGGTGACGATCTTTGTGTCTGTTGTATGACATATCTGGCCTGGTACCCTTAGTCTTGTTTTGTTGTGGGATACAATAAATGGAATCTTCCTTTTGTCTTTTCAGGGCGTACTCCCTTGTCGACTCCAGCCAGGTGTCAACCTTCCTCATCTCCATCCTCCTCATCGTCTATGGCAGCTTCAGGTAAGCACTCAACTGAACTCCTGTAACTTATTGATCATGTGCATGTTTTACTTGTACAGACATAATCATGTGGTATTCTGTTGTTGTTTTGAGCATTGTTGAATTGAACATCGTCATGTCGCTAATTTGCTCAAGTTAGCTGGCTGGTTTTGTATTATCTTGTTTTAAAATGTTAAGAATGGCTTGTAATTAACTTAACAGTAATGTTTAGTTTCCAAATGTATCTAGCCAAGCTACTACTACTAAAGTCAAATGTGCATTTCTAAGAGACAGAAAATGTTATATTATTAATATTACAGCCTGTACTGCAAACTGTGCTGAAGATAGATACACAAGCAGTCAGAAGTTTTTGAACAGTGTTTTTTTTTTTTCTTTTTTTTTTTTTTAACAATTCTCTGCCTGCATTTATTTGATCCAAAGTACAGCAAAAACGGTAATGTTGTGAAGTATTTTTATTAATTTTAGTTTTCTATTTGAATATATTTTAAAATGTAATTTATTTCTGTGATCAAAGCTAAATTTTCAGCATCATTACTGCAGTCTTCATTGTCACATGATCTTTCAGAAATTCTAATATGCTGATTTGCTGCTTAAGAAACTTTTTAATTTTCATTTTTAATATTTTAAAGATTAAAACAGTTGGTTACTTTGTTTGTTTGTTTTTTTTTTTTTTTCAGGATTCTTTGAATATAAAGATCCAAAGATCAGCATTTATCTGAAATAAAAAGCTTTTTTAGTGTTATATACCATTATACACTATACCATTTAAAAGCTTCTAGTCAGTATATATTTTGTTTGTTTGTTTGTTTTGGTGGGGAAAGAAATTAATACTTTTATTTAGCAAGGATTCTTTAAATTCAAAATTGATGATAAAGATGTTAAAAAAAGAATTCTATTTCAGATAAATACTGTTCTTCGTAACTATTCATCAAAGAAACCTGAAAAAATTATACTCGGCTGTTTTCAACATAATATCATAATAAATGTTGTTGGTTTTTTTTGTTTTTTTTAAGCAGCATATCATCACATTAAAATGATTTCCGAAGGACCATGTGACTGGTGTAATAATGCTAAAAATTCATCTTTGAAATCACTGGAATAAATTTCATATTAAACCGTTTAAATAGAAAAGTTATTTTACATAGTAAACATATTTCACCATTTTACTGCAGGCTTGGTGAGCAGAAGAGACTTCTTTTAAAATATGGAGAAAAACAAAAAAAAAAAACAAAGTAAAATAAAACACTTTTGACTGTTGTTGTGTGTGTCATCTAATTAAGAAAAACACAAAAGTTTTTCATGATTTAAAACAATATCATTTGTTAGAACATGCAGTAGTTTAAAACCATAATTAACAGTGTGGTTTGTACAACATTCACTTAGAAGAAAAATGTGCCTTTTAAACTTGAAAGAAATTAGAAATTTATTGTGATTATCGAAAAATATTTTTTAGATTTTATTTTTTGGTCCATATCACCCAGCCCTAATTACAGATTTTATTGTATTTTGAGCATAAGAGACATCTTTCAAAACTGGTAATGTATAAAATCTTTAATGTATTTTTCATTTTCCATTCAGTTTTTCTTCTGGCACGTAAAAAGTGAAATGAAATGTCTTTATATGTGATGCAACTAATAAAAATGTGGCATGACTGTAAAAAAATTAGGTACTAGCCTGGGTCAGCAGGAAAACATCTTTACTCTTGATCCCTGGGCCTTTACACATCTTTTGAATGAATCAGAAGTCATGGTTGTTTTTCTACATGATGTGCTTAATTTTTTGTGACTAAATTCATCTTTAAAGTACAGAAGTGTAATTTACAGTGTGTCATACTTTTATGCATTTTGTAGTTGATTGTTTAGCTAATGGTAAAGCATGTGTCTTTCCAATTTTGAAGTGGACAAAATGAATAAATGTATTAAAAAGACTACTTCTGTCCATCACGATCTTTCATTTTTTCCTCAAATGAAATAATTGGTTCCACAATAAAAATTACCTGATCGTTTGCTCACCCCCATGTCATTCAGGATGTTCATGTCTTTCTTTCTTCAGTTTTTTGAGGAAAATATTGCATTTTTCTCCATAAAGTGGACTTCAATGGAGATCAATGGGTTGAAGGTCCAAATTGCAGTTTCAGTGAGCTCTAAACAGTCTCAGCTGAGGAATAGGGTTCTTATGTAGTGAAACGATCTGCCATTTTCTAAAAAAAAAAACAAATAATAAAAATGCATATAATTTTAACCACAAACAGGGTTGCCAGGTTTTTACAACAAAACCTGGCCAATTGCTACTCAAAAGTGGCCCCCCCCATCAAAAAAACGCATTCCGAGGGGGTAAAATACACATTTTCGGTGGGGTTCCCCTTGGCATTCCAGGGGCTAAATAGTGCTTTATTGGGGTCACTTCAACACGCGGACATGAAAAACAACCCGCGGCAATGGTGGTAAAGTAGCCCAATTCCGCAGGAAAACCGTGGACTTGGCAACACTGACCACAAATGCGCAAGTGCAAGATGAGCATTTATGGTTAAAATGTATGCTTTTTTTCCCAGTTTTTTAGAAAATGACAGCTCTTTTCACTAGATAAGATCCTTATTCCTCGGCTGGGATCGTGTAGAGTCGTTTGAAGCTGCATTGAAACTGCAATTTGGACCTTCAATCCTCTGATCCCCATTGAAGTCCATTATATGGAGAAAAATCCTGGAATGTTTTCCTCAAAAACATCATTTCTTTTTAACTGAAAAAGAAAGACACAAACATCTTTGAAGACATGGGGATGAGTAAATTATCAGGATTTTTTTATTCTGAACTAATCTTTTAAATATGCTGTTTGTGGCTTGTCAAAACCAGTGATGTCGAGCATAAAACTCATGCATCCTAGTTCAGAGAAACTGAGGTTTGTGTGTAAATGATATCTGTCCACACAGGTCATTAAACATGGACTGTGAGAACCAGGAGAAGGACAAGGATGGAAACCCCATCGCCACTGGCTCCTTCAACAATGCCAACTCCAACAACAGTGAGTCCTCAACTAAGTGATTATAAACGGCTATACTTACTTCTGCTTCATTAAGCACACTAGAAATTGAAGGTGAAGTCCATTATAGGTATATCAGCATGCTTTTCAGAACAGAACCTTAATCATCTCATGCGTTTGTACAGGTATTCAGACCATAGACTCCACACAGGCGCTGTTCTTGCCCATCGGAGCCTCCGTGTCTCTGCTCGTCATGTTTTTCTTCTTCGACTCGGTTCAGGTGGTTTTCACCATATGCACTGCAGGTATGTGCCACAAGCAAACACACCAGTGACCCTCCACTGCTCCTTTCTCACACACTGACCTAGTTCATGCACTGCGCTGTGATATGCTTGAGTAATATTTACATAATTCTTTGTGTTTGTTTTATATTCACAGTTCTAGCAACCATCGCGTTTGCATTTCTCCTGCTGCCGATGTGCCAGTATCTGACCAGGCCTTGCTCCCCACAGAACAAGTATGACATGTTTACTAGTTGCTTAACTTGTCAGAGCTATTTGTGGTTAACTGTACTTGCCTTAGTCCATGTGTCAACAAAACATGTTTCATTTGGATTCAAAATCTTTTGATATAAATCTTATCTGACATTAGCTCCTTCAGCAGCTTGTGTGTATATGGTGTCTGATGATGAATAGCTCATGCCAACTTTTTATTAATAGAATGAATGAAAAATAATCATTTAAATTTTTGAATTAAATTTGAAATAATTATAATTCTATATAATAATTAAATGTTTATATAAATATAAATTATTATTATTATTATTATTATTATTATTAAAGCAATTTATATATGCATATAAAGTTAGATGTAGATATTATTATAAACCATTTAATGATCATAATAAGGGTAACAGTTGTATTTGTTCTTTTGACTTTTTGAGCAAAAATGTTTAACTTAACTAAAAAAAAAAGAATTTTACTTTGTTTATTGACCTAGAAATGGCACATATCTGAAATATTTATTTATTTGTTTGTTTTTTCCCAAAAAAATTTTTTCCTGTTTTAATTTCTGTATTCCCTTTTTTTCTAGACTCTGTTTTAATGGCTAAATTGAAAAATAAATATTACTTAAAGCATGTCATGTCTGAAATCATGGGACTTAAACAGCAATTAGTTTTAAGTTTTAAGGCCCTATGAAATGTTGTTGTTGTTGTTGTTGTTGTTTTTTTTTTCTCTCAGTTTCTGTTTAATTTGACCAAATTCTGTTTTCCAGTAATATTCATTTTAATGATTTCATTAAATTTACTCTGATTTGACTGATTTTATATAAAAAAACAATTATTATATAACAATTATGTTTTAATAATAATTTAATAACTAGGCCTACATTAAGATATATATATATATATATATATATATAATTTTTTTTATTAATTAATAATAATGTTATTATTTATTTACATTTTTTCTCCAGAAATTATTTGTTTGTTTTAAATGCTTTATTTATTTACATTTTTTCTGGTAAATAAATTCTGGTAAAAGTTTTAAGTACTAATTTGATAACTATCATGAGGCCTATTTTAAATAATATATTTCTGTCACAGTTTCTTCAAGTTAGAACTAACTTTTATTTTGATTTGTTGCTGTGAAGACCTTTACGTTTCTGTTATATGTATGTATGTATGTACGTGTGTGTGTGTGACGATAGTTGTTGTTTGTTTTTGTTTGTTTTTTTTTCAAGGAAATTGTAAAATTCTCATTAAGTGAATCTCAGAGCAGTTCTGGAGATCATGTTCATGTGTTCATGTACTCGTATATTGAGGCGGCAGAGGCTGAAAACACTGCAGACCTCACATGCGTACTAAACGAAACTGTGTCTGTGCCATTCATTCACACAGAGACATTCAGGATTCATAGTTAAATAGTATTTCAGTATTAAGTATGTGGCTTAATATTCACAGACAATAGTCCATATTGCATTTTGATTTAAGTGTACTGACCTACTTGATTTATTTGGAAAGTTTTGTGACATTCCACATTATCCAGTAGATTACATTTTTATGACTGGATTCTGCATTTCCACTTGCGTTTTCTGCATCGTGGAAATCATAGGGCCCTATGGGACCCCAGTGTATATAAAAATTTATTTATTTATCTTTATGGCTCGACCCAAGTTATTAACACTTAAAAGATGTTCTTTGGCTGATAGAATGCTCAAAATCTTACATAAGTGGCTTTAAAATCATCTTTTTGACACAGACAATGAACCTGTTTGTTCGCAGGGATTTGCCTTGCGGCTTCACTCAATCTCACAATGTAATCTAGAATCTGTTCTGTTTGCTTTGGGTGGAACAATCCTCTTGTGTATTAATGGACAACAGTGTTAGAGATCAGATGCTGGGGAGTGAAAAAGAGAGCCTGATGTCTCAGTCGAGTGACGTGCGCTTGCTAGTGTGTTCAGCGTGTGAGCCAGTGTGTCTCTCTTGTCTCCAGGATCTCGTTCGGCTGCTGTGGTCGCTTCACGTTGGCGGAGCTGCTGTCGTTTTCCCTCTCTGTCATGCTGGTTCTCATCTGGGTGCTGACGGGCCACTGGCTGCTCATGGATGGTGCGTCAATGTGCTGTTACTCTGTGTCTGTGTGTAGGAAGAGAATGTAAACACGTTTACCTCATACCTTACGTTGTGGTGGTATTTTCGTCTCAATCGTGTGTTTTTGTCTCCCACAGCTCTTGCCATGGGTCTCTGTGTGGCCATGATCGCATTTGTGCGACTGCCTAGTCTCAAGGTGTCATGTCTGCTGCTGTCAGGCCTCCTCATCTATGATGTGTTCTGGGTAAGCAGTTAATGCAGCAAGTCACACAAGGGATGGGCGTTAAGTCTTCATATCACGCCATGAGGGATTTAAAGGGATAGTTGATCCAAAAATGAATATTCTGTTATTAATTACTCGCCCTCGTGACGTTCCAAACACGCAAGACCTTCGAATGAAGATATTTTTGATGAAATCCAAGAGTTTTCTGACCCTGCATAGACAGCAACGCAACTGACACGTTCCAGGCCTAGAAAGATAGTAAAGACATCATTAAAATGGTCCACATCAGTGGTTCAACCGTAATGTTATGAAGCTATGAGAAACAAACTCTCTTTTTTTTCATTTTGTGCGCAAACAAAACAAAAACTTTTTAACAATTTCTTCTCTTCCATGTCAGTAATTTCTATTTAAAATGTCCTAACTCAATCTACCAGTAAAATGCCAGGCTTTTCTCTGGTGACATATAAATGATTTATTTCACATAAACCCTGCCTCTTTCTTATAATCAAATGCAGTCTTATTTTTTTTTCCTCTTCCAATGATTTATTTGAGACTGATGTGTGTCACAATACAGATGAAAAGTTCTGTCACTACTTCAGTTTCTTGGAGACTTTAAAATGAGTTTTGTAAACGCATAATTTGGGTTTACATATTCTCTTTTCTTCTTGGAAATTAATTGAAAAAAAAAAAAAGATCATAATGGTTGTTTTTTTTATATAATTATTTTTAGTAGTAGTATTTTATTTATTTTTTTATTATTATTAAAACATTTTTCTGTGTATTTCTGGATAATCCAGTAAGTCACAAGTTACAGATATTTAATTTTTTCCCCTTTTTCTTTTATGTGGAACTAATTGTTTTCAAACCATATGATATAATTATTCATAAGCAAGCCTGGCATAGGTAACTTGAGGTAAAAAACTTTAACTAATATTATGGGATAGATAGTTCTGACTCTAAATTTGTTGTAAAATATACACACATCTTCATAGGGCTGCATGATTTGGGGGGGGGATCTGATTATGAATTTTGATTTTCTGTTCTTTCATTATTTTTTTCCCTATAAAATTATTATTATTTATTTATTTATTTATTTATTTATTTATTAATTTATTAATTTATTTGTTTTTGTTTTTGTTTGTTTTTTCATGGTTTGGGGTGGATCTGATTATGAATTTAGATTTTCCTTAATTCTGTTAAACCTTATATCTAGATTATTATTATTATTATTATTATTATTATTATTATTATTATTATTAAAGCAATTATTTATGTGTGTGAGTGTATGTATGTGTGTGTGTGTGTGTGTGTATGTATATATATATATATATATAATATAATATAATATAATATAATATAATATAATTAATATATATACACACACACACATAAGTAATTGCTATAATAATAAATAATAATAATCTAGATATATGGTGTGTGTATGTATATATATATATATATATATATATATATATATATACATATATATACACCTTATATCTAGATTATTATTTATTATTATAGCAATTAATTATGTGTGTGTGTGTGTGTGTGTGTGTGTGTGTGTGTGTGTGTATTATATATATATATATATATATATATATATATATATATATATATATATATATATATATATATATATATATATAATATATATATATATATATATATATATATAATATATATATATATATATATATAATATACATAATATACACACACACACACACACACATAAATAATTGCTATAATAATAAATAATCTAGATATATATATATATATATATATAATATGAGTTTATTTGTTATTTAGTTTTCTGTGTCTTTCTGGGGAAAAAAAAAAATAGGTAAGGTTTTTTTTTTTTTTCCTTTTTTCTCTCTCTGATACAAACCTGGAAAACTGAGCCTGGAAAACAATTAATATTTATATATTACACCAGTCTCCCTTATCTGCAAAATACAATACATCCACTCAACCAATCACAGCGCACCATTCCACGCATTGTAAACGGTAAAGGCAGTGTTTTGAATACACCCAGCATCCTAGATATCCTCATCTACTTTGTACTTTGGGATCAAAAAGCAAACAAAAAAAAACAGTCAGTCAATTTCCCTTTCATAAAGTCACTTTCTTTATTCCTCAATGAATCATTTGAATGAATCAAATGAATGATATGATTCAGTAATTAAATAAGTGACTTGATGCCACCTACTGGCAGTTTTAGTTTAATTTTTAAAGTATATTTTCAGTTATTTAAATTATTTAATATTTCTATATTCAAAATTGTATATTTAAAACATTAATATCAACATGACATTATGAATTTGATTGCACGCATGCCACCTGAACCTCATTAAACATGAAAATACACCTACAAGCCACTTTGGGGTTCTTCTGTGGCACCTCTGTGGTACAAATTAATTTTGTTTATACTGATTTTATTTGATTGGTAATTTTATTCTTATTCTATTGTTTTAATTAGGAATGTTGAAATACTTGAGATAATACTTGAAATAAAAGATGCTTTTAATAAAGTTAGAAAAAATACATTACAAAGGTAAAAACTAAATTCCCATTTATTTCACTTTGAGTCAGATGTCATCTCGTAATGGGAAGGCTAATTTCTAAAATTTTGACTGTGGCCCTAAATTTTTAGTTTAAAAAGTTTTTAACAAAAAGTAAGCGTAGAGCCCTGCTGAATTTATTGCATTTTGGGGAAAAAGTATTCAGTTTTTATAATAAATCTTTGAAAATCAAAATCTGGATTAGAATTTTAATGTAATTATGACCTAAAGATGCTATGTGAAAGTTTGAAACAGAAACACATTTTTACTCAAATTAACCAATGTATTTATTCATATATATGTGTGTGTGTGTGTGTGTGTGTGTGTGTGTGTGTATGTATGTGCATTTGTATATATATCAAAATATGTCAATATAAAATAATAATAAACAATAATAATATTAGTAGTTTTAAAATGGTAATGCTAATTTTAGTGTTAAAGACAAATTGCTAAATAAAAAAAAATTAAAGTATAGTTAGTGTACTTTTTTACTGTAACAAAATGTAAAAAAAATAATAATAATTTTGCACTGCATCTATAACATTACAATACTAATATTAATGGCTGTCTTAATTTCTTGATTTTCTTCAAGCCATATTGTGATTTACCTTAGTTTGATTTGTGACTAATCATGTAGCTCTGCATTATCATAGTCTATATTGCTTACAAAGTGCTTTACAGGAATTAAAAGCTTTGCTTAGTAATAAGTTATTGCTCATCTTGACTGGTTTAGAAAAATGTAATTTTCACATTCTTTCATGTGTTTTTTTTTTTGTCAATCTCACGTGCAAATAAAGCAGTCGTGCCCATTTAAGATTGACAAGTATCTATCGTCACCATCATAGACTGCTATGCCACTCCACCCAGCTCGTGCCATAAAACATGTAATTGCAGCTCATGAAATCGCTCCGGAAATATGCAAGGAATCCTGTAAAGGCCGTTTTCTTATTTGCTAGTCATTTACCAGATGCTTTTTTATATAGACAAACTCACCTGAAGCCATCTGGGGGTAAATGCTGTTTGAATGCAAACCCTGGTTTGCACTTTGGTTGGCAGTCCACTTTTTAACCACTAGATCACTTAAAATCATTTTTAATTGCAACTCTGAAACGTGTTCCCCATCCTACCCTGGTGCTGACTGTCGAGACCTTTTTGTCAGCGTCTCAAATCAGTCCAAACACGCTTACACAAGCCTGACACCGCTTCTCTCAGCGTCTTAAAACAGCAGGGCAAGCTGGTCTGTCCCTCTGACTCATCTCCTTCTCTCTCCTGTAGGTCTTCTTCTCCGCCTACATCTTCAACAGCAACGTGATGGTGAAGGTGGCCACGCAGCCCGCCGACAACCCCCTTGACGTGCTCTCACGCAAGCTGCATCTGGGGCCCGGCATGGGACGGGACGTCCCCCGCCTCTCCCTTCCCGGGAAGCTGGTGTTCCCAAGCTCAACCGGCAGCCACTTCTCCATGCTGGGCATCGGCGATATCGTCATGCCGGGCCTGCTGCTGTGCTTCGTGCTCCGATATGACAATTATAAGAAACAGGCCACTGGAGAAGTCCCCGGGCCTGTCAACATGTCCGGCCGCATGCAGCGGGTTTCCTACTTCCACTGCACCCTCATTGGTTACTTTGTTGGTGCGTATCACAACAGTATCATCCGAACACACCGTCAAATAATTTTTTTCTTTATCTTTATCTATCATTCAGCCTTGTGTGTCCTGTATATCTGTCATTAGCTGGGTTTTCATCCAAACTTATGCACAAAATTGAAATATTGCATAAAACATTTGCGAATAAGCACCGTTTTCCATCCAGCGAGTTAAAGTGGTAATAAATATCACTAAAAAAAGTAGAAGCCACTGAATATTAGCATTTTCATATATAATAAATTACTTGCGCCTTGGAGCGAGCAGACGAAACGGTCATTGCTTTCAGAAGCAGATGCCTGCTGTTTGGGAATGCAGTCGTGTAAGACAGTTCTGTGAGGCTATTAGACAGAAATACTTTAAAGACAGACTTTCCTCAGGCGTTTAAGAATGACCATAACAACATTTCAGATGCTGTGCAACAAGAACGGTCCGCTGGTTAGTTCATTGTAGAGGTCTTCTCTAGTCCTAAAATCCGTACCCGAACCAAATTGACCTGAATCACTTTGTGCATAAATGTGCATAAATTCATTTTGTAACCGACAAACCCAACCCAAAACAGACCTGATGAAATTAGACCCTAGTCCGACCCGACCTGATGGTATTTAGGCTGTTCGACTTGAACGGACATAAGCGTAAACAGCATTGACGTCTGCACAGTCTACAGCCCCGCAGTCAGTCAGGAAAAATCGTGCTGCTCCATTACTTTCACTTATTTATTTGCTTATTTATTATTACCATATTGATCAGAATATAAGCTGACCCTGGTTATAAGACCGCCCCCTTTTTCAAGATGTACCTTTTGGAAAAAGCTTTTTGAAAACCAAATCTTGTGTTTTGTTTTCTTTTTATTATTTATTATTTTCATATTGCATATTTTTTAATTTTTTTGTTTTTGTTTTGAAAGTATTTAAAAATAACAGGTAACCCCGTCTAAATTATTTAACAATTAGGCTATCCATCTCATAGTAGCCTGCCAACATTTCATTATCTTCAAATAGGGCTGAAACGATTAGTCGACATTATCGACAATGTCGACAATAAAAAAAATTGTCGACAAATATTTTTGTTGTCGAGTAGTCGTCTGATCTCATATGACCTAATGTAAGAGCCTGCAATAATGCGGGGAAAATATATATTTTTTTCATTACAGTGATAGTTTGGTTTACAGAGATCAAAGCTTGATCTAGCTCAGAACTGTTTTGGTTATTATAACCCTATAAGGTATTTTAAGACATATTTTGAATAAAATAGTTTATCCAAAAAAATAGAGCATCTTATCACTTACCTTTATTATGTTGCTTATCCTAACATTAACATTAGCTAATGTATTAATTAACGTGAATGAACAATACATTTATTACATTTATGTAATCTTTTTTTTTTTTAATGCTGGTTAATAAAAATGCAACTGTTCATTGTTTGCTCATGTTAGTTCACAGTGCGTTTACCAAATGTTAAAAAACCACTTGTGATTTTTGTAAATGCATTAGTAAATGTTGAAATTACCATTTAACTAAGACTAATAAATGCTGCAAAAGTTCATTCTTAGTTCATATTAACTAATGTTAAGTAATAAACCAAAGTATTACCAATTCATTGTATAATAATTGTAATTACATAATATGCTAAAGCGATCTTAATTTATGTTAGAATATGTATAACACAATTTTTTATTAATTGCAAAAACTGAAAATCGAAGTATACTGATTAGCTAGTAAAATAATCGACGATTAGTCGATTAATCGTTCTAATAATCGTTAGATTAATCGATTATTAAAATAATCGTTTGTTGCAGCCCTATCTTCAAATCTGGGTACTGTCTTACATTTTAAAATCACTTTCAGAGAAAGTTTGGTTTCATCAGGTTAACATGACAGTCAAGACTCATGCTGCTGTAAGCTTTTCTTTTTCTTTAGTTTTCAATCGCGTTGTTCTAACATTACCAACAAACATTACATTGCGTATTTCTTGGCACACTCGTTTTACGCGTTTTTTTTTTTTTTTTTTTTTTTTTTTTTTTGTGTATAGTGTATTATTGACATGTCAAAGTCTAGACCAGGGGTCTCCAACACGTCACTCTGGTATGGACTACTGGTACTACTGGTAGCTTGCGGCCTGATTTGAGGTAGCTCATCAAGACTAGGGCCCTATAATTTACAAGATGGTGAAAACACGGACGGAATCGTGGAATCCAGTCATAAAATTTACAGTTAGGAATTTACAGTTTAACGCACAATGTCACGGAAATTATATCGCGACTATTTAAATATAAATCCTATATGTTATGCACATCTCCTGCAGACGCGCGGTTAGTTTACTGCAAACATAAGCATGCAGTGATTTCAGCGGCTGTCATTTCACTAAATGAGGACACAAATACATGAACAACATCTCCAGAACTGCTCTGAGAGTTACTTCGAGCATTTTACCGTTTAATTTGAGTAAAATTAGCCTCATATCATACACACAGGAATGTAAAGGAATTCACAGCCAACCCGTCAAAATGCGCAGATTAGGTTTCGTTTTTGTGTGAAATTGACAAAAGGAAATTATATAAAATATGATTTATTTAATTGTATTATTAAGGAGGAACCACCTGTCTTCAGAAAAGTTTCGTTGCCATTTCTTTTTATCTCCCCACCCTGTAATGCGCAATGAAGCAGTGCTAATAAATGCAGCACTGTTTTGTTTACAGCGGTTACCGGGGAAACGCGCCACCTTCTGTCAAACAGAGGATTTTACAATTTCATATTCAGTTTCACCGTCTGTTTTTAGAAAGCATATTATCTTATGTTCTGTTTGGAGCATATCAAGTATAATTGGTCATTTGACTTGTTCTTTCATACAAAATGATTTAAAGACTTAAATGTGAGGTTTATCCTGTTATAAAACTTTTTTTTTTTTTTGCCGAAACTTTATTTGAACATGTCAGTATAACGTGTTCATGTAAAATCCAGCCATTGTTTTTAATGTTAATGCAAACCAAAAGTGCATAATGCTGCTACTTTTGTTGTCAAATTTGGTGAAATGACAAAGTGCATGTATACTTTTGAAAACTTCCTGACAATTTTAACATATTATACCATGATATACCATGCATAAGTTTGGATATACACACATTAGACCTATTTCAGAGATTTAAGTGTTGTATAACATGGGTAGCTCTCAGACACTTTCTTTTTTTAAAAAGTAGCTTTTGAATGAAAAATGGTTGGAGTCCCCTGGTCTAGACCCTGGTCTAGGCGCTTTTTTTCAGATGTATTTCCAAGTCTTACATTTGGGTCAATACGGTACTGCCTGATGGATGCCTGTTATTTCTGAGTTTGGCTTTCAATTGTGACCAGTGGATTTGAAAATTAACGTGATAGTGTGGTGATAATTAAATCGACAGCCTGATGAATCATTGATTCACAAACTTATTTAGGTCATCTCCGGGGAAGGGCACACAAAGGGCCTTGTAGGAGATTTGAACCCAAACCTGCATGTATCTTGGGTCAGACCGCAGGGTTTTTTGGATCTAAGTGAACCCGTAAAGACCTCTAGTCAGATTACGGTGTTCCATCGCGCAGTCACAACTTTTTTTTTTTTTATGCGCATGAAGAAATTTATTTAGTAAATGTTTCCATCTCTTATTATTTACATTCTTTTTACTCTTTACTTTTTCAACGTCTAAAATAGCCTCAAGCAAACACAAAAACTTTTGGAAATTTAAGTTTTTTTTTTGTTTTTTGTTTTTTTTAAATATGGTGTTTTCATCACTAATTTCTGATGCGATACTTTTAAATGTGTAAAAACATGCTAACGGAAACAGCTATATATACATATATCTGTCACTCCATCTATCATTCTGTTTGTCCATATGTTTTCTTTTGTCATATGGTCAATACATCTCTCCTTCCTGTCATTCTATTGTTTCCATTCCCATCTATTCATCTATTTTGTCTCTGTAATTTGTCAATCCTTTTATTTACAGTTTTGTTTGTCAGTCTGTCAACAAAAATACATTTACGATTTTTAAAGGGTTAGTTTACCCAAAAAGTAAAATTCTGTCATTAATTACTCATCCTCTTGTTCAAAAATCATAAGATTTTCGTTCATCTTCAGAACTCAAACTAAGATATTTTTGATGAAATCTGAGAGCTTTCTGATCCTGCATAGACGGCAACACAACTGACATGTTCAAGACCCAGAAAGGTATTAAAGACATTGATAAAATAGTCATCAGTGCCATCAGTGGTTCAACCATAATTTTATGAAGCTATGAGAATACTTTGTGCCCAAAGAAAACAAAAATAATGACTTTATTCAACTATTTTTTTTCTCTTCCGTGTCAGTCTTCGACACGCATTCACAAGAGTATCACGACGTGTGGAACAGGCAAATAAATTTTAAAAACTTAATGTAATTGGTTAAATTTTTTTCTCACCATGAATACAGCCACGATAGCTGCCATGTCATTAAACACAAACAAACAAACACTTGCATGTGGTGCTGCTGATGCAGGAGGCGGCGTTCTGGTGTAGAAAACAGCAGCCTTGTTAACAAACAGAAGTAGAGAAGATGAATTGCAATTTTTGGCCCAGGCTTAGTTATTTGAACCAGAATATATAGGCAATGAACTGAGAAAGATGGACGTTCTACATCAGAAAACCGGCTCCTGCGTTAGCAGCACTACACGCATGCGTCGCGATAGTCTCATGAATGCATTGAAGAAAATTATTGAATTAAGTTATTTATTTTGTTTCCTTTGCACACAAAAGTATTCACATAGCTTCATAACATTACGGTGAACTATTTCAACAATATTTTTACTAGGGTTGTTCCGATTCCGATACTAGTATCGGAAATACCACCGATACCACAAAAAATTCTAGCATCGGTATTAGAACCCACGTACCGATCCGATACCATTTTCTTAAACAAGACCTAGTTATGCCCACTAGCTTTGCTTAATGCTGCAAATCGGAAGTGAATACAAACGTGCTAGCAGTATGTTCGCTCTTTGGCAGTATTTCAGACTGGACCAACCAGCCATTAAAACCGCGACATGTCTCATATGTAGGACCCTATGATTTCTGCAATGCTGAAAACGCGAATCCAGTCATAAAGTAGGTCATTACACTTAAATCAAATCGCAATATGTTCTGATAGTTGTAAATATTAAGCCACAAAATTACTATTTAAATATGAATTCTGCCTATCTCTGTGTTATTGAATGGTGTTTACTACTCGTACTGAAGCGCGTGACACTTCCGGTAATATCACAGGGCTCCAGACTGCCGCACTCCTGCCGGTGCGACTCATTTTTGTGAGCGGTCGCACTGGCGCGACCACCACGTTGTTCAGTTCATAAGCGCTGCTATTTCTGTTGCATATGAGAAGCATCAAACAGCACACGAAACAAAAGTGAAACTAAACCTTGCTGCGTTTGAGCTGCGCCGCGCTGACCCGTTTATGCAACGCAAACAAACTTGCACAAGCCCAAAGCAGCTTTATTTAGGAGCCAAAGTGGATTTCGCGACACTTACTGCTGGATGATCCACTGAGAAGCGTTTGACTTCGCCAAACAATAAAAAAGGTTGCTGTGAGATTTTGTGAGAATCTTTCAAATTCTGCCAAGAATTCTCTGTTATAAACATCGCTGTACGTCAGAAAACCAGAAGTAGCAATGCTAAGTATAAAAAAAAATTTACTGCCAAATGCATGTCAGACAATAAAAAAAATTGTTCACTGTATATATTTGTTCATGTTTTATTAAGGGAAAGCACAACATAAAATAATTCTATCAGTTTATACAGGGCTAGTAGTATCTACAGCTGTATATACAGATACACATCCAGGTATTGGATCAGTACTCTGTATCGGCCGATACCCTGAGCCCAGGTATCGGAATCAGTATCGGGAAGGAAAAAAGGGTATCGGAACATCTCTAGTTCTCACTACCTTTCTGGGCCTTGAATGTGCAAGTTGTGTTGCTGTCTATTCAGGTTCAGAAAGCTCTCGGATTTCATCAAAAATATCTTAATTTGTGTTATGGAGATGAACAAAGGTCTTACTGGTTTTGAACAACATGAGAGTAAGTAACTAATGACAGAATTTTTATTTTTGGGTGATCTGTAAGAGTAAATTGTGAACTAAATGTGTTTTCTGTAATCGGGCTACACTTGTTGTGCTGTATGTAATATTGCTTACTCTGGCACTGTAGATTCAACATTGTCTCTCTTCTCATCTCAGGTCTGTTGACTGCAACTGTGGCCTCTCGTATTCACCGTGCGGCCCAGCCTGCCCTCCTGTACCTGGTGCCCTTCACCCTGCTGCCTCTGCTCACCATGGCCTACCTGAAGGTACGTCTGTTTGCACCAACACCTGAATCTCCACAGGGATGTGAGGTGCCTCATTTCTAGGAATGTCAAAACGGTGTCAACTTAATTTCGTGGAATTGCCGTTTCCTCATTCGCTCAGTAACAATGTGCAGGTCTACATCCTGTCATTGTCAGGTTATTTGAGCAGGGCGTGTGTCGTATCTCTAACGCTGCGCTACATTATTTATGTGCAAGCGCACACACCGGTGGGTACTGCACATTCCTTTTATTGAAGCGTCAATTGTACGCCGGCTTCTTTTCACTGTGGCAGATGTTTTGTTCTGCATGTGTTGTAACATAATCTGATCAATTCTGTGTAATGCCCGTCGCCATAGCAACAGCCTCTCTTTTCCATAGAAACGATCAATTGTGGAACATTTCTACACGTTTCTGGAAGTCGAAATGCTGGTACAGTAGCTACATGCTGCTTCATGACATAAGATGCCAATATGTGGCCAGATATTGATTAAACACTGGACAACCCAAACCATTCATGCGAAGTCAAATGTATAGCATGTTGTTTTAATCGATTTTGGACGTGTCTCAAAGCACTTTTTTTTTGGTGTCAAGGTATGCTGTAGTACTCGTTGGGTATGATGCCATCAACAAGATAAAATCATGCGTAAAGCACATTGTGTGTGTACCTAAAAATAAAGCAGAGAGAACCAAATTAGGATTAGCTAAATTAAATTCGAACATCTTTTGAAACCGGAAGCTCCCATGATGTGTGTTTTTCCATTATAGGTGTGTGTTTAAAATTGTGTTGGCCTGTATTCTGGTTGGTACAGTTGTTTATAATATGAAAGGATAAATGAGGTCCTTTGTTGTTGGTTAAATGGTTCGGTTGTGAGGTAGGTGTGTGTGTGTGTGTGTGTGTGTGTGTGTGTGTGTGTATGGGTGTGACCTTCCAAGACTGAACAGATGTAATCATAGATAATGTCAAAACAGTGTATGCTGTTTTCATCAGCGCATCTGCACAGTTTAATATGTGAGTGAAACATTTCTGACATTTATGAAGATGAGGCAAAATAAAGGTTTGTGCTTGTTGGCAAAGTAAAAGATGAAGATGTAATTAAATCTATGCAGGTTTGTGCTGTTTTTAATTTGTATCAGTGTAGGAGAGCGATATTGATTATTGATGGTAGCGTAAATACTCGTATGCACAAGCCACTTGTAGTAATATAACAAGACTAGCTGTAAAACCTCTGACATGACACTTTCACTTAGTGTGTTAATTGAAGTGTCACAATTATCTGTAACTTCCTGTCATGCAGCCACAGACCCACTGACATTTACTCTTGTAATATGTTATGCTCTGTAGCTATATCTCGTATTTGTGAGATCTGATGTATTTGTAGTTTAATGCTTGGCTAAGTTATTTGTTGGCTATTGCTGCAAATATACTACTTTAGATAGAAATAAGTTAAAATAAAATAAAAATAAGTAACATCTGACTCAACTTTATTATTAATATAATATTGGTGGTAGATTTTTATTATATGTATATTATAATTATATAATGTGTGTGTGTGTGTGTGTGTGTATTGACCTATTTTTGAATGGGTCCACATTTTATTTTTATGCACAAAATGTATAGATTTAGCAAATGAAAGAAATGCAACCCAAAAAAGTATAAGAGAACATTAGAAGTGAAAAAAAAGGACAAAAATGTTTATTAATAGTAACAAAATAGTAACAACTTATTTTTTTTTTTAGTATTATTATTTAGTCATTGTTTTTTTTTCTGCTGTTTATCATTATTATTTTATTTAACTGATTTGTGTTGTTGTTGTTGTTATTAAAGTATTAGTATTATTATTATTATTATTATTATTATTATTATTATTATTATTATTATTATTATTATTATTACTACTACTACTACTACTACTACTACTACTATATTTCAATTATTATTTTATTTTAAACTTATTGTCCATCAAGAGAGAAGCTTGTGGATAATAGAAGCAAAATAATAACTTGTTTTTATTGTCCTTTATCATTGATGATGATGATAATAATAATAATAATAATAATAATAATAATAATAATAATAAAATCTAAAAAGAAAATTAAAATATTTTTATTTTTGTTTATTATCATTTTATAATATTATTATTATTATTATTATTATTATTATTATTATTATTACTACTATTTTCTTTTTTGCTGTTCATTATTTTATTTTATTGACCATCAAGAGAGAAGCTTTTAAATATGTGAATAATAGTAACCAAATAATTATTTGTTGATGATGATGATGATAATAATAATAATAATAATAATAATAATAATAATAATAAAATAATAATTTAGCCATTGTAAATCCTTTTTATTACTGTTTTTTTAATTATTATTATTAATTATTACTACTACTACTACTACTGTTTTTTATTTTCTTGCTGTATTACTATTTTATTTTATTTTATTTTAAACTTATTGACCATCAAGAGAGAAACTATTATGTGTGTAGTTGTTGTTGTTATTATTAGTCACTATACTATTTTATTTTATAGCCGTTTATCAATTTTTTTTATTTATTGTTTTATTTTAAACTCATTGACCATCAAGAAAGAAGCTTTTAAATATGTGGATAAAAGTAACAAAATAATAACGTTGTTGTTGTTGCTGTTAATTTATTTATTAATTTATTTAATTTATTTATTATCTTTTTAATTTTTATTAACACAAAGTAAGATTAATAAATGCTGTAGAAGCATTGTTCATTCTTAGTTCATGTTAACCAGTGTAGTTAACTAATGTTAACTAATTAACCTTATTGTAAACTGTTGCCTAATTTATTTTACGTAATTGATTGACCATCAAGAGAGGAGCTTTTAAATGTATAAATGTGTATTTATCACTCAACTCTTGTTGCTCTTGATGTGAATTGATAGTAGGGTTGGGCGATATGGCAAAAGTGTTTTTTCCCCTCAAAAGTATCACGTTATCACAATTCTTTTATCATGTTGGTTTTGCTATTTTGCAAGTCGTCTGAGCAGACCAAAGCCTTACAAGAGTACAAAATCTAAAATAAATTGGTTTTAATATTATTATTATTTTTTTTATCTTTATTACAAAAATAAGAACAAAGATAGGCTACATGTCACACACATAATATACAAATAAAACTTAAATTTTACTTAACTTGAAACTTTAATTTTGAATTAACAAATATAAAAATATAGCACTACATGCATAAATTATACATTGACTCTTAAAGCAACTATATTAAAATTCTTCAGTCAAGTGCAGTGAGTGATTTTTCTTTATTTTGTTTTATTAGCCTACCATCACCCAAAAATGACAATTCTGTCATCATTTACTCACTCTTTTTTTTTTTCTTCTTTTTTTTTTAAACATAAAACATGTTGAACATAAAACTTATTTTGAAGAATGTGGGTAACCAAACAGTTGCTGGGAACCAGCTGCTGTACTGTTATCCACATTCTTCAAAATGTATTCTTTTGTGTTCAGCACAAGAAAATAATTAATAGAGGTTTGGGACAACAAATGGTGAGTTAACTGTCCCTTCAGTGACAATCGGCAGCATGTTTAGTTCTGTCGCTTTAACCCTTTTAAACCGAAAGCGTCAGTGCCGACACATTAAACCAAGTGTATTCATGTGACCATAACACTTCAACCGTTTGGACTATCAACATAATCGTGTTCAGTATGTTAAGACGGAGGCACGTTTTAGCACAATACCACGATCGCAAATCGTCATATCGCACACACCTACTTAATAATAATTTTCTCCATGTCTTTTGCTCTCCACAGGGGGACCTACGGCGCATGTGGTCCGAGCCCTTCCACGCCAAGTCCAGCAGCTCCCGCTTCCTGGAGGTATGATGCTGCTCCGACCAGCACAAGTTCCCACCATCCCTCCCTCCTGCCCACCCACCGGAGAAAGAGAGAGAGAGAAAGAGAGAGAGGTCGGAAGAGAGGAACTCCACTCGTCTCTTCATCATCCCTCATTCCCGTTGTCGTCCTCCAGCCAGCGGATGAACAGCAGCACGCGGACTTCACTGCCAGATGGATTCATGCGCTCCAACCATATTCTCTTTGTCTTTATTTCCTCTACCTCTTTTCTTTCTCAGCTCCATTCCACCTTTATCACACCACCTTTCTCTCTCTCTCTCTGTCTCTCCTATCCGTTTCACCGAACTTTCAGCCACATTTTACCGGATCGTTCGTCATCTGGACGTAAACCGGAGCCGCTTTGAGCTCCAAGTGTGTTTCCATTTGTACCGTTTGGCGCCATTATGGATTTACAGACTGAGATTTCTTGATTTATTAACGAACTGTGGACGAGGAACGTAGATTCTGCCACAGCTCGGGATGACGATGACCCTATAAGGGACCAGCACACAGTAGAGGACAGCGTCGTTATTTCCCCTTCCTTCCCTCGTTCTCTCTTTCCCTTTCTGATAAAAGCAACCCGCATCCCTCCCGATTTCCCTTTCTAACAACCCTTCCTTCGCAGAAACATGTATTTTATTTAGAAAGATTTTATTCTTGGCATATACAGAAATGATGCATTATAAATTGTGGGGGCGTACAGCTCTATGTATATATGTGTACACATGTATTAGGGGTTATCATGTTGAGGTGCAAGTGTGCGTGAGATCGTGTGCGTGTGCGTGTGTGTACGAACAAGGGCGAAACTTTTTCGAACAGGAACCGGTTTTCATTTTGCGCATATTTCTTTCCCTCTTCCATAAAACTTTTTGCAGTCGGCCGTTCAACTCGGCCCTTTAAAGACAAGGGTGTGTGATTTCGCATTTGCGTTTATGTATGAATGTATGCTGTTACCTCCACAGGCTCTGGATGGACCACTGAAGATGAGCTCTGTCGTGCTAACGGGGGGAAATGTTTAAGGATTGTACTTAAGCTTAGTTATTTAAAACAGGCTGATTTTTCTCCACTAGTATTTCAAGCATTACTTTTTTCGTTTGTAGTCATTCCTTCAACCCAATTGGCCCTGCAATGATGAAACTGGAATTGAGGTGTGTGATTGAGAGTGTGTGTGTGTGTGTGTGTGTGTGTGTGTGTGTGTGTGTGTGTGTGTGTTGTAGAAAATAATGCATTTTGCTGGCTCAGTCTGTTGAGGTTTGCTTTTGTTTTTTTTTGTTTCTTTTTTTTTTTTACCTGTTGTTACCTGTTTTTTAATCTGTTAGTCGTCTGGCCTTGCATGTCAATTGTACAGCGTGTCGTTCTTCAAAGCTGCGTTTCCAGGGCAAACACGCTCTGAAACTGTGAGACGCAGACACAGGGTCGTGGACGAAGAGTCGCACAAGAGAACTAGTCGTAAAAAAACGAGAGGGGGCGACGAGACCGGACCGCTGTGACCCACGCGGCCGGCTTGGACCTCGTGCAAAACATTGGCACTGCGTTGCCTGAATATTCAGTATGAACGTTCACCTGGCAAGTGGGACTTGAGCATCGGACATCGTTTTACCCACAAACCTCTTCACTGTCCCTCTGCCATCCTTACAGACATTACAAGTTAAAAAAAAAAAAAAAAGAACAATATAAATGACGATTGCATTGAAACTCAAATGTTCGTTTTTTTTTTGTTGTTGTTTTTTTTTAATGGAAGATTGCTTTTTGTTTTGTGTTTGTTTTATCCCATCGTTTGTATTTTTTCTCCACTTCCCCCCACCCCCCCCTAATGCTGTGGATTTTCATTTTGTACTTCGATATTTTTTTTTTTTTTCATCGTCCTTCCTGCCTGCAGAGGGCACTAAGCTCTGTTGGGCTATCAACATTAACAGCCAAAAGGATTCTGTATAAAAAAAAATTGAATAAATAAATTAAAAAGTGTAGTGAAATGTGGATCCAAATGAGCTGTATTGAAAACATTTCAGCTCTCATAACCTTCCCTTTCTTCTCCTTAGTCAGGATTCTGCTGTAAATAAACATGACTCTAACTGTATGCGCAAGTGGTCTCATTTCCGAATGCAGTGACATTACAATTCCTTCGGTATGAGCATAGATGTATGTATATGTATAATATACATGTCTATGGTTATGAGGACATGACGACTACTACTACTACACTGTAAGTAAAAAAAATAAAAAAAAAATAAGTAATGACAACTTGTCTTTACATTAAATCATTTTAATATAATGTAACTGAACTTGAAAATTAACCATGATTTCACTACAAAATATATATATGATTAACTTTATTTTGCTGTACAGTCAAATGTTTTTGAACGGTAAGATTTTTAATATTTTTAAAGAGGTCTCTTCTGCTAACCAAGCCTGCGTTTATTTGATCAAAAATACAGCAAAAGCTGTAATATTGTGAAATATTTTTACTATTCAAAATATTATTTTTTTTTCTATTTGAATAAATTTTTAAATGCAATTTATTCCTGTGATCAAAGCATAAATTATCAGCATAATTGCTTCAGTCTTCAGTTCAGAAATCATTTTAAAATGCTGAATTGCTGTTCAAGAAACAATTATCTATATTTAAAACATTTTTTTTTCAGGATTCTGAGATGAATAGAAAGATCCAAAGAAAATATAGAAATTAATTCTTTTATTTAGCAAGGATGCTTTTAATTGATGAAAAGTGGTAATAAAGACATTTATGATGTTACAAAATATTTCTATTTCAGATAAATGCTATTCATCTGAACTTTCTATTCATCAAAGAAACCTGAAAAACATTCTGCTCAGCTGTTTTCAACCGTAATAATAATGTGTTTTTTGAGCAGCAAAAAATTATGCCAAAAAATCAGCTTTGAAATCACAGGAATAAATGACATTTTAAAATATATTCAAATAGAAAAGTTATTTTAAATAGTAAAAATATTTCAAAATTGTACTGTACTTTGGATCAAATAAATGCAGGCTTGGTGAGCAGAAAAGACATACAAAAGGTAATCAATATACCAAAAAAAGTTCACTTTACATGACCACTTTTAGTATAATAAAATCATGGTTAATTTTTGCAAGGGAAGCCAAAATCACTTGTATGTCTAAGATCATTGTTGACCTTTTTTCAGGTAAGAGCGGGTACAGCCTTTTGTAAATTCTATGGGTTTGGCTTCTGCGTCCAGGTATTTTTAGTTGCACAAAACAGCTTGTTTTGCTGCTTAATATTGCAAATTGGTGTGTCAGATTATTTTAATGCATTATCTTAATTATGAACACACTGTTTTGTAGTGCAAACAGTTTTACCGTTTATGAATAAACCGGAAGTCTCGCCCATAGAATGTTAAAAAAAATAGCATTGTATATATATATATATATATATATATATATATATAATTCTTTTTATTCATGTTTTTTTTGCTATTATTTGCAGGTTCCTTGTTCCCGACATCAAATGTGGTAAATCCCGCACCATTTGTTCCACAGAAAGGGAATAATAAATCAAATTGCGATGCATGGACAGGGCCGTACCAAGCATTGAGGTATTTTTCCAATAAAAAAAGTTGTAAAATACTTATTTATTCTAATTTGGTGCTGCAATGACAAAAAGCCAAGATAACAGATGATATATTTGAAATGCCTCAGCGGTCTTACAGCGCTCATCATGTCAAAGTGTTTGTGATGATGGCCAAACAAATAAAAGTAGGCGGGGTTTATGTTTACAGGCGCTGCCGCTAAAAATTCCAACTCGACGCCTCAGACAGTTACGAAGTGCAAGATGTAAGTGACCACTGTTTTACGATAGAAATGTTAAACAACCGACAGAAATATTCAGGAATGTAACGTAAATAAACATTTGTCTAATTTCGCGGTTTAGAATTATGTACGTGATTAGGCTAATGCAGGCTGCTGTTTCATAAATGTCAACGTGACGATGCCAAGATACATTAGCTAACTAATCTGTTTTCATCATATTAGGCATAGGATTAATAAAGTGAGAGCACATATTCTGAATGAACTTGATAAACTTAGTTAAAATTATCTTGTAGCCTTCAGTAAAGTCACTTGTCTAAAATGATTAAACATAATGAGCTGACCCAATATTTACATTCTTCATTTACACAGACGACAATCAAAAGACTATCGGTCAAAGCTCAGCTTTGGGAAGGGAACAGATACAGGGAAAGAGGAGGAGACTGTGATAAAGTGAAAGAGAGATGTGATGGAGGTGAGAGAATAAGTGCAAGTGCACTTTTTGTTGTTTAAAACACGATGAAAACTGCAACATTAATATAAAATTAAAGAAATGAACACTCCTGTTTGGTTGTTATTTTGTATTGTCAAAAATAAACAAACCATATCTTCTCTATTTCCAGTTTGTAGCGTGGATCATTCATCGCAACATTTAGGCTACTCATGTTTAAGAATCTTATCTTGAAATATAATGCTATACTGCCCACTGACTTGATGTTGACCTTTATTGTTATCCATTTTTTCCAAATGTTGCATAAACTTAGCCTCATAATTAAGACATGTCTTAAAAGTCTGACCAGCCAGCAATTAGCCAACGGGTAAGCGGTCTTACTTTTTTTTTTTTAACTGAGACGAATCTGTTTTGTGTAACTATGACCAGTCTTTAAAAAAAATAGATGATTAACTTAATTAAACTAGTCCCTTTTAAGCAACTAGGCTCAGATTATCATACCGTCTTGGGCTTTGCATAATAATAACTGGATGATGGTACAGAGGTGAGTAAATATTATGAGGATTGGGAAATTGCGGGAAATATTCTCACAAATTGAATGGTTTGAGATGTCAGTCTTAATCTAAAAAGTGTAAGGTTTTGCCTGCTAAAACCTTAAATCATCATGTTGAATTCTCAGTATGACAGAATTGTTTGGAGAATGATTTTGTAAATATTGTCTTTGAATATGGAGAACTGTGAGAATATGTGACGCATTTCGACAGTACATTTTTTTTTTTCTTTTTTTTTTCTAAATGTTATTCCTGGACGTTAAAAACGCTTAATTTTTGAATATTTGTGGTTCAACAAACTTGTTAACTCCGGTTTCTAGTTGAATACAGCCTATTTGTTTTGGATCCGGTGTGCTTCCAGTTAATTACTTATTATTTTTGAAAGGGCTGACTAATGAGTTTTTTTATTATGTTTTAGACGTTACTTATTGGAAAGTCACACAATTAATAAATCTCTTTTATGACGTACACTGTGTGACCAAAAGGTGGCACTGTCACCTCACTGCAGCTCACTAACCAACTGCCTCCGTGACGTTTCTGTATGATTCTGTGGAGATTCTAATTATTTTAAAGATTGCCATGATTTGAATAAGTATAGGCCTAATAAAATAATACTGTAACGCTGAAACCAAACATAAATATGGAAAAAATGGTTATAAACCAATACGTTTGTAAGTTTAAAAGCTAATTCGTAAATTAATACAGACAAAAAACTCCTAAATCAAACCCCTACCTGGCGTTAATAATCCCCTATACTTAACTGTTCAATTGATCGTTGTTTGAGCGATAGGTTATGACGTCACTTCTCGTGCAGAGACGCGCTGAGGGAAAATGGCCGCTCATTTAAGTGTTGAGTGCTGAATCAGCCTCTGCTAACACAACAAGAGAGAGAGGCGAGCTGAGTTATGACTGCTGGGCCTCTTGAACACACTAGTGCTGGTCTGAAAAGATTCATAAGAAGATGAGCAATGGTTTGTCAAAGTGTTGCTAAATAAGCTTTTGGTTGAACACAAATTTAATACAGGACTTGGAATATAGCTTGTTTGATTGAGCTTTAATATGATTTAATTTTTGAGAAGAAACTATAATTGTCGCTGCAGAAGGATTTTAATATACCAATAATGACACAAGTCACACTTAAAGTACCCATTTTAACCTTGGTTTTTCGAATGAAACTGTTTATTGAGCCTTTAAACTAATTACTGAAGAAAATCTGTAACTGTTTGGTTTTATGTTACAGGTTTTATGTTTTGTTTCATAATTAATACATCAGACATATGCTATATTAGAATGTAGATGAATATAGAGATCATGCTTGAGAAACTACTAAAAATATGCAATTTGGTGCATTTTTGATACTGGCAAAAAGTGCAATCAAATTATAATAGCTTGTGGTGTAATTTTAAGAGAGTTTTATATAACAGTATAGAATGTGTGTTAATACCTGTTGTCTCTCTATATCTCCCAAAAATATGTATTAGTAAGATTATTTTTAGCTCTGTATAGTTTTTTTATTGTCAGGACAAACCATGAAATACACTACGTTCCTATTTAATAATATCTTCAGTCCCTTAAGTGTTCACCCTGAAATATTATTAAAAATATAAAAGTTATTCTTACATTTACTATAAAAATCAGCAAGGATTTCCGAGCAAATAGAAACATGTAGCATGACCTATGGTGGATGTTTTTAATTATACTAATGGGCCTTTTACCTTTTACTTTTTTAATGTAAAAGTATTAATCATATGATTGAAGGCATGTAGTAGATTGTGTACAACAGGTTTTATCGCAAAGTTATGCTCATAATTCAAAGTCCTTAGAACCTCATGCCGTTGTAGGGTTAATCTGCTGGCCTTTGAAATTTCCGTCAGGGCATCAGGGTTGTGGGTGAGGGGGGTTATTGGGGGTCGTTCAGGTCAAGCAAGTATTAGAGAGACGCTGCGGCTGTGGAATTTCTAGGGTCCACCCCTGTTCACGTATTGGCCAGAGCACCCAAAGGCTCTGCTGTCTGGATGGCCGTGCAGGATTCCACTGGGACGGTGTGGATTGTCGCATGTTATCTGTGGGAAAAAATGGCTGAGCTGCAGTGCAAAGTTAACTGGATGGGGAATGTGTTGAATGGAAAGAGCAGATGCCATTTACACACACTTATATGGGCCATTTTAAAGATTTAATACTGCTGTCCCACAACCAAAAAATAAATGTAAAAAGTATTCAAATCTTAAATGTTTACTAAGATCCTTTTATTAACTAAAACCAACAATAATACTTAAAATATCAGTAAGCTTAATATGTATATATATATATAATCATCATTTAATGGGTATTTGGAATTAGGAGGTAGCTGTCCTGAACCCTAACCTCTAAATTTCAACTTATGAAAATTATATTGAAGTCATTTTTGCATTTTATTTTATTATTATTTTTTATTATTATTATTATTGTTTTTTTTAAAGGTAAAGGTTAAATAAATATGTATTTTATATTTCTTTTGTAAATGAAGGTCTATGTAAATGATGTTATGAAACTTTATGTAAAAAAAAAATGTGTCCCGCATTTTCATGTCACTACCTAAACAGTGTATGTTTTAATCCATTGGCTGAGAATGATTTCAATTTTAGATACATGGTGAGTAGATAGGCTCTTGTTGAGATCAGTGTGTTCAAAAGTATGAAAAGTCTGTGTGTAACTTTAACGAATGTCACCGAACACCAGTTTTCTATAAATAACACACTTTTTTGGGAGTTATTCCATAACATTTACTTTTTATATGTGTACAACTGTTCAGAACTGTGCTAGCTAACCATGTGCTGATTAGCATCTTTGAGCTAGCTTCAAAAGTATCTAAAATTGTCACTATGGAGACTGAAAACTAAAACTGAGACTGAAACATTTGGTGAAGTTTCAGTAGTGACGTCTTTTCTTGGGTGTTATCCCATGAAATTGTCAGTACCGTAACAGTCACGACCGAGACATTTGGTGACATTTCGGTAATGACGTCTTTATTTTTTTGGGTGTTATCCCATAAAACTGTCAGTACAGTAACAGTCACGACTGAAACATTTGGTGACATTTCGGTAATGACGTCTTTATTTTTTTTGGGTGTTATCCCATGAAATTGTCAGTATCGTAACAGTCACGACCGAAACATCTGGTGACATTTCGGTAATGACGTCTTTATTTTTTTGGGTGTTATCCCATGAAATTGTCAGTACTGTAACAGTCACGACTGAAACATTTGGTGACATTTCGGTAATGACGTCTTTATTTTTTTTGGGTGTTATCCCATGAAATTGTCAGTATCGTAACAGTCACGACCGAAACATCTGGTGACATTTCGGTAATGACGTCTTTATTTTTTTGGGTGTTATCCCATGAAATTGTCAGTACAGTAACAGTCACGACTGAAACATTTGGTGACATTTCGGTAATGACGTCTTTATTTTTTTTGGGTGTTATCCCATGAAATTGTCAGTATCGTAACAGTCACGACCGAAACATCTGGTGACATTTCGGTAATGACGTCTTTATTTTTTTGGGTGTTATCCCATGAAATTGTCAGTACTGTAACAGTCACGACCGAGACATTTGGTGACATTTCGGTAATGACGTCTTTATTTTTTTGGGTGTTATCCCATAAAACTGTCAGTACAGTAACAGTCACGACTGAAACATTTGGTGACATTTCGGTAATGACGTCTTTATTTTTTTTGGGTGTTATCCCATGAAATTGTCAGTATCGTAACAGTCACGACCGAAACATCTGGTGACATTTCGGTAATGACGTCTTTATTTTTTTGGGTGTTATCCCATGAAATTGTCAGTACTGTAACAGTCACGACCGAGACATTTGGTGACATTTCGGTAATGACGTCTTTATTTTTTTGGGTGTTATCCCATAAAACTGTCAGTACAGTAACAGTCACGACTGAAACATTTGGTGACATTTCGGTAATGACGTCTTTATTTTTTTTGGGTGTTATCCCATGAAATTGTCAGTATCGTAACAGTCACGACCGAAACATCTGGTGACATTTCGGTAATGACGGCTTTATTTTTTTGGGTGTTATCCCATGAAATTGTCAGTACAGTAACAGTCACGACTGAAACATTTGGTGACATTTCGGTAATGACGTCTTTATTTTTTTTGGGTGTTATCCCATGAAATTGTCAGTATCGTAACAGTCACGACCGAAACATCTGGTGACATTTCGGTAATGACGGCTTTATTTTTTTGGGTGTTATCCCATGAAATTGTCAGTACCGTAACAGTCACGACCGAGACATTTGGTGACATTTCGGTAATGACGTCTTTATTTTTTTTGGGTGTTATTCCATAAAATTGTCAGTACCATAACAGTCAAGACTTAAACATTTGGTGACAGTTTGGTAGTGACGTCTTTGGTTTTTTGGGTGTTATCCCATAAATTTGTCAGTACCGTAACAGTCACGACTGAAACATTTGGTGACATTTCGGTAATGACGTCTTTATTTTTGGGGGGGTGTTATCCTATAAATTTGTCAGTACTGTAACAGTCACGACTGAAACATTTGGTGACATTTCAGTAATGACATCTTTATTTTTTGGGGTGTTATTCCATAAAATTGTTAGTACCATAACAGTCAAGACTGAAATATTTGGTGACATTTTGGTAGTGACGTCTTTGGTTTTTTTGGTTGTTATCCCATAAATTTGTCAGTACCATAACAGTCACGACTGAAACATTTGGTGACATTTCGGTAATGACATCTTTCTTTTTGGGGGGGTGTTATCCCATAACTTTTTCAGTACCATAACAGTCACGACTGAAACATTTGGTGACATTTCAGTAGCGACGTCTCTGGTTTTTTTGGGTGTTATGCCATAGTAGTGTCAAATTTGGAGAGAGGACAAATATAATTTCTAAAAATACAATATGAGAATTAACAGCACAATTACTACAGTTGTGTACCTTGGAAAATTTTTGGTAGAAGACACATTTTGTCCAACTCTGACTTTGAACCAATTCTGTAGAATGGCTCATATACACAAGCAAGTGTTACAATAAAGTGAATTTTTCCGTAATAAAGAGCTGGCGCTTATTAGCAATGCTAGTTTGTTTCCTTCTAATGCTACAGAAGCACATGTTTTACAACTCACGCAAGTGGCGCACTTCATAAAATGGGTGTAGAGTTACTGATGAAGGGCGGCTGTAGGTGGATGCTTTGATTCTAAGTTATCTTTAAAGTAACGTCCAGCGCTCCTCCCCCGACCCTCAGGGCTTGTTTGAATAAGGTCTGCATGCCCCTGTATAGGGGTGGGCTCCTCTAGCTCCATGCCCTTTAACCCCTGTGTACATTCCGCATGTATTCTGTGAAATGAAGTGAGGAATTCCTCTGAAGTTTAGTTAATGGATTGGAGGAGCTACTGAGGAACACATGGGTTGGAAAGTACTTTGGACCTCAGGCTCTCACAGAGCGTGCTGGCAGTGGTAAAAAAAATTATGTTAGAAGTCAAATACGTTTGGGTAGTTAGTGAATTATGTAGATGAGGGCTAATTTATAGGAAATGCATATTTTAAGTGCTGTAAATAGTCAAAGGTTTGTGTAACATTTCAGTAAGCTACTAAACCGACAAAATCACATGAAGGCTATGAACATACTTAGGTGGTTGTAACATTTGATGGAATTAAAAAGCAAAAAAACAAACATCAATTTTGGCATTTGGAATTATATAAACGTTTATAAAGATGTTTTTTGGGGGGCATTTTGGCAACTTTGGTTAGATGATTTTGGTTAGACTTGCATGTGATTTCTTCACAAATTAGGAGAAAATTGTCATTTTAAGAACTGTTTACTAAAAGTTTTTGTTTGTTTTTTAAAAGCATCGCTGTGAAAGCATGTTATGTTGTATATATGATGATGATTATATTGCATTTTATAATACTTTTTCTGTTAAATACAAGTATTCTAGGCATACACTACCAGTCAAAAGTTTTTGAACAGAAAAAAAAATACAGCAAAAGCAGTAATATTGTGAAATGTTTATTACTGCTTTCTATTTGAATGTTCAAATGTATATTTATTCCTGTGATTTCAAAGCTTAGCAGCATTACTCCAGTCACATGATCCTTTAGAAATCATTCTAATATTATCAAAAAACTATTATTATTATTATTATTATTATTATTATGTTGAAAACAGCTGAGTAGAATTTTTCAGGTTTCTTTGATGAATACAAAGTTCAGAAGAACAGCATTTATCTGAAATAGAAATCTTTTGTAACATTATAAATGTCTTTATCATCACTTCTGATCAATTTTAAAGCATCCTTGCTAAATAAAAGTTTTAATTTCTATCATTTCTTTATATATATACTGACTTCAAGGTTTTGAGTGGTATAGTGTATAATGTTACAAAAGCTTTTTATTTCAGATAAACGTTGATCTTTGGATCTTTCTATTCATCAAAGAATCCTGAAAAATGTACTTGATTGTTTTAAATATTGATAATAATAATAATAATAATAATAATAATAATGAATGTTTCTTGAACAGCAAAACAGCACATTAGAATTATGAAGGACCATGTGACACTGAAGACTGGAGTAATGATGCTGAAAATGCAGTTTTGAGCACAGAAATAAATTTAATTTTTAAAATAGAATTAAATAGAAAACAGTTATTTTAAATAGTAAAATATTTCACAATATTACTGTTTTTCTCTGTACTTTGGATCAAATAAATGCAGGCTTGGTGAGCAGAAGAGACTTCTTTAAAAAACATAAAAAATCTTACTGTTCAAAAACTTTTTTTTTCTTTGAAGGTTTATCAACTTGACAATTTCTAAAACTTTTATACATTCCCATCAAAACTTTGGGTCAGCAAACTTAAAAAAATAATAATTAATGCTAATGCAACAATGGCAAATTAAATTGATCAAAAGTGACAGTAAAGACATTTATAATGATACAAAATATTTATATTTTTGTTATATATTGCTGTTCTTTTCAGCTTTCTATTAGTCAAAAAATCCTGAAAAAATCAACATTTCCACGAAAACTATTCATAATAAATATAGATTTTTAAATATAACATTATATTTCTTATATAATATTTTTAAGAAAAGCAATCCAGCATATTAGAGTGATTTCTGAAGGATCATATAACACAAATTCAGCTTTGGCATCAAATGAATAAATGGTATTTTAAATATACAATAAAAACTGTTATTAGTAATAATACCTGACAATATTAATGTTATTACTGCATTTCTGATCAAATAAATGCACCTTTGGTAAAAAGATACTTCTTTCAAGAACAATAAAAAAATCCTACAGATACTAAAAAAAAAGAAGAATGAGCAAAATGCTGTTTAAAAGTTTTTAGATGGGGTATGGCATGTCACACGTCAGGACTTCCCAAAATAA
The DNA here is from genome assembly GCA_033026305.1 of Cirrhinus molitorella. Lineage (NCBI taxonomy): Eukaryota > Metazoa > Chordata > Actinopteri > Cypriniformes > Cyprinidae > Cirrhinus > Cirrhinus molitorella. Next base: position 26,584,252 of record CM065139.1, on the reverse strand, counting down.
TTTAATGTCAACTAAATACATTTAGACTAAAGATCTTGTACACTCCCAGTTGATTCTCTGTGCAGTAATAAATCAGTTTTGTTCCTTTATGCCATTTTTAATTCCATCTAATTCTACAACTATCAGTTCTCCTATTGCGTCAATTTTTTCCCTCACAATTCCTTTTCTGTTTAGTACTGAAATGTTACACAAACCAAATGGTTTTAGGACTGAAGGACGCATGTGAAGGTGCTGTACGAAGACAAAATGAGCATAAACGTCCTTGCCGTAAATGTTCACACCCCGGGCATGTATGCGTCTGGAATCCCCCTACAGAAAAGCTGTGATGTTTGGTGTCACGTTCAGCTTGAGAACTAGTCACCCTGCTCCGGACCACCACCCACACAGCTGGAATGCTGGGCATGCGCTCAACACACCCGCTTTGGGCTGGAAAGGGTAGACGACACTTCTTAAGGCAAAACGGGGGGGGAAGTGCTGGTGGATCTCAAAGGGACTTGCATCCAGTCCGTGTCACCACCCGCTGTGACTGCGATAGAAGAAGCTCATCCATTAACCTTCTGTTCGGCTTGGGGAAATTATCAATGACTGTCTATCACCGCTGCTTTTCCCCGTTGGGTGATCCATGAGGGAGAGAGGCATGGGATGGAGAAGAAGAGGGTATAGGCAGGGAAAGGTTAAAGGGCAGAGGAAGAGGGGAGGAACATTTTTGGAGGAAGGGAATTGGGGGGAAAAAGAAAGAACAATAACAAAACTCTACCTCCCATGTGGGAAAGGTTTCTTGTCGGAAAGACCGTTCAGGTATGACTGCTGGAGATCAAACAGGAAACTGTTCAAATGAATTTAAAGATGAAAATTATATGGTTGCGTTTGAAGAGTCAAAATGTTTGATTTTTGATCGAAAAGTAACAAAGAAGGAGGCTTTTAAAATGTATTTTCGTTTGGAAATCTTAATGATCTAAACTAAACAGAATTATATCTGAGAAACTGCACTGAAAAAAACATCTAAATGAACAAGTTTAACATCTAAATCAATTAATAAATTCCTTTTTAACAACAAAACTAATTTTATGGGTTAAATCAGGTAGTATTCATTTTTTAAGAGCAACAATTAAAAACTAAAACCCTAAATATATCTTAAATGCTGAAACCAAAACTGCTTTTTTAATTATTTATCTTGATATTTTATTGTATTTATGAAATCAAAACCCTGAAGAGAGACATGTGATGACACAATCTTACAGTTTGACTCCTTAGAAATGATGAAACGGTGTTATTTAATTAGAAATGTCTGTATGTACTATTTGTATTTGAATCAGTGTAGACAATTACATGTAGTAATGTTTTGTCATGTAAATGTGATTACATCCTTTGTGTGTAAATCTGTAAATTTAACTTGAGCATTTTCCTAGTTTCACAAATAATTACTAGAATTATTATACGTTTATATCTGAAAAAGTTGAAAAGCCTCTCTTTCGTACTGTGAAATCACGGTGACGCTGATTAAATCCATTTAAAACAATTAGATCTTTCTAGGTCTTTCTAAATAATTAAAACACACATTTCTAAATCGTTCCGTGAGAATTACATCAACTAATTGAAATTTTGTTGTTGATTTGCAGAATATTTAAACATGGAAAACAGTAAATAACAGGGACGTGGTTAGTAAAGTATTTTAGAAATACCTACGCTGTTTATTTCTTCCACAAAATTCGTTTTGCTGTTCTTTGTTTTTGCGTTATTTTGATTGTTTTCTAACAAATTGTTATTCGGTACAAATATAAGAAAAAGAGAAATGCACGTTTTTTAGTCAAAACATGATTTTTGATTTCTTTAAACTGTGCTGTCCAAAATAATGACAAATGCGAAACATTTCCACAACATTAAAACAAATAGTTTTACAAATAGCTACTTTTAATAAGCACTTTTACAAGTTCCTTTTATTTGTTTCGATTAATGTAGAGTGGTAAAATGTTATGTTTCCTCTGTGAATATATTCTACAATTAAAAACGTAGCAGCAAGCATTCTTGTTGTGCAAGTTTTTGAGTTGCACATCCACTCTTGAACAGTTTGACATTAGAATCTGATAACCTTTAAGAGAATCCACTTACAGAACATACCAGAGCGCTGCCAAAGTGTATATGAATTTAAATAATTTATAAACATATGATAGAGGAAATTAGTTATTAATGGGTTAAAACATGTTTGTTATTTATAAACGTACAAATTTGAATTTAAAAGACTTGTAAAATTAGTCAAAAAGCCACTGATAATTTTTTAATGTGTGATAAAGCAAAGAAGCGAGGTGGAGTCAGTTATGATTTTAAAATGCCAGCAGAAAGACAGAAAGGTAGAACATCCCTTGTAGTTTTCCTCACAGCCTGTTGAATGCATTGGCCACATCAAACACTTTTAACAGAGTAAGCGCACAATCAGATCCCTTCAGATTGGGGGACAGAGAGAGGGAAGGGGGGGAAACGGGCCCTTTCTCACTAAACAATACCATTATTTCAGCTCCCTTGGCCAAGAATGCCACATTTCACAGCCCACTACCCTCCTCCAGATGTCAATCAAAGCTCACTGGCGACTCAAGCGCCACCCAGAACCAGCCCTGGTTCGGCCCACCGCCGTGGCCCGACCCACAAAATCCATAATTTGTTTAAAAAGTCTGTATATTTGTATTTACATCACCTGACAAATTAAAAATTGTGTTTTTAGTTAAAATGGTCTTTTCATTTTGCATTTTTGTTTTGTAAAGCTCAGAATAAAATGTAAAAAATATTATTTAATAATAAATTCAAAAACACCTGGAACCATGTCTTAAGTAGCAAGTATATTTGTGGCAAAAGGCAAAAATAAAAATAATTTTATTTTTGTATGACAGTGTCAAAATTATACATTTTTCTTTTATGCCAAAAATCATAGGATATTAAGTAAAGATTGTCTTCCATGAAGATATTTTGTAAATTTCCTACTGTAAATATATCAAAACTTAATTTTTAATTAGCAATATGCATTGCTAAGAACTTCATTTGGACAACTTTAAAGATGATTTTCTCAATATTTAGATTTTTTGGTAACACGTTACAATAAGGTTCAATTAGTTAACTACATTAGTTAACATGAACTAATAATGAACTCTACTTATACAGCATTTATTAACCTTTGTTAATGTTAATTTTAACATTTAACTAATACATTATTCAAATCTTGTTAACATTAGTTAATGCACTTTGAACCAACATGAATAAACAATGAACAACTGTATTTTCATTAACTAACGTTAATGAAGATTAGCAAATACAGTAACAAATGTATTGCTCATGGTTAGTTCATGTTAGTTAATACATTAACTAATGTTTAATTAATGAACCGGTATTGTAGTGTTACCAATTTTTTTTTTTTTGCACCCTTATTTCCTTATTTCCCTTATGACAGATTTTGTGGTTCAGGGTCACATATAAGCTTAAAGAAAAAAAAACCTGAATGTAAACAGTACATGTGATGTAGATGTTCCTCATACCTTTTCTAAAAGAAAAGGTTTCAAAGTTTTAGTGAAACATTTGATTTTTGATCACAGTTATAACTAATATGAAAAATATAAACCAATGCACAATTTAATTTGATTTAAAAATACTTAATAATCTTATTTTATAATGTGAATCAATGGGTTTACTGGCATGTTTACAAAGAAATTAATAATACATAAAAACAGGCTTAAATGTTAAATATTATGTACCTCATATGTTATATCTGTAATAGGTTAAATGGAATTAAACATCTCTTTTCATGTGACTATTTACACTAATTATGTACATATATTCGTATAAAACCAAGAGAGTCTGAACTGTAATTTAGTTCACATCTCTGTGTAAGATACAACGCTTCAGAGCCTTCAAAAGTGCCGCGTTTTGGATTAAAACGGTGAACTATCAAGAAATACGATAACATCAAATGAAAATGATAAATGATTGTCATCATAAATAATCCTAACGCCTGTATTTCATCACTTGTATCATCCGGGATGTGAGCGGACGGCGGAGATGTGGATTTTGTGAATGAGAGACACAGTGCGTCGCGTATTTGTTGTTCAATTAAAGTATGCAGCGGCGGTATCAGTTTTGCATCCAATCACAGCGCGAGTCACACCGCCGAGGAGCTGAGAATTTAACCAATAGCTGGCGGCATGGCAGAGACTAGCGCAGCAGCGGACCAATGAGCGCCGCGCATGCAAATGAGGCATTTGCTCCGGCTGGATCTGAATGTCAACTAGTCAAAGATGGAGTCTGACGCTGGAAGGCCGTGAGGCCGCGCGTCTTTACATTTGCTCATTTATTTCGCGGAGCCGCGCGGTCAGATTTTAACTTTGCGCTCTCGCAAACGGAGAGACTTAATACATTTGCCATTTGAAAACGGACCGAAGACGAAGGCGTCCAGGTTTTGCACCTTTTACTCAACTTTTCCTCTTCTCTCACTCTCCCTCTTCATTTTTTTTTTCTCTGACGGAGTGTCCCTCCCTTGGTTCGCTGCCATTCATGAATTTGGGGTTCACTATGTGCTCTTCATGCATTTGGGATGATTGGGCGGAAATGGCGGGAGCTGTAGGGCGTAAAGGAGAGTTTGGATGGATGGGACCAATCCACTCGCCTCATTTTCATGCGCATCAGGACCGTGTGCCATCAAATCCTGGGTACGAGATCTTTTCTGTAGTATGCAGCGTTTATGTGCGCAATGTTTGCTGTTTAAGAAAACAGAGAAGGCTAGATGAATTGCCACTGTTTAAATGCAGGCGCCGATAGGTACGATTTCAAAGAGTGTGAATTTGAGGTAATGTAAACACACCGCCGTTATTAACTGTAATTTCGTTTGTCTGCCGAAGTTTAGTTGGGCTAGTGATGCTTTACGTTTAATCCGAATCAAAACAAACACGCGAAAGTGGGGAATGCCTTTAATTCGACTTAATTCTATTATTAACTCGATCAGAATGCTTCGAATGCGCTTGTAAATGAGTGCAGAATTAATTATGGTTAGACAGCAATTCGGAAAGTTTTTTTATGATTATCAACAAGTCTTTAAAAATGCTAATGCAAATTAAACAACTCGTTAAAGCGTTTTCTTACTTTTATAGCTCTCACCACTGTAAATTAACACGTTTAAACGTGTTTTTGTTTTTAAGAAAGGTATATAAAGTCGCATAATTTCCTAAACCTCACATGGTGCTCTGGAAAACTAAATATTAGGGCATTCAAAACATGATTTCCAGGCCTGGAAAAGTTCTGTAGTCAATAAAAGTTTTAATTATGCTCAGTTGTAAAATGCAGTGTAAAAAGCAAGGAAATATTTGTTGTGTCTGTATTTTTATTAATCTTAATTTAGGTTTTATAAAATTCTCATTGGCAAACATCATTGAGAATTCAGGAAAGTTCTCTAGGAAAGTGTGGGCACCCTTAATGTTTTGCACATATATATACATATATATATATATATATATATAAGCAAAATAACTGCTTCTCTCTGTTTTTGTTTTCTTTCTGTAGTTGTTTCGATTTGACTTAATCTTACGTAACTATCAAGGTCTCTCTTTTTTTTTGTAACACATTCCATTTGTTTCAGGAATACTTTGATTCTCTCTGTCAGGAGTCCTGACAAATTCCCAACGAGGTTTAATCAAAGAGACATTCATTTATAAAGTTAGCTTTTTATTTAACTGCACTATTAAAACTAAAACAACTTGTTTCAAGCTCGAAAAATTGTTTTCGTTGTAAAGCAGAGCCCCACAGAGACAAACCATAAAGGAAGCCTGAGAAAAAGTGCTTGTTTTTCTAAGATTGTGGTTGTAATTTTTATTTTGCCAAGCTTTCTTTTTAAATTTGTTGATTTGTTTGTAGATGAATTATTTGGTTGTGAGTGACATTAGTAAGAGTCAGCTGCTCTTTTTTTTGATTTTCCAACCAAATGTGCATACAAAATGTATGAAATCAAATATACGTAAATATCTAAAAAGCAATGCTACTGATCAGATGTAATGAGGGAAAGGATTGTATGGTGATATTTTGTCCATTGCCCTTTTTCTGTTGTACTACTGGCCAATCAGAAGAGCAGTGCAATATTAAAAGGGCATTGGCTGATAGAACAGAGCCCTCCACCTCCCTCTATTGCTTCACCTCTCACCCCTCTCCTGCTCTGACATTATTTAACATGTGGAGGCCTGGAAACCTGGAAAACCACACTGTATAGATTTACTGTGCCTACACACTGTATAGATTTACTGCAAACTGTAAATGTTTGACAAACTTGCTTCATATCAGTTTCAAGAATTGTTATTTTTGTCTCATAACATTGTAAAATGCCCATATATGCAAATCACAAACAATTTATTTGTAAATAATAATTATCAATAATATTTATACATTTTATTATTAAAGTAATAGTAATTATTATATATTTTTAGTTGTTGTGGCTGCATTTTATTATTAAAATTTTTTATATATATATATATATATATATATATATATATGCCTTTTAAAATTTTTAATTGTTATTTTTAAAGTAATATAGTTGCACTTTGTTTTTCAGTATCCTTATTACACCTTATTAGCAGTAGTAAATTATGTATTATTACATCCAGTAACCTTAAACTAAACCCTAATCCTAACCCTATAATAAGCACATTTTATTAATTAATATTATTCAGTACCTAAATGTATAATTAGACTAACAAACACCTTAAAATGTAGTGTAAACAATATTATTATTAATAATGTTCTGTCGGTTTTTTGATTTAACTGTAACTAATCTATATATGAAATTAACTATGTAAATAATTGTAAATGTTTTTTTGGGAAAACAAATATGATTAGTATAATTATTGTATTAATAATATTGTTTTAAGTTGTTTCTGCATTTCATTGTGTATATAATATAACAAGTTGTGTTTGTTAACATTAGTTAACGCACTGTGAACAATAACTAACATTAACAAAGATTAATAAACACTGTAATAAATGTATTGTTCATTGTTAGTTAATACATTAACGAATGTTAACAGAATGACACCTTATTGTAAAGTATTGCCAATATTTTTTATTTTTATTAAAAATAATGATTTTTTAGGCCTATGTAAGTTATTATTTTAACTGAAAACTGTTTCAAAAATATTATTATTATTATTAGTGTTTTTTAATATTATGTTCTTGCTGAAAAGCTTGAAGTTGACAGTAAGGGTGAACAGTCATTGGACAGAGAAGATGGCTGTCCCTCTGTCCATGTGCTGATGTGCTGAGGTCAGCTGCTCTGACGATGTTGCACTACTGTACCATCCATTCTAGCAGTGCAATAGTATTGTCATAGCATTTAGCCTCTGTTATGGTCAACACCCACAGGAGCCCTGGGAAACAAATGCCAGATCGCTCAGGTCGTCCCTTTACGTAGGTTAACCTCCAACTGTAACTGGTGTAACGCATGTGTTTGAGAAATAAAATCAGTTCTCTTTGAACTTAAAGCTGAGTTCAGATCATTTGTTTTTTTGTTTTTTTTTTGGGCGACCTTGCCGTTTCCCTCAGTTATCGCGTTATCACGCGCCAGGCTTCTTTGGAGCTAAAGGGCCGAATAAAGGTGCACGGGTCGGACCCTCCCTTGTCGCAGGTTAGCAGGGGGAAGGGAATGTTTTCAGTGGAATGCAGGGAGGCAAGTCCAGGGGTGGGGGATGGTCAGGAGAGGGGCCCAGGACTGCTAAACGTGTCTCTCGGCATTGCTGAGACAGTCCTTTAACATAACTGCGTGAATCAACCCTATAGGCTCTGAATCATGCATACCAGGCCTATATGAGCGAGGCGAGTCGCACTACACAAGGTGTCTGTACTTGCCCTGTATCTATATGAATGTTGACTTTGTGAAGTTGAAGAAGCATAGGTTACTCTATTATCATATCAGAACTTCTCAAAAAACACTACACGTGAAGGCTGTAAACGTGTCGTTATCAGTTCTTAAGTGATAAAAAGTGTCTCTCAGATGAAATTTGCTCATCAAAGTTGGTTTTACACCAAGGCTGTAGGAATACGCCTGGGGTTAAATCTTAACCCTGTTTATTATTGAGGTGGGAAACTCTCAGCAAGTGGAGCACCTCAGACACTCTAGTAATGACTGCAACTTGTTGGGGCACGTTTGCAAAGGTTGCTGGGAAATAGTGGAATGTGAGGAATGGGAGATGATATGTAGCGCCGCTATTATATGGGACACCTCATCACACTCTTTAAAATAAAACTTCCTGAAGGGGTTTTCAGATGGTTGAAGAACCATTTTTGGGTTCTAAGAACCTTTCAGTAAACTGTTTGTAAAGCTATTTTCTACTCGATCACTTTTAAGAATAAAGTTTCAACAACAATGCTGTAGAAGAACCATTTTTGGCTCCCCAAAAGAACCTTTCAGTAAAGAGTTCTTAGAAGAACCATTCTCTTCTTAGTGTGAAGAACATTTAAAAAATCTGAAAAACATTTTGTCTAATAGAAAGCTTGCATGTTAAAGGTTCTTCATAGAACCATCAATGCCAAAAAAGAGTTTGTTTTTGAAAAAGAAACATTTGTGGAATGGAAAGATTTCATGAACGTTAAAGGTGCTTCATGGAATTTCAGAAAGAACCATTTTTGGTTCCTTAAATAACATTTTAAATATCTAAAGAAACTTTTATCCAATAGAAAGCTAACATGGATGTTAAAGATTCTTCATAACATCAATGCCAATAAAGAACCTTTATTTAAAAAAAGAATTTTTTTAAAGAAGATGGTTTTTTTTGAAGAGAGAAAATTTGTGGAATTGAAAGATTCCATGGATGTTAATTGTTCTTCATAGAACAATCAATGCAATTTTTTTTTTTTTTTTTAAAGAGAAACATTTGTTGAATGGAAAGATTTCATGGATGTTAAAGGTTTGGAACAATCACTGCCAATAAAGAACCTTTTTCATGGAAGGATTCCATGGATGTTAAAGGTTCTTCATGAAACTATCAATGCCAATAAAGAACCTTTATTTAAAAAAAAAAGAAAAACTGTTTGTGGAATGGAAAGAGTTCATGGATGTTAAAGATTCCTCATGGAACCATCAATGCCAATAAAAATTTATAAAAAAAAAAAAAAAACATTTATGGAAAGATTCTATGGATATTAAAGGTTCATCATGGAACCATCAATACCAATAAAGAAACTTTATTTTTTAAAAAGAACAGTTTGTGGAATGGAATGATTCCATGGATGTTAAATGTTCTTCATGGAACCATCAATGCCAATAAAGAATGTATTTTTTGTTTGTTTGTTTGTTTGTTTTTAAAGAACCATTTGTGGAATAGAAAGATATCATGTTAAAGGTTAAAGGTTCCGTTAAGAACCTTTACAATCCATGGAAACCTTTCCATTGCACAAAACGTTCTTTATAGAGTGAATAGTTCTTTAAATTGTTCTTATCACTAAGAAAAATATATTCTTTTAAGAATTGTTGACAGAAAGGTTCTTTGGAGAAAAGAGAACCAAAACTGATTTTTCTATTGCATCTTTGCGAAAACCCAACACTTATCTCAAGATTTGTATGTATTTTACAAGGTGGCTAATTCATACAAATTTGTATAACCTCACTCACACAAAAATCATACTTATTTTCTGTGACGGTTAAGTTTAGGGGCGGGGTTAGGTGTGGTCCTTCGTACCAATTCCTACTAATTTGCCACCTTCTTAAATACAGACGATTTTTCGCAAATTGTATGAATTCGTACAAATTGGCCACCTTGTGAAATATGTAAGAATTGCCTTGAGATCGGGCTGGAAGGCCTCCTTTTGAAACCTTTTTCAGAGTAAAAAACTTGGGTGCTATTACTTCTCACAAACAGATTGCTCAATAGTGTTGTCTGTATACTTTAATCTGCTGTCACAACTGCTTTGTGAATCTTTTGGAGAAAGAATGTAAATTTGTGTGAGTGTGTTTGGTTTTAGTATCAGTTACACCTTGTTTTGGCTTGATGGTTGAACTGTTAAACATGATGCAACAAGTTAATTACTACTGAATTGCACTCTAGTGTTTGTGCTTATCGAGTTTCATTCAAAGGTCACTCAAAACGGGTCAAAGACCACTTGAGTTAAATAGTTAAAAGTGTTATTAAACCTGTAATTGACTCAAATCATCTTATAGGCCTTAAGATCATCCAGCTGCCAGAATGCGGATATAAAACTACTGTCCATATGCAGTCTGGTGTTTAAATTACAGCTGGATCTGTTTGAAATTTAGTCTGTGTGAAAAACAGAGCCAGTTAAAGTCAAAGGGCAATCAGTCAATCCATACTAAGGGTTTAGCACAGGAATAGCAAGTGTACACAAGACTTAGAGAAAACCAGTTTGATTTGTCATTATTACTGATCAAAGCCTTCAGTGCCAAATCTTCTGTTGAAAAATATTTCTGTTGTTCACTTTCCAAGAATATGGTATAAAATAGGCCAGAAATTCTTAAAAAAAAATTCTAATGTTATTGTTGATTAGCCTCAGGTCAAGCTAAATGTAGGTTTTCTTACTGTAAACACATATTTGGTCTGCTAATTTAAAGAAAAATATTGGTTTTATTTTCCTTGCAATAATGTGAGTGTCAGGGTTGAATGGTTTGACAAATGCAGTCCATACTACAGTCTGAGGAAATCAATTATTTACTTAACATTTGTAATAGAACTAAAAATCAACCAGTAACAGTGCTTTTTAATAATTAAGAGATTGTACTGTAATGAATTCATTGTTAAAATGATGTTTGTTTGTTAGATTCAGTCAGGAAGGTCAAGGCAGACCAAAATCAACATTTTAATGAACAACTTTCCCTGCTTGGTTAAAGTTAAGCAATAACAGATATCTAATAAACATATCTAATAGTTCTCACAACAAAATCGCGATATTTGCTCCCCTCATGCGTGACGTGCTGTTTTCGTGGAAAGTGCCATAGGCTTTGGTCATTAATTTGCGAGGTACAAAGTGAGATTTACACACAGGCCTCTGTAAATTTAAATCTTTTGTTTTGAGTATAAACAACACGGTATTCTTTGAGTTCTATCGTAATTACACTTGATTTAGGAGCAACATACCTGTACATGGGCAGCCTTCGATATCTGTGGTAATAAATGCTGTTAATTTAGTAATGTTTTATGTTTCTTAGAAAAAAGGATTGTTCGTCAGGTTATCGCTCCTCTCTCCCTCAGGTTAAAAATTGGTCGACGAAACGGAAATAAAGACAAACTAGCGCTAAGTCTTACTGTATGAACACAGTAGCGGTATATTATAAACTAGTTGTTTACCCTTTTATACAAAGTCAAGGTAAACGGTCTAATTTTCTAATTATGCTCTAATAGAAGCTGATTATGGTAAAAAGAAAGGTCTCCATTCAAGTCGACTACACACACTATAGTCTTTGCCGCCATCTTACGGACAGCGTACACAGATTTTCCCGAAGATGTCCGTTTGTTGATTAATTTACACGTCATAGAAGTTTTTTCCTTTCGTGTTTAATCACCGGTTTTTATGGATTTGATGTTTTAGTGCAGTTTCTTATCTTCTGCAGTCAAACCAAAAATTATTCAGACACCAGATATAATTTTTGACAATTGTTACTAGTGGGTGCAGTTCATAAGTTAGGCTAAGTGGAGATAGCACAATTTGTGGACATGTTATACCCAAAATTTCTTCCTTAAGTGGACTACCAGTAAAATTGCTAAAATTTTGGGAACAAAAAATTCTTCAGACACTTTGAGCTGACTATGTTTTGCTAAATAGTTTTTTCTGTAATTGCTAATGCAACCTTTTTCCACCACAGACTTAACAAAATTAAGCATTGCTTAATAATTGGTTAACAAAGTATTGATAGTTAATTGATAGTGTAAATATTGTCATAATAACAGTTGTCTGCATTTTCAGTTGTTTGTAATCCATTACATACCTTTCTACCAGAGTTTTCTGACATTATCAAGATGAATTTGTTCTGACAGTTCTTGTCAAATTTTATAGCGAATAAATTGATAATGTGAGAAATGTTGAAGATGTCTGAATACATTTTAGTTTGACTGTATATGGTTTATTCTAAAATCAGATACCTTTAATAAGTTAAGTCGCAGGAACCAACTTTATTTTTGCTCTAGTATAAATTAGCTTTTACACATATTTGAGAGTTCAACAAAATTTGAAATAAATGACAAAAAAAAAGTCTAAAATAAAGCACTTTATTATTTCATTTTAATATGCTTATGAAAATAGTGAATACATAAATATATATTAAAATCATTTGTAGATGCAAAATAGAAACAGTTTTAAAGTTACTCTCTAAGTTATTACATTTCAATCCCTGCATTATTGTATAGGATTCAGTCACATGTGAGGAGATATGATAAACAAATGCAGACAAACATTTGACCAGTGAGACTTCAAAATTCTGCAACCCAGTTCTTTAGTTTTCATGCATTCTTGACAAACAAAAAAGACTGGTCTTAATTAAATACACAGAATATAAAAGTAAAAAAAAAAAAAAAGTTAAATAAAGATTTTACACCTGCTTTACTAATAACAACACAAAAGCTGTTAACATAAACATGACATCACAAAAAACTTGGCAAACGTTTCTTGTAAATCACAATTATCTGTCAGAAGTGGAGTCGTACTCAAGCTAATACTAAATCAACCACACAAGCGCTCTGTGTATCAATACACAGTTTTAAGGCAGGAATGGAAACTGTCAAAGTAAATCATACACACAAAAAGTTCATATTTACAGCAGTAAAAAATAAAAATCCATCCTCATGTCGCTGTAGATGTAGTCGGGTTATTTCGGGCACAGTTATCCTCTTGTCCACAGTCACCGTCTTCACACTCACATTGCCGCTATGTGGAAAAAGATGTAAGGATGTAAATCACTTTTAGAAAATGACATAAATGTAAAACATAGGAAAACAATATTTGGGTTTTGTTTTGTTTTTTTGGGGTGTAATACATTTTTAGGAGCACAACAACATTATGATGTCAAAATGTATATAATGGAATTATTAGAAAGAAAAATGAACGTGAGTGTGCCATTCAAACCTTGATGTTGGTTTTGAGCATGTGCTCTGACAGCTCTGTGATCTGCTCTTTAGCCTGAGACTCCACAGCGGCCTCATGTGGCAGCTGTAACATTCAGTCAAAGGACATAAAAAAACATCAGCACCTCTTTCAGAATATTTATAGGGTTTTTTAAACCCCTGCTTGAAAGCAGTTTAATATCCTTAATTATACAGTTGAAGTCAAAAGTTTACATACCCCTTGCAGAATCTGCAAAATGTCAATTATTTTACCAAGAGCGATCGTACAAAATGCATGTTATTTTTTATTTAGTACTGACCTGAAGAGATAATTCACATGAAGTACATTTACATATAGTCCACATGAGAAAATAATGACTGAATTTATAAAAATGACCCTGTTCAAAAGTTTACATACACTTGATTCTTAACGCTATGTTGTTACCTGAATGATCAACAGCTGTTTTTGTTGTTGTCCTGAACAGTTAAACTGCCTGCTGTTCTTAAGAAAAAAATCCTTCAGGTCCCACAGATTCTTTAGTTTTTCAGCATTTTTGTGTGTTTCAACCCTTTCCAACAATGACTATGATTTTGAGATCCATCTTTTCACACTGAGGACAACTGAGGGACTGTATTGCACCTATTACAGAAGGTTCAAACACTTACTTTACTTTAGAAGGAAACACGATGCATACAACCTTTTTTTGTTGTAAAAAAAAGGAAAATGTACCATATTCCATTCAAAAGTTTTTACTCCCCAGCTCTTAATGCATTGTTTTTTCTTCTGAAGCATTAGTGAGCATTTGAACCTTCTGTAATAGTTGCATATGAGTCCTTCAGTGTGAAAAGATGGATCTCAAAATCATACAGTCATTGTTGGAAAGGGTTTCAAATACCCTAATGCATAATTTGTGGGACCTGGAGGTTTTTCTGAACACCGGGCATTTTAACTGTTCAGGACAATCAAGAGACTCATGAACAACTATCACTAAAAAACACAGCTGTGGATCATTCAGGTAACAACAGTATTAGGAATCAAGTGTATGTAAACTTGTGAACAGGGTCATTTTTATGAATTCATCTATTACTTTCTCTTATGAACTATATGTAAATGTCTTTTATGTGAAATATCTTATTCAGGTCAGTACTAAATAAAAAATAACGCAGATCTTGCAAGGTGTATGTAAACTTTTGACTTCAACTGTATATAAGACAAGTATAATTAGCCAGGACAGGCTTACCAGGACAAGAGGGGCTCTGAAGAGGAAGCTGAAGGGGTAGTTTAGGAGGTTGAGGCAGGAGGTAGAGTATATATCTGCATAGCGCAGTAACTGACTGGCAAAAAGGGTTTTTGTGGAACCACAGCGTAAAAGACTGCCCATTTTCCCATAGCACAGATCCATGCCGTACGTCACCATCTGAAACGCAAATGTAAAAACTTTAAAACAACAGGCCCAGCAGTTTGAAAGGTTAGTTCACTTCCATGTCCTCCAAGGTGTTCATGTCTTTCTTTCTTCAGTTCTCAAAGAAATGAAGGTTTTTGAGGAAAATATTCCAGGATTTTTCTCCATATAGTGGACTTTAATGGGGATCAGTGGGTTGAAGGTCCAAATTGCAGTTTCAATGCAGTTTTAGAGAGCTCTACACAATCCCAGACGAGGAATAAGGGTTTCTAAAAAAAAAAAAAAAATTTATATCCTTTTTAAGCATGAATGCTCATCTTCGAATGCGAATCACATTGGAAAGGTCACATGTGGATAGTTCTTTGTCTGTGTACTCCGGTTCAAAAAGTTAGAGTAGGGTGAAAAACTCCAACATCATTGTTTTACCTTTTTTCATAAAGGGTGTTTGACTTGCTTTGCACATTGGCTTTATAAACACTGGGTTGGTACTTCCGTTTATTTCATGCGTGACCCTTTCAACGTTGTTACTTAATGTGTGAAGTCAAGCTAGTCCAAGACAAGCATAGTTAAAAAGTATATAAATTAGTTTTTTTTTTAGAAAATGACTAACCGTTTTGCTAGATAAGACACTTATTCCTGTCTGGGATCGTGTAGATCCCTTGTAAGCTGCACTGAGACTGCAATTTGGACATTCTACATGCTGAAATCCACTATATGGAGAAAAATCCTTGAATGTTTTCCTCAAAAAAAGAAGGATTTGGACATGAGTAAATGGGGTGAGTAATTTTCATTCTGGAAGTGAACTGATCCTTTAAGGCACGACTATAGATCAGTTAGATGTGAAAACATAACAGTAAAGTGTGAGATGATCCTAAGTGCTTACCTGTATCCTGTTCTGAATTGCACTAATATCTGGGCACTCTTGACTTCCGCTGTCCAAATGCCTGATGGGATTGAATGAGAGGTGAGATGAAAAGTTGATGTTTGTTTATGTGCGTTTAAGGTTTCGCTTTTTATGAATACACATTAAAAAAAACTTCATAAAGAGACAGAATCATGTCTTGAATTCTATAATAAAAACCAACGGTACTCTAGCGCCATCTATCGATCATGTCACGTATTGTCAAGTAATGCTGCAACGTAGGATAGTCATACTTACTGATATAATTCTGCAAGGAAGATGTCAAGATGTCTCAACTCCTCAAACATACCTATAAAGAGACAAAAGAGAGTATTTTTGGCCATTCTTAATCATAACAAAATATTATACGGTTCACTCAAAAATGAAAATTCTGTTATTAATTACTCATCCTCATGTCGTTCCAAACCCGTAAGACCTTTGGTCATCATCAAGGTATTTTTGATAAAGCACACACTCACTGGCTTTGTCTGCCCACACGTGCAGCTCCTTCACCAGCTCGGGAACCACCAGGAAAGTCTTCCAGCCTTGACGTTTCTTCGACTTGAGAATATCGCCAAAGATGTGATCGCCCACGTAGAGGATGTCTTTGCCCCTAACATCCAGCAAATCACAGACAATATCAGAAGATCCTAAGAAAGGGGTTGAACAAGGATAACTGACATAAGCCAAAGGAGTGCCTTCATGAAAGGCTAGCAAATCCTGATGAGAAGAACATCTGAGTACCTCCAGAATACACCGTCCCATGCTGAAGGTCTCCAGTGTATGTGCCAATACGTAGCTTCCCAGTGTCCTGCAACAGAATGATGAGATTTATGTGCAATCCAAACTTTTTTCCCTGATATTTTACTAAACTCAAAGTGACTCCATGTTTATAAAACAATAGTGTACAATGTTGCTTATATACTATGAATCAGCCTTTGGGGTTGTTTTTTGAATACAGTAATATTGTGAAAATATTATTTTAATTTAAAAAACGGTTTTTTATTTGAATATATTTTAACACGTAATTTCTTCCTGTGATGCAAAGCTGAATTTTTAGCATCATCACTTCAGTCTTCAGTGTCACGGTAAACAGAAATCATTCTAATATGCTTATTTTACACTCAAGAATCAAAATTTGTATTACTACAATGTTAAAAATAACATTGATATTTTTGTGAAATCCAATAATACAATCATATCCTTTGGATATATGTACTTATCTCAAACCTTTGAATGGTAATGTGTCATAAAAATAATTTACAAAAATATTAAGAGTCATTAAATGTCTAAATGAACATTAAATGTTCATCTTACCCCACACAGCATAAAGATTATTATTTTATCATTAAAAACATTTTACAATTTAATATAATAATATTAAATAATAATTCATTTTAGGCATATATCAACTATATCATCTTTTCTTGGACAATTTTGGTTTGTTTTAATATTTATTTTATTTTTCCAAAAAGCTTACTAACTTTTGAATGGTAATGTGTCATAAAAATAATTCACAAAAATATTAAGAATAAAAAATCATTCATGTTCCATGTTACCCCTCACAGCATAAATATTATTATATTAGTATAAAATAACATTTTATAATATAATACAATAATTTATATGATTTTACACAATTTTTTATGGCATATATAAACTATATAATCTTTTCTTGAACAAAATGTTTATATATATATATATATATATATATATATATATATATATACAAACTTTTGAATGGTAATGTGTCATAAAAATAATTCACAAATATATTAAGAGTAAAAAAAACATTAAATGTCTAGGTTTCATGTTACACTATAAAAGGTAATTACCTTCAAATGGTAATGTGTCATAAAAATAATACATTTTATAATATAATATAATAATATTTGTATCTTTTTAGACCATTTCCTGGCATATATCAACTATATCATCTTTTCTTTCATTTTTTTTTTATTTAATTGAATTTTATTATTTATTTGTTTTTGTTTTTCCAAAAATTGTACTTACCTCAAACTTCTGAATGGTAATGTGTTATAAAAATAATTCACAAAAATATTAAAAAATTAAAAAAATCATTAAATGTCTAGGTTTCATGTTACCCTATAAAAGGTAAATACTGTTAATGTGTTATAAAAATAATACATCTTATAATATAATATAATATAATAATATTTAGACCATTTAAGACCATTTTTCTGGAATATATCAACTATATCATCTTTTCTTTACATTTTTTTTATTATTATTTTATTATTTTTTATTATTGTACTTACTGCAAACTTTTGAATGGTAATGTGTCATAAAAATAATTCACAAAAATATATAAGAATCAAAAATCATTCATGTCTCACGTTACCCCACACACCATAAAGATTATTATTTTAGCATAAAATATTTTAGTATATGGTTTTGGGGTAAAATAGGCTCTGGACATGTTCTTGGCAGGCTTCAGATTCACCCTTATCCTCACTGTTATTAAATAATCGGATATAATAGCTTTTTACGTCAAAAACGCCTTTGCCTGAATAAATGTTTTATTTTCCAAGAGAGAAAGCTTATAGGCTACTGTACCTCTGTAGCAGTGCACAATACTCACCGTGTCTACCTGTCGTAACACTGTCCCCCCTGCAAAGAACATGGGCTTCCTTGTGTCCACCACCACCAGATCAAAGTACGAGCGCCACGGCTTCTTAGGGTTCTAGACAACGAGATTCATTTCAGAATCTGAACGATCATAAACAGTCACAGTTTCTCAGAGTAAATACTAAACATCAAGGTTTTCATGCTGCTCACCTTAGAGCCGGACGGGAAATCCAGTAAGTATTTCATAATAGCCTAATTTGGAAAAAGATGTAAAACAGTCTCATTAAAATGGAATTATGAATATTAATGACAGCGCGCAATGATATGCAGCCTGTCAGTGGCAGTTTAAATTATTTCTAGGGGTCTGGCGCTCTCCTTACCTCGGTGTAATTGAAGTCGCTGTTGGTGGCCAGAAACACTTTGGCGACCTCTTTGATGCGGCTCAGTAACACAGGAAGACGAGGCTGAACAAAATGTATATGAATGAATCTTTTGGCATGTACAAATACCTGCAATCATATAGCTTTAATTATGATTAGCCTACAAGATTTCCTCTTAGGGCACTTACATCTTTAATCACATATTTGTCCAGGTTCTTCAGTGTTCTTTCCTTCAGAGTTCCCTAGAGGACAAAAATAACTGACTGGTTAAAAACACTCACATTGTACAGGGAATAATTATATTCTATATATATAATAGCAATCACGAAGTGGTCTAAATGTATTTATTACCATAAAACGTTCGTCCAATCATATTCTTCGGTCTGAGGGCTATGATAGGGCTGTCAGCATATGTATTTGCATCCCTAATATCATAAAATTGAATCTACATAAAAATAGTTACCGTGTCATGAAGGTAATCCATGGCATCCCTCACATCCTGAAACATGCTTCTGTGTGACATGAACAAGTCGCCGTGTTTGAATCCTTTCTTCCAACTAAATGGGAGAGAAAAGTGAGTGAGACCAATTTTAGACACTTTTGGGTGTTTATGTTTTGCCCCACAACAGAGCTTTGATCTTAAAACTAAGCAATCAAATATCGTCTTACTAATATGTATTATTGGGATAAACAGAGTGGCTTATGTTTATGTAAGCTGTCTGCTATACTGTCATAAAGATATGATTTACATTACAAGTTATTCAAATTTCATTATACTTTTATGCCATATATAGGTGTTTTTTCCTCATTATGAGCTCATATTCTCACAAATCATACTATATGAACCATAAAAGCCTGGTATATCAAATATGATACTCAACAAAAGCACACATGCAATTTTTAAAAAGATTTTTTCTTTTACAATCATTTGTCTAAGTTTGCAATAAATTGTTCCACTAAAAATCTGTCTATTATTTTATATGTCAGGCTTTACAGTGTTAATAAGATTAATTATTTTAAGAGATTTAAATGTAATAAATTTGAAAAATGTTAGGGCTTTGTATTTATTATGACTTTATAACTCAATTTTGAGTATATAATCTCACAATTTGTGAGATTGTTTTTCAAATGAGACTTTACAATTGTGACTTACATCACACAATTCTGAGAAAAAAACATCAGAATTGTTAGAAAAAAAACCTGAATTGTGAGATATAAACACTCAATTGAGAGAAAAAAGTACGAGCTGAGTTTATATCATGCAATTCTAACCTTATTTCTTGCAATTCTGACTTTATAACTTGCAGTTGCAACTATATATCACGCAATTCTGAGAAAAACATAATTGTGAGAAAAAAAGTCAGAATTGCAAGATAAACCTTGCAATTGAGAGGAAAAAAAGTCAAGAATTGAGTTCATATCCCGCAATTGCGACTTTATATCACACAATTCTGAGAAAAAACATCAGAATTGTGAGAAAAAAATCTGAATTGAGAGATATATACACTCAAGAGAAAAAAGTAAAAACTGAGAAATGATCTCTATTTTGACATTATAACTTGCAATTGCGACTGAAAAAAAGTCAGAATTGAGAGATGTAATATCGCAATTGAGAGAAAAAATTATGAATTGAGAGTTTATATCATGCAATTCTGACTTTATAACTTGCAATTGCGACTTCATATCATGCAATTCTGAGAAAGAATCTGAATTGCGAGATATAAACACTCAGTTGAGAGAAAAAAGTATGAATTTATATCAGTTTATATCATGCAATTCTGACCTTATCTCTTGCAATTCTGACTTTATAACTTAAAATTGTGACCTTATATCACGCAATTCTGAGAAAAAACATCAGAATTGTGAGAAAAAATCTGAATTGCGAGACATAAACACTCAATAGAAAAAAAAAGTACGAATTAAGAATTTATATCATGCAATTCTGACCTTATCTCTTGCAATTCTGACTTTATAACTTGCAATTGCGACTTTATATCACGCAATTCTGAGAAAAACCGTCAGAATTGTGAGTAAAAAAGTCAGAATTGCGAGATAAACCTTGCAGTTGAAAGGAAAAAAGTCAAGAATTGAGTTTATAACCCACAATTGCGACTTTACATCACGCAATTCTGAGAAAAAACATCAGAATTGTAAGGAAAAAAGTCTGAATTGCAAGATATAAACACAATTGAGATAAAAAAAAGTCAGAATTGAGAAATAATATCATACAATTCTGACTTTATATCCCGCAACTGCGAAAAAGCCATCAAAATTGTGAGATAAAAATCTGAATTGCAAAATTATTACAATTAACAGAAAAGTCATAATTGAGAAATTATATCTCACAATTCTGGCTTACTCACAATGGCAAGTTTAAATCTCACAATTTTGAGAAAAAACGTCAGAATTGCGGGATATAAACTTGTAATTGTGAGAAAAAAGTCACAAATGTGAGATAAAAAGTCACAATTACCTTTTTTTACTTAGTGGTGGAAACTGACTTAGGTTGCGAATGTGTTCTGGGATTTAATGCTGTGTGAATCATAAAGGTTTATTGATATTTCTAGCTGTAAGCATAAGCAAGATTAATAGTAATGTCTGCTTTAGCAAACACTGCTAATTATGAATATTATTCTCAGGTCTGAGAAACAGTGAAGCAGTAAAAGAGCCGTAACTCTTGTAATTACACAATAATTCACTTACTTTTTGTATCTGGAGCTTTTGGTGAAGAAGTCAACCAGGCACGCATAAAGATATGTCTCTGAGAAAAAGAAAATCATGTTAACAGACTTGATTATCCTTTTACTCTACATCTAAATGTGTCGCTGTCATTGTACCTGATAGGTTGAAGAGCGTGTTGAGGACATAAAAGCGGTCAGTGTCGTCTCTCTGAATGAACTTGTTTGGATAATACTCATCAACCTGCCCACTGCAAACACACACATCTTAATGAGAATAACAGCAGGTAAACAAGCACACACCATATATATATAAAAGTATTTGAAACACATCAGAAAGCCTGTGACACAACAATAACAGTCTGCCACTGAGCTGCCCAGCTAATATGTCACAGCAGCCAGGGTTGAGAGTGCGCTAACAACTACTGTTCTCAAACAACTGATCCCTTGCTAAATAAAACCGTGCCCACAATACCCACCGTCGGGTGGTGTCTGATGAAACACTATTTATTATGCTGTCTTATACATGAGGACACTCACAATGCTGATCCATGTCCTCAAGTTTAAAAATAATATTAAAAACAAAGATGATTTTCCATCCTTCTGCTGCTACTGTTGTTACATTTGTGCAAGTAAATCTGCTGGTGTGTTTTAAATGTAGAGTCAGGAACTCAAATCCTGAAATATGCGGGTATAAACCATAAGTCAATGGTCCAGTTACACCTGTTCTCAACCTCTTTCATCAGTCTAAGAAACCTATACTAGGAAACTCTATAACTCTCTTGTATGGCAGGTGTTGGATATAAATACACTGCTATATGAGTTCATCATCTGTGTTACAGCTAAATAGAGTGGTTGGGTCTCAAAAAGATATTTTTTAACAAAAACATAGGGGTTAAAACTTTTCTTCTTAACCCTGTTGTTCATCCACCTCAAGAGGTCAAATTAAATGTATATATATATATATATATATATATATATATATATATATACACACACTACCGTTCAACAGATTTTGATATAAGCCAAGAGGAGACTAGCATATTCTCAACGAAGCTTATGCTACATCTATGTGCTATATCATCCACTGGAATGGATCATTTTTCTTGCAATTGCGAGTTTACATCTTGGAATTCTGATTTGTTTTTTTCGCAATTCTGACTTTTTCACACAATTGTAAGTTTACATCTCAGAATTCTGACTTTTTTTCTGCAATTCTGACTTTTTCACACAATTGGCTCTAGACTAGCATATTCTCACCGAAGCTTACGCTACATCTATGTGCTATATCATCCACTAGAATGGATCATTTTTCTTGCAATTGCGAGTTTACATCTCAGAATTCTGACATTTTTTCTTGCAATTGCGAGTTTACATCTGGGAATTCTGACATTTTCACACAATTGCAAGTTTACATCTCAGAATTCTGATTTGTTTTTTCGCAATTCTGACTTTTTACATTTCAGGTTTACATTTCAGAATTCTGACTTTTTTTCTGCAATTCTGACTTTTTCACACAATTGGGGGTTTACATCTCGGAATTCTGACCTTTTTTTTAGCAATTCTGACTTTTTCACACAGTTGCAAGTTTAAATCTTAGAATTCTGATTTTTTTTTCTTGCTATTGTGAGTTTACATCTTGGGATTCTGACTTTTTCACACAATTGCGAGTTTACATCTCAGAATTTTGACTTTATTTCCGCAATTCTGACTTTTTCACAAATTTGCAAGTTTACATCTCGGAATTCTGACTTTTTTTTGCAATTCTGACTTTTTCACACAATTGTGAATTTACATCTCGGAATTCTGACTTTTTCTCACAATTGCGAGTTTACATATTAGAATTCAGATTTTTTTTTCTTGCTATTGTGAGTTTACATCTTGGAATTCTGACTTTTTCTCACAGTTGTGAGTTTACATCTCAGAATTCAGATTTTTTTCTTGCTATTGCAAGTTCACATTTCTTGCAATTCTGATTTTTTTGCACAACTGCAAGTTTACATCTTGTGATTGTGACTTTTCTTGCAATTGCGAGTTTACATCTCAAAATTCTGACTTTTTCTCAGTTCAGACTTTTCTTGCAATTGCGAGTTTACATCTCAGAATTCTGACTTATTTCTTGCAATTCAGACTTTTTTCTGTGCAATTGCGAGTTTACATCTCGTAATTCTAACTTTTTTCTCAAAATTCTGAGAAAAAGAGTCAGAATTGCAAGTTTCTATCTCACAATTCGGAGAAAAAAGTCAGTATTGTGAGTTCATATCACAATTCTGAGAAAAACAGAACAGAAAAAAAGTTAATCAAGTTAACGGAAACTAGAGATTACAGTTTATAAAGGTGTAATATGGATATTTTTCTTACACAAACAAATTGATTCACTTCAGAAGGCCTTTATTAACCTTTATTATGACGGGTGGATGCACTTTTTTCGAATTCAAAATTCCATTCACTCAACAGCCATTCACTGCCATTATAAGGCTTGGTAGAGCCAGGACAATTTTAATATAACTCTGATTGTATTAGTCTGAAAGCAGAAATCCATATACACCTAGGATGGCTTGAGGGTGAGTAAATCGTGGGGTAATTTTCATTTTTGGGTGTACTATACCTTTAAATGTTTAAGCTTGATGAATTTGTGTAAAAACTGATAGCATAAACCTAAGTTTAATTTACAATTGTTCTCAACTTCTGAACATTTAATTGTTGCAAATTGAGGTGGAAATCTGCTTTTTATGTAAGAGGTTTTGTTTTCTTCTTCATATGGCACACACAAATGTGTCTTGGTGCTTCCCTCTTACAGATGAGTCAACACATCCAAAATAACTTGTTTTTAATTATGGCTATGGCACATCTGTAAGCTCGTATTGTTATGATTAAAAAAAGCACTGATTCATTTTTAATTAATCTCTCCATCTGGTTCACAAACTGGTCTGAATGATTTGTTCATGAATCAGAGTATTGTCAGAAGTTTGGGCTAACTATTGCTTTAATAATTGTAATATTAAAGACTAAATGCCTCACTCTGCTGTGCTAGTCTCTCTTGATCTGTGTATAACAGCTCTTGACCCTGCTGTTCCTTCACATTCGGTTTATTGGTTTTCAACCCGGCTCTCTTCAATGTTTTGTCCCACACAGCACTCTACTTTGTTGAAATCTTCTGTTGTCAGAGAAAGGTTGAGGGGGCATTTGCGAGCAAACTCTCACTCAATACATCACAATGAATCGTCTCACTCACCCTCTCAGGTACTCAAAGCCGTGAGTGCACACCAGGATGTTTCCATTGGAGTCTATTTTCAACAGGTTACCATACGTGGTATCGTACACCAGGCCTCTGGAGAGAAGAGGAGAAAGAGAGAGAACGTTTGAAAGATCCAGAGTCTGGAAGCATTCAGACAAGTGAATAATTCAGAGCAAAATATGGGCCTCTTAGGAGTTAAAACAAGAGTTCATTCATATTTATATTTTCCCCCAGCAGTATCATTGAGCAGTCTGCGTTTGGTATTCAGCCTGTTTTGATAATGACCTCAAGCGACCTTTTGCTTTTTGAGACCCTTGAGACTGGTGCACCGCAAGGATGTTTTTATTTGTATGGCTGCCCACAAAGTCTCTCATGAATGGTTTATAATAGGCTTAAAAGCGATTACAAACGAACTGACTTCCAAATATTATAATAGAGATATCAATTAATATTATGCACTGTTCAAAAGTTTGGGATCTGCAAGATTTTTTTTTTTTTTAAATGAATATTTCATTCAGCATGGATTCTAGAACTGATCAAAGGTGACAGTGAAGACTAAGACTAAGAATAAGATTTATATTTCAAATAAATGTTGTTTTTTGACCTTTCCGTTCATCAGTGAATCCAATGAACTGTTTTCAACATTAATAATAATATTAAATGCTTATTAAACAGCAAATCAGCATATTAGAATGATTTCTGAAGGATCATGTGACACTGAAGACTGGAATAATGATGCTGAAAATTCAGCTTGCATCACCGGAATAAATTACAAATAGAAAATGGATATTCTAAATTGTAATATTATTTTTCAATTTTATTTTAATATAATTTACCACATTTTTGATTATATAAATGCAGCCTTGGTGAACATAAGACTTCTTTTAAATACATAAAAATTATTGAAGGACAAGAAAAAAGAATGTTTTTTTTTTTCTAAATATTAAACATAAATCAAAACTCATCCTTTTTTCTGTTCTTTTTGTGCACAGTTCCTAACTGCATATTATATTATAAAAATCAAAATGTAATAACTTCTTCAATTTCTAATAGAACTTTTGTTCTATACCTGCCTACACATGATTATTTTCCAAAAATCCATTCAATTCCTGATGGAAGCGATTGGATTTTGAGTTATGAATGGCATTTTGTATTGACTTAAAAGCAAATGACCATAAATCAATGCACTTCTGTCACTGTAGCAGGACCCTATTGTACAAAAAAGTAAAAGGTACATATTTATTTCCTAAATACTACATATTAGTACCTTAAAGGTACATATAAGAACTTTAAAATTACATATTAGTAACTGAAGTATACACAGTACATTTTCAAAGGGTACCACAGTTTTGTACTTATTTTTCTGAGAGACTAAAAGATTCCCATAAGCTACATTTTGGAAATCATTGCATTTTCATTTGGCCCTTGTGATGCACCATTCTCCTTAAAATCAATAACATTTGGTGTTTTGTGATGCAACATACACTAACAGTCAAAAGATTTTTAATGTTTTTTTAATGTCTTCTGCTCACCAAAGCTGGATTTATTTGATCTGAAGTACAGCAAAAACTTGAAATATTTGTACTTTTTAAAATAACTGCTTTCTATTTGAACATATTTTAAAATGTAAATTATTCCTGTGATTTCAAAGCTGAATTTTTTAGCATCATTACTCCAGTCTTCAGTGTCGCATGATCCTTCAGAAATCATTATAATATGATGATTTGCAGCTCAGAAAATATATTATTATTATTATTATTATTATTAAACAGCTAATTTTTTATTTTCAGGTTTCTTTGATGTGTAGAAAGTTCACAAGAACAGCATTTATCCCAAAATAAATATATATATATATATATATATATGGTATTGGGTATGTTACAAAAGCTTTTTATTTCAGATAAATGCTGATATTTCTATTCATCAAAGAATTTTGAAATAAACTCTTTTAAATATTGATGATAATAATAAAAAACATCAGCAAATCAGCATATTAGAATGATTTCTGAAGGATCATGTGACACTGAAGACTTGAATAATAATGCTGAAAATGTAGCTTTGATCACAGGAATAAATTACATTTAAAAATATTTTTAAATAGTTATTTTAAATAATGAAATATTTTACAATATTATTGATTTGGTCTTTTTTTCAATATCAAATAAATGCAGGCTTGGTGAGCAGAAGAGATTTCTTGAGGAACATTAATAAATGATTTTCATTTTTGGGTGAACCTTTTACCAGAATATGGATAATAGGAAAGATGTGGATGTAAACACAGTTGATATTCTGCTTGTGTCGACACACACACCAAGCCTCAAAAGCCTTTACCATGAGCTCACTGGCCCAACATAGCCTAATCCAGACCCATTAATGGAGCAACACTTACCGCGTGGGGAAGATGGGGTCGTACGTATAGCCCAGCAGCTCGTGTGGGTATCCCATTGACACCAGCCTGTCCCTGAGCAGCTCAAAGCCCAGACTCTCATACTCTGGAGACTTATACACTGTTGAAAACAAGAGAGAGTCGATGTGAATGAAGCACTTCACACATAGTCTGACAGCTTGTCCCAAATGCGCTATAAACGCTCTCACCTGCCAGAGTGTAATCCATGTCAAAGCCATAGCACTTGATGTTTTCAAGTGTCAAACTCCGGTTCACAAACACCCTGAGGGAAAAGACAGGAGGTTATTTTCTTTACTTTGATGGGTAGGTCAACACTAGCTTTCTCACAGTTAATCGATTTGGTTTTGGTTCGAGTTACAATCAAACTCAGTGTAGTTTAGTGCCACGCTATATCAGCTGATCTACAAAAACATGTTATACCGCCAAAAAGAGGTCATTTACAAAATGTTTGCATTCAAACATGTGCAGTGCTTATCACACGCTCCTATGTATCAAGTCGGCACAGTTTAGGTCTGTTCTTATCAGGTCCCTCGCATATGACATCAGTCCAGCTGGTGTGAGGCAACCACCGCTTAAAAGACGTAAAGACGCAGGGTGAAGGAACAGCCAACTGGCACTCTCTCTTCTTGGCAGTTTTCTATATAAGCCAGTCACGTTTTTATATTTAGGATGGAAAGTACTGACTAAGACATCTAAAAATAGTAAGACAATGCAATTTGATTAAATCAAATTGTGTTTTTAAATGTAACAAGCTCAACAGTCAATTAATATTGAATATGAGAAAGAACTGACAACTTCATATTTGTCTTTGAGTCACAAGTACTAAAAAAAAATTTAATTTCTTCAAAAGTCCGTTTTAGACTAACAGAATTCCTCCAAAAGTTGTTGTGTTGTAACATTAGGACTTTTTTACTGTTTCACATGTTTTACATTTGTTGATTGTCACCATTCAGGTTTGCGAGTCAAATATTGTAAAATCCTATGTAAAATAGTCATGTGTCTGCCAAAATATCACATATCTATCTATGCTTCAGAAGGAAACACAATGCA
Organism: Cirrhinus molitorella; assembly: GCA_033026305.1. Classification (NCBI taxonomy): domain Eukaryota; kingdom Metazoa; phylum Chordata; class Actinopteri; order Cypriniformes; family Cyprinidae; genus Cirrhinus; species Cirrhinus molitorella. Next base: position 26,556,545 of record CM065139.1, on the reverse strand, counting down.
TTAGAGCTAGGGGTGAAAACTCAGGGTAAACTGAACTTATTTTGTCTTCTAGGAAACATGTAAGTATCTTCTGTACTAAATTAAACATTTTGACATTTAGGCAAAAAAATAATAATAATTCACCCCCTCTAGTGCATTGTTTTTCCTTCTGGAGCATTTGTAAATAATTAACATTTTGCAGATTCTGTATGTAAACTTTTGACTTTAACTGTCATACACTAAAAAATGCTGTGTTAAAAACAACCCAGCGCTGGGTGAAATATGGACAAACCCAGCCTTCTGGAAAAACATTTATCAATTATTGTTTATATTTCTTGCTTAAAATTAACATTTATAAATATGTTCAATAAATGAACATTTAATAATAATTTAAACAAATATAATTAAATAATAAACATTTTATAAATTCCTTATTAATAAACCATTTGACTATTGCTGATTCCTCTAGTAATTATGTGTCTGATTTTTAATTTACAGCCTATTATGGGTTCATTTTAAGTCAGTCATACAGAAATTTTACTATAGGCTAGTTGAGTTAAATAAAACTACCCAGAAGGCAGGGTTAAACATTTAACCCAACCGCTGGATCAAAACAGTCCAGTCGCTGGGTTTGTCCATATTTCACCCAGCATTTTTAAGAGTGTATACAGTTGAAGTCAAAAGTTCACATACACCTTGCAAAACCTGCAAAATGTTAATTATTTTACCAAAATAAGATGGATCATACAAAATGCATGTTATTTTTTTATTTATTACTGACCTGAATAATGCATTTCACAAAAAAAAACTTACATATAGTCCACAAGAGAAAATAGTAGTTGATTTTATAAAAATGCCCCGTGAATCTTTGTGTGTTCTGAAGAGTTAAACTGCCCACTGTTCTTCAGAAAAATCCTTCAGCACTTTTGTGTATTTGAACCTTTTTCAACAATGACTATGTGATTTTGAGATCCATCTTTTCACACCGAGGACAACTGAGGGACTGTATCCAAAATCGCCATACAGCGTAATACAACACAGGTACAAATTCATTGTAAATTGATTATTAAATTGCTTAACTAGTGTTTATACTTAATTTACCTGCCAGAGTTCATGATAAATCATTTAATCTTACTACTGGAACTGCCCATTTCAAATGATTATTAAACACCAAGCAAACTAAGCAAAAGCGACAGTCCATCTGGTGCACTGTGTCCAAAATCACTCACTTGTTTTCATTCTCCCTTCAAGTGGACTGTATGTATGAGTGGACTAATGTACGGAATAGTGAACTCGTATGCAACTATAACAGAAGGTTCAAACATGATGCATTAAGAGCCAGGGCATGAAAACTTTTGAACAGAATGAAGATGTGCACCTTTTTCTTATTTTGCCTCAATATTATATTTGTTTTTATTTAGTACTGCCCTTCAGAAGCTACAGAAGATACTTGCAAGTTTCCCAGAAATAAAAATAAGCTAATTTACCCTGATCTTCAAATTCAAAAAGTTTTTAGTCCTCAGTATAAAAAAATGGATCTCAGAATCATACAGTCATTGTTGGAAACGGTTCAAATAAACAAAGATGCTGAAAAACCAAATAATTTGTGGAACTTGAAGAATTTTTCTGATGAACAGCGGACAGTTTAATTGTTCAGGACAAACAAGAGACTCATGAACAACTATCACTAAACAAAAAACACAGCTGTGGATCATTCAGGTAAAATACAGTATTAAGAATCAAGTGTATGTAAACTTTTGAACAGGATAATTTTTTATATTATCTTCTCTTGTAGACTATATGTAAAGGTCTTTTATCAGAAATATCTCTTTTATTTTGGTAAAATAATTAACATTTTGCAGATTCTGTATGTAAACTTTTGACTTCAACTGCGTATATAGTAGTCAACATTTGAAGTGGATGAAAACCTTACACCAAAGTACTATATAATACAGTACAAGAAGTTCCTGTCTTAGGACAACTTTGATTAACTTTTTTGATCCACTTCAAATGTTGACTACTGTATATCAAACTGAAAATTTGAAATGTCTTGAAAAAGAAATCTAGCTGACTGATGAATGTTTTTGAAATCTCAACAATGTTTTTTTTTATGGGAGTCTTATTGACTCAGGTTCAGTTGAAGATGTAAAACAGGTTTTGTCATTAGTCATGTCATCGCAACTTTCTAGTCATTGTTTTTATGTTTGTTGACAAACATTATTTCTTAAAGGGCCAGATCATCCAAAAATGACAATTCCGTTTATACATCCTTTTGTGTTCCACAGAAGAAATAAAGTCGTACATATTTGAAACAACATGAAGTTAATTTTTTTATATTTTCTTTGTTAAGTAAATTTATTTTAGGTAAACTGCTAGGTGAGTCTATGTCCAAGCCTTGATGGCGACAACACAGTTGATTATCTAAAACAGACTAACAATTCAAACTATTGCAAAAGAACAGGAACAATGAACCATTTATCTTTAAATAGATAAGAGTATAATCAAACAAACCGGACCAACTAACTCAATTAATAAATTAATAAGTAAACAATTAAAACTTTATCTTACAGTGTCCTTCCTATGTTACATGTACAGTAGCAGTAAATTATACATAATTACAATCAACCAACCCTAAACCATACCCTAAGAGCAAGTAGTAAATACATTACTGATTAATATTACTCAGTACTTGCTTGTGTAATTACACTGTATCACCGTAAAAATAAATAAATGTAAAAGTTATTGTATTATAAATGATTTACAGTGTTGCTATCGTTTGAAAAAGTAATTTTTGTTTAGATATTATTATCTGAGGCATTGTTTCAGGAGTATGATGCTTTAAGCGGAGCTGAAGTATATCTTATTTTGTTATCAAACGATATGAAATGCCATTGTGATAAACAAAGGCTTAATTGCCCTTATAAAAACATCCTGTGAGCCAAATATTATAACTCTAAGAATACTGAATATAGGCAACTGCGAAGAACTGCAAAGAGAGAAAACTCGCATTAAAAGGGTCTAACAATAATCATTTAAATAAAAACAAACGACTACAGTGAATGAAGAAATAACAACATAAAAGTTCGTTTAACGCTGATGTTATCACCTTTGTGAATGTGTAAGTGTACCTGTTCTTACCTCTGGTGGAGTTCTTTTTTGGCGGCGCGCGGGTCCATCGCGAGAGTGGGGTGTGTTGTGCTCGCTCCCGCTCCCCAAGTCACTCTATTATGATGAGCAGTGTGAAGCTGTCACGAAACTCGTCTTTGCGCTTTAAACTGTACCATGATGTTGACATCATCCGAGTAAGTTTTCCTTGGGTTTGGCTTGTAAACAGGAACCCTATGTACGTAATTTGGGCGTATGTGGGATGCACGCGAACATGAGTGAAGTTTGATGTCGACAGGCGGCAGCGCGCAGCTCGAGCACGTAGATTGTGTTATCAGAGCGCCGCACACGCTCGCCTCAGAACGCGAAGGTCCCGTTCAGCGCCCAAACACTTGACAATCGATACCGCCGAGCTGACCACATTCATGAGCATTTACAATTAACCTCGCATCAATATTTCATTTAGCTCAGCCTTCCTGCCTTCATTCACATTCACGAGAAGAGTGTGTGTCCCTTACACCGGGGCAAGTTGTCACAATGGCAGTACATCAGTAACTATACTCAGCTAGTCGGGACAATAGTTGTCACGTGTTTTGATAGTGGCAAATGTATATATAATCATTAATATTATTAAATTACTATTGCCATTAATATATAGTAATTATTTCCCAAATAAATGTTTAGTGGCAGGTTACTTTTCTGTCAACTTACAGGGACAGTTTTTATTTTAGTAGTAGTTAAATCATTTGTTATTATTTATTTATTTTTTATTTATTTTTATATTTTTTAGCAGTGTTATTTTAGTATTACTATTTTTAATTTTTTTTTTTTACTTTTTTATGAGCAATTTATTTAAATTATTTTGATGTACTATTAATATAATTTATAAATATTTTGAATTGACTTTTATTTTGTTTGTTTTAATTGTATGAGCAATTTTAATATTTTTGCTTATATATTAGCAGTGTTAATTTAGTATTCTTTTTCTATAAATATTTATATTTAATATAATATTTTTTATGTGATATATTTCTAAATATTTTGAAATTATTTTAATTATTTATTTTAGTTTTTTGCAGTGTTATTTTAGTATTATATCATTATATTATTATTATTATTATTAATAAATATTTTGAATTGGCTTTTTAAATATAATTTTCAAGTTTTCATTTTAAATCGAGTTTGTATGAGCAATTTTATTATTTGTATATACTTTTATATTATTTATAAATATTTTGAATTCGCTTTTATTTTATATTTTCAGTTTTCTGACAACTTAAACTGACCCCAAAATGATTTTTTTGTTGGTGTTATTTATTTTAGTATTACTTTTAGTATTATTATTAATATTATTTTAATTAATATTTTGAATTTGCTTTTATTTTATATTTTGAGTTTTCGGACAACCTAAAAGGACAGTTCACCCCAAAATGAAAATTGTGTTATTTGTGCTATTTTAGTATTACTTTTATTATTCTTATTTTTTATATTATTATTCTTTTTTATGAGCAATTTTATTATTTTTATATACTATTATTATATTATTTATAAATATTTTGAATTGGCTTTTATTTTATATCTTCAGTTTTCGGACAACTTAAACAGATATTTCACCCCAAAATGAAAATTTATTGTCATTTATTTTAGCATTACTTTTATTTTATTTTTTTTATATTATTATTATTATTATTAATAATTATTTTAAATTGGCTTTTTAAATGTAATTTCCAGTTTTCATTTTAAATCAAGTTTGCTTTAATTGTATGAGCAATTTTAATATTTGTATATACTATATTTTAAATTGGCTTTTATTTAATATTTTCAGTTTTCTGACAGCTTAAACAGAAAGTTCACCCCAAAATGAACATTTTAGTGTTATGTTATTTTAGTATTACTTTTATATGAATACTTTTTATAAATATTTTTAATTGGCTTTTTTTAAATGTAATTTTCAGTTTTCATTTTAAATCAAGTTTAATCAAGAAATTGTATATATATATATATATATATATATATATATATATTATACACTATTATTTTAGAACTTATAACGATACTTATATTTTATATTGACATTTTTATTATATATTTTGAATTCACTTTTATTTATAATTTCAGTTGTCCGACAACTTCAAGGGGCAGTTCACCCCAAAATGCACATTTTGGCAGTGTTATTTTAGTTTTACCTAATTGCCTTTTTTTTTTCAATATAATTTTCAGTTTTCATTTTATGAGCAATTTTATTATTTTTGATATACTACTTACATCAAATATATTAAATTATTCAAATATATATATATATATATATATATATATACACACACACACACACACACACACACACACACACACACACACACATTTTAGCTTTTTATGAACTCAATTTCATTTTTTATTTATTTTTATCTAAATAATTGTAGTACTTGAACATATTTTATTTTCATTTAGTTACCAAGGAAACATTTCTAATTTTCATTTAATGTAATTCTGTTTGTCCAGACAACAGAAGTCAGTGGTAACCACAAACAACCACTGTTTGGTTTTGGGAAACATTTTTTCAAAATAAATACATAAATTATGTTGAGTAAATAATGTAATGCGTTTTTGAGAATATACAATCCAAATAAGACCACAGGAAAAACATTTTAAAACATATTTAAAGCATTTGCTGCAATTGAATAAAATAATAAAACAGCCACTTGGTATATAAACATTGCGTGAATTATCTGAGCAATTTCAGTGAGCCTCATCGATATGATTTATGAGTGATGCCACATTATATAGTCATTTGGTGGAGTCCAATATTTAATTTGATAACTTTATGGTGTGGTAAGAGGTCAACACACCTCTGAGGATTCAATAGATACTCAAGTCTTACTAATCACTCTACAGAGTCATTCAAGGAACAGCGTCAATAAAGTCATTGCACCACAGCAGCTGTATCAGCCAAATCTGAATTGGTGTCCCTTGGTGTGACAAAGTACAAATATATTGATTCAACATTCAGTTCGCCTCTAATTGAAATTGGATTTTGAGTTTACAAATGGGATGTGGCTTACAGTTTAACACGCTTGATGTCACCAACAGAATAGCCAAACAGACCACACAGTCATCAGCCATCAAAACCAAGAAACTTTTATTGGTCAGCTTCTAACTATGTGAACTGGTGCTAAAGCTTGGTACATACGCTGGTCTGGATGTTGTTTATGTGTACTGAGCTCAGTTTGGACTGTAGTGAGTGTCTGCGCTTCTGGTGCATTTTCTTAAAGTCCTCTGTGATCTCCAGAACGGTTTTATTCTTCGTCTCAGGCACGTGGAACCACACGAAAACACCAGAGAAGAAGCAGAACACAAAAAAGATGAGGAAGCAGAAATAATCCATATGCTCCTGCAATGGGAAAAATACATTAGAAAGGACTAACTAACTGTGAATAAGACAGGTTTAACATCCAGACCAGCGTATATTTCACATCAATAACTGTCTGGTTTGTCTCAGCTACAAAATCAGACATCAGAAGATTACAGAGAACAGTTTGGACTGCAGAGAGGATTATTGGTGCTCCCCTGCCCACCCTTCAAGAACTTTATACATCCAGGGTGAGGAAAAGAGCTCAGAAAATCACCCTGGATCCCTCACATCCAAGCCATTCCCTCTTTGAACTTTTGCCATCTGGCCGGCGCTACAGAGCCCCAATTGCCAGGACAACCAGGCATAAGAACAGTTTTTTCCCACAGGCAATCCACCTTATGAACAGCTAAATGTTCACACCATCGTACAATAAAAACATGTGCAATAACCTTATATTTATTTGTTACTACCTCCATCCTAATGCACCCCTGCATCTCAAATTTTTTTTTTTTTTTTTTTTTTTTTTTTTATCATCAACAGCACAACTGTACATGTGATCATTTTATACAACAGTCAAAAATTAATATTGAATTACATTTTGGACAAATATCGTCTGTTTTTTTTTTAAACACCACCAGTCAAAAGTTTTTAAGATTTTAATGTGTTTGTAAAGAAGTCTCTTCTGCTCACCAAGCCTGCATTTAATTTAGTGTTGGGCGATATGCTCAATTTTCATATTGTCCTATCGTCAGCCTTTGAGATCGCCGATACACGATACTATCGTGCTACTTTATTTAATTATCCATGTACTAAATTCCTTATTCGTTTTGTATGGGTAGTCTTGTTTATGGGCATGTGACTTGCGTGAACAGAGCGCTGACGGTAGTTCCAGTTTACTTTTGGTTTCATTCTCTGCTATCCGCTATCTTCAGTGAGCAGAAAGCTAAATGTGCATGCATGAATGTAAATCAGTTTATCTTTCTTTACCCATCATATTGCGACAATGTTACCGCTGCATGTCTGATTGTTGTCATTAGTCCATACTGTAGTTTAGTTCATATAGAATGTGGAGAACCGATGCGCGTGAATAAGGAGCTAACAACCTCGGAAGCGGCGCGTTTTTAAGGTGGAACGGATAGCGTCAATAAGAAGCTGGATTCAGCCTTCTCGCATATGCTTAGCGCTATTTTATCTCATCATATTTCTAATTAACGCACATACAGATGTTACTGAGGTGAATGTTTGTGTTTACTATATGAAAGGACTCTGATCGTATTTGTTTGTTTCAGCCTAAACCACCTCAGAGATCCTAATTAATGTGCAGTGCTGGATAATATAATGCTTATATTTCCTTAGTTATTTTAAAAAGCAGCTACAGAAAACGAGCAAAGAAAATGTCAAAGAACATCACTAGCTATGTCTAGTAGGAGTTTATGCACCTTAAAAAAAACTTGCGTTATAATCAGTAAAGCTATCTACACTATATAAGATGAATATATCTTACCCCTTATTTTTACTGTACACGTCTGCGGCAGTTACGGCTCCGACGCCCCGCGGCAAGTTTCTGAAGCATCCTAGAAGCGGTTCTCCGCGCTGCTTAGCTAAATATAAGCGCCAAGTCTATTTTTGATGGATAATAATAATAATCGTCTTGCTATTGTCAAAGGCATCAGCAACAGACGATATCTCTGACTATCGTCGATACACGATACTATCGGCACAACCCTAATTTAATTGATCAAAAATCCAGCAAAAGCAGTAATATTGTGAAATATTTGTACTATTTAAATAAAAATGTCATTCATTCTTGTGCTCAAAACTACATTTTCCGCAAACTACATGATCCTTCAGAAATAATTCTGACATGCTGATTTGCTGTTCAAGAAACATTTCAGCATTTATCTGAAATAAAAGGCTTTTGTAACATTATACACTATACCCTTCAAAAGCTTGGATTTTTTTGGGGGAAAAAAATTATAGAAATTAATACTTTTATTTAGCAAGCTTTAAATCAATCAAAAGTGATGATAAAGACATTTATAATGTTGCAAAAGATTTCTATTTTAGATAAACGAACTGTCAGTTCAGATTCTGAACTGTCTATTCATCAAAGAAACTTGAAAAAAATCTACTCAGCTGTTTTCAACATAATAAATAATTGTTCAAATGTTTTTTGAGCAGCAAATCAGCATATTAGAATGATTTGTGAAGGATTGTGTGACACAGAAGACTGGAGTAATGATGCTGAAAATTTAGCTTTGAAATCACAGGAATAAATACGACCCAGTTTTAAGTTTTTGTATTCACCTTATATGACCCAGTTTTAAGTTTTAAAGTTAAAAATAATGACAGTGGATCTGAGTTTTTACACCGATCTCATGGTAATTCAAACATATTTTACTAGGTGTAATTCGTATGAATGACCACACCTAACCCCACCCTAAGCCTACCCCTACAGAATTAGTGCAAAATCATGATTTTAAAGTGCATATTCCAAAAAAAACAAAAAAAAACATTGAACCTGTGTTCGTATGATTACACCACTTTGTAGTGCAACGCTCTACCACTGAGCTACACTTAATCCTAAAAGTGCATTGGATACCTGTTGCTGATACGGGAGCAATTGTTGTATGAGCTCTTTGGAGACATATTTTGAGGATTCGTGAAAAGTCGGGCGTATAAGTTGGAGGACATGTTGATGTGGGGACATATTTCAAGTGAGCGCAAGGTTACATTGTGTTACTTTGTAAGATACATTGTTATGTGTCAAACACAACTATGCAAAAAAGCTTTTTTTGCATTTATTTTTAGCCATATGACAGAGATCTGATATTCTATTTAGCGTAAATGCGCGTAACTAACGTAAATCAAGCAAGCTATTATGCATATGCCACAAAGTGTTAGCGAAATAACATGTTAACGGACCGGAGGGAATAATACAGATTTTTTTCCAAAAAAAAGTCTTGCATAAAATAAATTCAAGCACTTTCAAGGACCTGTATCTATGTATGTTCTAGGGGTGTGCGATACTGACAAAAAATAATATCTCAATATTTTCAGGGATTTTATTGATAATCATAATTAGATGATATTTTAATGTGTGTTTTATTGTGCTTAAAGACTACAGTGCTGACTTATCAAGTTTTTGATATTCTTCATATTCTGTGTGGTCAGTTCACAGCAGTGATAAAAAATTATTCTTTTCCTAAAAGTTTAACATGATTTTTACCTTTTATGGGCATTTTTTTCTAAAAGTGTGCATCATCTTTTGAGTCCAATTCTTACATTTAATATGTCAATTGTAATAATAATACATTTAAGCTGTTACTAAACAAATTAAATCAGTATCAACAAAATTCATCTTTGCAGAAGTGGCATTTAAATGCATTTACACATGATAATGCAGCTATATTTGAAATTATCATAAAAGCAACAAGATACTTTGAATGTGAAATGAGAACCGCCAGTAGGTGGCAGTAAGTCGCAGTTAATAAGTGAGTCATTGCGATTGAACCAAATCATTTAAACGGTTGATTCATTCAGAAACAAACACCTTCATGTTGCTCAGAGACACAAAACAGTGCTGTGGCTGTTTGGATGATTTCTGTTGCCAAAATTTAGCAAAAACAGGAAATATGCTGTCCAAAACATAAGTCTTTTAATATTAACTTCTTGTGTATTGAACTGCTGTATAAAATCAATATCACATTTGTAGTCATGCTGATTTCTGAAGGAAAAAAACAGAACTCTTCGTGTGATATTGTTTAACTGTAAGAAATTATCTAAATATATACATTTTCTGCCCCTATATCTTGAATTCTGTGATCATTCAAAATGCATTTTAATAAACTGAATCTCTGTAGCACTCTGTAGCTGTGTATTGTTTGTTTTTCACAATTTACACGATAATGTGAAATGGCACATCATTGAAACAACAATTGATATCGCAGATATATATTGCACACCCCTAGTATGTTCCTTTTTAAAAAAAAAGAAAAGAAAAGAAAAAAATTTTCAGAGCCTTGACAAATTTTTTCAGATTCACAAACTTTCAAGAATTTCAAGGGCCAGTGAAACCCTGTTTAAATAGAGTAAAAATATTTCAAAATGTACTGTTTTTTGCTGTACTTTGGAAGAAATAAATGCAGACTTGGTGAGCAGAAGAGACTTCTTTTAAAAACATTAAAAATCATACAGTTCAAAAACTTTTGACTGGCAGTGTACACAACTAGGCATTCTAAAATCTAAAATCCACCACACCAGTTCAGAGTGTTCTGATGAAGAGGGTTAAAAACAGAACAGAAAACAGCCTATTGCTTCTAAATGGATGATTTTTAATGTAAAGATTTTGATAACATTATAAAAGGACCTCAGAGACCAGTACAAAATAACAAAAAAATGCAGTTCATGAACCCTTTAAAAGCACATTTTAGTTCATATTCATGGTGGCCCAAAATAGCACATTTAAGTACACTCAGATGTTCTAAGTGAATACAAAAATTGCAATACAAAATTAGTGTGTGAAAATAGAGCACTTTAGGTACATTATGTGAGTGCACTTGTTTTTCACCTGGGTATTTATCCAGCAAAGGTCCAAGCATAAAAACACACTAAGCAAAATATTGTTTAATTACTGTTATAAAAAAAAAAAAAAATTTTTTTTTTTTTATTGCACAACCCTAGCTCCATGTAGAATAAAAGTTTTTATTAGGCTACCAATATAAACTAAAACTTTATCTCTTGTGTGTGTAAATCTTTTAAACATTTTTCAAACAAACTATTTGTCTATGTAAAATGCACCTTTAATTTTTTAGCAGAGAAACAGGTCGTAAAACCATAAAATTATGGGGCTCACCACTATGAGAGGAAACAACATGCCCACCAGGAAGAGTCCCGTCCAGTTGAGGACGCAGGCTACCATGAACGCCGGTGGTTTATAGGACTGTGTGAAAATCTCGCCAGGAAGTGGTGCTGTCACGCCAGCTGTGGAAGAGCGAATTCACAGGAGTACAATAAAGCCACAAAAAAACATCTGAATGTCTCACTGCAGGATAAAAATGTCTGGATGTACCTGGCCCGCTAGAGAAGAAGACGATGTAGATAAAAATAATGACCATGCTGCAATACGGCATCCAGGATACAAAGTCCTACAACAGGCAAACAAATGCAATCTTAAGAATAGTTTCATGCAGTACAAACAGTGGTTTGTTAGTCACATAAATAACATTTTAATGCTTATTTGCTGGTTTGTCTTTAAGAAATAACTCAAAGTTGTTTCATTTCTTACCATGTTCTTCAAAACTCTTATGACATTCTTTGTGAAAAATGCAAAATATGTGGAATATGTGGAAGTGTGAATGAGATTTGAAAGCCTCGGCCAAGATTTTCTGTGAATAATGTATTATGTTTTCATCTGTTTCTCACACATTACCATTATATGATCACAGATGATGTAAAATAAAGCACATGATTCATATAAACTAGTTTTACTCTACTACTTTGATGCTTTTTTTTTTTTCATTTCTGAATCTCCAATCCCCATTCACTTTCATTATATAACAATTAGATTTGAAGGCTGTGGTGAAGATTTTCTGTGAATAATCAGTTTTCACACAAATTTTTCATATGATCACAGAAGATGTAGAATAATGCACATGCTTCCTATAAACTACTTTTACTACACTTTTATTATGTTTTTTTGTATTTTTGAAGCTTGACAGCTCCAGTCCCCATTCACTTTTATTATATATAAAGCACATGAGACTTGAAAGCTGTGGTGAAGATTTTCTGTGAATAATGACTTAAAAATTAGTCTGTTTGTCACATAAAACGATTACTAATTTTTGTCATTTCTGAAGCTCAATATCTCCTTATCTATAATAAGCACATGAGAAATGAAAGCTGTGATGAAGATTTTCTGTGAATAGTGACTTAAACATCTGTTTCTCACACAAAAGTGATGCATTTTGTCATTTTTGAAGCTTGATAGCTCCAGTCCCTATTCACTTTCATTATAGAAAAAGAGCTGAAGTGAACATCCTGTGAATAACGACTTAAATTTAGTCTGTTTCTTACACAAAAGTTTTTCTCTACTACTACGATTCATTCTTTAATTTCATTATACAAGTAAATATCAGTCTGTTTCTCAAACAAAACTATCATATGACTGCAGAAGAAGTTGAATAAAGCAAGGTATTCATATAAATGACTTTTACGACACATTTGGTCATTTCTGAAGCTTGACAGCTCCAGTCCTCATTTACTTTCATTATATAATAAGCACATGAGACCTTCAAAGCTGTGAATTACTTAAATATCAGTCTGTTTCTTACACAAAACTATCATATGATCACAGAAGATGGAATAAAGCATGGGATTCATATAAACTACTTTTAAGATGCATTTTGTAATTTTTGAAGCTTGATAGCTCCATATGATCACAGATATATGACAAGCGCATGAGACTTGAAAGCTGTGGTGAAGATTTTCTGTAAATAATGACTGTACTTTTATGATGCATCTTGGCATTTTTGAAACTTGATAGCTCCAGTCCCCATGCACTTTTATTCTACAGTTTCATTATATACCTAAATATCAGTCTGTTTCTCAAACAAACTATCATATGACTGCAGAAGAACTTGAATAAAGCAAGGTAAAAGGTAGACATTTTGTCATTTTTGAAGCCTGGCAGCTCCAGTCTCCATTCACTTTCATTATATAATAAGCACATGAGACTTGAAAGCTGTGGTGAAGATTTTCTGTGAATAATTACTTAAATATCAGTCTGTTTCTCACACAAAACTATCATATGATCACAGAATATATGGAATAAAATAAAGCATGGGATTCATATAAACTACTTTTATGATGCGTTTTGTCATGTTTGAAGCTTGATAGCTCCAGTCCCCATTCACTTTCATTAAATAAAAAGAGCTGCAGTGAACATCCTGTGAATAACGACTTAAATTCAGTCTGTTTCTCACACAAAACACAAAAGGTTTTTCTCTACTACTACAATGAATTTTTGTCATTTCTGAAGCTCAACATCTCCAGTCCCCATTCACTTTCATTCTTTAATTTCATTATATACCTAAATATCAGTCTGTATCATATGACTGCAGAAGATGTTGAAAAAAAAAATCAAGGTATTCTTATAAATTACTTTTACTGTTCTTTTATGACATATTTTGTCATTTTTGAAGCCTGACAGCTCCAGTCCCCATTCACTTTCAATATATAATGAGCACAACCTGATATTTGAAACCCGTTGCAATGATTTTCAATGAATAACAATTTCAATTTAGTCTGCTCCTTACACAAAACCATAGTATGACTTCAAAAGACAGGGAATATAGTGCCAGACTACTACTTTTATTAAACATTCATGATGCTTTTTCATTTTTGAAGCTGTGGCCTCTGTAATATGAAAACAGCAGCTTGATATTCTGCAAAACATCCAAGTGTGTTGATAGATAATCATATGGGTCTGGAATGAGATTAAGTAAAATGCTGACTAAACATTATATTTTGTTAAAGGAGTTCACTTCCAGAACAAAAAATTCAAATTTTCTTCAGTTGTAAAGAAATTTTTGATTTTTTTTGAGGACAACATTTCAGAATTTCTATCCATATAGTGTAAAATGCAGTTTTAGTGCAGCTTCAAAGGGCTGTCTTGAGCCCCTGTCTTGAATCGAAATACACAGAGTTCACACAGAGCTAGACAAGATGAGCATTTGAGGTTAAAAAGTGTAGAAATTGTAATTTTTTTTTTTATTTTTTTTTTAGAAAATAACCCTTTGAAGCTGCATTTAAACTGCATTTTGGAAGTTCAAACTCGCGGGCACCATAGAAGTCCACTTTATAGAGAGAAATTCTGACATTTTTTCCTGAAAAAAACAAAATTTCTTTACGACTGGAGAAAGAAAGACATGAACATCTTGGATGACAAAGGGGGAGAGTAAATTCTCTGTACATTTTTTGTTCTCCTTTAGGCTATCACTTTAAATGTAACTTTTATTTAAATCAAGTCACAATCAGCACACTTCTTGCTAATAACTGAATTATTAGCCACACACACAAACTATAACTTGTCTTCTGACTCAGTAAATAACCACAAAAACTATATGATTTAAAAATATGATGTAATTAAACAATGAAACTTGAATTAAAAAATAAATAAACAGACCTGAAGATAAAGTGTAAGTGTGAGCAGAGCCAGTGAGGCGGCCATGCACAGATAGCCCCTAAAGAGAAGCAGTCTCTTCCCTGTGCTCTCAATGATCAGCACCTGGATAAAAATAACACAGTAAACAACCACACGAACACAGACAGAAGGTTCCTTTAAACCAGGTCACTTCATATTTTGCGCTTAGATGAAATATTTGGGTGGTAAAAAGCAGCTCACACAGGCAATAGAGGTGGAGACTTCACACAGACCCGTCCCCAGGGCGGCATAGCGCAGGTTCTCCTTGGCAATACCAGCAGCTTGAAACACATCAAAAGAATAGAGATAGACCTGCGAAGAAATCATTCACAGGCCATAAAAACAACAATATTTTTCCATTCTAATCTATTACTTAAGCTTATAATTATTATTTTTATACTAAAATTAATGAATGCTTTGAATTTGAGTGTTATATGTTTTCTAACTGATTAGACTTAAAAAGATTTTTTTAAAGAAATCCTTACTTACATTGACGAAATGTTCAAATGAGCCAAAACTATTTAAATTCCAACTGTCAAAATTCAAATTTAAATGTAAAATCTTTTCATTTAAATGTCCAAGTCATTTAAACTAATTTAAGCTTCCATTCTAATATTTCTTATCTATCTCTCTCTCTCTCTCTAGTCAAGCCTAACAAAATAACCTAGGACATGCTAGCAATGTGCTAAGTCAAGCTAGAAAACATATTAGCATTATAAATATGCTACGACATGTAACCAACATGGGAAAACATGCTAATAATGTACTAAAACATGCTACCAATTTGTTAAATCATTCTAGCAAAATGGCAACAACATGCTAATCATGTTAGAATCATTCTAGTGACATGCAACATGCTTATGTTAACAACATGTTAGCAACACTAACATGCCAACACCATGTTAATCATGCTAGCAGCATGCTACTCACATTAGAAACATTCTAGCAACATGCTAGCAAAATGCTAGTAACATGCTAATCATGTCAGAAACATTCTAACACCACGGTAACATACCATACTAATATCATGTATCACTCTGTCTATCCATCTATCTCTTTCTCCCTCCGTCTATCTACCAATCTATCTCTTCATCTATCTATTGGTTAGAAAGAAGGATAGATGGAGACTTATCCCTCTTTCTATCTGTCTGTCTATCTATCCATCTGTCTATCCCTCTTTTTATGTCTATCCATCTGTTTGTCTATCTCTTTCTCCCTCCCTCTATCTATCTATCTCTCCATCTATCCATCTGTCTGTCTATCCCTCTTTCTATCTATCCATCTGTCTGTCTATCCCTCTTTCTATGTCTCTCTTTCTCCCTCCCTCTATCTCTCCATCTATCCATCTGTCTGTCTATCCCTCTTTCTATCTGTCTATCCATCTGTCTGTCTATCCCTCTTTCTATGTCTATCTCTTTCTCCCTCCCTCTATCTCTCCATCTATCTCTCCATCTATCCATCTGTCTGTCTATCCCTTTCTATCTGTCTCTTTCTCCCTCCCTCTATCTATCCATCTATCTCTCATCTATCCATCTGTCTGTCTGTCTATCCCTCTTTCTATCTGTCTATCCATCTGTCTGTCTATCCCTCTATCTATCTACCTATCTATCTATCCCTCTTTCTATGTCTATCTCTTTCTCCCTCCCTCTATCTATCCATCTGTCTGTTTATCCCTCTTTCTATCTGTCTATCCATCTGTCTGTCTGTCTATCCCTCTATCTATCTATCTATCCCTCTTTCTATCTGTCTATCTCTTTCTCCCTCCCTCTATCTATCCATCTATCTATCTCTCCATCTATCTATTGGTTAGAAAGAAGGATAGATGGAGATCTATCCCACTTTCCATCCATCTGTATCTGTCTCCCTCCCTCTATCTCTCATCTATCCATCTGTCTGTCTGTCTATCCCTCTTTCTATCTGTCTATCAATCTATCTCTCCATCTATCTATTGGTTAGAAAGAAGGATAGATGGAGATCTATCTCTCTTTCTATCCATCTGTCTGTCTATCTATCTATCTCTCCATCTATATATCTGTCTGTCTATCCCTCTTTCTATCTGTCTATCTCTTTCTCCCTCCCTCTATCTATCAATCTATCTCTCCATCTATCTATTGGTTAGAAAGAAGGATAGATGGAGATCTATCTCTCTTTCTATCCATCTGTCTGTCTATCTATCTATCTATCTCTTTCTCCCTCCCTCTATCTATCAATCTATCTCTCCATCTATCTATTGGTTAGAAAGAAGGATAGATGGAGATCTATCACTCTTTCTATCCATCTGTCTGTCTATCTATCTATCTCTACATCTGTCTGTCTACCTATCCCTCTTTCTATCTGTCTATCTCTTTCTCCCTCCCACAATCTATCAATCTATCTCTCCATCTATCTATTGGTTAGAAAGAAGGATAGATGGAAATCTATCCCTCTTTCCATCCATCTGTATCTCTTTCTCCCTCCCTCTATCTATCTCTCCACCTATCCATCTGTCTATCCCTCTATCTATCTATTTATCTATCTCTATACACACACACACACACACACACACACACACACACACCTCTGTCTGTCCCTATTTCTATCTTTCCATCCCACTATCTCTTTATCCCTCCCTCCCTCCATCCATCTCTCTGTCTCTGTCTGTCTGTCTCTCTCTCTATCTATCTATCCATCCATCTATCTATCCATCCATCTATCTAAACTTCAAGCTTTTACAACTACATTCAGGGTAGGTTTTCTCAAGCCAACCTAAAGTTTGTCTTGATGAAATTTTGTCTAATTCATCTATAAATATGAATGATGAAAATAATGGTCCTGGCTTTCAAAAAGAATAATTGAGCGGGAAGCGAATTATCTTGAAATGTGAAGTCATCAAGCCCATTTCCTGAACAGACTGTGGCATATGGTTGTGTGTGTTTTGACTAAGTAATCATTCTCGGTTCAGTTGTTTTCAGGTGCGGACAGCATTGCGACTTTTTGTGACTCACAGCATTGATGCCGCAGAGCTGCAGTGTCACGAATGTGACAATGACGGTGAGCAGCTGCCAGCGGACGTTGTGGTCGAGGAAGAGGTCCATGAGCCTGTGGATCTTCACGCCCTTTAGGGAGGCATGTTCAGCCAACATCTCCTCCATCTCTGGTCTAGGGTCCTTTTTAGCTCCCCACAGCCTGCGCAGAGCTGAGACACTCTAAACATCAAATAACTTGCCAGAATACATATTTAATATTTTAGCCAATAGAGAATGTGTTGTTACAAACTCTTTTTTATTTTGAGTAGCTAGAAGCATTTGCTTGTTGCTAACAAGATTAGCATGTCGCTAGCATGATTAATGTATTGCTATCAAGTTGTTAACGTTATTAGAATGTTTCTAATGTGATTAGCATTTTGTTAGCATGTTGTCGATGATAAGAATAGCTTGTTTTAACATGTTAATGTGTTTTAGAATGTTGTTAACATATTTTAGTAGCATGTTGATATCATGATTAACATGTTAATAACGTTTTAACACATTGTTAGCTTAAACATTATCATGTTGTTAACATGATTAGCCTGTCGCAATCATGATGCTAGCATGATTGATGTGTTGCTTGCATGATGTTAACATGATAAGCATGTTGCATGACATTAGAATGTTTCTAACATGATTGGTATGTTGCTAGCATTTTGCTAACATGTCATTAGAATGTTTCTAATGTTACGTTGTTAACATGTCAACATGATTGTCATAGCTTGTTTTAAAATGTTGCTAGAATGTTATTAGCATATTTTAGTACCATGTTGCTATCATGTTTTAACACATTGTTACCATGATTAGCATGACTAATTTGACTAACATGTTAGAAATTTGTTAACATTCACTAGAATGTTTCTAATGTGATTCACTTGTTAGCATGTTAACATGATGTTAACATGTTGCTAACATGACTAGTATGTTGTTATGTTATTAACATGATTAGCATAGGTTGTTTTAACATGTTAAGAGGTTTTAGAATATTAACAAAGTTTAGTAGCATGTTGCTATATTGTTACATGTTGATAACATGTTAACACATTGTTAACATAAACATGTTAACATGATTAGCATGTTATCATGCCAGCATGTTGTTAACATGCTGCTAACATAATTAACATGTTACCATGTTAACATATTTTAGTAGCATATTGCTATCATGATTAACATGTTGATAACATGTTTTAACACATCGTTAGAATTATAAGCTTGTTGCTAACATAATTAGCATGCCATTATGATGTTCACATGACTAGCCTGTTAGAACGTTTTTAACATGATTAGCATATCACCATCATGATGCTAGCATGATTAATGTGTTGCAAGCATGTTGTTAACATAAGCAAGATGCATGTCATTTGATAGTTTCTAACCTGATTAGCATGTTGCTAGCATTTCGCTAATATGTCATTGGAATGTTTCTAAATGTGTCATTTTGTTAACACTGTTGACATGATTATCATAGATTGTTTTAGAATGTTGCTAAAATGTTTTAAATTGTAATTAGCATATTACAGTAATATGTTGCTAGCACGTTGTTGAAATGATTAGCATAACTTGTTTTACCATGTTGCTAACATGTTTTAACACATTATTAGCATATTTAACATGTTAGAACATTTTTAACATGATTAGAATGTTGCTATTACGATGCTTGCATGATTAATGTGTTGTTAGGATGTTAACATAATAAGCATGTTGCATGTCATTAGCATGTTTATTACATGATTAGCATGTTACTAGCATTTTGTTAACACATCACTAGAAGGTTTCTATGTAATTAGCATGTTGCAAACATGATTAACATGCCATTAGCTTGTTGTTAACACAATTAACATGTTGTTAGCATGATTAACATGTCATTAGCATGTTGCTAACATGATTAATGTGTTGTAAAGATGTTGTCAACATGATAAGCATGTTGCATATCATTAGAATGTTTCTTACATGATTAGCATGTTGCTAGCATTCTGTTAACACGACTAGAATGTTTCTAATGTGATTAGCATGTCACAAGCATGATTAACATTCCATTAGCATGTTGCTAACATGATTAATGTGTTGTAAGGATGTTGTCAACATGATAAGCATGTTGCATGTCATTAGAATGTTTCTTACATGATTAGCATGTTGCTACCATTTTGTTAACACATCACTAGACTGTTTCTAATGTGATTAGCATGTCGCAAATGTGATTAACATGTCCTTAACATGTTCCAACATGATTAACGTGTTGTTAGCATGATTAGCATGTTGCTAACATGATTTAACACATTCCAATCATGAATTAGCACATTGTTAGCATGTTTTATGTTGCTGTCATGTTATGGTAGTATGTTGTAACAATTATAGCATGCTCAGCATGTTGCTAGCTTGTTTTAACACATTGTTAGCATGATTTCACACAATGTTAACATGTTTCTAGCATGAATTAACACATTGCTAGCATATTTTAACATTGTCATTTGGATAACATCTATTAAAACTTAATATTAAACAAACTTAAAATTATTTGGAAAAATAAAATCAGTTTCAGTGTTATATTTCAAAAGAGCACTGAAAAGCCTGTTTTCCCATGACATGGCCCCACAGTTTGAACAAATGATTTCAGATGAATTTTGCAACAAATATCAATGTATGTGTAAATGTCAAAGAACGTGTCTGTGGTTCTGACCCGTCTCACAGCCGTGTTTGTCTGCCTTCTCCAGCAAGAGGTACCGCGGGGACTCAGGGAGAAAGGGCAGAGTTAGTAGCTGCAGAAGACCAGCCGCCCCACTGAAGGCCAGCAGCCAGATCCAGCGCTCCTCAGTGCCTAAAACCTCACTAAGACACACACACACACACACACACACGCACAAATCACACTCCAAAACCAAGGTTTAAAGATTAAACCTTTAAAAGTTTGGTTAAAACATAAAAAGCAAATGTAACAAAATGTTACAGGAAGATAAACCTGCTGTTAATGACACACCTGATTCCAAGCAGCTGACCAAAAAACTTCCCCATTGAGACAAAAGAGGCCACAGACACACCAACCATCCCACGCAGCCTCTTGGGGGCGCACTCCAATATATACATGGTGTGGACAGTCAAACTCACACCTGCACAGACAACACTCAAGTAGTTAATATAGAAAAAGGGCACATAATTAAAAAAAAACAAAAACATGAATTTACTGATTTTCCAACGCACCAGCATTAATGCCGTATAGGACACGTGCCACCATGATCATCTCGAATGAAAGGGCCGTTTTACTCAACAACATCAGGACAGCTCCACATATTGCCACCACATTGTTCAAAAGCAGAGTTGTCTTCCTATAGAGAGGTAAAAACACATACTGTACAAACACACTGTACTTCATTGCTACTCCTGTATAAGAATTTAAAGGGACAGTTCATCCAAAAATGAAAATTCAGTTATAAACTTCTGTTCTTTTTCTGACACTGTATAGACAGCAACGCAACTGACACATTAAAGGCCCAGAAAGGTAGGACATTGTTTAAACAGTCCATGTGACATCAGTGGTTCAACCTTAATGTTATGAAGCTACGAGAATAATTTTTCTGCACAAAGAAAACAAAAATAAGGACTGTTCAACACCAACAACTCTTCTGTGTCAGTCTTTGCCATTAATGGACTTTTTTAACAATGTTCTTACTACCTTTGTGGGTCTTGAACTTGTCAGTTGTGTTGCTGTCTATGCAGCGCTAGAAAGCTCTCAGATTTCATCACAAATATCTTAATTTGTGTTCCGAAGATGAATGAAGGTCTGTGTTTTGAAGGTCTTACGGGTTTGGAACAACATGAGGGTGAGTAATTAATGACACAATTCATTTTAGGGTTAACTATCCCTTTAAATCCCACAAATTTGAACTTGAAACTTTTTGAAAATTGAATGGTTTCAAATCTGTATGAAAAAAATGATGTTTGGCAGGATGTTTAAGCTGCTCTTTTGTACTGAATGAACATGAATGGTGAACAGCGGCTGTTTAGGCTAAAAAGATAAAAGTTTCAGGTTTTTTAAAGCTATGCATGAAAGTCATATATGGAGTATTTACATAGTGCATTTTGTCATTTAGCTTGTCAGCTCCCGTTAATTATTTACTTCAGTTAATTGGATACATTTATACAGGTTTATAAATAGATGAAGGTCAGTAAATGATATATATTTGCATTTTGGGTGAACTATTCCTTGCTGTGCTCAACGTTTCTGCATATATGAACAAGTGAAATTTAAGACTTTTTAAGACCTTTTTAATACCACCTTATATGAAATTTAAGACCTAAACCTGTAATGGAAATACATATTATATTGCATACATATGCAGGGGTTGGACAATTAGACTGAAACAATGGCCAATATAGTGTTGGAGGTTTCATGGCTATATTTGCGCAGCCTGGTGGCCAATCTTCACTTATTGCACATTCCACCAGTAAGAGCAAAGTGTGAAGGTTGACTATGTGCACCCAATGGTTCAGACATTGTACCCTAAAGGTGGTGCCATGTATAAGGATGATAATGCACTAATACACACAGCAAGACTGGTGACAGAGAGGTTTGATGAACATGAAAGTAAAGCTGAACATCTCCCATGGCCTGCACAGTCACCAGATCTGAATATCGCATAAACGCAGGGGAACGCATAATTTACTAAACTACCAGTAGGTGGCGGTAAGTCACTTAATGAGTGAGTCAATATGAGTCATTTCAACTGATTCGTTCAAAATGGCGATTCTGAAGCATTCGGTAACAATACACCAACGAGTGTTGCTTGGAGAATGTGCTGCTGCTCTTTGTTTGGAACTATTTTCATTGGTGAAATGGAATAAAACAGTAAATATTGTTTTTAAAATGTAAGTAACTTATAATAACTACTTGACTAACTAGTTGTTTACTGAACTAACATCAAATCTACCATTCGGCAAAGCTCCATTGGTATGTTACTGATAAATAAACTTTTTGAATTTTTTGTTTTTAGGTCTCTCACAATGATTTTGATACCAGAAATGCATTATCCATTATCAAACACTGTTTACGTTGAATGTATTAAAATAAAAAGAATCACCATTCTTGCGTTTCGATGCTTCGCTGGTTATTTTTTATTTTATTTTATTTTTTCTTCGGTCTGGTCAATGATTGTAAACGGTCATCATTAGGTCCGTCAGAGTGAAGATATTTTAGCGGTAATGTGACCAAAATATTAATGACCCATCGATTTTGAATTTAAGACTTTTTAAGGACCCGCAGACACCATATAAGTTATTCTCACTTATTGGTGAGAATAAGCTACTTTCTTGAAAAGTATTAAAACATTTGTACTGACCCCAAACCTTCAAATGGTACTTTATATCCAGATGGCAAGGATAGTTGAACCAAAAATGAAAACTCTCTCATCACTTGCTCATCCTCATGGAATTTTAAACCTGTATGGCTGATTTTGTTCTACTAGGTTGTCTGCTATATGAATGCACTTTATGTACCTTCCATACGCTCCTGCCAGATGTCCGGCATACAGGGTTCCAGCCAGTCCTCCGACGCTGTATATGGACACAATGAAGGACCAGATGAGGGACAGCTCCCAGGGCTCCAGAGAGTAGCCATAACGCTGCTGGCAGGTGCTGTTCACCAGCTCTTTAATAAACTTGCAATGTAAGCACAAGTCTCAGTTGATTATGTCATTCATTTCATTTGATCGAACCACAGTGGTTCACAGGTTAGCACCAACTCATAAGCTCTGATATGTATTGATTCTTTGATCCTTTGGGGATGTCTCATCTTAAGACAGTGGCAGGAATGCATTTGATTAATACTGATTACCCCCAACCCCCCTTTTTGCAGCTTAAAAGAAACAGTAAATCAGCCTAAGACACTTTATAACCGAACAACACAGGTACTTACAAGTGAAGGCGAGTTAAGGACAGAAATATGGAAGCCGTATTGAAAGGTTCCTCCGATTCCTGATATGAAAATGGCTGCAACAAGCACAGGGCTTTTCACCTGCAAAAAAGGAATGTTTTTGTTAAAACTGGACAATCAAACTACAATGTAATGTAACAGTTGACCTACCAGTTCTCTTAAAGCCCCCGTCATTGTATGTGCAAAATGCAGTGTCCTCTACTTCTTTTAAGCAAGTGAAGATGACCAAGCAAGAACAGAAATGTCTAACTTACTGTTGATGTGTAACCTTTCATGCTTGGTTGAGTTTTGGGTGACAAAAGCAGGGTAAAGTTGACGAGTCGGCTCTTCACACGTCTCTCGAGTCCTAAAGATGTTTCTTTCATCTCAAAAATTAATAAAACTAAAACGTCAATACAGCAGTCTCGCCGGCTTTTGAAATGACACTGACATTTGAGATGAGGTTACAGAAACTGCAATTTTATTTAAGCTTCAATATTTTCCACGTTTCACCAATATAAATTAATACAGCAATCAATCTATAATTTCATTATCACAGATAAAATGACCCAACTGTTAATTCACGACTTCAATTTGTAGGCCGACCCAGAATGCTAATTCACCACGGGGCGCCCGTGGGAATTTCTAATGGGTTTTTAGAACAACGCTTCTGGATTTATGAGTAAATTAAGTCTGTTGTTGACATTAATTGAACAGACGTTGTTCAGCAAAATAATGAGTATTCGTTCTACAACATAAATTGCAGTTATACCTCAAATGTCAATTCTGAAACCTTTATATAATTTATTAGCAACATATTTCAGCACACAAAGGTTTCAACATTTGATTTTTGACTTGCCCATAAATCTCGTTCTCACAAGGTTTTAGGCCTCAAACTAAGCCAGATGCAAATCAGGATGATTTGACATAATTTCTGTTTTTAATCAAATGAACACTGAAGTTCATTCCACAACAAACTTTAGTACAATGTGCCTTTTAAAGGGAAAGTTCACCCAAAAATGAAAATTCTGTTATTAATTACTCAATTGTTCCAAACCCGTAAGACCTTTGTTCATCTTCAGAACACAAATTAAGATATTTTTGATTCAAGCCAAGAGCATTCTGACCTTGTATAAACAGCAACGGTACTACTAGCTTAATAAAATTCATAAAATGTCACATGGACTATTTTCACAATGTCCTTACTACTTTTCTGGGCCTTCAACGTGTCAGTTGCTGTCTATGTCGAGTCAAAAAGCTTTCGATTTTCATCAAAAATATTCTAATTCATGTTCCGGAACGGACGACATGTGGCTGAGTAATTAATAACAAAATTTTCATTTTTGGATGAACTATCCCTTTAAAACTCCATTCAAAGCGATGTGATGGAGATGTGCGCTTATTTGACTTTTAGAGCAGGATGAAGCGTGTGAGACCACCGCCTCGGACTTCCTTCAGACGCTGGCAGTGGCGTAGCATGTTCAACATGCCCACAAACCGTTTGTCCACTTTCAGCTGGGCGAACTCTCTGATGTCTTGCTCCACGATGAAAAACTGACCTGCAGGAGACAAAAGAAGTTGATTGATGACCTCTTTCAGCCCATAAGAGCTTATTAAATACCAGACCAGGATAAATGGCCTTAGTTATCGGAGCACTTATACCAGTTCATGCGCTGGTGGCGTTAATAGTTTTCTGGAGCAAACAGTAGACTCTCAATTCTCGGTATGACAGGATTGTTAATACATGATGGACTATAGTGCTAAATGAGGTCAAACAAGCCTTTGACCTGCGGCTCTAGATGAGACGGACAGATAAAACCGCGATACCCTTGGTGTCCTTTGTTTCTTGGTCTTTAAAGCGCTGGTGGAGTGTGCGGGACACGTTGTTCAGGGTTTTGATTGGCTGATGGAGGATCTTGTATTTTGACGTCACAGCTGCGTTGATGCTTTGCACCGCTGCGTTCAGCTGGTCGTACGTCACGCGGCCTTTCATATACCTGTGACATGAAAAAATGTACTTAATTTTATAGTGAATTTTTGCAAATATTTAAAACAAAACTTTATTACAATTATTCTCTGGGATGCTTGATTCTGATTGGTTAATTGTGGTATTTATGTTCGAAAACATAGTGAGCTCTACTTCGTTAACTACTTTCCATATGTGTTTGTTACTGAACAAAAAGCCTGTCACTGTAGAGCTGCACAATTTATCGCTAAAAGATCGCTATCTCACTTCAAACACCCATGTGATCTTATTTCTAAACGACAACGATTCACCTGTCTATTAAACCTTTGAAATGGTCAAATCAGAACATTTAAATCTGTGTTCATGCTGCTGCTGACACAAAGCAGTTATCATTTCTGAAAAAATCTTTCCAACCACACATTTCTGTTTTACAATCAAGTTACATTATCACAGAAGTGATAGGAAACAAGTTTATAGTATGGATATAAACACTGACGTTTATGGTAGCGATCAAAATGAAGAAAATTCTCTTTTAAACGTAATTTTCACTTTAATTTATGTCCTTGAATCATTCATTCAAGAGATTCATTCAAAAATGCTGATTCTTTAAGTAAAAGAACAAGTGAAGTATTTATGTGTGAGTTATTGAATCGTTTGGTCAAACATTTAAAAAAAAAAATAATTCAAATGAATTTAACATTTTGGAATAGAATGAAGCCAATCATATTTTGTCACAGCCTCTAATAAATTACGTTTTTTGTTAATTAAGTTCAGCATCATAGAAGAATCAAATGGAACACAGTTTTTCCACCAGTGAATAAAAAATAAAAAAGGTTATTGTGATTTTTTGTCTTGCAATTCTGACTTTTTTTCTAAGAATTGTTAGATATGAACTCGCAATTGCTAGTTATAAGCCAAAATTGCAAGATATAAACGAACAATTCTGACTTTTTTCTTAGAACTGCATGATATAAACTCACAATTGCGAGAAATAGTCATAATTGCGAGATACTGAACTTGCAATTGCATGTTATAAAGTCCTACCTTGAGGTGAAAAAAAACTGATATGTTCTCAGAATTGCAAGTTTATACAGTATCTTACAATTCTTACACAACTCGCAATTGTTTGTTATAAAGATATGTACGCTGTAGAGATATTGCAATCCTGAGAAAAAGCCACAATTTTGAAAAACACCAAATTGTAAAGTTATATCTTGCAATTTTCAGTTTATAAATAGCAATTGTGATTTTTTATTCACATAATTCACACTTTATGAGTTTATCACACAATTCTGAGAAAAAAAGTCAGAACTGCAAGATGTAAACTTGCAATAGACCTTTATCACACTTCCTATATCCTGAAAGTGAAGCAGTTTATCGCCACTTCCGGTCCTATCGGAAAATATATATTCACAGTTCTGACTTTTTCTTAGAATTGCATGATATAAACTTGCAATTGCATGTTATAAAGTCCAACTTTGAGGAGGAAAAAAAGGCTGATATATACTCAGAATACAGTATCTTGCAAATTGTGACTTAACTTGCAGTTGTGTGCTATAAAGTCACAATTCTGAGAAAAAAAAAATAAGAACTGTGAGTTTATTTCTCACAATTTTCAGTTTATAACTGACAACTGCGAGAAATAAACTTGCAATTCTAAAAAAAGTATCAATTGTGTTATTAAAACATCACAATTGTGAGTTATAAACTTAAAATTGTGAGAAATAAACTCCCAATAAAGTCAGAATTGCAATATGTAAACTTGCAATTGCAAGTTATAAAGCCAGAATTGCAAGATATAAACTCACAATTCTGACTTTTTCATGATATAAACTTTTTATGTAATTGCAAGAAATAAAATAATTGAGATAAAAACTTGCAATTCTGACTTTTCATATAAATTTATAAAAAATTATAAATTTGCAATTGCATGTCCAACTTTGAGGGGGAAAAAGACTGATATGTTCTCTAAATTCAATTTTTATCTCACAATTGTGACTTAGCTCATAATTGCGTATTATTGTGTCAGAATTCTGACTTTAAATCTCGCAATTCTGACTTTATTGTGTTTATTTTTCAGAATTGCAATTTTATTTCTCACAATTCTCAGTTTATAACTCACAGTTACGATGTTTTAAATATATAATTCAGATTTAATTTCTCAGAATTGCAAGTTTATATCTCACAATTCTCAAAATTGTGACTTTCTCAGAACTCGCAATTGCAAATTAAGTCAGAACTGTGAGATATAAACTTGCAATTATGAAAAAAAAAAAGAGTCACAATTCTGATTTTATTGCAAGTTTATTTCTCACCATTTTTAGTTTATAACTCGCAATTGTGAGTTTGGTAACACTTTATTATAGGGACTGTGATGTAGCACTTAGGTTTAATGTCAAAGAACACAAACAAACAGTTTGGTAAGATCTTTATTTTGTGTAGGTTTGTGTAGTCACATGAAAGGTGCATATTCCATGGTGACTGTTATGGTAGTGAAGCATCCAAGATGAAGTTGTACAAAAATGTTTGTATGTTAATGTTTCTTGTCTTACCGGTATCGGAAACTGCCAAGTAGGAGGGGCCCGCGAACAGGAAACTGTCTACATGCCATCTTGAGGGGGGGGGCAGTTGGACCATCGAAAATGTTTAGGTTTAAATTCCATGAAAGTTTGATGGTTTTCAATGCAATAATATAACTAAGTTGTGATGAAAATCATAGTATTGTCTGTAAGGTTAAAGGTCCTCTGTAAAATGTGTAATGCACACTTAGTAACTAATGAGGGGTTACTATTGGTCAGTTTGAAAATGAAGGAGGAGTTTAAACTATAAAGGAACTGATGAAATGTTTGGTGGGAAAAAAGAAGTTGTTTGTTGGACTAGTAGCCAACTAGGTATCTTTTGTTATTTACTGAGTTGAAATTTGAATTGTTTCTTTGTTACTTTAACTTTGTTTTTTCCTTTTCCTTATTTTGAGTTTGGATGGTGAAACCCTGATCCATAATGGACATTTGGCTGTAAAACCTTCTTGGAACCTGTGGCACATGGTATTAAAAACTAATTTTCATTGACATTTCTGGAGTTTTTGCTGCCTGTTTAGCCACTACATAAAGCCATACTACAACAGGGACCAATTCTACTATTAACTAGTTTCTTATTAGCATGCCTATTAATAAAAATGGCTGTTTTTTCATACATATAAAGAATTTATTCTATTCTATTCTATTCCATATTATACATCCCTAATCCTACCCAACACCTAAACTTAACAACTACCTTACTATTAATAAGCAGCAAATTAGGAGTTTATTGAGGCATAAAAGTCATAGTTAATGGTTTATTAATAGCTAGAATTGGAGCTTAAAATAAAGTGTGACCGTGATTTTTTTAATAAAAAAAATGTAGACTTAATTTCTCAGAACTGCTTTATAACTCTCAATTACTTGTTTATTTCACACAATTCCCTGAAAAAAAGTCAGATTTGCGAGACATAAACTCATAATATTGACTTTTTTCAATTCAGAGTTTTTGACTATGTTCTTAGCTTATATCTCTCAATTTTGACTTTTCTCACAATTTTCAATTTCTAACTTGCAATTGTGATTTTTTTTTAATCACACAATTCAGACTTCTCAGAATTGACAACCTTTATAACTCAAAATTGCAAGCTTATTTCACAC
The DNA here is from genome assembly GCA_033026305.1 of Cirrhinus molitorella. NCBI lineage: Eukaryota > Metazoa > Chordata > Actinopteri > Cypriniformes > Cyprinidae > Cirrhinus > Cirrhinus molitorella. Next base: position 26,527,359 of record CM065139.1, on the reverse strand, counting down.
AAATCAGAATTGCAAGATGTAAACTCACAACTGCAAGAAAAAAAGTCAGAATTGTGAGATAAACAATGAGCCTTGATCTCTATTTATAACAAAAAAATTGTGATTCTCAATTTATCCAGAATTGTGCAGCTCTATGTCACAGTGTATTCTGGGATTGTCAAAATACGATATCTCAGATGGTAGCCTACTGTTCAAAATAGCCTTCGCACCTGCAATGCTGTCTATGTAGGAGGCTCACTGGGTTTTGGAATACAGCTATTGTTTACTGTTCTTTACTACTTTTTTTGCTCACAGAATTTGTTAGACAGATGTGGAAGGACTCACGGTGGTATGCTGTCAAACTCTGGGACGGTAATGAACTCCATCTCTTTGATCTGGTTGCGATGCGCTTTCCTGGGCGGCCCCTGTTCCTGAGGGGCGGGTGGCGCATCTGTCTGCCTGCTCTGAACTGCCACCTGTCCTCCTCTGTAGACAACACAAAAAGCCAAACTCATCAGTTTCAGTCAAACAGAAGCTGGTTGAGATGGTTCATGATTTTTTGTGCTTCTTAATGATGAAGCAAACTGAATAAGACACCATCCCACTGTGGTATAGTTGGGAAAGAAACACAAAAAAAAACAGGAAATACCCTTGCGGAGCTGCTTGTTGGCCTCTTTTGGGCATGTGCGGAGGGATGTTGTTCTTGAGGTGAAGGGCATCCTGTTCGTCCTCCTGGAAAAAACCTTCTAGATCCTGTCGACAAGATCCATAAAAGAAAACGAAAGTAAAAATGTAGTTTTTGATCATATTTGACAAAATGTTAGTAGTGATGGTTGCTTTTAAAATAGTGCTTTATGTAGCTCCAAAAACAAAGGAGCCTATCACAGAGCCTGTCAAACAGGGTGAATCATTTTGGAAAGCCACTGATTCTGTTTCCAAAAGCTTTCATTACTTAATTCTTATTTCTGGTCAGGTAGGTGAAATATTAGGCTAATATCTTAATTAATACTCATACGTATCTTTACCACCTTTTAACTTTAGTTTGTCGAAAAAATATTGTGCCCTTTCCTGCTTACTAAGTCCTTCTCTATGTGATTTAGCAACATCTTTTAGCATGGTTTAGACAGCATAATTCAGCAGAACCATGTATACAGTAGTACTATAACTGTGCAATCCATGCTGTTGTTTACATCCAAATATCTTCAATGTGGCCACACATTCGGGTAACTGACATAAGTGCAAACCCTCTATATAACAAATACAGAAATTATCTATAAATCAAACATTAATGAAAATATCACACCTTCAAATGCTTCAGCAAGCCTCTCTGCTCACCCACATATTTCTCAAAGCGATCCAGAAGTTTGTTGATGGCAGAGACTTCTTGCTCGATTTTGAGAAGAGTCCCCTGTTTGTCTGGGTCTTTTGCTAAAGAAAAATGACATTAGAAATACTTAATGAATCATACCACAACCAAGGAAAGCAATTAAAAATGATACCATTTGTGAACTTTGTGAACCATTTGTCAACATCTTACAGTAGCAGGCAGTGATGTACCAAAAATTCCACAACCAAAAATATTTGGTGGAAACAGGCAAACCGGTTTTGGAGTAGCTTGACGCAAGTAGCTTGACTGACAAACTATATAACCAATCATAATGCCGAATCTGCCATTCTGTCCAACTAACAAATCAGATTAAAGGAATAGTTCACCCATAAATGAAAATTTCCCCATGATTTACTCACACTCAAGCCATCCTAGGTGTATATGACTTTCTTCTTCCAGACGAACACAGTCAGAGTTGTTTTAAAAATGTATCCTAGCTCTTCCAAGCTTTATAATGGTGGTCGATAGTGGCTATTATTTTGAAGCTCCAAAAAGCACATATATTCGTCGTAAAACTAACTCATATGCCTCCGGGGGGTTAACAGCTCTTCTTCTCTTATACTGACTTTTTTTTTTTACTTCTCGTTTTTGACTTTTAATTCGTTACCGACATAATTCTATTGAAATTTTGCAAGCGCTATGATTCAGTTAAATTAATATATGCAATGCAGGTTTAAGAGCAGCTCTGTTCACAGTAAATGCTGCTCCACATAAAGTGTTATCATAATTGGCCATTTGTAAAGAAATGGCCAAATATTACAGATTAAGCAGACATTTGAATTAAATGTTTAGTCAGTATTAAACAATGATTGTACTTCACAGTAAAGTGTAAAAACAATCATGTTATTATACAGTTAAGGTAAGAAGTTTACATCCCCTTTTTAGAATCTGCAAATTGTTAATAATTTTACCAAAATAAAGGGGGTAATATATAATGCATGTTATTGTTTTAGTACTGATCTGAATAAGATATTTCACATAAATGATTTGCATATAGTCCACAAGAGAAAAAATAACAAATTACCCTGTTCAAAAGGCTACATCCCCTTTGTTTCTAAATACTGTTGTTACCTGAATGATCCACGGCTGTTTTGTTTGTTTGTTTGTTTGTTTGTTTAGAGTCTTGTTGTTTTGTCTTGAATGATTTTGAGATCCATCTTTTCACACTGAGGACAACTGAGGGACTCATATGCAACTATTACACAAGGTTCAAACACTCACTGATGCTCCAGAAGAAAAAACATGCATTAAGAGCTAGGGGGGTGGACTTTATGAATTTGAAGATCAGGGAAAATGTAACTTATTTTGTCTTCTGGGAAACGTGTAAGTATCTTCTATGGCCTCTGAAGAGCAGTACTAAATGGAAAAAAAAATTATATTTAGGGAAAATAAGAAAATGTACACATCTCCAGGATTTTTCTAAAGAATAGCAGGCAGTTTAACTGTTCAGGACAAACAAGGGATTCATAAACTACTAAACAAAAAAAAAAACAGCTGTGGATCATTCAGGTAACAACACAGTATTCAGAATGTATGTAAACTTTTAAATGGGTCATTTGTATAAATTCAACTTTTATTTTCTCTTGTGGACTATATGTAAACATCTTTTATGTGAAATATCTTATTCAGGTCAGTACTAAATAAACAACAACATGCATTTTGTATGATCCCTGTTAGTTTGGTAAAATAACTAACATTTTGCAGGTTCTAAGAGGGGGTGTAAACTTTTTACTTCAACTGTCCGTTAGCTCTATTGTTTATAATACATTATGTATTTTAACAGTTTTGCTTAATAAAACCATATAATTACTTGCTTTTAATACTTTATTTGAACTAAATTGCTATTATATATTTAAGCCACTTTAAATTAATTTACTTGATTAAACATCAGAATAATCAACAGATTACTCAATTACCAAAATAATCATTAGTGACAGCCCTAATGGAAACCTAGCTAATGTTTTTTAATCGCTCATTAGCTGGGAAAAAATATATATTTTGAAAGTAATTCCAACAGCATCGTTTCTCTAAAAATTAATTTGGGTACATCACTAGCAACGGGTATGGTAAATGTAGCATACCAACAGCTCGAAGCTCCAGGAGTCTTTTAATCATGGAAATTTTGTCATTAATATGTTGAGTCACTTCTTCAAGCTCACAGTGATGATTCATTTCTGTGAAGAGAAGATAAAAAGATTAGCAGTCAACAAGAACAATAGCCAAAGCTACCAACCGAGGAACAAGCCCAATATACTTAGCAACGCCCTAGCAACCACCTAAAACACCCTGGCAGCACCCTAGCAAAGCAACAGCATTCACTCCACTGACATAATGATAATTCTCTAAAGTCTAGACTATTATAGATCATTGGTCGACTCTGAACATCTAACTGATTCACAATAATTTAGCAACCACTCAGAGCACATTAGCTCACACACACTCCATAACACCTTAGCAACAGCTTAGCATCGCCCTAGCAACCTGGCAGATCTCAAGTACAGACGTCAAATCTGACACAGCTCAAATTATATTCACTCCATATCAGCCAGACCGAAATAACCACACTTATTAGGCTTTCAGTCAAGACTTAATCAGTTCTTTGTGTTGTTTCCTTTTAGTTAACTTAGTCTTTATGAATCCCATACGTGACATGACACACATCATATCAACAATAACAACAACAACAAATCTATTGACTGACAAATCGCAGCGAGAGAGGGAGACGCTAACGTTACACACAGAAAACACTGTTTAACAGTTCTTATATAACGTTAGTGTCTAAATGATCTGTTACAGGCATAAAACACGGCCCACAAACTCTTTATTGCTGTAGGAACGATTGCTGAGTCGCGTTTTAAAATACTTTTGTATTGAACTAACGACACTGCTGTGAATAAATCAGCAACCTTATAAGTTAAAAAAAAAAGAGAGCATACGAATACAATGAATGCTACTCACCTGTCCTATGGATTTATTTATGGGATTGAACAGTAATTTCAGAAAGGGATGTGAAGTCAGATCGCGCCAACGTTCAAACACGCGCACGCGCAAAACACAGTTTATGATTCGTCCACGCACTTTCGTCACAGAAATCCTCTTCAGCATTTTTAAAGTATTATAAACGGTTATAAATTACTTTCTGATTAGACAATTCTAAATTGTATGTTTTTTATTTATTTATTTAATATGTATTTGAGTCATTTTACGAAACGGGTGCCATTTGGGTCCGCAACATTTGATAAAATGCATAAGGCACAAAAATGCTCCAAAGAGTTTCCAAAGCTTTAAGTTATTAATTCAAGTGTTCTTGTTAACATGATATATTCTAAAATACTTTTCTTAAAGAGTAGCATACTACTATTTAATAATTTTTGATCAGTACATGTCATTATTTTCCCATACATTTATTATTTAAGGATAATAATCTAAAGGATTATACTGTATGTGTGTCCCTGTTTATATATGAGTTATATAAGAGTTTTTATATATTTGACCCATAATGGGTGTAAAAACATTTTTAAAAATATGAAATATCTCAAAAATAAAGGTTTCAAAAGGGGTTTACAGTAATGTTATAATAGTTTAAAAAACCCTTTTCCACAATCACTGTTTCTGTACCACGGAAGTAAGCTTGTGGGTGAGACTTCCTGTTCATTAGTTGATGTAGTGAAATAACGAGAAGAATAACAACGCGCAGTAAACGGTAAAACTGTTTGCACTACAAACCAGTGTGTTCATAAATAAAGTAATACATTAAAATATCATGGTAAGATACACCAATTTGCAATATCAACAGCAAAATAAGCTGTTTGGACAGCTAAAAATAGTTGGACGTTGATGAGACAGGAAGTCAGACCCATAAAATGTACAAATCCACACTTACTGGAAGAAAAAGGTGGTTAAAGAACCCTTGGAAAAATTCCATGAGTGTTCTTTATAGAGCCATAAAAGCTAAAAAGAAACCTTTATTTTTAAAAATATAGGTGAATAAATATGAATAACTTTTCCAAGATTCAGTGTTTGGATGCAACTGTCAGTCCAAAAACAATGCAGTCTATTAATAAACTGAAACAGAAATGCTAAATTTATTGAAGCGTTTATTTCAAGCACTGGGTCACATTGTACAGTTGCTTTTTTTGCAGACCCAGATCCAGACCAAAACCACAAAATCAAGACCAACACTGGAAAGCAAATAAACAAAAAATCTTTCAACAACATTCACTTTTTTTTTTTTTATCAAACAAATGAGGTTTTAAACCTCCACGAATATAAAAAACAGTCAAACAAACACCATAATCACCACCACAGTTTTACAGTGTTTTTTTGCCAAGAATAGTAGAAATGTAAACATATCTCCTCCTTTGAATCTCATTTTTGCGAGTAGTATAAGAAAATGAAAATTTAGTGTGCTACAGTACTTTTTTTCTTTCAGTTTCAGTCACAATATCACAGTAGCTGGCTTTCAGAGACCAAGAGAAGCTTTGAGCAGTGAGGTCATATCATCAGGTAATGTGTCCTCTTCTCCTAAAAGAACCAAGCATATTTGAAATCATTTTACCAATGATAATAAAGGTAAAAAAAAAAATCTCTGTGAGCTTTATTAAAGTGTTCTCACCCTCCTGAGTTGCGGTCATGTCCTGCTCTAGTTTGAGTTTTCTTTCTCCAATGCGGAGCATGGCGTCCTCTATGGAGTCCTTACTTATCAGCTTGATCACTTTCACTGTCCTTAAATGGGACAAATGCATTCAGATGAAATAAAAGAAATGCCTACTGTGGGACACACATGAGCAATTTTCTCTTACCTGGTTTGTCCCACCCGGTGGCAGCGTCCCTCTGCCTGTTTGTCATTGTAAGGGTTGCAATCGATATCATGAAGGATGACCACATTGGCTGAAGTCAGGTTAATGCCCAGTCCTCCGGCTCTGGTGGACAGCAGGAACACAAATATATCCTGGTCTGTGTTGAACTGGTCAATCAGCCCAATCCTGTAAAAGCCCAGTGAGATTTACACTTAATGTCCATTTACTTAATTGGCATTAGGAAGACACTTTTTCTCCATCTGAAGTGATTTACAGTACGCTAACAGAAGCAAAAGTCCCTGTGGATCATGAGGTTGAGTGCCAAGAAAACAAAAGTGGGAGAGCAGGATGGTGAATGAATGAATGAAGTGTGGCTAATTTACATTTTGGTATTAATTCCCCTTTACGTCATTACGTCTTCACGATAATTCAGTTTTGGAGGACACCCTCCACGCACAAATTATATCAGTACCATATTAGTTATCTGCTGATATTTGTGCTTTTATTAATATTATCAATGGATATTTAATTGTTTACATCTATTTTGAGAATTAGATCTATAGGTCATTTAATAACTTAAATGGACATCAGTAGATTATCTCCTAAAGAGCACATTAGTTGATAAGTTTAGGCTTATTGAGGAGTTGTTGTTTCTTCTGCATGTAGTTAAAACTTATATTCAACAAGGAGGCATTTGATTAAAAGTCACAATTAATATGTATAAATGTTACAAAAGATTTCTATTTCAAATGAATGCTAAACTTTTTATTTATCAAAAAATCCTGAAAAAACACATTACGGTTTCCACAAAAATATGAAGCAGCACAACTGTTTATAACACTGATAATAAGAAGAAATGCTTCTTAAGCAGTACTTCAGCATTTTAGAATGATTTCTGAAAGGTCACGTGGCACTGAAAAATGGAGTTATGAAGCTGAAAATTCAGCTTTGCATTACAGTGATAAATTATATTATAAAGTATATTAACAGGTATTATTATTAATACTAAATTTGGCTTGAAAAAGCCTAGCCAAAAAGTTTGAGGTATTTTTAAAAGCTTGAAGCTTGAAGGATTTTAGGTTGAAATGGTCACATTTTAATTCAGTAGTTTTAAAAGCTAGATGGATAGACATACAGACAGACTGATACCAAAAAAAAACTGCTAAAAATCAGCTAAAACCAACTGATTTCACACAAAAAAGCTAGAATCAATGTTAAAATCAGTTGATTTTGCAATAAAAAAACAGCTAAAACCAGTTAATTTAGCTAATAACAGCTAAAACCAACAGATTTCACAAAAAAAAAGAAAAAAAAATGTTAAAACCAGTTGATTTGGCAAAAAAAAGAGCTAAAACCAGTTCTTTTAGCTAATAACAATTAAAAAAACAGCTAAAACCAGCAAAAACAGCTTGTTTAACAGAAACAGCTAAAAAAATCAGCTAAAGGCAGCTGATTAAGCAAAAGTTAAAAATAATAGCTAAACCAAACTGACCCCCCTCCCCCCACACACACACTCACACACTAAAATCAACTGAATTTGCAATAAAAGCCAGCTAAAACCAGGTAAAATCATCTGATTTAACAAAAAAGCAAAAAAAAAAAAAATCAGCAAAAATCAGTTGATTTAGCAACAAAAAAAAGCTAAAACAAACTGATTTTGCAAAAAAAAAAAAAAAAAAAACACAAAAACTGCTAAAGCCAGTTCATTTAGCGGATAATAGCTAAAAACCACCTAAAACCAGTTAAAAACCACTTAATCAGCTAAAAGCAGCTGATTAAGCAAAAGTTAAAAATATTAGCTAAAACAAACTGATCCCCCTCCCCCACACACACACTCACTCACTCACACACACACTAAAATCAATTGAATTTGCAATAAAAGCCAGCTGAAACCAGGTAAAAGCATCTGATTTAACAAAAAAGCTAAAAAAAAAAAATCAGCTAAAATCAGTTGATTTAGCAAAAAAAAAAAAAAAAAAAGCCATTTCATTTAACAGATATAGCTAAAAACCACCTAAAACCAGTTAAAAACAGCTAAACCAGCTGCTTTAACAAAAAAAATGTAAAAAAAAACAAAAAAAAAAAACAGCCGATTACTTAAAAAATATCTAAAACTAGTTAAACCTATTTATTTAGCAAAACAAAAAGAGCTAAAACCAGTTAAAACCAACTGAGCTTCCAAAAATAAAAGAGTATGTTGCTAGCATGAATTAGCAAATTGCTAGCATGATTTAGATGAGTAAACAGACACTAAACTGATGCCTTGTTCCATGGCATACTGGCGAAGTTCAAAGGATTTGCAATGGCCATTTTGTTGCATCCAGTGTATACAGCCTCAGGGTCCGCTCTCACGTTGCACCTAAAAATGTGTGGAAACACTAGGCTCTGGATTTTCTCCTTCTTTGCAAAGGGCTCTGAACCTTGCACTCTGATTGGTTCATTCTTGTCAAGTGACCAGTGGTGCACTTGTGGCATTCTAAAAAGATGAGATGTTTTCATCTTGATGCAGTACAAACACGCCTGGAAAAAACTAGTGCATCGCTTCCATTATGAGCATGCATACAGTGTGTCAACATTTGAAATAACAAAATACCTTGAGCATGGGGCTAGGGGCTTGAGTTGCGGCACGGAGCAACGTGTCAACTATTGCGTTTGGTGTAGACACGGTGTTAGAAATAGGACATAGAATGACAGCTTAAGCGAGTCCAATGGGCTTCAGTGTGTTTACATTTGAATCAAGTTGGAGTTTAGGCTCATTTGAACATTCCATCAATGTAAGTCTGTAGCCTCATTCAGACTGTCAGCCCAAATCCGTTTGCAATCCGATCATATTTAGATAGTCTGAACAGCAAGAAACATGAAATCCGATTTGTGCAAAATCCGTTTTGAGCAACACTGCCCTCCGAAAGTTTGGAAACACCCCTGTGAAAAAAGACAGGTAAAGTGTGGTTTTGGACAATATCAGCATAAATCCTTATCATTTTTTGGTGTAAATACATCAAAGTAACTTAACATTATCATTGAAGACCATCATGTCTGTCATGGAATGGCTTCCCCAACCACCCGACCTCAACCCATTCGAGCTACTATGGGAGGAACTGGACCGTGATGTCCGTAAGAAGTGTCCAACCAGTATGAATCATCTTTGGGCAATCCTTCAGGAGGCTTGGAGTAATATATCAAGTCAATGTTTGAATAAACTGACAGCTCGGATGCCCAGATTATGCATAGCTGTAATAGCTGCTAATGGTGGATAATCGAAAATGTATCAGTGCAAAATGATCACAAATTAAAAAGGATTCATACCAATATTGTCCAAAACCCCACTTTTCTAGGGCGTTTCAAAACTTTTGGAGGGCAGTGTACATTCTGGAAATCCGTTTCAGTCTGACCATTGAAATTTCGGATGTAGCATAGGTTTTTTTTCATGCCACATAAAACATAAACATATCAGATGTTCTTGTGTTTTTGCGAACTGCAAGTCGAGCGGGAATAGACAATATACAGCTGGTATACGCACCTCTTCGAGTTTTGAAACCAGCGGCGATGGCAGCACGGAATAAAGTCGCACATTCCAGCTTCCTGTATTTCTGCCACTGCCTCAGAAGATGAAATATAATCCAGCACGACAGCAACAAACTATATTGCTGCTGTTGTTTTTAGCGTAGACATAACAGCGCAACGGCATTACCACAGAAACCAATGCACAAAACTAAAGAGCGCTTATGAACACACAAATCAGATATGAAAAGTTAAGATACACTGTGTGGACAGTCAGTTATTTAAATCAGATTCCACCTGGATATGCATAAAATCAGATTTGGGTTGACAGTCTGAACGAGGCTTAAGACAACAAAGTCTTCAAGGACACAGATGATGATGATGATGATCTAAGATTGCCTAAATTCCTTTGCTCAGCAACATTTGACATCTAAGTGTGTTTACCTGTCACTCATAGGGGTTGAACCGTCCAGTCGGTTGTATCTGTGCTTATGATGTCTCAGGAACACCTCCAGAATGTCAAGCATCATTGTGAACTGGCTAAACAGCACCACTCTATCACCCTGCGAGAAAAAAAAGATGTTTTTTTGTCTTGTTTCCAGCTAAAATATCTAAAAATTCTTAAATCAAGAAGAATTTTCTAGACAAGTAAAAATGAAGTGAAATTTATTGTCTTTTTTCCTTGAAACAAGCTAAATAATCTGCCAATGGGGTAAGAAAAATAATCTTCTTGCAAGCAGAAAACAAGATTAGATTTTGCTTACCCCATTGGCAGATTGTTTTGCTTGTTTCAAGCAAAAACTCAATACGGTTGACTTATTTTTTTCTAAAAACAAGACAATCATTTTTACTTGTTTGGAAAATCCTAATTGATTTAATCATTTTTTGGTATTTTGGCCAGAAACAAAAGTTTTGCAGTGTAAAACTGAGAAGACAACATTTTTGTGGAAAAGAGCAGCGTGAACATTCTCCTAAACGTCTTCTTTTGTGTTCCACAGAGGAAAGAAGGTAATACAATTTGGAATTACATGTCATCTACTGTGTGCTGTAACCAAGTATATACTACGTCTGTAGGTGACAGTATGCAGTATGGTGTAATTTGGAACACAGTGTATTTCTCCGCTCAGTTAAATAAGTTTCATTATACTCTGAGGGGTTGTTGAGAATGTAATTTGGTCTGCCGAACATTACAGGAATCTGTTTTCCCCAACCTTCTCCTTCAGGGAGTTCAGCAGCTGTGCGAGGAGGCTGAGCTTCCCCGAGTCCAGCAGTATGTCTGTGTCGAGTTGGTATTCCTGCAGTGCAGAATACTGCTGACAGAGGCGGTGCAACTCAAAGTCTGAGAGCACCTCCATGTCCTCATTGATGAGAGCGGGATCTGCGTCATGGTGACTCGGCTCCTGGAATTAACGGCAACACACACAAATGCTTCAGATAAGATACACACATAACAAAAACAAAATACAATCGCAATAAATATCTGTCCTAATTATACAGGTCTTTATGAAGCACTAAGTCAAGATGAACTAATAATGCTGTTTTATGACTTCATAAAGTTTGAAATCCGATTATGTTTATGATTATGACAGATATGCAGAAACATTTTTTTTGTAGCTCTGCTGTGAGAACCGACTAGCTATTCTTTTATTTAATCTTTTTGACACAATGACTAAACCATTATTATACTATAATAGTAAAAATATAATATCTTCATGAATATTTTATTATTGTTGTTTTATTTAAGAAAATATAATTTTTTTATCTATTTATTTATTTTTGTACAGCTGATTGTGTTTGTGTTTGTGCTGTTTGTGCTTAAAAATATATTGTTATTAATATTACTATTTTTCTATAGAAACTATCATTTATTTATTTATTGTTTCAACAGCTGTTTGTGGAACAGTACTGCTCTGAAATTTATTACAAGTATTTTCCACAGCAGCCAAAAAAAAAAATTATTCTTTATAAAAAATATATCATATTTTTACTGTTATTCAACAATTTATATTGTTTGTATTGTATAATATTCATACATTACATGAGTATTTTCAACAGTGGTTTAATAATAATAATAATAATAATAATAATAATAATAATAATAATTCTTTATTTAAAAATTTACAAATATTTTTTACTGTTGTTTAACCATTTTTATTGTTGTATAATATTAATAAATATTCATCAATAATATTATTATTATATATTTTTATTTTTCAGTAGAATTATTTTTTTTTTTATTATTGTATTCATTTATTTATTTTTTTATTTTTTTTGTACAGCTGTTTGTGGACCAACAATGATGGTCAGCCTTACTTTTACTTATTATTATTATTATTATTATTATATTGTTCAGCCCCAAGCACCCTAGCAACCACCCTGGTTACCCTAGCAACTGCCCTAGCAACCACCTCAAGCGCCCTAGCAACCACCCCAAGCACCCTAGCAACCACCCCGGTTACCCTAGCAACCGCCCTAGCAACCACCCCAGGTACCCTAGCAACCGCCCTAGCACCCACCCAAAGCACCCTAGCAACCACCCCGGTTACCCTAGCAACCGCCCTAGCAACCACCACGGGTACCTTAGCAACCGCCTTAGCAACCACCCCAAGCACCCTAGCAACCACCCCAGTTACCCTAGCAACCACCCTAGCAACCACCTCGGGTACCCTAGCAACCGCATAGCAACACCTTAGCAACCACCCCAGGTACCCTAGCAACCACATAGCAACACCCTAGAAACTAGTCCAGGTACCCTAGCAACCGTATAGCAACACCTTAGCAACCACACTAGCAACCACCTGAGTACCCTAGCAACCACATAGCAACACCTTAGCAACCACCCCAGGTACCCTAGCAACCACATAGCAACACCTTAGCAACCACCCCAATTACCCTAGCAACCGCCCTAGCTACCACCCCAGGTACCCTAGCAACCACCCCAACACCCTAGCAACCGAGTGCAGCGATTTGCCACTACAAGCACCATTCACATTTTCTTCAGGAAATGTACATTCTAGTTATTATTATTATTATGTATTTTTTTTGTACAACTTTTAGACCAACACTGTTTTGAAATTTATTAAATGAGTATTTTCTAAAGCGGCCTATTTTTGTGGTATAATCTATTTTAGATCAACTTTTCCCTAAACGACTAAAAGAAACTGTGTTCACTTTTCGTGCCAGTCAGACAGTCTCTGAATGTAAAAATAGATGGTTCTTGAACAGAATAATCCAAAAACACTATCAAACTTAACGCTGATAGTCAAAAGTCTGGCTACATGAGCTCCACTGACCTACTTAAAATCAGCACAGAAAATGTAAGAAGCCCACCGATTCCATCTTGGCCTGCTAAGATCTAAACTTCCCGCGGCGTTAATCAAAATGTATTACTTTCTACAAAAATATCTCAGACCTTAAGCATGAGTTTGCTCATAGCTTTGAGTTTCTCTGTGGTATAATACTGGCGATGAAGAAGCGGATGGTTGGACATCTTCCTCAGCTGCATCATCACATTGGTCAGCTCGCGTTCTGCAGAAAAACGTGGTTAATAAACTGATTCACATATACTGAAGACAAACCCTTTTAAAACAACACCTCCTTCAAATACATACTTTCCCCATTGGAGTTCTTCAGTTTGTGGAAAAGATCGTTGTAGAGTTCCTGCTGTTTCTCGGACATGGCGCAAAACTCAACCTGCTCCTCTTTGGCAGGCAGCTGCTTCAGGACCTGTCGGACACATCATCATCTGTCAGTGAATCGCTCGTGTGCCCTAGAGCCACAGAGGGTCAACACGACAAGCAAAGTGCCTCATCTGCTCGTGAGACTGAATAATGCATTTGAGATGTTGTCCAACAGATTTTCACATTGGCATGCATTCTGAAAGCACATGCATTATGCAGAATGCTTATGGACTCTGCATGCAGATGCACCTCGCTCTTCACACGTCTGAGGATGAAGGGTTTCATGATGAGCTTGGCGTGGGTGATCCTGTCCCTCTCGAAGCTGCTCTGCTCCTCTGAAGATTTCTGGTGGAAAAGGACCAAAGAAACATAAGAAATATCTGAACTAATTTTTACATTTACAGAAGAAAATGGGGCGTACTATTTGCCCTGATGGTTGGATGTTCTGGGTAGTTGCTATAGTGCTGGTATACTGAGTAGTTTATACAGGCATGGCAAGGTGGTTGCTAGGGTGTTGCTAAATTGTTCTGGGTGTTTTCTAGAGTATTAGTCTGGCCAGATGGTTAGCTAGGGTGTTGCTAAGGTGTTCTAGATGCTTTGTAGATTATTAGGCTGACTAGGTGGTTATTAGGGTGTTGCTAAGGTGTTATGGGTGCTTTTTATAGTATTAGGCTGGCCAGATGGGTGCTAGGGTGTTGCTAAGGTGTTCTAGATGGTTTGTAGAGTATTAGGCTAACTAGGTGGTTGCTAGAGTGTTGTTAAGGTGTTCTGAGTGCTTTCTAGAGTATTAGGTTGGCCAGATGATTGCTAGGGTATTGCTAAAGTGTTCTGGATGCCTTGTAGAGTATTAGGCTGACTAGGTGGTTAGTAAGGTGTTGCTAAGGTGTTCTGGGTTCTTTCAAGGGTATTAGGCTGGCCAGGTGGTTACTAGGGTGTTGCTAAGGTTTTCTGGTTGTTTTTTGGGTATTAGGCTGGTCAGGTGGTTACTAGGGTGTTGCTAAGGTCTTCTGGGTCCTTTCTAGAGTATTATGCTGTCCAGGTGGTTATTAGGGTGTTGTTAAGGTGTTCTGGGTGCTTCCTAGGGCATCTGGCTGGCCATATGGTTGCTAGCGTGTTGCTAAGGTGTTCTGGTGCTTCCTAGGGCATTAGTCTGGCTTGATGGTTGCTAGGGTGTTTCTAAAGGTACTCTGGGTGCTTTCTATGGCATTAGGCTGACCTTAGGCTGTGCAGTGACAATAAATGCATTCTGATTTAGGCATTAGGCTGGCCAGGTGGTTGATAGGGTGGCATTAAGGTGTTCTGTGCACTTCCTAGGGCATCAGACTGGCTAGATGGTTACTAGGGTGCTGTTAAGGTGTTCTGTGTGCTTCCTATGGCAGGTGGTTGTTAGGGTGTTGTAAAGGTGTTTAGGGTTCTTTCTAGGACATTAGGCTGGCCAGGTGGTTACTAGGGTGTTGCTACAGTGTTCTGGGTGATTGGGGTGCTTACTAGAGTATTAGGCTGACCAAGTGGTTGCTTGGATGGTGCTAAGTTCTGGGTGCTTTTTAGGGCATTGGGCTAGCCAGATGGCCACAAGGTTGTTGCTAAAGTACTCTATGTGCTTTCTAGGGTATGCATTTGTGGTTGCTAGGGTGTTGTAAAGGTGTTCTGGCTGCTTTCTAGGGCATTAGACTGGCCAAGTGGTTACTAGGTTGTTGCTAACGTGTTCTGGGTACTTTGTTAGGCTGGCTTAGTGATTGCTAGTGTGTTGCTAAGGTGTTCTGGGTGCTTTCTATAGTATTAGGCTGGCCAAGTGATTGCAAGGGTGTTGCTAAGGTATTCTGGGTGCTTTCTAGGGCATTAGACTGGCCTTAAGGCTGTGCAATGACAATAAAGGCATTGTGATTTAGGCATTAGGCTGGTCATATGGTTTCTAGAGTACTAGGCTGGTCAGGTAGTTGCCAAGGTAATCTGGGTGCTTTCTAGGTCATGGCTAGGTGGTTGCCAGGGTATTGTTAAGGTGTTCTGGGTGCTTTCTAGTGTATCAGGCTGGCTAGATGGTTGCTAGGTTGTTGCTAAGGTACTCTGGGTGTTTTCTAGGACATGGCTAAGTGGTTGTTAGGCTGTTGTTAAGGTCTTCTGGCTGCTTTCTAGGGGGCAGGTGGTTGCTAGGGTGATGCTAAAGTGTTTTGTGGTCGCTCTAGTGTTGTTGCTAAGGTCTTCTGGGTGTTTTCTAGGGCATGGCTGTCATTAGGGTGTTGTTAAGGTCTACCAGCTGCCTTCTAGGGGCCAGGTGGTTGCTAGGATGATTTTCTGGTGTTTTGTGTGCGTTCTAGGGTATTTCCAGGTGGTTTCTTATGTGTTATGGGTGCTTGATAGGTGATGGCTAAGTGGTTGCTAGGGTGTTCCTAAGGTGTTCTGGGTGCTTTTAGAAAATTACTAGGTCCTAGGAACTCAAGAAAAACCCTTACACAAAATAACATTATTAAGACAAAATAAATCTTTTACAGTCTCATAAAATCTTGGATGTTAAAATTGTGGCAAAAATATTTCAATGATTTTAAATTTGTCTCTGTAGGCTGATATTTAATATAAATGCCCAAAATGTATATATAATTTTGCATGTTTATTTCCCCTTTTTTACATTTAAATATAGCATTAAATATATATATTAAATATTTAGCAAACCTCAAAAATTCACATGCAGCATTTAAAATGACTAGTTTCAGTTTTTATTGTTTTTTATTTATGTTAAAAACTTATATTGAACTTTAATATTGGCCATTAAGTTATAGTTTAGCTACAGTTAGAAAATTATAACTAATTATGCTAATTAGCTAATTATGTCAACCCTATTAAGCATGTGTAGTTTCTACCATGGAGAACATCTTGGAGATCTGTGAAGTGCTGCTGGAGAACATATTTGGCATGATGAAGTTGAGCAGAGACATGAGCTCCAGTAGGTTGTTTTGCAGCGGGGTTCCAGTAAGCAGCAGACGATATTTAGCCTGGGGGGACACAAATGGAGGAGAAACCTAAGTGCCTGAGGGGGCAAAGGCAGTTAAACCACAGCAGTTAACCCCATCGGGGCAGCACACACTCCTGCTTTCACAAAAACAGACCATGTGGCTGTAATAGAGCTCCAGGCATTCATTCTTAATGACCACTGACACGTTGCTATGGATGACAGCTATACATGCAGCTTATGGTGAGCTTACATTGATGGCCATAAGGTGTCGGTAGCGCAGCGAGTTCATGTTCTTCAGCAAGTGGCCTTCGTCGAATATGGCATACTCCAGCTTGAGCTTGCAGAACAGGCTGCGGTCACTGCTATTTCCAATAGCCAGGTTGTAACTGTGCACAAGAGACCAACTTAATGAGCTGAGGTATTAAGGGGCAGGACATGAGGCACAGCCATGTTTCATTACCATAAATAATGAATGGGACAGGGTCATTTTACTTGGACCTTTTCACGTTCACTCAAACGCTGAGTATTTCATCATTATTATGTCTTTAACAAGGGTGCTTTTTTTCTGTGCTAACTTCACGGCTTGTGGCTCCATGTGTGGCATAGTTCAAAGGATACATATTTCCCCAGACGCCTTCTCGGATTTGCATGCAGGTGGTCTATGAAGGATATGACACCTCGACTCTTACTATGAGGGTTCAGGGCAAGAAGCATGGGTGTATTTGAGAGCTTGAACTTCAATACTCACGTGGAGACGATGATGTTGTAATCCGCTATTTGATTCAGAATCTCATAGCGCATATACTTGCGATCCTCAGCAGATCCTACAAAAATAACTCAATTAGATTGACATTAACATTTTATGTTACATTACAAAAAACTTTTCATGCCAAACATTTCCTGTCCAAGGTTAATGTTAATTTTCAGCATCCGAACATAAAAGACAAAC
Organism: Cirrhinus molitorella; assembly: GCA_033026305.1. NCBI lineage: Eukaryota > Metazoa > Chordata > Actinopteri > Cypriniformes > Cyprinidae > Cirrhinus > Cirrhinus molitorella. The sequence goes on along the minus strand of CM065139.1, from coordinate 26,510,117 downwards.
ACAGCTGTACTGGCCCAATAATGTGAATTTGGGATGGAAATATTAGGTTGTTTGACCAGTGGTAGATGCAGAGAGTGTTTTCAGAGAACAAAATTTATATAAATAAAATAAAACATATTAAATAAAATTGTTAAATGTACACTACTAGTCAAAAGTTTTTTGAACAGTAGGATTTTTTGTGTTTTTTAAAGAAGTCTCCTCTGTTCACCAAGCCTGCATTTATTTGATCCAAAATACAGCAAAAACATTATAATTTTGAAATATTTGTACTTTTTAAAATACTGTGTTCTATTTGAATATATTTTAAAATGTACTTTATTTCAAAGCTGAATTTTAGACACCATTACTCCAGTCACACGATCCTTTAGAAATCATTCTAATATTCTGATTTGCTGCTCAAAAAATAAAGTACAGTATATAATGTTACAAAAGCTTTTTATTTCAGATAAATGCCGATCTATGGAGTTCTATTCATCAAAGAATCCTAAAAAATAAGTTGTCCACTGTATTAAATATTGATAATAATAATAACAACAATAATAACAACAATAAATGTTTCTTGAACAGCAGTATAATGATTTCTGAAGGATCACTTGACACCGAAGAATGGAGAAATTATGCTGAAAATGTAGATTTGATCACAGGAATAAATTTAATTTTTTTCCCAAAATTGTACTGTACTTATATATATATTTATATATATATATATATATATATATATATATATATATATATAAATAATGTTTTTTTTTTTTTTTACAAAAAAGTACATGTACAAAAAATATGTTTTTGTTCGGCACCACTACAGGCAAAAATAAATCAAAATAAATACATAAATATATAAATAAATACATAAAAAATAATACAAATAAAAATAACAAATCACACACTTCACCTGTAAAAGATTTGAAAAAAAAGATGCTTGGTTTTACCATAATATACGAGCACTTTGAAACTAGGGCACCAAAGTTTCAGTTCCCGAACCCAATTATCTGTAAAACAAATAAGTTACAATCATTAAGACTGTTTTGGTGTTGTATAGCGATGGTTATTTAGATCCTAACTGCTCTATTCACCAAGTGTAGAAGCAGGAACAGTGATGAGATGAGGCCCATGGTTCCCTTCCTGATAAAGGTAGGCCAGAAATGAGATGGTCTGGATGGTCTTCCCCAAACCCTAAAAGAAGAAACACATCCTAGCGATTAAATAAGGAGTCCTTTCAATGTAAATGGACATTCCGACACAACCATTATAAAAACAGACCATCTCATCTGCCAGGATTCCACTGAGTTTGTTCTGATGTAGTAAAGCCAGCCAGTTCAGTCCAATCAGCTGGTATGGTTTCAACTGGAATCTAAACAAACCCACAAAAATGTGAAGATAAATAATCACTCCACAAAGAAAATGGCATTTTTTCTTACATCAATGACATTAAATCGTACGTGCTAGTGAGGATCTGTGGTTGGCTCATAGAACCCGGGCCCTTGTTCATCACTTGGGTCACGTCTTGGATCAGTTTCACCGATATCTTCTCACACTTGCTCATGAGACCTTTAACAACCTCTCTTTCCTTCAGAACCTCCCGACATCCTGCTAGTAGCTCAGTAGAAAGACCGTTTCCTCTGTGCATGGTGTCATCCTGAGAAAGAAATGAGAAAAAGCGTTGCTCTTTGATCATGACCTAAATGTTCTGGCAGTTATCAAAAGAAGGCAAAATGCACAGTTCCCTCACCAGGTCCTTCCACTTCTTAAAGGGTCTCAACACAGTGATTTTCTGAGCCTTCTTCAAAGAGCATCCTGCAATGAGGGTGAGCTCATCCACAGAGGCCGTCTGAAAGAAGCTGAGGATCTCAGATTTGACTTTGGATAGAGTCTCATCTGACTGGTCAGAGTCAGAATCCAGTAATACATTCACCAAAGAGGCTTCAGAGTCACTGCACTCCTCCTCTGAGCTGATATATATGCTTTTGGTCACTGTCGCCTGCTTTGCAATCCTCTGAGATGTTCTGGTCCCGTCAAGAGGTCTGCGTGGTTTTAGTTGGGGTGGACTGGGAAGTTGGACAACCTGAGCTTGTTGACGGGTACTTGCGACCCGCCTAGGGTGTTTGGCAGCAGTGGAAATTTGAGGGGCGTCATCCTCAGACTCAACTTCTAAACATACAGAATGAATGTAAGCATTAGGACAGTTATGACATGCTTACATAGCATCTTTGGTTTTCATTGTTATAAATTTGAATTCAAATTGCTTAATTATGGAATGGATGGATACCTAACAACTAGCAGTTGAATTTCTGCAATTGAAAACATCAGCCCAGCTAAGATTTAAAAGGGTCATGAAATGAGAAATTTAATTTTCCTTGATCTTTTGGCATATAAGATGTCTTTGTACCACTAAAACATCCTGTAAGTTTCATAACTTAAAACATCCTCCTCATTATAAGTAAAGCATTAATTTAAACAAGCTCCATAATGGCTCGTTTAGATCTGAGGTGCAAGGTTGCAAGATGACGTCACCCAGGCACAAACATTTGCATAAACCGCCTCCAGAGCAAGACATCAAGCATACAGATGCGCGTTCACTTTCTGACACAGTCCATGTGCTTGAGTCTGCAGTTAATAGGACAAATGGAGTGAAAGAACATTCGCTTTGACGCATTTGGTTTGAAAAGCTTGTTTTGTCTTTGTACAGCTATCAGAAGGATCCTAGCGTAAGGAACAAGTGGATAGTTTATTTTTAATGGCTTCACAGATTGTTTCTGAGGACTGTTCGGAGCAGTCCTCATGTTGTTTTGTAAACAAGGTGTTATGTAGAGTTCACAAAGAAACATTTGTTGAAAGATGAAGCGGTTCTAGATCTGACTGCAGCTGCATCACAAATGGTAAGTAAATTATTTCATAATGCTTTGTCTGGAAATGAATGTTTTATTCATCATGTTGTCAAAACACACAATAGTGAGAGGGCATTGATACTGTTTCCTATATAAGAATGTTAGCCAATCATAACAGTGGCCGATTACTGAGAAGTCTTAAAGGACACGCCCCTTAAAATAGGTTGTTTCAGACAGAGGGTCAGAATGAGGGTTAAAAATAATAATAATAATAACTTTTTTGTGTGTGCCAAAAACTTTATTAACATTATAAGTAAACATATTAAAATATTTAAGTAAAACATTTATGTTATGATACCTTTTAAATTTTACTTCTTTAAAATTTATTTTTTTTCTGGAATGGGGAAGAAATATCGCCATCTTTAAATAATTTTAATTTAATACATTTAAATAACAAACATTTAATACAAATAAATAATACAAATTTAATTAAAAGTTTTAAATAAATAAATAAATATATACAGTTGTGTTCAAAAGTTTACATACCCCTTGCAGAATATGCTAAATGTTAATTCTTTTAGCAAAATAAGAGCGATCATACAAAATGCATGTTATTTTTTTAATTAGTACTGACCTGAATAAGATATTTCACATAAAAGATGTTTACATATAGTCCACAAGAGAAAACAATAGTTGAATTTATAAAAAATGACCCCGTTCAAAAGTTTACATACCCTTGATTCTTAATACTGTGTTGTTACCTGAATGATCCACAGCTGTGTTTTTTTGTTTAGTGATGGTTGTTCATGAGTCTCTTGTTTGTCCTGAACAGTTAAACTACCTGCTGTTCTTCAGAAAAATCCTTCAGCTCCCACAAATTCTTTGGTTTTCCAGCATTTTTGTGTATTTGAACCCTTTCCAACAATGACTGTATGAATTTGAGATCCATCTTTTCACACTGAGGACAACTATTACAGAAGGTTCAAACGCTCACTGATGCTCCAGAAGGAAAAACCATGCATTAAGAGCGGGGGTAAAACTTTTGAAATTTGAAGTTTTGGGGTAAATTTAACTTTTTTTGTCTTCTTGGAAACATGCAAGTATCTTCTGGAGCTTCTGAAGGGCAGTACTAAATGAAAAAAAAAATTATATTTAGGCAAAATGAGCTCTTAATGCATGGTTTTTCCTTCTGGAGCATCAGTGAGCATTTGATCCTTCTGTAATAGTTGCATATGAGTCCCTCAGTTGTCCTCAGTGTGAAAAGATGGATCTCAAAATCATACAATTGTTGAAAAGGGTTGAATTACACAAAAATGCTGGAAAACCAAAGAATTTGTGGGAGCTGAAGGATTTTTCTGAAGAACAGCGGGCAGTTTAACTGTTCAGGACAAACAAGAGACTCATGAACAAATATCACGAAACAAAAAAACAGCTGTGGATGATTCAGGTAACAACACAGTAGGGGTACAATCAAGAATCAAGGGTATGTAAACTTTTGAATGGGGTAATTTTTATAAATTCAACTATTATTTTCTCTTGTGGACTATATGTAAACATCTTATATGTGAAATATCTTATTCAGGGGAGTACTAAAAAAAAATAACATGCATTTTGTATGATCGCTCTTATTTTGTTAAAAGAATTAACATTTTGCATATTCTGCAAGGGGTATGTAAACTTTTGAGCACAACTGTATATATATATATATATATATGTTGCCCGATTTTGAAGTTGGAGAAGTTTGTGGTTAAATATATATATATATATATATATATATTTTTTTTTTTTTTAAATAGCCAATAGTTTTCATATATAAGACCCTTCATCCTGCTGATCCCCATTGCACTATGCAGAAAAATCTTTCAGGTCCCACAAATTCTTTGGTTTTCACAGCATTTTTGTGTATTTGAACCCTTTCCAAAAGGAAAAATTAGGCATTAAGAACCAGGGGTGTAAACTTTTGAACAGAATGAACATTTTTCTTATTACATTTTGCCTAAATATAATATTTTTTTTCCATGTAGTACTATCCTTTAGAAGCTACAGAAGATACTTACAGGTTCCCCAGAAGACAAAATAAGTTAAATTCACCCTGAACTTCAAATTCAAAAAGTTTTCACCCCATAGTCTTAATGCATCGTTTTTCCTTTGGAGCATCAGTGAGCATTTGAACTTTGTGTAATAGTTGCATAACTGAGTCCCTCAGTTGTCCTCAGTGTGAAAAGATGGATCTCAAAATCATATAGTCATTAATGGAAAGGGTTCAAATACACAAAAATGCTGAAAAACGAAAGAATTGGTGGGACCTGTTCAGGACAAACAAGGGACTCATGAACAACTATGACTAAACAAAAAACACAGCTGTGGATCATTCAGGTAACAACACAGTATTAAGAATCAAGTGTATGTAAACTTTTGAACAGGGTCGTTTTTATAAATTCATCTATTATTTTATCTTGTGGACTATATGAAAAGGTCTTTTATGTGAAATATCTCATTCAGGTCAGTACTAAATAAAACAAAATAACATGCATTTGCTATAATTCCTCATATTTTGGTAAAATAATTAACATTTTGCAAATTCTGCAAGGTGTATGTAAACTTTTGACTTAGAGTGTATATAGACATTATTTATCCATCATGTTGTCATTGTCCTGACCTACAATGTCAGTTCTAAGGTCGTTCCCTGTCATTTACAACTATGAAGACTCCTCTACCATGGCCTCATGGGATAGTATAGTGTCCATTTGCTATTGCTTCATGAAGCTGCATATTACTACTTAGAATAGTGCTTTTGACATACTACAGTGAAGTACACATATTCATGAGTCTAGTGTGCTTTAAAGCTGTAGACAATAAATCTTCCATCAAATCTCACCAAGGTCAGAGAACATTCGTAGTGCTTCCAAGGCATCCTCAATAAGCCAGTTATGTTCCTGCAGCACATCCCTAAGTTCCTGCGGGATGTCACATACTTTAACATCACTCCTCAAGCTCAAGCAAAATATTTGAATCACATACTGTACCAAAATGGCCAACTTTAGTCAGTGATGACTCACATTCTTGTTTAGATGGGGAAACTTCCTCTGAAGTTTTCGCAGCATACGTTCCTGATCTTTAGATCTCGCCTCAGGCCCATCTTCCTCTGAATCATCTTCCTAATGAGACATAAAACACTGATGTGACCCACGTCCCAGCACTGCGGAGATGATGTATTTTTGCAGGTCGAAACCTGGAAGTCATGGTCCTGAAATTAACGGGTTTTTTGAATAGGTTTTTTTGTTAAATGCCTGAAATAAGTTCTTCGATTAACATGAGCTCAAGATGTTTTCATGCTTTATTCTACAACATAAAATACATCAGAAATGGCTCCTTGTGAAGTTTTTAGCATGTACTTGTCTTGAAAAAGGTGGTTGCAGACAAGTGGCTAATTGGGACTACAGAGGTTGTCGTCATCATGCAGAACAGGAAAGCTAGTCACTGAATTTTCAGGAAAAAATGTTTTTAAATAAAGACAGTAAAGGAGTTGAAGTCATGTGACCTTGGTTAGTTGTTTTATAACCTTTGTTTAGCTTTTTACTTCTAGCGATTGCATTTAGCCTTGAAACTGCAATTGTGTTCATTTGTGAAAATCATCATGATGAACTAAATGAGTAAAGTTTAACAACAAACTTTGAAGTTGGCTTGAGAAAACCTAGTCTTTAAAGCAGCTGTAAAAGCTTGAAGTTGTTAGCACGTTTCTATTATGATAAGCATGTTGCTAACATGTTTTTAACATGATTAACACGTTAATAGCATGTTTCTTGCATGGTTACCATGTTGTTAACATTTTGTTAGTATATGTTAACATGACTAGCATGTTTTAACATGATTAACATGTTGTTAGCATGTTGCTAGCATGTTTTAACATCATTACCTTGTTTGCTAACATGTTGTTAGTATGTTTTAGCATGTTGTTAGCCTATTTCTAAAATCATTAACATGTTATTAACATGTTTTACCATAATTAATGTTGTTAACATGTTTCTAGCATGATTAACATCTTACAAACATGTTGTTAGTATGTATTAGCATGATTACTATGTGCCTAGCATGTTTGAAACATGATTAACATGTTGATAACATGCTTCTAGTGTGTTTCTAACAGGTTACATGTCGTACACATGTTGCCAGTATGTTTCAACGTGATTAACATGTTGATAGTATAACTCTAGCATTATTAGTCAAAGTCAAAGTCTGCTTTATTGTCAATTCTGCCATATATACAGCACGTACATACAGAGAATTGAAATTGCGTAAAAGTGAAAGTGACGAGACGTGAGGCCAAATATGGTGACCCATACTAGGAATTTGTGCTCTGCATTTAACCCATCCAAGTGCACACACACAGTAGTGAACACACACACACACACACACCGTGAACATACACCCGGAGCAGTGGGCAGCCATTGCATTGCTGCGGCGCCCGGGGAGCAGTTGGGGGTTCGGTGCCTTGCTCAAGGGTCTCACCTCAGTCGTGGTATTGACGATGGAGAGAGCGCTGGATATTCACTCCCCCCACCATCAATCCCTGCCAGACCTGGGACTCGAACTCGCAACCTCTTGGTTACAAGTCAGACTCCCTAACCATTAGGCCACGGCTGCCCCATGCTAACAACATTAGCATGTTGTTAGCATGCTTTTTAACAAGATTAATATGATTAGCATGTTGCTAACATGTTTTTAACATGATTAGATTGTTGTTAACGTTTCTAACATGATTAACATCTTTAGTATTACTAGCATGCTGCTAGTATGTTTCTAACATGATTATCGTGTTGTCAGCATGTTACTGATTTGTTTCTAGCACGATTAGCATGTTGTTAGTATGTTTAAAAATTGTTAACATGTTAGCATGTTTAACGTTGTTAACATGTTGCTAGTATAATTAACATCTTACTAATGTTGTTAGTTTTTAACATGTTAACATGATTAGCCTGTTGCTAGCATGTTTCTAACATGTTTCTAACATTATTAACATGTTAGCATGTTGTTTACATGTTTTTAGCATGATCAATGCTGTTAACATGTTTCTAGCATGATTAACAACCTCTTTTAGCATGATTAGCATGTGACTCACATGTTTTAAACATAGTTAACGTGTTAATAGCATGTTTCTAGTATGGTTACCATTTTGTTAACATTTTGTTGCTTGCATGTTTTTAGCCTATTTCTAAAATCATTAACATGTTGTTAACATGATTTACTATGATCAATGTGGTTGATGTGGTTTCTAACATGATTAAAATCTTACAAAAATGTCGCTAGTATGTTTTTAGCATGATTACTATGTGGTTAGCATGTTTTAAACATGATTAACATGTTGATAACATGCTTCTAGCAGGTTACCATGTTGTAAACATGTTGTATTTTAATGATTAACATGTTGATAGTATAATTCTAGCATTATCATGTTGTTAGCATTTTGTTAGCATGTTGCTAACATGTTTTTAGAATGATTAGATTGTTGTTAACATGTTTCTAACATGATTAACATCTTTTAGTATGATTAGCATGCTGCTAGTATGTTTCTAACATTATTATCGTGTTGTTAGCATGTTGCTGATTTGTTTATAGCATGATTAGCATGCTGTTAGTATGTTTAAAAATTATTAACATGTTGTTAACACTTTGTTAGCATGTTTAACATCTTTAACATGCTGCTAGCATAATTAACATCGTACTAACATTGTTAACATGGTTTTCACATAATTAGCATACTGCTAGCATGTTTTAAGGTGATTCTCTTGTTAGCATGTTTTAGCATGATTAGCGTGCTGTTAACATGATTAACATCTTACTAACATGTGGTTAGCATGGTTTTAGCATGATTAGCACATTGCTAGCATATTTTAATGTGATTTACTTGTTAGCATGTTTTTTTAAAAAATAGCATGATTAACATGTTAACCTGTTGCTAACATGATTAACATGTGGTTAGCATGGTTTTAGCATGATTAACATATTGCTGGCATGTTTTGATGTGATTAACGTGTTAGCATGTTTTAACGTCTTTGCATATTTAACATATTGTTAACATGTTTCTAACATGATTAACATCTTACTAACGTGGTTTGCATGGTGTTAGCATGGTTAGCATATTGATGACATGTTCAAACGTGATTCACTTGTTAACGTGTTTTAGCATTATTAGCATATTGTTTACCTGTTGCTAACATGATTAGCATGTTGTTAACATGTTGCTCGTAGTTTGCTAGTATAATTAACATGTTGTTAACAGGATTAGCATGCTTTTAGCAAGTTGTTAACATGTTTTGCCATGATTTGCATGTTGCTTGCATGTTTTTAGCATGATCAGCATGTTAGTAGCATGAATAGCATGTTCACCATTTTAATAGCATGATTAGCATATTTCTTGCCAGTTTAACATGTTGTAAGCATGTTTTAGCATGATTAACATGTTGCTAGCATGTTTTAAGCATGAGTCACATGTTTTTAACATGGTTAGCATGCTGTTAGTATGATTAAATGTTGATAACATGTTTTAATATGTTACTAGCATGCTTTAACATGTTGTCTATGATAGTCAGTGCACTTTGCTGGCGATAGCTTAAACACTCCATAAGTCTTATTGTTGAAAAGTTTTCACCCCCTCAGTGAAATTCAGATTTTTGACGGGTTAGATAGTCTGGTTATTGAAAACCATAAGCCGAATCAGTTCCAAGTTCACAACCAAGTTCAGAAAAGTCTGAACATCTGAGCCAAATTTACTGTTTGCAGCTTGAAAACTATAAAAAAAGACGGTCCAAATTTTGTCTCAGAAGAAGCTTAAATAGCATTTCAGTAATTGGTTTTCTCAAGCCAACTTAATAAAACGCGTAAGTGTCATAAACTTTTATTGGTCAAAAACCTTATTTTCCACAATAACTGAAAAGCCAAAGGAAAAATCCTGTTGTGTTTTTGTGGAGGGAACCAAAGTAATGCTAACTGGTGGGTTGGCCTTCAAAAATACGTCATCACTGCAGCACTATAGTGCGGACGCACACACTCCCGCCAATGACAAATGACGAATAGCCCAATAAATCATCTCGAAAAGGGATTAACCAGTAACCTGGCACTTGATATCCCAGGTAGAAAGACATACTGTTAGTGTCCTTGATCGGGACACTCTTTTCAATTTAGCCTCGGTGGATTTGCAGTGGCATAAAATGCCTTGCTGTCAGTATTGAGGGGATCAGAGCGGGAGCGTCCCATGTTAATCCAATGACTGGGTCTGAGCTCACCGTAGAAGCCCGCCTCTTTCTGCTGCAATGGGAGCTGTCGCTCTCCTGGGAAGCACCACACATCTGCTGCTGTCTCCTCTTGTGGGCCGAATGAGACGCTGAAAAGAAGAGCACGTCAACAGGGCTCAGCAACACACGAATCAATGCAGCAAATGCATCTTCACCTCAAACTCAGCTGGATTCAGCAATATTAAAGCCATTCAAGCGATCAATGAGCTTTTATCATGGGAGCTGTTCAGATTGATGGAGTGACTCTGCTTATCTGTACCTGCCATCCCAGACGTCTTCAGGGGCGAAGGATGCGCACTATTGGTCACCTAAAACGTCAATGAGATGATTATTGACATGCAGCCTAAGCGATGGCTGGAATGCAGCCAAAATTGTTACAGTGGCTGTAGAAAGAGCTTGTTTTTACCATGCGTGATCCTTTCTGTAAAGCTTGTGAGGTAGATGTTCTGCTGTGCCTTGGCCTTCTCTCAATCTTCACCACAGTTACTTCATCCTCATCAGACAGTGATATCACATCCTCAGATGACAGCACTTTTTTATTTTCTTCTTGCCTTGAAATCAAAGTATAAAACATACCATTATACAACTTTGTAGAGCTCTAACTATTTGTGACCCTGGACCACAAAACCAGTCATAAGGGTCAATTATTCGAAATTAAGATTTATACATCATCTGAAAGCTGAATAAATAAGCTTTCCGTTCATTTGTTAGGTTAGGACAATTTTTGGCTGAGATACAACTATTTGAAAATCTTGAATCTGAGGGTGCAAAAAAATCTAAATATTGAGAAAATCACCTTTAAAGTTGTCCAAATAAAGTTCTTAGCAATGCATATTACTAATCAAAAATTAAGTTTTGATACATTTATGGTAAGAAATTTACAAAACATCTTAATGGAACATGATTTTTACTTAATATCCTAATGATTTTTGCCATAAAAAAAAAAAAAAATCAATAATTTTGACCCATACAGTGTATTTTTGACTACCCCAGCGACTAGTCGATACGTATACATACACAAAAATTCAGTGAACATCAAAATTCGGGAACAGGAGTAGAAAGGCAGTTTTTAAGCATATTTCATAAATTATTATAAAAAAAACTAAGATATTTGAAAAAGAACTTACAGATACCTTTAAGTTCTAATCATATTTAACTGGCAGCACTTCCTGCAATTTTCATTGAGATTGCAAGCTGCCGGGCTGCTCTAAGATGACTGAAACCCTGTTAGAGGAGGTTGTCCAGATGAAGACCAAAGGGACGACCCTTCCAGCCATTTCAAGAGCAGCTGGCCATTCCACATTGTGATTTTTCGAGTATTGCACGAGTACTGCAATGATACTTCTTCATTCGGGTCCCCCAAAAAGACTGGTTGTCCAAGTAAGAGAAATGCACAAGAAGACTCTCAATGGGGAATTGGTTCAACACTGCAGCTGTCAGTTGTCAGTTCAGCACTGAACAGGATAAGGATCTGTCTCAGGACGTTTAAGAGAAGTCGGATTGAAGGTTCAAGTCTCAAGTCGGATTGAAGGTTCAAGTCTCTCATCAGCAGAAAGTATCAAAAGATAAGCTCACCTTTGCTGAGAAGCATGTTGTGTGAAGAGAGGTAGAACTGCTCCAAAAGTTCACTTTAGTGATGAGAGCAAGTTTATACTTGCAACTTTTGCACTCTGCATTGTATAATTTTGTAGAACTGCAAACATTTGATCAAATCGATAATAACTGGTAATGAAAATAGTCAACAACATTATTGATTAGTCAGCTAGAGTGTCAGTTTACAGCTCTAAAAAAACTGTACAATGCAAGTTGTTCAAAGACTGCACTGTATCCCACACTGTATTGAATATCATGTTACATTTACAAAATATCAAAAAATCCAAAATATAAATTTACAAAATACCTGTTAAATTTTCAGTGGTTGCCGGAAATTCACTGCAAAAAATACAGTGACTGTTTCATGAATAACACAATAGCATATTGGTGTCTGTATATTTTACAATTTAAGTGATGTAATGTCCACATTATGACCACCTTCCTAATAGTGTGTTGGTCCCCCTTTTGCTGCCAAAACAGCCCTGATCCATCGAGGCATGGACTCCACTAGACCCCTAAAGGTGTGCTGTGTTATCTAGCACCAAGATGTTAGCAGCAGATCCTTTAAAGTGTACATAACATACACAGTTTCACCTAATCTCATGTTAATCCTGAGTACCTATAGAGTAGTACTGTATCCTTACTATCTCTAAAAGTCAAAAAGTTTTATCATATTTATAAAAGAAAAATACAGCTTTCCGATTTTTTCCGGAAAAAACAGAGCTTCTGGAGGCGCGCCGCGGGCGGAGCTAAGTTCGACGATCACTTGTGCTGGGATTGCCAATAAAACAGACATTTGATGCCGTTTCACTTACCATCTGCAGTTCTGAATCATGACCAGGATCTTTTATAGCTCGGACTGCTCCATCTTTCAGTATCAAACAATGTGCAAATCCAGCGTCAAACTGGGCCTTGTATATGAAATGTTCATCAACAAACACACACTTGCTAAACTCCATTGCTGCCACGGAAAAAGGAACTGCATCCAGTTCACGTAACGCTGGGTTCTTCGGGAAGCTAAGCAAAGTTATCTTTGCCTTACAACCATAACCACACTTCTTTAGAGACATTCTTCCCGAGTAAATCCCTTGCAGCAGTGCAGCCAAATGAACCGCGTTGATAGGCACGCAGGCACGCTTTTCCGGGAAAAATGCTCATATAAGGAGTTCCACCATTGTCTACGTCATTAAAGCCACGATCGGAAAAAACAGCCAAAACATGTACCAACCCGGAAGTAAGTTTTTCGGGCAAAGAAATTCTACGTTATTCGTCTAAATTATTTTTTTTAAACTTTGGCCATGTTTAGAATGAGAATCCACCTCTTTAACACTGTAAACAACTCTGAATATATGAAACACCTTTGTACCCCCCCTTTAAGTCTTGTAAGTTGTGAGGTGGAACAAAATTGTTTGTTTAGCACATCCCACAGATGCTCGATTGGATTGAGATCTGGGGAATTTAGAGGCCAAGCCAACACCTCAAACTAGTGCTCCTTAAACCATTCCTGAACCATTTTTTTGTGGCAGGGTGCATTATCCTGTTAAAATAAGTCACAGCCACCAGAGAATACTGTTTCCATGAAAAGCTGTACATGGTCTGCAACAATGCTTAGGTAGGTGGTACGTGTCAAAGTGACATCCACATGGACGGCAGGACCCAAGGTTTCCCAGCAAGAACATCGCCCAAAGCATCACACTGCCTCCGCCGGCTTGCTCTCTTCCTATAGTGCATCCTGGTGCCATGTGTTCCCCAGGTAAGCAGGATCCCAAATCCACTATCTATTAACTGTAAGCGACGCACATGGCCATCCATGTGATGTAAAAGAAAATGTGATTTATCAACCCAGGCCATCTTCTTCCATTGCTCCGTGGTGACATCCTGCTTTCATGTACAACTGTTAGCGCAAGCTAGATTCAAGTAATTGTTACATTTTAATATGGATATTTTTCTTACAAAAACACATTCGCACAGGAGGCCTTTATTCACTCCCTGGAGCTGTGTGAGGCAGTATTTATAATGGATGGATGCACTTTATTGGACTTGTTTTGGACTGATGAAGAGAAACACCTGCCCACTGCATTATAAAGCTTGAAGGAGCCAGAACAATTTTTAATATTACTCAGATTGCATTCGTCTGAAAGAAGGAAGTCACATACACCTAGGGTGCCTTGAGGACAAGTAAATACTGGGCTGATTTTCATTTTTTTCATTTTTCTCTTCCTTCCTTAAATTACTTTTGATAGATACTGACCACTGCAGACCGGGAACACCCCACAAGAGCTGCAGTTTTGGAAATGCTCTGACTTAGGCGCCTAGCCATCACAATTTGGCCCTTGCCAAACTCGCTCAAATCCTTACGCTTGCCCATTTTTCCTGCTTCTAACACATCAACTTTGAGGACAAAATGTTCTCTTGCTGTCTCATATATCCCATCCACTAACTGGTGCCATGATGAAGAGATAATCAGTGTTATTCACTTCACCTGTCCGTGCTCATAACATTATGCCTGATCGTTGTATTCCAAAATCTTTTCTTAAAATGTACGGATAACCACTTTAATAATGCATGTGGTTCAATAGAAACCCACACAATGAATCATTGTAAGTACATCATAAACTGCCTGTGGATAAAATACAGACAACACTCGTATATAGATGGTGCTCACATGCATAAACACAAAACAATGAATAACACACAACACTAAAATAATGAAGAAAAAAATAACTAACAGGGCTTGAGATTAACTGTATTTCACTGTTTTTCACTGTAACTTATGTGAATTTATAGTTTTTACATTTTTATGCTTTAGTTAAACCAGAAATGCACAGTTAACCAATAAATTGGATTTACTGTAGCATTTTCTGTAAAGATTACACACACGCATATTTACGGTGTGTGAGGATTTATATTATGTCATTTATATTCACAGTGCCTCTGGCTCAAGCACAAATACTGAAGTTGATTACTGACCTGACTGGCATCATGGAACTGCCTGATATCTCAATATCAGAGTCAGAGTCAGAAAGGGCAATGGAGAGAGATGATCCTGATGGACGTTTGGTTTCAGGAGTCTCTGGAATGATAGTGTCTGACTCTGCTGGAGTAAAGCAATAAAGCACAAGAGGCCTTCAGGCAAAAACACAATGCATGCCCTTGAGAGGCTTATTACACTGTTTGCATTGGCAACACTGCACTGATATTCCTCAGACATTCGAGTTTTTTTAGATGTAAACTTTTATTTTTACTGTAAATATAGAGAAATGGACAAACGTTTTTTTTTTTTATCTCAAATTAATAGAATGTAGATATAAATAAATACAAATATAATCAACAGCGATGACGTTTTTGTAATATTTGCATACTTAATTGGCGCCTGCTTGTCATAGGTTTGCTATGATTGGTAACACTCTAATGCTATTTATTTATTAACCATTGTGGGATGGCCAATTAAAACATTAAGCAAAACATTATAAAATCAATTTCAAGAATGTATTATGTCTCAAGTTCATACTGTCAAACTCATCACAGCCTACCCGAGAGATCCACATGCTTTGATGATGCTGCTCCTTTCTTTCTCCTCATTGTTCACTCTTTTGCATTAACAACAGCTCAGTCCAGCTTCACACATTCATGACATGCATTTCAATCGATACAGTCAGTGACATCTGACTCGTGCTTCCCCCGAATCCACTATCTATTAACTGTACTGAGCTGATTTTTGGACAAGAATAGCATTTCTCTCTAACAAAGAATTCGCTCAGCGTCGAGCTAATAAATTATTGCTTTGTCAATAAACAGCCGCGCATCGGCTTCGGCCATTGGTAATTACCAGATAACCCTTTTTAACTCGGACCATTTTCTCTGCACGTTATGAGTCTTTTGGATATTTCACCGGTTGTGTGTTGTACCCTTGTACCTAATGTATTTAGTGAATGAATACTGTAAACACGCTAACCGGTTGTAACATCTGTAAGTACGGTGGCCGTGAAGGTACGCACGTGTAGTCACAGGGGACCGAGCGAGAGTATGAACTTTGATTCGACACATTACAATTGTATTATTTTTTATCTTATTTATTATAATGTAATATATTCCAGTGATGCAAAGCTGACTTTTCAGCTTCATAATTCCAGTTTTTCAGTGACTTGATATTTTGGAAATCATTCTAAGAAACATATTATTATTAGTGTTGGAAACTTAGTATTTATGCAGAAACCATGATATAATTCCATTCAGATGTTTGGGGTATGTGTATATGTTTGTTTTTAATATAAATGTGTGCTTTTATTAATTAAATATACATTACATTGTTTAACAAATGACAGTATAATGTATAATGATCAAATGTAATCATTATTATTAAATTTATTATTAAATAATGATTACATTTTTAAATAAATGCAGTTCTTTTGAACTTTCTGTTTTTCATAGAATCCTGGAAAAATGTTTCCGCAAAATATTAAGAAGCAAAAACTGTTTCAACACTGATAATAATAACAACAAGTTTTATTAATAAGTGAGTAACAATAATTGTAATGATTTATTAGAATTTGAAAATGACACTGAAGACTGGAGTAACGATGCTGAAAATTTAGCTTTGTCATGACAGGAATAAAGGTAATTTTCAAATATATTCAAATAAAACTTTTTATTTGAAATTGTAATAGTATTTCACAATATTATTGTTAACAACATTATGTTATAATAATATTTATATTTTTATATCTGTGCAAAAAAAAAAATACAAATCTAAATACTGAGAAAATGTCCAAATGAAGTTCTTAGCAATGCATATTACTAATCAAAAAATAGGTTTTGATATATTTACAGGAGGAAATGTACAAACTATTTTTATTTGACATGATCTTTACTTAATATCCTAATGTTAAAAATTATTTTTGGCATAGAAGAAAAATCAATAATTTTGACCCATACAATGTATTGTTGACTTGCTACAAACGAATACATATTATATTAATATTATACATAATTATACATAATATTACATACAGTGTATATATACAGTAAATAAAATAAGATAAATAGTTAACCCAAAAATTATGTATTTATTTATATTTACATGAAAACATAAGACTCAAGTGAACACAACTCAACTGAACAAAATATGTAAGAAAGTTTCCCACTGAAAAATGCATCCGTATAAAACCATCACATGTGTCTGACTGCAACCTGTCCTGTTTTCAAGTAAATCTGTCTAGTTTTTTAATCGTAACGCACAAATCCAGTCATTTTCCTTTCATTCAAACTCTGTTTCCGTGATGTAATGAGATGCCCGACTGTGAGCGCTTGGTTATTTGATTGACAACATTCCTGTGCACCGGAGCGCTTGATCTTGCTTCATAAGGATGCAAGTTGGCAAGAGGCGAGACAACAATAACAAAGGGTTTTCAGATGCTGCTGACGCTGCGAGGTGACGTGCTGCGACTGCAGTAATACTGCAGCGACTGTTTCACACGTGCTAGTCTTCATATTACGCTTTTACATAAGGATAAAGGTAGAAATGCACTGATCATAAGCGCATCTGCAGACGAATGGTATAATAATATGCATATAACATGCAGAAATGTAAATTGTAGGCTGTTCAATGAAAAGGAACACGCTGTTTCATAAATGACAATTACCAGTTTGTCTCGGGAAAGTGTAGAAATAAACTTGTTCTCTCTCAATTTGTGGTGTGCCATTGTTTTAACTCAGCCAGCTCGTCTCGCGAGTAAACCTGGCTTTAATGTCAGGTGCACGTGTACTGACTAGTGGCGATTTTGATCCATCCCACTGAGTCAGGTCTTTTGAATCGGTTCACTAAAACAATCCATTCAAATGTGTTCGGTACTTTATGCAGGTAACATAATTTCAAGCGGATATGTTTTGTGTATTATGAGTGAGTTACAGAATTATTCACTTTTTTTATTTTAACATTTATTAAAAATGGGCGTGCCTACAGATTTATAGAGCTTTCAGAAAGAGTGTTAAAGCATTTTCTCCACAAAAAAACAAAAACAAAAAAACAACAACGAGAGAGTGATTTGTTCATAATGTTCCCCACCACCTTTTCTGGGGGGTTTGTAAATTGTATGGCTCTAGCTTCCGGTCTCATCCTTATCCAGCTATTTTTAGCTGTACAAAACAGCTAGTTTTGCTGCTTGATATTACAAATTGTTGTGTCTTACCATATTATTTTAATGAATGATCTTAATTATGAGCACACTGGTTTGTAGTGCAAACAGTTTTACAGTTTACTATTCTTCTCCGTAATTCCCTATAGTGGCTAGTGAACCGGAAGTCTCACCCGCTTACTTCTGCATTAAAAAAAGGTGGATAGAGTAAACCAAAATGAATGAACTGAGTTTTATATTCTTTTACATTCTTCTTCTCTTTTTCTCGTCTTGCGAACAAGACTGACTCGTTAGGGCTGCAAAACAATCACGATTAATCACATTCAAAATAAAAGTTTATGTTTATATATATATATATATATATTTTTTTTTATTTTATTTTTTTTTATTGAAAATATTTATAGAACAAAACAGGGAAAACATTCAAACAACATAAGGCACGTCCAGAAAATGATTAAAAAAAAAAGTAAAATAAATAAAATAAAACCAAATACAACACCACAAGGAGCAAGAATTTATATATAAACAAGACTTTTGACATTAAAATAATAGATAAATATTAAAATAATACATATTTTAAGATAGAGAGGCGTAGAGATTCAGACTTTCTGCTTAGTTTTTTAAAATATTTAAAACTTTGAAACATTTTCACAAACTCACCGAGAAAAACATTAAAGGAAGGCTTACATTTTTTCCACTTACAAGTATGAATATGATATTTACCCAACAATAAAACAAAGTTGACAACATCTGAAAAGAGAGAATTTAAATCATACTTAAAAAAGAAGATATCCTCCAAAACAAATAAAGAAATTGTTTCCATTTTTACTGATAACCAGCAGTGAATATCAAACCAAAATTTAGAGGTAACCTCACAGTAAAAGAATAAGTGATCAAGTGTTTCAGGAAAAGAAGAGCAAAAGCTACACAGTTCCACTTCAAAATTAAATCGTTTCTGTATAAAATCACCAACAGGGTAAATCTTAAACATAATTCTGTAGTGAGTCTCCTTAACCTTCGGAGCAACCGGATATTTAAGATAAAAGAGAAAAGATGTTTATATATATGTATATACAGGGTGCGATTTGCCGGGGGGGGGGGGGGGGGGGGGCGGGATGGTGGGGATTTCCCCCCCTCTGGTCTACACATCCCTGCCTCTGCTGAATTATTATTATCCCCGTGGGGATAAAAACATCCCGCGAACCCGCTCCTCAGTTCGGTTCTGAATCAAATGATTCGCGATCGATACGCACTTTGAAGTCCGGTTCTGAATCACATGATTCGCGAAACGCGCTTTAAAGTCCGGCTCTGAGCCAAATGATTATAATTTAAGGCACTTATAGTTTGTAAACAAACTTTTATTTTGAATGTGATTAATCGCGATTAGTTGTTTTGCAGCCCTACTACATATGTTTAAATGTAGTTCATAGTATTGAATTAATGAAGCTAATTGAGACGATAATTTGACTATAAATTGTGAATATTTAAAAAATTAAAGAAATAGAAACAGAATAGTAAAGATTGGGTGAAAAAGGTATGCACATGTCAGATCAGCTCTGTGATTTTTATTTATTTGTTTATTTTTTATTTTTTGATGATTGCTTGTTTGTGGACAGATTTTGATAGTATTTTTAACCCCTTTTAAAAAATGTTTACAATTTATACATTTAATTTACATTAAAAAAGATATCTAAATTAAACTCATTATGAAACGTGCATTCATATAGCAGACATAAATATTAGACCTATGAGATCTGGAGTAAACAGTCAAGAGCATTGAGTTGTGAATGCCTGCACATTTGAACCGCATGTTGCCACCTTCCTCGCCTGACGTCAGCCCAGTTGTTTTGGGTCGCTGGGCCAATCGGAAGCGCGCTCGCACTTCTACAGAAGCCGAGGTGGGTCGAACCTCGCGGCAGCTTTTATCCTCCGTTACTCATCACAACGCCCCCTCGGCTGGGTGCATGCACGGGGCTCTGCTTTAAACAGCAGCTCTGAGATGGAAACCCCATTGCAGTTGCAGAACGATTTCTATCCAGAGCAGCAGCAGCAGCACTATAAGTACCAGCACTACTGCGGGCGGGAGGAAGAGCGCTCCATCAGGCACTGCACCTGCAACAACTCCTCCACCTGCGAGGATGCCAGAAAAAGCCAGCCTTTGCACGGGACGCCGCTGGGAACTTTAAGGACACCGTCCGTCTCATCTTCAACCAGGCAAGGCGCTCAGTACAGCGAGTTCACGCCCTCTAGTCATGGTAGTTCATCCAGACATCATCACCACCATCATCATCCTCCTCATCGCGATCACAACCGGCAGCAAATTCGGGGCAGTCCGGCCAGCAGCCACAGAGAGAGTAACTCTTACACCCAAATAGCCATGAGCAGCTGCAGATATAACGGCGGCGTGATGCGGCCGCTCAGCAACTTGAGCTCGTCCCGCAGAAACCTGCACGAGTTTGATTCGGAGTCCCAGCCACTGCAGCCCGTCTCTGCGGCGGACGCGTCCGACACGCTCGCCTCCAAGCCGGAGAACAACTCCACCACCCTCATGCCTTACTCGGCGGGCGACGGGGGAGGAGGAGGAGGAGGCGGCGGTGGCGGCGGTGGAGGGGGTGGATGTAGCCACAGCGGCAGCAAATCGGGCAAAAAGAAGAACCAGAACATTGGACAGAAGCTCGGGCACAGGAGGGCCTTGTTTGAGAAAAGAAAGCGTCTGAGCGACTACGCGCTCATCTTTGGGATGTTTGGCATCGTGGTGATGGTCATTGAAACTGAACTCTCGTGGGGAGCCTATGGAAAGGTGCGTAACTTAATAGTCCCCAAATCCTGCAGGTCCCCCATCTAGGTCAGAATTCATTAAGTCCGGTCTGCCTGCTGGCTGGCGAGCGAGAGAGAGAGAGAGAGGGAAAAAACTACAAGTTTGGAAAGTGCGCTGTGCGGATGGATGAATGAAGAACTGTGGCAAGGTCACGTTTAGTGGAAGACGCTTTGCTTCGGCAGTTTTCCTCTATGGAATCATTTAGCTGCGTAAAATTGTTCCAGTATAACCAAAAACAAATCTTAAACTTTAAAATTTATGTATTTTTATGAACGACATATCCAAACAGTATCACTCAAGCAGGAGTGTTGTCCTTTTGTATAACAGCATTGCTGTGATTTGGCCATTTAAACAGCTCAATAAACTCATAATTAATATTAATGCTTGCAAAAAAAACAAAAAACAAAACAAAAAAAAAAACACTGAAATGACGCAAACACAGGAAAACAGTGAAACTTCCTAATGTGGTTATAATAAATAGCACTATTTCAAGCTGGACCAATCAAATTACCAGAACGAACTGCTGTGCATTAATCAAGTTAAAACTGTTTAAGAAGTCAAACTGAGTTAATAATTATTACTTATCTTTTGCTTTTGCTGTTACAATTCTATCCTGTCGTCGTTTCCTGTTGGACTTTCTACAATTTTACTGGAAAAATAACCCACAATTGTGTTATTTATGTATAAATGTGGTGTTATGACTATAAGTACTTTAAAATAATTAAATAATCCCTGTAATGTAGTCCATGCCTCTATCTGTAAAAGTCCCAAAGAGGATATACATTACTGCAATTCAATTTGCCACAGAGTTTCCGAATGGCAGCATTCATATGTTCTCAATTTATTGTGAAATTATGTTAGATGGTTGATCTGTGAACAAAAACAGCTATTTATCTGCATCAGAATGATCCGAGGAACGTATTCCCAAATGTGTCTCCCTTGTAAGAGCAACACCAGGAAAATCAATCATAGTGTGTCTTAAAAACGATGTATTATTGTTTTGTCAATACAGTATGTTGTGGTATTTGCAGGAAGGTGTAACTTAATCCAAACACTCACTGAAGTCTCAGAATCATTAAAATAAAACATAGCAATGTGTTGCAGTAATATTTTGCAGGTTTAATCAATATGCAATTGTAGTGTATGTTTAAACCGGCTAATCCAAATGAATTGAATTTGTCCTTTTCTTCTTTTGTGTTTCAGGAGTCACTGTATTCTTTAGCCCTAAAATGCCTGATAAGCCTTTCTACAATCATTCTTCTTGGGTTGATTATCATATATCATGCCAGGGAAATCCAGGTAACTCTTTAAAAAATAAGTAAGAGCTGTTTACTGTTTTCACTTTGCTGTCACGTTAATTTTGGTGAGTTTTTAACACATTCTCTCCTCCAGACTACACAACACATTGCGCTTGAAATGATATCCATTATCATAGAATTACAATCGGATTATCTTCAGTGGCACTGCATCCTCTCCGTTTTCCACTGGCTTAATTGAATCATGCCATGAAATCCTGTTGGTGACTTGTTGACCTGGTTTAAAAGTAGCCGCTCATAGTTTATTAGCTAGTTGAATAGACCAGATTGAATAGATGTTTGTCCTAATAAAGTACTATGAGTGTTTATTAATCTTCATAAAATCATTACAGAAATCTACTAGAGCAAAACATGAGATTCATAGCCTGTATGGACTTGTGCTTTCTCAACAGAAATGTAGTTTATAGATTAAGTTTGGAGGCTTTCTGTACAGTCTCTCCTTATTGGTATTAGTATGTGGACAAATTTGCACTTAAGGCTGTTTTTGCTCATATTTGTTGAGAGAAAGAACTTGACTTGATGGTTGAAGTACTTGGAAAGCACTCAGTCTTTTGACCTTGCATTAGTGAATTGTTGTATTACTGGTGAGTTTTATACAATTCAGCATTCATACATCCGTTGTACTGCATTTCTTTGCATTAAGTAATGCATTAACAAAAAAGATGCCTTTTAGCTGGTGCTGGCGAGGATGAAATCCTGTAAATTTCTGAAGAGTCCTCATGATGTTTCTTAAAATACTCTGCAGGCAGAGAAATGTAGCATCAAAGATTTATTTGATTTATTCCACTTCTTTCTTTTTGCTTCTTTCATTCCTATGGTCATAGAAAACCAGCAAATTTCACTGAACTGTGATTTTCACAGCAAATTAATTAGTATAAAATTAGGTCATAAAATCTTAAATGAACTAAATACAAAAATCACGTTTTATGTGCATAATGTATAAAATGATTTTCTAGTTGTCAAAAAATGTGGGAACACTGTAGAAATCATTTATTAATTTATTATGATGTAATTTAACTTGCAAATAGACGCAAATATCTCATTCAAGATGAATCGGACAGGCTTATTATGAAGTGAAACCATGTGTGTCTTGTCCAATAGTGAAATATCACTGTTAATTTCTTGTGGGATGGACAGATTGGCCAAAGAATTTAATCACAGAGGGACATGTCAATTTCACATTGATTTTTATAAATTTCAGCATTCAAGTTTATTGCCTGGGTTTTGAATTTCATGGCTGTAAAAACCTAATTTCATCTCACTTTTTTCATTTTTAACTTATAATATATATATTTTTAAATAATTGCTAACACTAACACAATAAGGTTCATTAGTTAACATTAGTTAACAATATTAGTTCACTTTTACAGCATTTATTAATCTTAGTTAATGTTAATTTCAGCATTTACTATAATAAATTATTAAAATGACAAGTTGTGTTTGGTAACATTAGTTAATGCACTGAATTAACATGAACACAGTGAACAACTGTATTTTTATTAACTAACATTAACAAAGATTAATAAAAAGTATAATAAATGTATTGTTCATGCTAGTTACCGTATTACATTAACTAATGTTAACAAATGAAACCTTATTGTAAAGTGTTACCAAGTAATTATATATGCATGTTTGGATATTTTACAAACTAATATTTAAATAAAAAGACATTTTCTTGGTCCAATGTACTGTTTAATTATGTGAAGGATTTGGTCCAAGTTTTTTGCAAATTTCCCATTTATATCTTCATTTTGACCACATGAAAAATCTGATTTTGCCACCTTGTCAAAGGTTAAGGCATTGCTTTGGACAGCTGTGGGCAAAAATAAAAGCTATAGCTTATAAAAGCACCAGCTAATGAAAACATTCACTTTCTTGGCTGACGCTATTATACCAAAGTGGATATTTTGGGTTTGAATAATACTTGCGTTAATAGCAAAATATATAAATCGAGCACTTCGATAAGGCCAAGGAGCGCCAATAAGCTTGTACTGCCAGTAAGTACATAGTGCCAACAAGATCGTAGTGCTTTTGGCAGAACGGAGACAGTGTTATTAGTTAATAGTGTGTGTGGTCAGAGTGAAGGCAAATAAGATTAGTTGTTTTTTTCTCTTAGAGTCACATGTGCAAATGCGAAGCACAGGAATTCAGTTTAGCGACTGGAATTTTGTGAACATTTTTGTTGTCATTTTCACATTTTATATCATTTCAAACCTGCAGGACTTTTTATTCCGTAGAGCATAAAATAAGATATTTTGAGGAATGTTCATGCTGCTCCTTTCCCCAGAACTTCAGTATGCAATGTAACTGCAGAAGAGTCAAGTTTTAAATAGGAAAAATATCTAAACTCTTTGGTCATTAATGAGCGAGATGCTAACGGTCTAATCAGATTTAATGAATTATACTAAGCTATGCTAAAAGTGCTAACGCCAGACCTGGAGATGGGATGAATGGATTCAAAAATGGTCAAATTAATCTGTTTAACTCTAGGGGAGTTGGAAAATGAGTGTTCCTTTAAGCATATTTGCAATCAAATTTGCATAACTGTGCTAAAATTTTGTTTATTATTAAAGGATTATGTGTTTCAACCTAGCTCATAGATGCTAATCAGCACATGGTTAGCTAGCACGGTTCTGAACCTTGTACACCTCCCAAAAAAGTGTTTAATTATAGAAAAATTGTGTTAGGTAATGACGTTCTTTAAAGTTACAGACAGCTTTTCATACTTTGAACACATTTACCTCAAAAATGGGGCCTATCTACTCACCATGTAGCTATGAGAGAGAGAGTGACATAAATATAGGGGTGTAGTTAAAATCAGTCTCATCCAATGGACTAAAACATACACTGTTTCGGTAGTGACATGAAAAATGTGGGACACATTTTTTTAAATAAAGTTTCATAATTTACAAAGAAAATGTAAATATATATTTTTTACTTCAAATTTTAAAAGAATCAAAAATATACTTTTAAAAACTACAATAAAAAAAAATACCAAAGTTATTTCAAAATCATTTTCATGAGTTCGGACATCCACCTGCCAACTGAAAGTACCCACTAAATTATGATTCTTACTCATATTTGAAATATAATTGTGGGTTTTAACAGACAATAGAAAGATCCTAATTAACATCTAAGATTTGAATACTTGAAGTTGAAGTTGAAGTTAAGGTTGAACCTGGACCAATTCTGTAGAACTGAATATACTGGAAACACACCAGGTTTGACATTAAAAGATTTGACAGAAATCATATGGACTACTTTTGTGGTGCTTTATAGGCTCATTTTTCATTTTTGGAGCGTCATAGTATCCTCCATCCCCATTTATGTTAATTGGAAAAGAACAGCATTAACATTCTTCAAAGTGTCTTCTTTTGTGTTCCCCAGAGATAATTATTATAAAAGGTTGCGTTGCGGTAAAGTCAAAGCAGTGAGTCATTTGCCGTAATGTTGCCGGCAATGACTAAAGCTGCAGAAGGCTGCATGAATTATGAATCATTCTTAAATTTGACTTGAGAAGTTGCTCAATCAGGTGGTTTGTATGACTCCAGGGTTTTTGATGCAGTGGCAGACAAAACAAGAAGACGGGAAAAAAAATTGACCTTCAACAGGGATGGAAGAAACTTCAAATTTAGGTACTCAGGCTTGCCAAGACCGCAGGTGATGAACAGCCATCCAACAGAGATGTCAAAGAGCCATGTTGAGATATCCTCAGTGTGGCTGTTGAGGTGAAGGCAATTAGGTGTTGCTGGCATAGCAGACGAATGAGAAACAAAACCAAACCATCTAGCTTAGATATAAAACATTCTGGTGGCCGATGACCTGTGTTGCACTGATGAAAAAGGTGGAGGGTATAGAAAGTGGACCTTTTCACATCACTAGAAAGTGTATTTCAGAAATGGTCCATTTCAGCCGAAGAAATGTTGTATCAAAGATTTATTGATTTATTCCACTTCTTTATTTTTTCTCTCTTTCTTTCATATAGAGGATTTGCATGTACGTCACGATTTTGGACAGTAAACAACAGCATGGATTTCACAGTTAATGTACTACTGAATACATTGTTCTGCTAATTTATGCTGTCTAAACTATGGAAAAAATGTGTGGAAGCTGCTAAATCATATAGAGAATGACGAATTTTTGACAAAGTTAATAGGTGGTAAAGATACGTACGAGCAGTATTAATTAAGAAATTAGCCTAATATTTAATCTACCTGACTGGAAATGATAAGAACAAACACGAATGTTGTCAAGATTCTTGCCCTGGAAATTCTGGTTCACAAATGTGTTCTTTCCTCAGACAGTTTTTTGCACTCTTCTCTTTGATTTGTTATAACTTTTGGCAGTCTATAGTACTCCAAATGTTTTTCCGCATAGTACAGCCCAAAACATTACAAAAACTGACCATTTTCAGCAGCAATAATCAGCAAAATATGCAAGTTTGGTTCGTTCGGTTCAGTGGCATTGTTTACGTTCTGTGTTGCCAATGTGACCAACTGATGACACGTCGTGATTCAGACTATTCATTCTTTCAGGGCTCCAATGGTCATGGAAATTTTTAATTGTAAGTTAATTAAACAATAAATAAATACAGCTAAAGTTAAAAATCATATAAAAATCACGCTTTATGAGCTTTATTTACACAAAGACAATATTTCATCCCCATTATGATTTCATTTTTTTCTGTAACAGCTCAAGCTGCTCTTTTGGATACAATGGATTTGGATGATGATTTACACAGCCAGCTTGTGCCAAACTCCACAAAAGTCTCCTCACAAAGCTCAAAAAGCCTGCATGGTGCCTTCTAGGGATGTGCCGAATTTGAATACAGTGTTCGGAAAGGAAATGACATGTACTATGGAATCCCTAAAGGGAAAGAGAATAAATACGAAATGGGAGGGAAAATATATTTCAATGCTTTCTCTCGCAATTATATCGCTGGGTAATTACACTGTAGCTTATAAATGGCAGGAATCGGGGAGCCGTTATTAATAATGCTTTTAAGATAAATTTTAAACTTTTAAGATATGCCATCCATCCCACGATCTAAGGAGCAGCAGTACTTACCACATTTTACAAGATTTACAATGTTTGTCAGCGGTGAGATCTGCAAATCATTCGACATCGTCCTCTCATTCGACCCTGTTTATGTGGTAAGTGAAATTGTATGAACTGTAATGTAACAGGCTACTGCTAGCAAGCGGCTAACCAAGTCCCTTTAGTGGCTCTGTAGAACGCGTTATTTGTTTTTCGTGTTTTCCGAATATAGTGTTTTCGCAACGCTTCATCAATCGGCCGTATTGGTGACACAGAATGTAAACAATCCCACTGAACCGAATGAAACTCCCAAATTTTGCTGATGATTACTGCTGAAAATTATTATTTTTTTGTCATTTTTTGGGCTGTAGCCTACTAGGCCTAATTACTAATTTGGAGTACTATAGACTGCCAAGTCAAGTCAAGTTTATTTGTATAGCGCTTTTCACGAAACATATCGTTTCAAAGCAGCTTTACAACAAATTAAAGTTTGTACAATAATTAAAGTTTGTTAAATAAAAGTTTGTACAATAATTAAAGTTTGTTAAATTAAAGTTTGTCAAATTTGTACAATGTTAACAGTAATGATTATATGTTGCAATCAAATTACAGTAGTAAAATTCAGTAGTGATGTATGGTGTTTCAGTTAAAAAGCCAAAAGTTATAACAAATCGGGGTGAAGAGTGCAAAAAACTGTCTGAGGAACAAAAGGCGTTTGTGGTTGGCCAAACTAAACCAGGGCAAGAATCTTCGCAACATTTGTGTTTGTTATGATTTAGCAGGTTCCACATTTTTTTGGTAGTTTAGACAGCATAAATACGTACCAGAACAACATATTCAGTAGTACATTAACTGTGCAGTCCATGCTGTTGTTTACATCCATGTATCTCCAATATGGCCACACATCGGGGTAACTGACCAAATCATGATGTAAGTGTAAACCCTCTATAGATTCACTAATCTAGTGCCAGCAACAGCAAATTCATGGGTTCATGCACAGATTAAACGTTCAGTAGGATATCTTGAATGCAAAGTATAGATCGAAACAACATCAGTTATGACAAAAGTGTCATTTTTGGGTGTACTTTGTTTTTTTAATAAACTAACGCTTCTGCTATGTGTCAGTGCCATTCCGTCTATATAAGCTGCTAATGCTCCACATACCCAGGCCGTCTGAGAGAGTTCACGGGTTAATTAATACAAACATGATTATAAGTTGATCCCTTGTCATTTGAGATGTAACTTAATGCTTAATAATGAGTTGTGAATAAGTACATCAAATTATTTATTTGACAAACAACAGTAATTTTCTGTAAATCTACGTCAGTTATCTTCCGGACAAGCGGATTCTCCACAGCTTTCTTGCCTCCGATCATGTGCATTCACTGTGTTTTGCTGGTATGCACGTGATTCAATGGGAGAGGTAAGCTGTCCAAGGAGCGCCCAAACAGAAAAATGCGCTGTTGCTGCCAGATCTCGACTGCCGAAAATCACATTGTATAAAGCCTGCTACACACTGTGCGATTTCAGCCGTCTTATAAGATCATTGCACATCACACTGTGTGACGTGGTTCTAAATATCTTGGGTACGACATGTATGTAGACTGTGCGAGGATGACACCTATTGAGTCGGCTGCGACCCACGTTAGCGCAACGTCATACAGCAAGATGAATCGTGATTTAGCGGTTGTGGTTTTCATGTGTGCTGAAAAAAAGAAGAGGTGGTGGCGGAATAGGGAAATATGGACCCGGTCATGACTAGGGAAAGAGGCCAACTTGGGATGCCACTTTTGCACAGGGAGCTTGAGGTAAATAACTTCTGTTAACCTCCGCTGTTAATGTCAAATGTCGCGTTCATCATGCTGCATTTTCATTGGCTGGTCAGTAGACGTAGTTTGTAGCAGTGAACACATTGCGAGACAGTCAGCTGAATTTCTGAAACTGACAGAAAATGATCGTAGACTATCTTTGGTTGCAAGACCGTGAGAACTGCCGTCTTTGAACCTCTCTCACTGTAAGACACAAGACCACCGTTTAGGAGCCACGATCACCGAAATCGTCACGATTGTTTCACTATGGCAATCTTTCGTCTGGGACGGCCGAAAATCGTGCAGTGTGTCCCCGGCTTTAGATGTAAAACTAACTCGACTAAATCAAATTTAAAAAGCATCTTAACTGTATATATTCATGTTTTCTTAAGCAAAGCAAATTAAACTCCACTGAAAACATATCATAGACAGTGTTGAAGATGTACATTACTGTCATCATGCCTAAGTGGTAAATTAAAATAAAACAGTATATAAAAGTGTATATAAAATTAGGAAAAAAATAGGAAATAATAAAATCTGATTTCCTCTCTGATTTTATTGTTGTTTGTAACGTTACTTGGCAATATTTTAAAGATATTATTATTTTTGGCATTTTGCATGGACCTGGGTGGGAGTTTTAACTCTTATTCACTGGGAATTAATAATAAAACAAATCATTCAGTCTAAGCAGAGACATACACTGTAAAAAATGACCATGAATTTAACAGTAAAAAACTGTAAAAATGATACAGTTCAAAACTGTTAAATGGTTACCAGTAAAAGACTGTAAAATGTACAGTGAATAACCGTAATTTGACATTCCCAGAATTCCCTGCGTTACATTTTTTGTTGAAATAACTCTTTCTTTCTTAGTTTTCTTCTTCGCAGTTTTGTACATTAGGGTTGTATGTTACATCTAATGTTGTTAAATGAATGTTCATTGCATTATTTCGGTTTCATGTGTGTTACCATGATGGTGTTTAGCGTTTGTGTGAATGACACTGTGCACCTTCTATATATGTTAATATTTAAAAGCTGCTTGTGATGGGCTTTTCTTTATCATGTGACTTTCTCATCACCACCTGGTTTTGGTGGTAATCAGTGTATTACAAAGGTATAAAACAGATTTCAGTTCTTCAATAGGTTGGTACATTACAGTTATATCAGTTAATGAAATTACGGTATTTACTTGTAAATTTAACTGAAAACCGTAAACTGTAAAACGTTGCTACCGTATTTTTTATGGTACAATTCTGGCAACCACAGCTGCCGGTTTTCTACCGTAAATTTTACGAAATTTTTTTACAGTGTATAGACCGGGGGAATCCCCTACCTCCCCACTCTCTGAATATTAGGTACGTATCATAACGTGATGTGTGTAAACATGGTTTGGCGGTGTTTACTTGGAAAAAGCAGCTATATGTTTTTCTGAAATATGGATGAATTAAAAAAATATGGATAAACCTGAAACAATAGAAGAAGGATTGGAGATTAATTTCATTTACAAATAAGGTAGGAAATGTGGAAATGTGCATACTTTTAAATTGACACCTGCCACTGTGTTTCCCTCGTTGAGTTTGTCCTAAAAGTCCAAAATGGGGGTGTGGGGGGTGGGTGTCTTAGCACTCAGCATACCCGGTAAAAAAAAAAGTGTTGTTCAGATGTTTTAGAAATTCAATCAGATTGCAACATAAAATTGTGATGGTATATGTAAACATACATGGGTGTTTTTTGTCCATGTGTGCATGTACATGAAACCACATCAGTGTTTTGTAATATGCATGCAAATTTCCACCGCCCCAAAAGCATTAAGAGGCCTGGCTCTGCAACCATAAATGCCTGAGCAGTTTTATTACTTTTCACACTGTTGAATTATAACCGCGTGTATTCATGAGCCAGTTGCGCTCTCTGTAATATTTAGGGCCCACAAGTCTCTGAGGGACATCAATCATGGGAATGCTTCACCAGAGAAATTTGGCTCTCTGAAGACCAGACGGAGGCCCTGCGCATTACAAATACATGCACATCTTTTCCATATTGATTTGAAATATATGCATTTCATTTTTAACCAATAACCTTCATTTGTACCAGGAATTTTTCAGTGAAATGTGATGGTTAGCTGCAGCTGAATCACAAATCGCCTGTATTGCGCGATGTCTAACGCTTGTGATGTCATTGCATGTATAGGTAGAGTCAGGTGAGGAGTGCACGTGAGTAGGGCTGATGCACTATAGAGGATGTGCACTGGCTTTTTCTGTGACAGCTAACTTTACCTGAGACGACTGGCCGAGTGTCACGTATCCATCCCTCACCACTGACCCCTGAGTTTTCACTGAGCTGGATTACAGTATAGAGATTGTACGATTAAAAAAATTTTTAATTTACATAAAATTAATTTGAGAGATTTTTTTTTAATTATTTTATTATTTAATTTAATTGTTTAAATTGCTAGAGCATCTGTACTGTAATTTAGATAAAATTCTAAGGTGTTGTAATTTTAGAACATTATTTTAAATATCTTCAAATAATTTTAATTTTAATAAATTTAGTGTTCAAAAAGAAAAACAACAAAAAAATTCACTCTTCCATGATTTACCAAAGCATGTTACTACAATTATTTGTAATGTTTTAGTAGAAGGAAAAGGGTCTACAATTCCTTAATAATTTTATGTAATTAGTTAAATTGCTAGAGCATATACACTGTAATTTAGCCCGTAAAAATACTAGAGTATTATAATTTCAGACAGAACATTAGAAATATAATTTTCTAATTTTTTCAAATACCTTACAATAAATGCCATTGAAGAAATTAAGTGTGCAAAACTATTCTCTGTAATGTTTTAGTATAATAAATAGGATCAACAATTAATTTAATTTAATTTAATTTAATTTAATTTATATAGCATCTACACTGTAATTTAGCCCAGAAAAATACTAAGGTATGTCATTTCAGACAGAACATTATAAAAATAATTTTCAATAATTTCAAATATCTTAAAATAAATGTAATTAGAATAAATTTAGTGAACAAATAACCCTGGTTTATCAAAACATTTTACTAGTAATGTTTAGTATAATAAATAGGATCAACAATAATTTAATTTAATTTAATTTAATTTAATTTAATTTAATTTAATTTAATTTATAGAGCATCTACACTGTAATTTAGCCCATAAAAATAATAAGGTATATAATTTCAGACAGAACCTTATAAAAATAATTCTCAATAATTTCAAATATCTTAAAATAAATGTAATTAGAATAAATTTAGTGTGCAAATAACCCTGGTTTATCGAAACATTTTACTAGTAATGTTTTAGTATAATAAATAGGATCAACAATAATTTAATTTAATTTAATTTAATTTAATTTAATTTAATTTAATTTAGCCCATATACTAATTTATATAATTTCAGACAGAATATTATAAAAATAATTTTCAATAATTTCAAATATCTTAAAATAAATGTCATATAAAGAAATGTAGTGTGCAAAATAAAAATCTAGATTTTTTTATAAACAAAAAATGTTTTAGTATAAAGAATAGGATCAACAATAATTTAATTGGAACTAAAGTGGAACACTTTGAACAACAATAAACAATACATTTATTACAGTGTTTATTAATCTTTTTTAATGTTAGTTAATAAAAATACAGGCTCATGTTAGTTTACAGTGCATTAACTAATGTTAACAAACACAACTTGTGATTTTAATAATGAATTGGTAAATGCTGAAATTAACATTAAGATTATTAAAGGCTGTAGAAGTATTGTTCATTCTTAGTTCATGTTAACTAATGTAGTTAACTATTGTTAACTAAGGAAACTTATTGAAAAGTGAAACAATTTAATTCACTTCTAATTTTAATTTAATTTAACAATGTTTTTCAATTATTTTATTTAAAATTTAAATCACTAGAGAAGATAGTTTAACTGTTTTTTTTTCTCTAAGAGGAGTTACATTATAGATGTTTTCAAATTAAACTAAGCGATTTTACTGCTTTAATTAATTTCGTATGAAACGGTGGCTTTTATGTGTTATTGCGTGATGTATATTTAATTCAAATTGCCAGAGAAAAGAGTTAAATTAGGTTACGGTTAACTTAATAATACAACAGCTGTCATCCTTTTCTCGCAGCGTTCAATTACACAAATGCAATGTCTAAAAGCACACGGGTGCTCCTTCAAAGAAACTTGAAAGCTGAAAGCAACCTACAACTGAGGATTTACTTAGCAAAGTGGCCTCTTAGGACCCACTTTGATATCATAAATTAACCATTGCATTAATTTGTAATTGGGCTGAACCTCTCTACCTAATTCTCTAATGAGATTGAGCGATTTCTTTTCTTAGTGACAAGATATATGTTCCCATTCTCTACATTACACAGATTAAATATTGAGCCATGCTCCATTAGTTATATTGAGCTCTTCTGAAACCAGTAACTAACCCCTGCTGCCTACTAGACAGACGGAGAGCACAAAGGCAGACGACCTTTTGTCTGTGCCCTTGTCAAGGCGACGCAAGGAAGAAAACAGGAGCACAAAGCAAGCGAGCCCCCTGTACGGACACGTGTTTGATAGATTATTGTGTTGTCGCTGTGTTTTAACAGAGTTTTGGGCTGCTGAAGCAACAGCGAGTTCGGCTGCTTCAGAAGAGCCATCGACCTTGTGTTGCGCTGATCAGTTTAGCCCGTTTTTTATTGCGCTTTTCATTAATCTACATGCTCTGCCAAAGTCAGTCTTGCATCCATCATTCGGGCTGAGCGCTGTATCTCATAGGACTTACTGCAACTGTATTAGACTTGGCCGGGGGTGATGGAACTACTACCTCAAATCTACCTGCACTCTTACATATAGCAATTTATATGCAGCAAAAGTAGCTGTAACATTAACAGACTTGAGAAAAATGTTAAGAGAAATCTTAAACTAAATTAAATCTATTGATTAAATATTTTAAAGATTGAATTGCTCAGTTCAGCCTAGTGCTGGGCAGGTTTGGCCAAAAATCTGTCATGTTTTATTTATTTTTATTTTTTATTTTTTGCCTTTATATTAAAGAAGTTGTTCAATTTCAGAACAAAAATTTACAGATAATTTACTCACCCCTTTCTCATCCAAGATGTTCATGTCTTTCTTCAGTCATAAGGAAATTATGTTTTTTGAGGAAAACATTTCAGGATTTCTCTTCATATAATGGACTTTTATGGTGCCCACAAGTTTAAATGCAAAATGCAGTTTAAATACAGCTTCAAAGGGCTCTAAATGATCCCAGCTGAGGAAGAAGGGTCTTATCTAGCCAAATGATCAGTTATCTTCTAAAAAAATCAAATGCTTGTCTTGTGAACTCTGTGTATTCCGGTTCAAGACAGTTAGGGTATGTTGAAAATTTTTCTCATTTTCTCCTATAACTTCAAAATTGCCCTACATTGCTGCAGAAATACCGAACCTGTTTTTACAAAGTGAATATGCAAAGAAGGTCATATGGTCTTTACAAAAAAGGTAAAATAGTGATGTAGAATGATTTTGTTGGAGGAGAACATGAACCGGAATACACACAGTGGATAAAAAGTATATATATTGTTATATTTTTTTAGAAAATAATCAATTGTTTTGCTAGATAAGACCCTTATTCCTCATCTGGAATTATTTAGAGCCCTTTGAAGTTGCATTTAAACTGCATTTTGGAAGTTCACACGCATGGGCACCATAGAATTTCTTTACGACTGAAGAAAGAAAGACAAGAACATCTTGGATGACAAGGGGGTGAGTAAATTATCTGTCAATTTTTGTTCCGGAAGTGAACTTCTCCTTTAATCTGAATGCATGAAACACTTGAAGAACCTCTGCATTTTAATCACGATCCAAACAAACATGCTACATATATCATGAGCAGTTTTTGATGTCAATTATATTGTATCATTTCAAAATTTAAAGCAAAAACAGAATGGTCTGACCATAGCTTTGTGAAATTGTGATACATAAAACATCTGAACGAAACAAAAACGGCAGACGAACTGAATGAAAATGCAGATTCACTCTCTGACAGCAGGTGGCGCTTATGGAACAGCAGCATTACAGCGCGTCCTTGTTTTTCTTCCAGTTAACAAAGGGAACCCTGGATATTAAGACATGTATGGCTTAATATAACCTAAATGATGTATCTTACTGAAATATGTAGTAGAAAACCCATGAAAGATTTACGTTATTTAAAAAAATCCACATTGTTTTATGCATATTTTGGATGGGGGCATCATTATAACGTGAAATGGTTGCAACTTTTTTAACTTGGAAAATAAAATACTTATACAATGACCACAGCTACTGAAAGAGCCCACAGGTGGAAATGGATATAAGCATAGGTTTAAGCCAAATGCCGTACCATCGATTTTCCCTACAAGGAGACTAAACATCCCTGGAAATCGAGTGAAATCCATGCTGAGAAACTCCTATAGTGGCTGTGGCGTCATGACAAGCGTCGGCATGTTTACATCCTGCCAGGATGGCATCTAGCATTTCTTGTTTCTGCTGTGTGTAAGCTCTTTCAGTAGCTGTGGTCTACTAAAAGCCTCAAAGGCATCAGGGCTAAAGTGGAGAGAACAAAGACGTGGGTCTTTAGGAAGGTTTGTTCATCCACAGGAATCTTTCCATTCGAGAAACGATTTAAGTTTCCACTGAAGAGGTTCTTATTACTAGGAAAAGCAGTGGAGACTTAAATCTGGAGACTTTCTCTTGTTACAACTGAAAATTACAACCAAAAGCACATGTACAATGTGTATTTTAGTTTTTGAGTTGTGTTGGGGTAAAAATAGCAACAGTTATCGGAATAATGGCGCCCAAAATATGTATAAAACAATGTGGATTTTTTTAATACTGTAAATCTTCCATGGGTTTTCTGTTAGCTATTTGAATAAGAGACATCAGTTACGTTATATTAAGCGATGCAAGTTTTAATACCTGGGCTCCCTTTAAATACTACATTAATGTGCATTATACGGAGGTAAGATAAAAAATAACATTAAGTTTTTCTAAATACAGTGATTTCCCCTCAGAGATGCATTCACATAAATCCCCACTCTCCATTCAGTATTTAGAATTTCCTTCCTGTTTTTTGTTCCTGCTTGGGTATTTTCCTCTCTTTGCGATCATCTTCAGCGTCTCTGGCTTCTGTTAATGGCTGTTTACAGTTGCCCATATAAAGAATTAATTGTGTGTTATTAATAGTTCTATAAATGTTTTCCAGCCATTAGACAAAAGTGTATGCAGTTTACAGAAATCTCCTCTCAATTAACAACATTATGTATATTGCTCAGGGTGAGACTTCCGGTTCATTATCCACTGTAGAAAAATAACGAGAAGAATAACAGCGTGCAGTAAATGGTAAAACTGTTTGCACTACAAACCAGTGTGTTCATAATTAAGATAATACATTAAAATAACACACAGCAGTTTGCAATATCAAGCAGCAAACAAACTGTTTTGTACAGCTAAAATTATGAGACTGGAAGCCAGACCCATAAAATGTACAAATGGCCACGTCCACTCTTACGGGAAAAAAAGGTGCATAGGCCTACTGTTTGTATATATAAAACCGGTTTACCGTTTGTACCGGTATGTCGCCCAACACTAGTTTAGCCATACAATTTCAATTTCTGTTCTGTAATTCATCCATAGAAAACTCATAGAAATGGTCATTATAAACAGCATTACAAACAAAAATAATTTTCAATCATTTAAAATATTCAAACTTCTTGAAAATATTGACATATTTTAAATAAAAGAAGATTCAAAAAACAAGAAAATACGATTTCAAAATAGCTTTTTAAAAATAAGCAAGGCATGTTGTCTGTGTTTTTGTCAAAACAAACACAAGAATGATATTTAAAATTTTATATTCATCCTAAATGGACTAAACAATATTTACATGCACTGTATTTTAATGTAACGCTTTAATACAGTATATTAAAAATACCACACAAATATTTCGGAGTAAATTTGAAAATAAATCACTGAATTGAGTTGTGAATTGAATCACTGTTCAAATGTATAATGTAAATGAATCAGACTCACTAATGCAACTGTAATTTGCTAAAAAAAAAAAAAAAAAGGTAAATCTAAAAATGTAAGAATAAGTATGTTAAGGTATTATAGAAAGGTAAGGCATTTTACAAAATAATTAATTGAATTGATTTTTGAATAGATATGTTGATTTGAAATGGACGAATTGATTTTGAAACTGATTGATATAAATGATTCAAACTTAACAACTTTAATGCTGTTTTTGCTATAATTTTTTTTTAAATGAAGTATACATTAAATACATTTAAATTCTAACCTATTATTAAAATTATTAATTTTTCATGCCTTAAAATAATTGATATTGAAGAAATTTTGTGCTCTAAAAAAAAAAAAGATCCCTGAAAATAATCAATTTGACCAAATTTTTCCTATTTTTTTGTGGTGGTTACTAAAGCAAGCATTACTATTATAATTAATTAATATTACATTCTGTTGCTCGGTATAAATTGTTAAGTATTACAAAACATTATAAAAGATGATTTTCAACAATTTCCGTACCTTAAAATAATTGGCATTTAAGAAATATGGTTACTCCACACCAAAATGACATTTTTGTCATCTTCGTTCATCTTCGGAACACAATTTAAGATATTTCGGATGAAAACCGGGAGCTTTGTGACTGTCCCATTGACTGGCAAGTAAATAACACTGTCAAGTCCCAGAAAAGTATGAAAGACGTCATCAATGAGTCCATCTGTGGTTCAACCATAATTTTACGAAGCTACGTAAATACTTTTTGTACGCAAAAAAAATTAAATAAATAAATAACGACTTTATTCAACAATTACAGTAACCTTTTAACTAATATTAACTAATAATTTTTTTCTAATTCGTCTTTAGTAATGATTGAAGCAAGCATTGCTATTACCATGAATTATTATTGCTTAAATTTAAATCCTTTGGTATTACAAAACAAGATAATTTTCAACTATTTTCATACCTCAAAATAAAGAAATTGAAAGAAAATTGAAGAAATTTAGCACTCTGAATTTTTCAAAAACACCCTGCCATTTGTCTAAAATTCATGCTTTACTAAATGAATGCAAGAAATCAAATAGTCCCATTATTTTTAGAATGATTTTTATCTATATATCGCACTTGTGCTTTGTCTTGGTTGAATGAGTTGCGGCAGCCATGCTCTCAGACCTGTTGAGGTTATCAGCTGCGACCCTTAGCTGTTGTAACCAGGCCATTACATGTGCACCTTCCCCTCTGTTGTCAAATTCAGCATTTTTCCATAACTACCCGCTCAACCACTCGGTTGCAATATTGGATGCTTGAAGGTGAAGCACCCTTGAGTATTGTATTGCAGGTCGTCCATTACCATAATTGGTTTTACCTACCAAGTAAGGTTTCCTTACATAACCCATTTTAAATGTTTAATTGGTCCGTTTTGAAGCTAGTAAGTTGAAAGCGGTGGCTTCGTGACATGTTTTCCTCATATAAACAAAATTAAAGCTTCACGCTTATCGTCCTTTGTGCAGGCTATGTGGTTTGTTGCTGCTTGTTGTTGTTGCTAAGCTTTGAGTAAGATAGCGTCTGTCACCGTTCGGAAAGGCAGCTTGTGTTTCGCTGTCTAAGTTACACTCGCACGGAAAGTCGAACAACAGCCTAAACTAACAGACAGGCTGGTTAATGTTACAGCATCTCTGGCAATTGTCAGGCCTTTTAGGACACTTGATGTGTCTTATCTGCTCTGAAATCTCCCTTTCTTCTGCTCTTACGATTTCTGTCATGAGTCAATGTCCAAACGTGATTAGGTTTGATTATTTTACAGCGAGACCTGATTTTATTCTTGGTAGAATTTCATGTTTTTGATGTCTTTTTGCTATGTTTGAATTTGGATATGTTGTAGGAGTGTGTTTTGTTTTTGCATGTGTGTCGTATGAATGTGAGGGATTTGTGTTGTATTTTGAGGCTGTGTGATTCATGTGACTAACATGTGTAGGTGGTACTACAAGGGTCTAAAACCGAGATATATATTTTTTCATTACAGTCTTTTGGCTAAAAAAAACTCTGCTAAAAGCTTAGAGGCATGAAAGATTTATTTTTCTGTCCCAATGATTCAAGATTTATAGTGATGGTTGCTAAAGAAATCATTACTATTACCATTATGAGCTTGGGCAAAATAGCTCAATAATTCTGTATCACTATGTAAATATTTAAGTATTTTTCTATATAATTGCTTAAAACATTATTTTTTTTTATCAGGTAAAACTATTATTTTAACTTGTAACAAAGTATGTTTAATAAATTGGTCAAACTTTACAAAAAGGGTTTATTAGTTAACATTAGTTTAGTAATAAACTTCTACAGCATGTAATAATCTTAGTTAATGTTAATTTCAGCATTTACTAATGCATTATTAAATCACAAGTTGTGTTTGTTAACATTAGTTAATGCACTGTGAACTAATGAACAAACAATGAATTACTGTATTTTTTATTAACCAACATTAACAAAGATTAATAAATAGTGTAATAAATGTATTGTTCATTCTTCAAAAACGTCTTTATTATAAAAAAACAACAACAATTAAACCTTTAAAAGTAAATATATATATTATATAACAATAAGTGTTATTGAAGAAATTTAGTGCTCAGAAAAAAAAAAAAAAACTTAAAAATATCCATTTGACTTTTAATTTAATATTACCGATAATTATTGTTGCTCATACTACTACTACAAAATAGTTAATATTTTCTATGATATTTAATAAAATCTAATATAATCTAAATAATTATATATTTGCTATCAAATTACTTAAAAAGTCAACAGCTTGTAGCCAAGTGAATTTAGTATATTTAGTGTAAAAAGTAAAATGTAAAACTGTAAAGTTTTTTTTAATTTATCCCCTTTATGAACTAACATGACAAATATATAATCATTGCAATATGTGAAAATGTCACATGAACATTTTTGGTTGACAATATAAGCAAATAATTTAAATAAAATGGACTGTTTGAATTGACTGATGTACTGTAAATTAGTCAAACATAATACTCTAATGCTGATTTACTATAAATGTTTTTTTTAATTAATTAAATTTAAATTTTAGTATTGTAGTATTATAAAAGTATTATAAAATATAGCTGCAAGCAGCGATTACCAAGGTTCAAGGGCTTTAATTCATTTAAGCACATACTGTATGAAAAAAGACATTACATATTATTTATTTTGTCTGTAACCAACCAAATCTGTGATTTCAAAAAGTGTTTTTGGCAAATACATGTAATTTGCCATAGAAATATTATGTTTTTATTTAAGGTTTATGACTGTTATAGTGCTAGCTGTGGTCCGATCTCCCTAAAGCTTTGCATGCCTATTTAGAATCACCTGTCACATGTGCTTAACAGATTTTGTGAAGTTTTGAGTTTTCGTTTAGACTTTATAAGCTTTTGGGTATATTTGGACAGGCCCCTTTTCTAAACGACACCGTTATAGCTTCCCAAATGGCAAATTTCTACATTTTTTGATAATTATTGACCTATTAAGAGTCCAGAGAATTTTTTACTCTTATAGTGCCACCAAGTGGCTAAGCTCCATGATATTTTGGATGTGACCTCAGATTTAGCTCTTACAAAGGCATTGTTAGTTTGGTGAACATATATCATTCCATTTAAAAGTAAATAAAAAAAAATAGCTGTTTTAGTAAAGGCAGCCCTGCACCTTTCAAATGTTTTGGATGTTGGATAATTATTGATATTCATTCTCTAGACAATTATTCTCCACTGGTTTGATTCCAACTGGGTGAAAAACCTAGAACTAGTTTGCAAAAGTAGATTTTTCAAAAAATGCTAAATACCCGAAAATTTCACCAAGATGACAAACAAATCCAGGCATTCATTTTGTCTGGTGTGAGCCAAGGATTCCAATGACATAAGACACTTGAGCCTGCAATTACATGTTTTTTAATTGTTTTTTTCCCACCCTTTTATTCTATACAATATCTCAGTATTTATGTATTTGTAATTTTTTTTTCTATCAGATAATCTATAATCTATAATTCTGTACAAATGCTGTTTAAAAAGTTCAAAATATATTAAATATTTTTTTCTATAAATATAAAGTGGGCAAATATCGCTGTTTATTTTATATGTTGTCATATCAGTGCATAAAGGCCCTTAATAAAAATAAACAATTATGCAAGTTTTGGGTTTAGAATCAAGTCAAAAAATTGGACAGTTATACTTATAAAAACACAAGCCATCACATTCTCACCTGTGAACGATTAGTCTGTTCAGGAATTTAAATCTTGGAGGCTTTTACAACCAGAGGCTATAAATCTTGTGACATCTTGGAAACTTTTTTTTTTTTTTTTTTTTTTTTTTACTGTGAGTGACGACACCGTGACTGTTCCAAAATGGCAGATGCATCGACATGCGTGGAAGGTAGAATCTACGCATACATATCTATGGTAGCAACAGCATATCAATGTGCTAATAACTACTCAGAAGTCATTAGCAACAGCATAGCAATGCACTGGAAGTCACTTCAAGCAGCACTCAAATTTACTTAATGTTTTAATGCATTATCTCTGAATATATGAATACATTTGCCTCCAGAAGAGAAGCTGTTTTTCTTAATGATGAATTTAGAGATTAGAAATTCAGTCTAAATGAAGGTCATTTGCCAGCATGTCAGTTTATATTATAATATTTCTGTTTATCCTCTGCCAGGTTTCAAGTCATTGATTTATTCAAGCATCTGCCCCTTTGTCACCCATATGATCCAGATACTGTGGATTAAATAACTGACCATAAATGTGATTAAACTGTCCAAACGTTAAGGTTTTGTACGTGTGCTACTACACGAGGAGAAAACCACAGGACAGCACTGAAGCAGCCTCTCAAAGCCTCAAGCAAGAGTCATATTAAAGAATAATTCGGTTATGCGCCGCATAAACCCATTACTTGTGAAATAGGCTGGTGCTGTAAGAAGGCAGGAAAGCCGTTTGCACATATTGAATCAGGGGTTTATCATTTGCACCTTTTCTCATATCAGATAGCCACAGTCTTGTTGGATAAAGTCTGTCAGCAGAAGCCTCTGAATTGTGCTGACTGCACCGCTCTGGTGAAATATCTCACGCTGACGTTGGCTGTCAGTACCTTGAGGTGATTGAATGCACAGGAAGAAACCGCAGCCGATCGGCACAGAGCGCTAGGGAGGGTTGAGCGCAACAGACGGCTTCCGGAAGTTAAATCCCGTTCATTATCTCCAAAGAGAAGTAGATTTTTAATGATACCATATAAACCTTTCATGTCTCAAGACAAACCTACTGTATCAAGATCAGTGTGATTTTAACTTCATTTTAAATGGGTAGTTCACTCAAAAATTCTGTCAGTAATTACTCACCCTCATGTCATTCCAAACCTGTAAGACCTTTGTTCATCTTCAGAACGCAAATTAAAATATTTTTGATGAAATCCGAGAGCTTTCTGACCCTGCATAGACAACAGCGCAACTTCAACATTTAATGCCCAGAAAGGTAGTACGGACATCGTTAAAATAGTCCATGTGTCATCAGTGGGTCCATCGCGTTGTTATGAAGCTACGAGAATGATTTTTGTGCGCAAAGAAAACAAAAAGAAATTTATTTTGTCATGTCGGTTTGACATGAGGGTGAGTAATTAATGACAGAATTTTCATTTTTGGGTGAAATACAGAATTCTGGCATGAAACTCTAGAATGCAGTCCAATGGGTCTAACTCAATCGACAACATGACATCATAATCACATGGCACAGCCGATTGGTTCTCTCCTGTATCAGTAGCCAATGAGCTCACTGCTCAGCATTTAAATAATGACTAGTGCTAGATAGCAGTTTGCAGCATGCTTCAGAAACCCTCCACCTTCCCTAGCTCCACCTGTGTAGATCGGCTATGAGGTGATTTGTGTATGCTATGGGGGGTTATTCATATATGTTTTATGTGCAGCAGCAGTATTTCTTATATGCTTACAGCAGCATGTTGTGGATGTATTGGCAGTAGCAAATCTCGGTACTTGCCCTGCTGCTGTAGCAGCAGCGTAGCAGATCTATTCCACCAAGACCAAATACATTAACATTGTCATGTACATTAACATGCCACTCCCTCCGAGAGTTGTCATGACAGAACTATCCCTTTAAGTATTCCTGAAGAACTACACTGCCCATAATGTTGAAGAGACCTCGACCAATCAGAGAAGTCGCTGTTGATGATGCAAATGAAAAGTTTTTCTACACTCTTAAACCATTTGCATATTTGTATACATTTGAATATTT
Organism: Cirrhinus molitorella; assembly: GCA_033026305.1. Classification (NCBI taxonomy): domain Eukaryota; kingdom Metazoa; phylum Chordata; class Actinopteri; order Cypriniformes; family Cyprinidae; genus Cirrhinus; species Cirrhinus molitorella. Next base: position 26,466,951 of record CM065139.1, on the reverse strand, counting down.
AGGGGTAAAATGTATTGTTTTTTATAGAAAAGAAAATCAATGAAAATAAGTGAATATCGGTATTGTAATTGTTAGAATGGCTAAGGATATATCAGCAGTCTCCACGTAAAAAGTGCAGATGAAACAGTAAGTCGTAGAGACTTGAAACTTGGAGGGATGGTAGTATTCACACTGCCGACAATGTCACCAAGTCGACCCCAATCGGCCTGACAGGGACGCTACAGTGATCAGAAGTACTAAATCGCTCATAACTCCTAAACCTTCAGTCACAGGTGGCACTATAAGAGTGAAAAAACATAAAAACGGCCATAACTAGGCAACTGTCCTATCTTTGTCCTATCAACATAAAAATCACTATACATATCTTTAAGGACATTTGCGTATTCAAAAAACAGTTTATTCAGAAGGTTAATAGAGGCCGATCGGAATGAAACTTGGTGGGCCTGTTTGACCCATGACTCTAAAGGTCTGTGAGAAATTTGAAAGAAATCGGCCACTGGGGGGTGATATTGCATTTTTCGAGGCTCTAGAACCACTGCTGTCAGATGTAAAAAAATATTTTTGCAAACTAGTCCTAGGTTTTTTACTCAATCTGAAAAAAAACTTTATAAAATTTATAATTTGTGAAGCTATAACGAGGTCATTTAGAAAAGGGGCCTATCCAAATTTACCCAGAATCCTATAAAGCCTAAAGGAAAACTTAACAAAACCTGGTGAGCACGTCACAGGTGATTCTAAACAAGTATGCAAAGTTTTAAGGAGATCGGACCACAGCTGGCTCTATAACAGTCATAACATAACATAACATAATATTTTTTTTATGGTAAATTACCTGGTTTTGCCAAAAATGCTTTTTTAAATGATTTGACTTGGTGGTTACAGGCTTGCTAAATAATATGTTTTTCATATGTGCTTAAATGCCTTAAAGCGCTTGAACCCGGTAATCGCTGCTTGCAGCTCTATTTTACTATTGTTTTTTAATGAATTTACATGATTTTTCAGTGAGTTATGGTATGAGTAGTTCATTTAAGTGCTCGGTTGAGAGCTGCTTTAATCAATCCTCATTTTGATGAATCAATATCAATTCTTAAATCTCAAGATCAATCTTTTAGCCTGTTGTTTTCTGTTGATGCATACAAAACATCACAAAAAATTATTTGTGGCAAGCCTCCAATAATTGAAATAAGTGCTTTGCTTTACTTTTGATAAGAAACAAAGTCTCAACTTTCAATTTCTGTTATTTAATTTAATGTCAAGTGTTTAAATAAATCAAATTTAATTTAAACAAATGTTTTTATTATATTTTATTTATATTTTAGAATTTTATTTTATATTTCAACAACAAATTGAATTAAAAATATAATAAACTGAAGTAAAAAAATGTAAAATTAATAATATATTTCACAGTTAATTACAAAAATAGCTAATTGAATTAAACACAAAATGTAAAAGTAAAAAGACTGAATTAATTAATTATTGTTTTATTTACAACTTTGAAAAATAATTTTTACAGTGTATATTATTAAGTTATTATAAAAACTGTTATTTTTTTTGTACATTAAATGCTTGTACACCACATATTTTTATTTGAGTGTTTATTATTTGATTATTATATCAGAAAATAAATAGAAATTAATTTCATTTGAGTTAAAGAGGTTAGTTCACCCCAAAATGAATATTTTGCAATTAAATATTCATCATCATATCATTCCAAACCTGTAAGACTTTCGTTCATCTTAAGAACATGGAAGAGAAGAAATTATTGAATAAAGTTGTTATTTTTGTTTTCTTTGCGCACAAAAATAATATTCTTGTAGCTTCATAAAATTAAGGTTGAACCACTGATGACCTTACTACCTTTCTGGGCCTTGAAAATGTCAGTTGCGTTGCTGTCTATGCAGGGTCAGAAAGCTCTCGGATTCATCAAAAATTTCTTAATTTGTGCTCTGAAGATTAACAAAGGTCTTACAGATTTGGAACGACATGAGAATGAGAAATTAATGAGAGAATTTTTATTTTTGGTTTAACTGTCCCTTTAAATAGTTTGGGCTGCATTATTAATTTTAACTTTTAATATTATACTAATGTATCAAGTGAGAGAGTTTTTCACAGTTACAACATTAGTTGAGAGTTCTCTTCCTTGTGAGAAATGTGAAAATTAATTAAAAATGTTTTGAATTAAGTACTGAGGAATTGAAAGGGAAAACACTTCTGGAACCAAGGGCGCTGATAAAGTGAACAGTAACTGTTGTGCTGTTTTGAGGCAAACCAGATCCATACTGGGCAGAAATATTGATGGGATTGGGGAGAAGGGGAAGAGGGAGATTTTCTATGTAGCAAGAGTAGAAAAAAAAGCAATGCGGCTCCAGAGCCCGCCGGTCAATTGGAGAGAAACCTGGCTGTATCTGGCACGTGAGAGAAGCCAGTGAGCAATGCACCTTGGCAGAAGCTGACAGGCTGAGGCTGAAATAACAGCTAGTGAGGGAAATGAGGTGCACTGAATTAAAAAAAAGGTGCAAGGGTGCAAAAATATTTTATATGAAATAAAAGAAAAGTATGTATTGTTTATATACAGTTTTATTTTATATTTATTGTATTTATTTCATTTATAAATTTAAAAAATAATCTTGAAATAACTTTTTCTCATCCAATTTCTGTTTTATTTTTACATTTAATTAGGAAACACAGTTTAGCATTTCTGGAAGGTAAAATGTTTTTTTTTTTCTCCTGGTAGCTGTTCATGGTGGACAACGCTGCGGACGACTGGAGGATAGCCATGACCTACGAGCGCATCTTCTTCATCTGTCTGGAGATTTTAGTGTGCGCCATACACCCCATCCCGGGCAACTACACTTTCACGTGGACGGCGCGGTTAGCCTTTTCCTACGCACCATCCAAGACGGACGCCGACGTGGATATCATCCTGTCCATACCCATGTTTCTCCGTCTGTACCTTATTGCTCGCGTCATGCTGCTGCATAGCAAACTGTTCACCGATGCTTCTTCTCGCAGTATCGGTGCCCTTAACAAGATAAACTTCAACACACGCTTTGTCATGAAGACCCTCATGACTATCTGTCCCGGCACAGTGCTGCTGGTCTTCACCATTTCTCTGTGGATCATCGCCGCCTGGACTGTGAGGGCGTGCGAAAGGTGGCCTGCTTTGTTGCTCTGACTATAATTTATGGATGTTAGATTTGATGGGGAGATTTTTAGGTCTATGAATAGAACTACACTATATATATATTTTATATATATATATATATATATATATTTATATATACAGTGCCGCTTGAGCGTTTGTGAAAGAAATTCAAATTTTCTATATTTCTGCATAAATATGACCCAAAACATCATCAGATTTTCATTTACTTCCTGAAGTAGACAAAGAGAACCAAATCAAACAGGTGAGAGAAAAATTTTCTTTGTCATTTATTTTTTTGAGAAAAATGATCCAGTGTTAAATATCTGTGCATTGCAAAAGTATGTGAATCTCTTGGATTAGCAGTTTATTCAAAGGTGAAATTAGAATCCATCTGTGCAGATGTGTTTTCAGTCAGTGCAATGACTATCAAATGTCAGTATGTGACCTGTTTTATTCAAAGAACAGGGATCTATCAAAGTCTGATCATGTTTGTGGAAGTGAATCATGTCACAAACAAAGTAGATTACTGAGGACCTCAAGAAAAATAGCTGATGTTGCCCATCAGGCTAGAAATGTTACAAAACCATCTCTAAAGAGTTTGGACGCCACAAATCCATGGTCAGACAGAATGGAGGAAATTCAAGACCACTGTTGCCTTCTTGAGAAGTGGTCGAACCAACAAAGATCATTCCAAAGCAGAAAGTGTAATAGTCTGCAAGGTTGCAGATGGTCCCAGGGTAACTTCTAAGTAACTTCTAAGCGACTAAAGATCTTTCTCACATTGGCTAATGTTAATGTTCATGAGTCCTCCATCAGGAGAACACTGAGCAACCAATAGTGCACATGGCAGAGTTACAAGAAGAAAGCCACTGTTCTCCGAAAAGAAAATTGCTTGCTAAAGATCATGTAGACAAGCCAGAGGACTATTGGAGACAGGTTTAATGGATGGATAAAACCAAAATTGAACTTATTGGTTTAAATGAGAAGCTATTATTTTCAGAGAAAAGAACACACTGTATCCCATCTGTGAAACATGGTGGTGGTAGCATCATGGCTTGGGCCTGTTTTGCTGCATCTTGGCCAGGACAGCCTGCCATCATTGATGGAGCAATGAATTCTGAATTATACCAGCAAATTCTAAAGGAACATGTCAGAATGCCTGTTTAAGAACAGAGTCACAAGAGAATGTGGGTCATGCAGCAAGACAACAACCCCAAGCACACAAGTAATTCTACCAAAGAATGTTTAAAGAAGAACAAAGTTAATGTTTTGGAATGGTTGAGTCAGTAACCAGACCTTAATCCAATTAAAATGTTGTGGAAGAATCTAAGCAAGCAGTTCATAGAAGGAAACCCACCAACATCACAGAGTTGAAGTGTTTCTGCACTATAGGAATGGGCTAAAACTCCTGCATGTTATTGTGAAGGACTGATCAGAATTTACAAGAAACTTTACCTTCAGTTACTGCAGCAAAAGGGGGTCACACCAGATACTGAAAAAACACATACTTTTGCAATACTGTAACACTGGATACAATTTTTCTCAATAAATAAATGGCAAAGCTATTATTTTTCTCTCACTTGTTTAATTGGGTTCTCTTTGTCTGCTTTCAGGACTTATATGAAAATCTCATGTTTTGGGTTATATTTATGCAGAAATATAGAACATGGTAAGCACTGTAACCAGTCATATGAGTAATTTTTTTTTATTATTATTTATTGAGCTTTACACATCATCTGAAATAATAATTAAGCTTTCCAACTAAGCTTTCCATTGATGTATGGTTTGTTAGAATACGACAATATTTGTCCGAGATACAACTATTTGAAAATCTGAGGGTGAAAAAAATCAAAATATTGAGAAAATCACTTTTAAAGTAGTCCAAATAAAGTTCTTAACAATATATATTACTAATTAAAAATTGAGTTTAGATATATTTACAGAAGTAAATTTACAAAATATCTTCATGGATCATGACCTAATTATACGGTTATTATGAATTCTGTTTTGGTAATTCACATTTTTGAATGTTTATTTTAGAGTATCTATATATTAGAAAATATATTCTATTCTGTTCTATTAATAGATTATATATTTTTTAAATTATACATTTATTATGAATTCATGTTTTTGTAATTCACAGTTACTAGTTTTTTTTTGTTTGTTTTTTTAGAAAATGTGTATGTATACATTTTAGAATGTATATATTTAAGTGTATATATTCTATTCTGTTCTATTAATATGTTATAATTTTTAAATTATACAGTTATCATGAATTCATGTTTTGGTAATTAACTTATTTTTAAGAAAATGTATATATACATTTTAGAATGTGTATTTTAGAGTATATGTTTTAGAAAATCTATATATTAATAGATTGATTATTTTTTAGTAATTTAGTTACTAGGTGAGTTTTTTTGTTTGTTTTTTTTAGAAAAGTCTATATCTATATATATATATATATATATATATATATTAATAAGTTTCTTTTCTTTTTTAATTATAGAGTTATCATAAATTCATGTTTTGGTAATTCACAGTTACTAAGTTAGTTTCTTATGGAATGTATATATACATTTTAAAATGTATATATTTAAGTATATATATTCTATTCTATTAATGCTGTTTTTTTAAATTATAGTTTTCATGAATTTATGTTTTGGTAAATCACAGTTGCTAGTGTATATATACATTTTAGAACATCATATTTAAGTGTATATAGTCTATTCTATTAATTATATATTTTTATATATACACACACACACACACAAACTATATGTGCTCAAAAGTATGGGATCAATAAGATTTGTAGTGTATTTTAAATATGTTTCTAATGCTCATCAAGGCTGCATTTATTTAATCAAAAATACAGAAAAAAATCATATTGTGAAATATTATTATGATGTACAATAACTTTTATTTTAATATTTTAATATTAAAAATCTAATTTATTTCTGTGTTCAAAGCTGAATTGTTCAGCATCATTACTCCAGTCTTCAGTGTCACATGATCCTTCAAAAATCATTCTAATATGCTGATTTATTATCAGTGCTGGAAAAAGCTTAATATAACTGCTTAATATTTTTTTAAACCTGTGATAATTAACAGGATTCTTTGATGAATAACAAGTTAAAAAGAACTAAAAAACATTTATTTAAAATAGAAATCTTTTCTACTGTTCAAAGGTTTGGGGTCAGTGAATTTTTCTTCAGAAGAAAATTAATTGTTTTTATTCAGCAAGGATGAGATAAATTGATAAAAAGTGATAGCAAAAAATGTATATTTTAAATAAATGCTGTTCTTTTAAACTTTTTATTCATCAAAGAATCCTGAAAAAAAGTATCACAGGTTCCAAAAAAAAATATTTGGTAGCACAAATGTTGCCAATATTAATAATTCTAATAATAAATCAGCATATTAAAATGATTAGAATGAAGGATCATGCAACACTGAAGACCGGAGTAATGGCTGATGAAAATTCAGCTTTGCATCACATAGAAACCATTATTATAGTTTTGTAGTTTTTTGTATAGTTTTTTTTCTGTATTTTTGATGAAATAATAAATGCAGTCTTGATGAGCATAACATAATAATAATAATAAAAAAAACATTACAAGCCTTACTGATTTCAAACTTTTGAGCAGCAGTGTATATATATATATATATATATATACACACTCACACACACACACACACACACACACACACACACACACATACTCTATTATTTTAATATTAATTATACAATTTTTATTCATTCATTTTGTGGTAAATCAAAGTGTACTAGGTGATTTGTTTTAGAAAATAAGATTCACATTTTCTAGAAACTGAACTCTGAGTATCAAAAATGCATCATTTTGGTGGAAAAAAGACACTGTGCCTTTCTCTCAACCTGTTGAACCCTATAGAGTATCAAATCTCTCACGTTGCAGACCTGGAGGGCCTATGTGAGCTGTGTAACCTTTTAAACAGCAGTTAAATAGGTTTGGAAACTGAGTCAATTGTGTCCCAACTCGGCTAGATCCCTCAATTAGCCAATTACGTATTAGCTTACAGCAACAACAGCATGTCCAACTACTGCAGTGGAGCGAGCACTACTTAAATGTATAATGTGAGACAAATTAGCACAATTTTCATGGCTGGTTGATTAACTTACAATTAAGTCAGTCATAGATGAGTGTAAAGTAACTGTAGTCGTTTTTCTAATGCCATTTTACCCTTACTAGATACCATGACAACATGGATGTAACCAGCAATTTCCTTGGAGCCATGTGGTTGATCTCAATAACTTTTCTAACCATTGGATATGGGGATATGGTCCCTAATACATACTGTGGGAAAGGAGTCTGTCTCCTGACCGGCATTATGGTAAGTGCCATATCTGAGCGTAACATAGGCTTTGTTTTAGACTGAATGCTTAAGGCTGATGTTTGTTTCATCAGGGCGCCGGATGCACTGCTTTGGTGGTCGCTGTGGTTGCAAAAAAACTGGAATTAACCAAAGCCGAAAAACATGTACATAACTTTATGATGGACACCCAGCTGACAAAAAGGGTAAGTCTGAACTCCTAAATCTGAGCCTTGTTGTGTCATATGTCACAGTTTATTCTTAATCCCGGCAAACCTGTGAAAGTAATATTCAGCTTATGCAAAGTAGAAAATAGTTTTGTTTTTGTTTTTTTGCATTTATTAAATATAAACAAAATGTTTGAATTCATTAAGGTGATCCGCTGCTTACAAAACAGTGTTTGAAACCCAAATTTCAAAATACACAAAATTCAGCTTTTTGAGGAAGATTACCAATAATAATGTTAAAAACAGTTACAACAGAACTTGGCCTGACAGAAATCAGAGAAATAGGCTGGAAATGTTATTAAATGGGCTAAATGTTCTGGTTTTCATTCTTCAAGCATGGCTTACTCGGTTAGCCAGATAAGCTTCATACAGTATAGCCTTTTAAGATTAGCCAATTATGCTAAAACAGGCTTAAAGGGATAGTTCGCCCAAAAATGAAAATTGTGTCATTAAAGGTGCAATAGGAGATCTTGGGAAATGCTAACTTTAGCCTGATAGCATTAAAAGCGAATGTCCCATCCTCCCTGTAATTCACCATCCAAAGTAGGGATGTGCGGTATACCGGTAATGGAAAAATACCGGTATTTATTATATTTCAAACGGTTCGATATCATCATTTGCCCAGTTCGGTATTTCATAAGCTGCAGTTCCGATGTTCACCTATAGACGGCAGTACTTCCCAAATTGCTGCAAAACCGGTAAATGTGACAAAAGAAAAACGCGATGGATCGTCAAACAGATGAAACTCCATCAACGCCCTCAAAACTAGTAAATAAAGACAGTAGAAGTGAAATACGGCAATATTTTGCATACAAAACTGATGATAAAGGTGAACAAACTGACCTTACTGCACCCATATGCAAGCGTTGCTATAAATCACCAAGCAGTTGTCACTTGCTCATCCTGATTTTTTCCATTAATTTAGAGATCGACAGGTGAGTGCATCAATCAAAAATTCAGATTTTAATAACTTTTATTCACAAATGATAGTGGACAGTAGTGAAGTATTTTTACTTTACTCAAGTACATTTAAAAAGTATCTGTAGGTTATCAGAGTGTTTTTCTTTGGAAAATGTTTTACTCCATTCCACAGCATAATGTCATACTTTTTTCTAAACTACATTTTATAAATAAAAGTTATTGTTTGTTTTACCTTTGATAATTAAGAATAGTGTAGCATTTTCTTGTACTCAAGTAAATTTTAGAATTACTTTTACTTGAGCAAAAGTAAGAATGTAATATAATTATAATGTAATAAAGTATTAAATATTTAATATTTAACATGAAAGAGTGAAGTAAAAAAACAATATTATGCTTTGGAATGTTGTGAAGCAAAGTTTTGTAAAGAAAACACTAATAAAGTACAGACACTTGAAAAGTATTTTCAAAGCAGAGTAAAAACTTTCTGAGTCTAAAATCTAAAAACAATCAGAGAGACAGAGACTTAATAACGTGATTTTGAATAGCACATTACAGTAAAGAAACCTTGACCTGAGCTGACCTAACAGTATTCCAGCACATATTAATCTAGGTCAATAATTATTTATAAATTATAAATAAACTAATACATTTTTAGTATATTAACATAACTTACTACAGTATCGATTTAGTATCGATACCGAAGTATTACGTTCTGGTATCGTACCGAAGTCAAAATTATGGTATCGAGCCATCCCTAATCCAAAGCCACCTGAAGGCATCTAATGTTACTCAGACCTAGACTACCAGAGACAGCATTACTACAATAAATTTTAACACCGAGTTGAAATGTTCCAACATCCCACATAAGAAAACGTCTCGGTTACGAAGGTAACCCTCGTTCCCCGAAGGAGGGAACGGAGACGTTACGTCAATGACGTAATATTGGGGATCGGCAACGAGACCCTATCACCTCTGAGCTAAAGAGAAAAAGCCAATGAACATTGGCGAGTGGAATTTGCATGCCGCCCCACTCCCCCGGACATACGGGTATATAAGATGGCGGCGTGCATCCACTCATTCAGATTTGCTGAGGAGCCGAGCCGCAACCCGGCTTCAGCGCAGTCCAGGATTGTGGCAAGAGGACGTAACGTCTCCGTTCCCTCCTTCGGGGAACGAGGGTTACCTTCGTAACCGAGACGTTCCCCCTCAGTCGTTCTCTACGACGTTACGTCAATGACGTAATATTGGGGACCTCTGGAAAACGCCACAATCCTGAACTGCGTTACGCAGCCGAGACCCAATGCCGGCAGGCAAGCGTGTCGGAACAAAGGGCTCAATGCGTAACCGTCCCAACGCCCTGTAGACCACGTGGTGGCCCACCAGGGGTGCCAAGTTTTGAAGCAGCCGTTGGGGGGCGGAGCACAATGACGGTTAAGTCATGTGGAAGCTTTAGAAGTAAGTCTAACTAGACTGGGGAAACACGGAAGGTTCCGTGGAGATACTGAGACATGATGCCACAACCGGAGGGGGGTGAAGGAGGCCCCGCTCCGGAGCACAGTATGGACTACTCCGTCTAGTCCAGTACTGCGGGGCAAGGAGGACCCAGAGTTCAGCCATGGGAACAACTGGGAGGATAGCGCACGGATCCGAGAGGAGTGGCGCAGCAAGCCGACACCTGAGCCGTCCTCCCGCAAATTACCTGATGTTACCCAACACACGGGAGGACACTGGCTCAACGCGGAGGTTGTAGAACCGCGCAAAGGTATTGGGTGTCGCCCAGCCCGCAGCTCTACAGATGTCTGCTAGAGAGGCGCCGTGCGCCAGCGCATAGGAGGAGGCCACACTCCGGGTGGAGTGGGCTCTCACTCCCAGGGGGCACGGCTCACCTTGGGCTTCGTACGCCAAGGTGATGGCATCAGCTACCCAGTGGGCCAACCTCTGTTTGGAGACAGCATTCCCCTTCTGCTGTCCCCCGAAGCAGACAAAGAGCTGCTCGGAGCGTCTGAAGCTCCGGGTGCGGTCCACATAGACGTGCAGGGCACGGACGGGACACAGCAACTCCAAGGCCGGGTCTGCCTCCTCCTGGGGCAGAGCTTGCAGGTTCACCACCTGATCTCGAAAGGGAGTGGTGGGAACCTTGGGCACGTAGCCGGGCCGGGGTCTCAGGATAACGTGAGAGTTACCTGGCCCGAACTCTAAGCACTCTTCGCTGACCGAAAATGCGTGTAGGTCCCCCACTTTCTTGATGGAGGCCAGCGCAGCCAGGAGCGAAGTCTTGAGCGTCAAGAACTTCAGCTCAACTGAACCGAGCGGCTCGAAGGGAGCTCCCCGAAGGCCCTGGAGGACCACGGAGAGATCCCAAGAGGGTACGAGGTGCGATCTAGGAGGGTTAATCCTTCTCGCACCTCTCAGGAACCTGACGATCAGGTGATGCTTCCCTAGGGATGAACCATCCACTGCATCGTGATATGCCGCAATCGCTGCGACATACACTTTCAAAGTGGAGGGGGACAGTCTCCGCTCCAACTTCTCTTGCAGGAAGGAAAGCATCACCTCCGTGTCCCGTCCAGAAGCCACACGTGTAGGTTCCATAGATCGGGACGCGGGTGCCAAATCGTGCCGTCCCCCTGAGAAAGAAGGTCCTTCCTCAGGGGAATCTTCCAGGGAGGGACTGTCGCGAGGAGCATGAGGTCGGCAAACCAGGTCCGGGTGGGCCAAAACGGCGCAACCAACAGGACCTGCTCCTCGTCCTCCCTGATCTTGCACAGGGTCTGTGCAAGGAGGCTCACTGGGGGAAAGGCGTACTTGCGGAGGCCCCGAGGCCAGCTGTGTGCCAGAGCGTCCCTGCCGAGGGGGGCCTGAGTCAGGGAGAAAAAGAGCTGGCAGTGGGAGGACTCTGGGGAAGCAAACAGGTCCACCTGAGCTTCCCCGAATCGACTCCAAATTAGCTGAACCGTCTGGGGGTGGAGTCGCCATTCTCCAGGAAGGGTGAGCTGTCGTGAGAGCACGTCGGCTGCACGATTCAGCTCTCCTGGAACGTGAACGGCCCGCAGCGATTTGAGCCGCGTCTGACTCCAGAGGAGGAGATGGCGGGCGAGTTGCGACAGACGACGGGAGCGCAGACCACCCTGATGGTTGATGTACGCTACGGTCGCTGTGTTGTCTGTGCGGACAAGCACGTGCTTGTGGCGCAGCAGCGGAAGAAACCGCCGGAGCGCCAGAAACACGGCCAGCAACTCGAGGCAATTGATATGCCACTGCAGTCGAGGTCCTGTCCAGGAGCCCGAGGCTGTCTGCCTGTTGCACACAGCACCCCAGCCCGTCATGGAGGCATCTGTGTTGACCACAACATGCCTGGACACCTGTCCTAGGGGCACTCCTGCCCGGAGGAAAACAGGGTCCGACCACGGGCTGAACAGGCGGCGACATTCCGGAGTAACGCCCACCCGGAATGTGCCACGGTGCCATGACCATCTCGGGACTCGGTCGTGTAGCCAGCGCTGAAGCGGTCTCATATGAAGCAGCCCGAGCGGCGTAACTGCGGCTGCGGCTGTCATATGCCCCAGGAGCCTCTGAAAATCTTTGAGAGGGACCGCTGTCTTGTGCCTGAAAGCCTTCAGGGAGTTCAGCACTGACTGGACGCGCTCGTTGGTGAGGCGTGCTGTCATGGTGACCGAGTCCAGCTCCATACCGAGAAAAGAGATGCTCTGCACGGGGGAGAGCTTGCTCTTCTCCCAGTTGACCCGAAGCCCCAAGTGGCTGAGGTGCTGCAGCACCAGGTCCCTGTGTTCGCACAACACATCTCGCGAGTGAGCTAGAATCAGCCAGTCGTCGAGATAGTTGAGGATTCTGATGCCCTTCCGCCAAAGGGGGGACAGGGCACCCTCCGCGACGCGGGGAGACAGGGACAGGCCAAATGGGAGGACTTTGTACTGATATGCCCGACCCTCGAAAGCAAACCGAAGAAACGGTCTGTGTCGAGGCAGAATCGAGACATGAAAGTACGCGTCCTTCAGGTCGATGGCTGCAAACCAATCCTGGTGTCGTACGCAAGACAGTATGCGTTTCGAGGTAAGCATCTTGAACGGTAGCCTGTGAAGGGACCGGTTCAACACTCGAAGATCCAGGATCGGTCGTAACCCACCCCCTTTCTTGGGCACGATGAAATAGGGACTGTAGAACCCTGATTTCATCTCGGCTGGAGGGACAGGCTCGATTGCGTCCTTCGCCAGGAGAACCGCAATCTCCGCCCGTAGAACAGAGGCATCCGTGTCCGAACGAACAGACGTGAAATGGACGCCTCTGAACTTGGGCGGTCGCCTCACGAACTGAATCGCGTAGCCGAGTCGTACCGTCCTGATCAACCACGGGGACGGACTGGGAAGCGCTAACCAGGCTCCCAGTCGACGTGCCAGTGGGATCAACGGAGCAGTAACTGACAGGAGCAGGGTGGGGCAGCCGGGGGGGGGAAGGGGAAGGGGGCTCATCCCAGAAAGCGGGGCGTTCTGGAGAAGAGCTGAGCTGCACGGGGCAGCGCTTACCTTCCCTGGATCCCGCGCTGGCGAATTCAGGCTCCGAGTCCGAGTCCGAGGAGGCAGTGCGTCGCTCAGGAACGAAACTCGGGGCACTAGGCCCAGAGGTGAAGAAAATTGCTCTTTTTTTGAAAATTTGGAGGTCAGTGGCAGCAGCGATGTTGTCTGGCCCCGGCCCTCCCCCGGGGCTGGGGGGACTGATGGTGACGTCCCCCGAAGAGCAATCTCCCTCATCTCCGGGCAGCCCGTGTCAGGGCCGCTTCGCAGACTTGCGGGTGGATTTAGCGGGCCGCTGAGTCTCGGGCTGCGCCGCCTTCCTGCGACTGGCTCTACGCCCGGGCTGAGAGGTCTTGGGCTCAGCTGGTGGTGCAGGGGGCGGAGCAGGAGCCGCAGCCGCAGGGGGGCGCCCTCGGCGACGAGCAGCCTGAGGCCTGGCACCCGGCGGCTTGTTGGCACTGCGCCGGGGCAGGATGTGGCTTATGGCCTCAGACTGCTTTTGGACCGCTGAGAACTGCTGGGCGAAGTCCTCAACGGTGTCGCCGAAGAGGCCGGCCTGGGAGACGGGTGCGTCGAGAAAGCAAGCTTTCACGTACCCCCTGGCTGCCCCGCCATCGAGGGTAGTGAGAAGGGAGGAGCCCTGACGTGTACGGGCCGAGTAGGGGGCCTTCCACGTCTTAGTGAGCTCCTCATGCACCTCGGGAAAGAAAGGCACTGGGGCGGAGCGAGGTGTGGCGACGTCGCTACTCGCGCCCAGATACCAATCATCAAGCCGCGAGCGTTCGGGAGAAGGCGCCTTAGACACCTCCAACCCGATGCTCGCGGCCGCCCGACGGAGCATGGCCGCCAGTTCTGCGTCCGCCTCTGACTGAGCAGCCGCCGCAGCGGGGGGGCTGCCCAGTAGAAGCTTCCGCATCAGCAGGCGTAAGCCCCTCCTCTGACGCAGTGATGGACATTCTATCATCTTCCGGAGCGCCAAAGGTAACACTAGGTCCAGCTGGTGGACGAGTGCTGAGCTTTGGCAACTCCACGGGGCCACGCTTTGAGGGACCGGACTTCCGCGGGGGCTGGCCCGACGGAACGTTCGGTACTGTCACCCTCAGATCACCTTCACCTCTAACCAATGCAGCCGAGGAGCCGGGACGGCCCGCCGAACTGGAAGGGGTAGAGGCTGAAGGGCGCCATCTCGCGAACGAGAGGCGCGATCGTAGCGTGGCCATGGACATGCGCTCACAATGAGTGCACGATCCATCCACAAACGCCGCCTCAGCGTGTTCTCGGCCCAGGCACGAGAGACAGCGTTCATGGCCGTCGTTAGACGACAGAAAACCACCACATCCAGCAGCACACGGTCGGACAGACATCCCGGAAGACGCTATCGACGACCGTGTAGAAAATTGCTCTTTTAGATCGGCGTGCCCCAGGGAAGGCAACAGCCAGAGATCGCTGGTTAGGCACAGATGCCGGCAGCGCCGGTAACACGATCGAGCAGCAGGAACTGGAGCAGGAACAGCAGGTTTCTCTGTTCTTCTCCGTCTTATTCTTCTTCTTCTTCTCTCTGGAACAGCACAAAGGCGAGGCTCCGAAGCAGAAATCTGAATGAGTGGATGCACGCCGCCATCTTATATACCCGTATGTCCGGGGGAGTGGCGCGGCATGCAAATTCCACTCGCCAATGTTCATTGGCTTTTTCTCTTTAGCTCAGAGGTGATAGGGTCTCGTTGCCGATCCCCAATATTACGTCATTGACGTAACGTCGTAGAGAACGACTGAGGGGGAACTGTGTGGTGCCAATAATGCACAGGAGATGAGGCAATGGCGTATTTTCCCTGAGTTTAATAAAACACCTCATGCATCGACACACTCGTCGTACATGGAGATCGAGCGAGGAAAAATGTACACAAGCATGCATCCAACTCAGGTCACAAACGGAAAGGAAATAAATAAAATAAAGGAAGACCGATGTCTGTAGAGTGATTCATCTCTTCACCTTTAACGTACAGACACATGCACAGTTGTCAGTCTGCCCAATAACTACCGTAAATACTCTAGTGGCCGTTCCTACCTTATTTGTAAATTAAATTAATCTCCAATCCTTCTTTCATTTCAGGTTTATCCATAGTTTTTTCATTCTAGAAAAACATATAGCTTCTTTTCCAAGTAAAAACCGTGAAGCAATTTTATTAATTTCCAGTGAATAGAAGTTAAAAACTCCCACCCGGGTGATACTACGACCATTAAAAATGGCAAAAATAATAATAATAATATCACAGAAGAAATCAGATTTTATTATTTCCAATTTTTCCTTGATGTTTGTTATTATTTTACAAATTTTATATACTTTTTTATTTTAATTTACCACTTAGGCATGTTGACATATATCTTCAACACTGTCTATGATATGTTTTCTGTGGACTTTTAAAATTGTAAAATATACAGTTACGATGCTTTTTTCATTTGATTTAGTCGAGTTAGTTTTACATTAAATACAATGTGATTTTCGGCAGTCGAGATCTGGCAGCAACTGCGCATTTTTCTGCTTGGGTGAGCACTTCGCAGACAGCTTACCTCTCGCATGAAATCACACGCATGCCAGCAAAACACAGAGAATGCGCATCAGTCCTGAGGACTCATAGCAATAGAGCGGAGGCGAGAAAGCTGCTGAGAATCCGCTTGCCCTGAAGCTTCCGTAACTGACGTAGATGTACAGAAAATTACTGTTGTTTGTCAGATAAATAATTTGATGTACTTTTTCACAACTCTTTATTAAAGGAACACTCCACTTTTTTGAAAATAGGCTCATTTTCCAACTCCCCTAGAGTTAAACAGATGAGTTTTACCGTTTTTGAATCCATACAGCCGATCTCCAGGTCTGCCGTTAGCACTTTTAGCATAGCTTAGCATAGATCACTGAATCAGATTAGCATCTTATTCAAAAATGACCAAAGATTTTCAATATTTTTCCTTTTGTGGGTATTTTTGAAGTCAAATTTATTTTTCGACTAATATGCGATTAGTTAATGGACACATCATGTAATTAATTAGATTCAAAATTTCAATCGACTGACAGCCCTACTAACAACATAATCAAATTAAAAATGTTAAATGATAATACAAATAATAAAAGATAATAAACAAAAGATAAATAAAAAACTATTGACTTAAGGGTGGTGATTTTATATGTAAGTTATATTTAGAGAGAGCTCATTTGTCAAGATTCTCCGATTGGTGGATTTGCAGAATTATGGGTAATGTAGTTTTTCATGTTAAACACTATTATTTAAAAAAACAAAACAGTTTGAATAATGTGGGCTGACTGCTTCAGCAAAAGCTTATACTATTGATGAACAACTTTTTAGCTCACAATAGATCTGTCTTTAAAGGTGTTAAAGGCATAGTTCACCCAAAAATAAAAATTCTCACATGAATTACTCAACTGTAATACATGGTACTCTCGTGAACGCACGTCGAAATCTGAAGAGAAGACATTGTTAGAAAGAATAAAGTTATTATTTTTAGTGTATATGTGCACAAATGTATTCTTGTAGCTTCATGACATTACAGTTTAGCCACTGATGTTACATGGACTATTTTATAGATGTCCTTACTACCTTTCTGGGCCTTGAACATTTCAGTTGTGTTGCTGTGTTCTAAGGATGAACAAAGGTTAGAAACGAGTACTTAATGAAAGTTTCATTTTTAGTTGAAATATCCCTTTAAGTTATAGTGTAACCAAAATATATATATATAAAAAAAAGTGTCCCAACTGCTATGTTTTGGTCAAACTTTTATGGTAATTTTTTTGACATTTTTGGAGCGCCTGTCCCTGAGCATCTGCCCTATTTACTTTTATCGCACTAGTTGCCTAAATCACACTTGAAGTTAAGCGAGCAACATATCTAAGACTCGATTGCTAGCAAGCTAACTATTCCAATAGATATCCCATGTTTACGCTCTCCTGAAACTTATTATGCAAACCAAGTAAGCCACGTTCAAACATCGGGGCCCAGAACGCCTCAGCAGAACAAAGCGCTAAAAGCTACAATGCTAACTCTCCCACAGGTGAAAAACACAGCTGCTAATGTTCTCAGGGAGACGTGGCTCATTTATAAAAACACCAAGCTGGTGAGGAAGATGGACCACGCCAAAGTCAGGAAACATCAGCGCAAGTTTCTTCAAGCCATTCACCAGTAAGTCAGACCTCGGGAGAACCGTCAGGACTTCTCGCACCCTTTATGTGTGTGTGTGTGTCTGTTTTTCAGTGAGAGTTAAACGGTTTGAGCTCTGAATTGTTTGACACCTGTAGCCCAGGGTAGGAGGATTTGCTGATGACATCTTCATTTTTGTCGTGTTTGAATCCATTTGTACCATATTTGTTTTGGTGATCTGAGATATTTAGTATCGCCCGTTGTGTTGGTGCTCTGTTCTTCCATTATAGAGTTAATTCAGCCCTCAGTAAGTCACTAGTGAGGACACTTGCTTTTTCCCCATCAGTCTCATTTTTGGTATTTATGGGCCATCTAAAAGAGGACGTAAGTGCCCTGTAAATGTCACTCTCTTCCAGTGACTGATTATTTGGGAAACCCAAAAGGCAAAATGGTTATAAACCTACCTCATTTCAGCTGAAACCCTCTGGGTTTGTAGTTTCTTCACTATGTTTTATTTTCAGCCATTCTCAGAGATAGCCTGAAATTGTGGCCTTTTATTGTTGGGTTATAAAGCATTTTACCATGAGTCTTTACCAGAGACAAAACACTCTTTTCAGCAATACAATGTAACCTTGTATTTTGAGCCTGATCTAAATGGTTGAGATGCCTATTAATAGTAAGAAAATTCTAAACTGACTTCTATCAGTACTGTATTTTAAGCACATTAGTGTATCAAAATAAGGAGTCAGTATAGTAGAAATACTATTCTTATATTCTTCTACTATTCTATATATATATATATATATATATACTTATCTTATATATATATATATATATATATAGACATTTGGGTTTGGTAAATTATATATATACTACCAGTCAAACGTTTTTGAACAGTAAGATTTAAGTAAGATGTTTTCTTCTCACCAAGCCTGCATTTATTTGATCCAAAATACAGCAAAAATAGTAATACTGTGAAATAGTTTTACTATTTAAAATAACTGCTTTCTATTTGAATATATTTTAAAATGTAATATATTCATGTGATCAAAGCTAAATTTTCAGCATCATTACTCCAGTCTTCAGTGTCACATGATCCTTCGGAAATCATTATAATATGCTGATTTGCTGTTCAAGAAGCGTTAATTAAATAAATTACATAAATTAATGCTTTTATTTAGCAAGGATGCTTAAAATTGACCAAAAGTGATGATAAAGACTTTTGTAATATTACAAAAGATTTCTATTTCAGATAAATGCTGTTCTTCTGAACTTTCTATTCATCGAAGAAACCTGAAAATATGTGAACATAATAATAATAATAATAATAATAAACCTTTTTTGAGTAGCAAATTAGAATATTAGAATAATTTCTGAATGATCATGTGACACTAAAGACTGGAGTAATGCTAAAAATTCAGCTTTGAAATCACAGGAATAAATTACATTTTAAAATATATTCAAATAGAAAAAATTGTTATTTTAAATAGTAGAAATATTTTTTAAAAATTACAGTTTTTTGCTGTACTTTGGATCAATAAATGCAGGCTTGGTGAGCAAAAGAGATGTCTTGAAAAGACAATAAAAATCTTACTGTTTAAAAACTTTTTTATTTTATTTTATATAGTATCTTACTTTATCAGGTTATCGTCTTTTGCCTAATTAAAAAATTTAAATTAAAAAAATAATTTAATGTCTAGATTAAAAAATTATACTAGTTTTTAGTGTTTTATTTGATTTATTTACACAAAATAGTATGTCATTTTTAGTATCAGCCACGTATCAGTTATCGACCAAGAAAATAATTACCTTTGCTGTATAAGAATCTCAATATCTTATCAATATCATATCATTGTAATATCACCATAATAATTGTAAACAAAAATGGCCGAAATGCCTTAAAGGGATATTTTACCCCAAAATGGAAATTCTGTCATCATTTACCCACATTCTTCAAAATATCTTCTTTCGTGTTCAGCCGAAGAAAGAAACTCATACAGGTTTGGAGCAACTTGAGGGTGAGTATACGACAGCATTTTCATTTTTGGGTGAACTATCCCTTTAATTATTGAGTTAAGTACAAAAATGTTTTCAAAAGCATATCATAATTCAAAAAGCACTGTTAAAAGGTTGAAATGCTCTTCAAAAAGACCTAAGGAACCACTGTAATTAAAACTGAAGTGAATTCAGGTAGTGTGTATATCTCAAAGCAACAGAATCAAAGCAGTGAAATGGCTTTGAAGTCCACAGCTAACGCTGTAATTGTGGGCTGTGTAAGCTAATATTGAATAAGGAGCATCTCTAAAGCAACTGGAAACCATGACGGATGTGGAGAGCACATCCTATCGTCCTTTACTCCTGTTTCACTATTCATGAAGGTGTCAGGGGACGAGTTTCACCGCCTTTCATTTTAGGCTTCTGTCAAACTCTCTCTTCCTTTCTCTCTTTTCTCTCCTCATTTAAAGTTTATTCATCACTCTGTCCCACTTTTCATCTGCTCTATGACATTAGCGCTGTGTCCAGTTTAACACTTGCTATAAACCGACATTAAATCATTTTTCAGTGATAAGATTTATTTACCCTGTTAAGCTTTGAAATGTATGGTCGTGATTTTGATCTGGAGGAGATGTTTCATGAATTTAGATGAGATTATTGAATGCCTTCTGTTTATTTTGTCTCGCACTGCTCTTTTATAATTAGCTAAATCAACCATGCTCATAAAGACAAATATTCATTATTGAAAGATGTTCTTTCAGCATAATTAGCTAAATCGAAAAAATGATAAACATTGATAAAAATTTGCACACGCATTTGCAGAAAACATTTGTCTCATTTGTAATTCCCTTTTTGTTCTACATCTATGCTTTATCGGTGGTGTTTGATAAGACACACCTCTAAGCAACCATAATATTATAGCAACAATGCAGAACATCCTAGCAACATCCTACCTTCTACTTAGCAGTGACCTAGCAACCTCCCAGAATCTCTAGCAAGCACCGAGTAGAACCACCCACCAATCACCTAGAATGTCTTAGCAACCACCAAAAGAAACCGCCTAGCAATCACATCAAATACCCTAGCAACCACTCAGAATGTCCTACCAGCCACCTAGCAACATCATTCTACCTAGAATATCATAGCAATCACTTTAGAATGTTTTACTAACTTCACAGATTGGACTTCGCAATGTCTAACAACCACACAGAACAAACCCAGCAACCACCTAGAATGTCCTAGCAACTCCCAGAATTCCTCAACAACCCTGACAAAACCATTATTTAAACCCTAACAGCCACACAGAACAACCCACCAACCACCTAGGAACCACTTATAACTACTAGCTACCACCACGTGCAACCTAGCAACAACACAGCACCACCTAGCAGCCCCTAGAACTTCTAGCAACCACCAGATAGCTAGGTTTGGTCTGTGTGGTTGCTAACCACAGAATAGACCCTAGCAACCACACAGACCAAACCCAGCAACCATCTAGAATGTCCTAGCCACCCCCAGAATGCCCTAGCAATGACTATGTAGACCCTGGCAACCACACAGACCAAACCCAGCAAACACCTAGAATGTCCTAGCAACCCTCTAGTAACCACTTAGAAACCACTTAGAACCACTAGCAACCACCATGTACACCCTAGCAATTGCACAGTACCACCTAGCAACCCCTTAGAACTCCTAGCAACCACCAGATAGACCATAGCAACAATGGAGAACAAACCCAGCAACCACATAGAATGTCCTAGCCTCCCCCAGAATGCCATAGTAACAACCATGTATACCTTAGCAGCCCCACAGAACAAACCCAGCAAACACCTTGACTGTCCTAGCAACCCCCTAGAATTCCTTGGCAACCGCATAGCAACTACCATTTACACCATAGCAACCACACAGCACAATCCACCAACCACCTAGAAACCACTTAGAATCAGTAGCAAAACTACATACAAACTAGCAAAAACACATCACCACACAGCAACACCTTGAACTCCTAGCAACCACCAGATAAACCATAGCAAACATAGAGAACAAACCCAGCAACCACCTAGAATGTCCTAACAACACCCAAAATGCCATAGCAATGAACGTGTAGATCCTAGCAACTACAGAGAATAAAGTCAACACCTAGAATGTCCTACAAACTCCATAGCAACTACCTTTTAGACTAACAGCCACACAGAACAACCCAGCAACACCTAGAAACCACCCAGAACATCCTAGCAGCCTCTAGAACTCCTAGCAACCATTGGATAGACCCTAGAAACTATACAGTACCGCCCTAAAAAGTCCTAGCAACCCCCAAATTCCCCAGCAACGCCATAGCATACTCCATGTACACCTTAGCAACCACACAGCACCTCCCAGCAACCACCAGACAGACACTAGAAACCACGCAGAACCACCCAGAAATGACCTAGAATGTCCTAACAACCCCCTGAATGCCTTAGCAACTATTATTTAAACCCTAGCAATCACTCAGAACTCCTAACGACCACCAGATAGACCCTAACAACCACACAGAACTACCCCAGCAATCACCTAGAATGTCCTAACAGCCCCTAGAATTCTTTAGCAGATATCATTTATACTCTAGACACAACCCAGAACCACAAGCAACCACCATGTATACAGCACCACTCAACAGCCACTCAGAATCACTTAACAATCCCTGTAACTCCTAGCGGCCACCAGATTGACCCTAGCAACCACTCAGAACCACAAGCAACCACCATGTAGACCCTAGCAACCATACAGCACAACTTAACAACCACTTAGAATCACCTAACAATCTCTAACAACTCTTAGAGACCTCCAGATAGACCCTAGCAACCACGCAAAACCACCCAGCAACCACCTAAGTTGTCCTAACACCTTTAGAATGCCTTAGCAACTGTCATTTAGAGCCTAGCAACCACTATGTAGACCCTAGCAACCATACAGCATCACTCTGAATCACCTAACAACCCCTAGAACTCCTAGCGACCACCGGATAGACCTTAGAAACCACACAGAACCACCCAGTAATTACCTAGAATTTCCTAACAACCTAGCAACCATACAGCACCACTCAGGAACCACTCAGAATCAAATAACAACCCCTAGAACTCCTAGCAACAACCTAGCAATGACCTTAGCAACCACACAGAACCATCCAGCAACCACCTAGAATGTCCTAACAACCCCCAGAATGCCCAGGCAACCTCCATTTAGATCCCAATAACCACCAGGTGGACCCTAGAAACCACACAGAACCACTCGGCAATCACTTTGCAATCAAACTGAAAATCCTGGCATCATGGTAGTGAAAACTTATTTTCAGAAGAAATAAAAATCAGTTTTTCCTCACCTTGATTCATTATGTAAAGTTGATAATGGTCGAGACAATGTGATTCCAAAATGGAATCAGACGCCGCTGGGCTGCAGTTTTCGTGATACATCACAGCTAATAATGCTGAGCATAACATCATACAATGTCCTGGATCTTTTTATAGGCACATAGCTGAAACAACAGTCTGAGATTGCTTGCAGCAGCAATGTTGGGAATAAAGGCGAGCCGGCTAATGTTCAGTCAGGACGCATAAACCACAGGCTACTGCTCACACATGACACCCCAGATTAATGTTCAAATCGCTCCCGGCTCAGTGTAAAACCATTAGTGTGTGTTCTTGTGTTTTTATGGTTGTATATGTGTTCACATGCCTTCGTTAAGACTATATGTGAGCGTCAATACGGTCGGGCAGGTGTGTGCGCCCGTCTTGACAGGCCTGTGGTTTCCCATCTTCTACTTTAATTCGCTCCCCCTGATTCTGTTCAATGTCCTTTATGTTTAAAGAGCCCCTGGCCCCGTTCCAAACCCATAAAGACAGGAAACCGCCGTCACAGGCCAAATCCAGGCTCTTTACTAATGGCTCCGGCGTGTGTCCTTTAACACTGAATGCATGCCGCTTTGCATAATGAGGACGGCTAGGATCGATTTCCACTGATCGAGGCCGTTCTTATCATGCAGTAGTTCTAAAATAGCGAATCGCCTGAAATTATCTACAGGCCATCTTCAGGCCAAGGTACGTTTTAGATGTCCTACGCATGCAGAGGCCACACAGGAAATAAGGAACACATCTTGTTTTTGGAGGTCTGTTTGTCCTCCGCTGTAGAGGCAGGTGCCGGGCTGCGATAAGCAAATGCGCTGTTGACAGGGCGATGATGATGGCACGTCACGACCAAGGTTGAGAATGGTGGCTTTGGGGACTGGGAGAAAACGTCCGTGGTATGCGCATGCAGAACGGGAGGAGGGGGTGGGCAGTTGCGTGGGTGGTGCCAGCTGTAACTCAAGCCAGTGTGTAGCATCCCATGCACCACCTGCTGTGCCACCAACCCCCTGCTTTAATCATCAGCAGGGTCCGTAGGATCAGCACTCTTGGGCCAGAGTGTCGTTAGCTAAACGAGCAGCGCAAGACTGACACACAGCGCATCTGGTGCGTTAATGAAAGTCAGAAAGAAGACACAATCTGACACGTTCCTGCAATAAGTTGCTCTTTCTAGGGTCTCTTTGTGGTTTAGGATAAAGGTTGAGTGTCCAAAGAGTGAAAACATTGCAGATTTGTGGTGCTTTAAAAAATTGGTTTTATGAACTGGTCCAGTATGTTATCTTCTGCCTCAACCAATGGCATGAGTTTGGGGCAGAACTACATGTTTCAATAAAGGCCTGTTCACACCAAAACAACAACTATAAAGATAACTACAATCACCTAGAATGCTCTAGCAACCAGCCAAAACCGTAACAATTACACTAAATATCCTAGCAACCACTCAGATCATCACAGCAACCATCCTCTTAACAACAGACATGCCACAGAAACCACCTTTCAACGTCTTTTTGTCTATAAATAATAACTATTAGCATTAGGGTTGCAAAGGGGTGGAAAACTTTTGGAAACTTTCCAGGACTTTGGAATAGTTTCTAGAAATGTACCAAAAATTCACAGCTTCTTTGCAAGCCTAATTAGGGGTTAATTAGTTTGTAGCAAGCCCCAGACCCCAAAAACCATCAGGTAGATCATAACAACCACAGAACACCACCACCAACCACCTAGAAACCACTACAACCCAACCCCTAGAATGCCGTAGCAACTATTTTTTAGACCCTACCAACCATACGGAACCACCCAGCAACCACCTAGAATGTCCAAACAACCCTCAGAATGCCTTAGCAACTATCATTTAGACACTAGCAACCACTCATAACCAACCACCATGTAGAGCCTAGCAAACACACAGCATCACTCAGAATCACCTAATTACCCCTAAAACTCCTAGCGACCACCAGATTAGACCCTAGCAACAACACAGAACTACCCAGTAATGACCCAGAATGCTTTAGTAACTATCATTTAGACCATAGCTTCCATTTAGAACCACAAGCAACCACCACCACGTAGACCCTAGCAACCATACAGCATCACCTAACACCCCTGATAGACCATAGCAATCACAAAGAAGCACCCAGGAACATTCTGGAGGAAGAATGTCATAAAATCCCCTAGAATCTCTTAACAACTAGCAATTAGACCCTAGCAACCACTCAGAACCACAACCAATCACCATGTAGAACCTAGCAACCATACAGCATCACTCAGAATCACCTAACAACCCCTGATAGGCCATAGCAACCACAAAGAAGCACCCAGGAATGACCTAGAATGTCTTAAAAACCTCCAGAATGCCTTAGCAACTATCATTTAGACCCTAGCAACCACTCAGAACCATGAACAACCACAATGTATACCATAGCAACCATACAGCATCACTCAGAATCAGCTAACACCCCTGACAGACCATAGGAATCACAAAGAAGCACACAGGAATGACACAGAATGCCCTAAAAAAAAACTGAATGCCTTAGCAACTATCATTTAGACCCTAGTAACCATACAGAACCACCCAGCAACCACCTAGAATGTCCAAACAACCCCCAGAATGCCTTAGCAACTATCATTTAGACACTAGCAACCACTCAGAACCATAACCAACCACCATTTAGACCCTAGCAACCATATAGCATCACTCAGAATCAGCTAACACCCCTGACAGACCATAGCAATCACAAAGAAGCACCCAGGAACGACCTAGAATGTCCTAAAAAAAAACAGAATGCCTTAGCAACTATCATTTAGACCCTAGCTACCATACAGCATACAACTACCTTTAGAACGCATAACGACCACCAGATAGACCCTAACAACAACACAGAACTACCCAGTAATGACGCAGAATGCCTTAGC
Source organism: Cirrhinus molitorella (assembly GCA_033026305.1). Classification (NCBI taxonomy): domain Eukaryota; kingdom Metazoa; phylum Chordata; class Actinopteri; order Cypriniformes; family Cyprinidae; genus Cirrhinus; species Cirrhinus molitorella. The sequence continues at coordinate 26,441,346 of CM065139.1, read as the reverse complement.
AACTATCATTTAGACCCTAGCAACCATTCAGAACCACAAGCTACCACCATGTATACCCTAGCAACCACCTAGAAACCGCTTAGAATCACTAGCTACCACCATGTATACCCTAGCAACCACCTAGAAACCGCTTAGAATCACTAGGAACCACCATGTACACACTAGCAACCACTCAGAACCACATATCAACCCCTGGAACTCCTAGCAACCACTAGACAGACTCTAGAAATCACACACAACCACTCAGCAACCATCTAGAATGTTCTAGCCACCCTTAGAATGCCCTAGTAACTACCATATAGACCCTAGCAACCACACAGAATCACCCAGCAGCTACCTAGAATATCCTTGCAACCCCTAGAATGCCTTAGCAACCTGCCAAAACCCCTAGCAAAAACGTTTTCACAACAAAACCCGCCAAATTTCTACTCAAAACTAGCCCAAAACTAGCCCAATCAGTGTTGCCAAGTCCACGGTTTTCCTGCGGAATTGGGATACTTTCATAGTGTTGCCGTGAGTTGTTTTTCATGACCGCGTGTTAAAGCGACCCCAATAACTTAATATGTAGCCCCTGGAATGCAAATTTTACCAGAGGAGCCCCACCACAAAACGTGTATTTTACCACCTTTAATGACCCCTCGAAATGCGATTGGGCTACTTTTGGGCTAGTTTTGAGTAGCAATTGGGCGGGTTTTGTTGTGAAAACCTGGCAATCCTGAACCCAATTGCATTTCGAGGGGGGTCCCCCCATCCGTTTTTTTATCGGGGTTCCCCTGGTAAATTTGCATTTCAGTCATCTGTCGCTTTAAATGCTTAAACTTTTTAAAGGATGTATTCTGATTGGCTGTCACTATTTTTATTGTTCAGAAAACGTTCTGAAAGTGATTCCAACAACTTTGTGAACTTTCCCATTTTCAAATACATAGAACACTTTTTAAAAATGTATTGTTATAGTTATTGTTATCGTCTTTGGTGTGAACAGTCCTTAAGGGGTCATGGAAATTCTGGATTTTCGTATTTAGTGTAATTTTGTTTATTAGTATGCATAAAATATGAATAAGTATGGATAAAATCTAATCTAATCTAGTATGGATAAATCTAGCTAATTTTACTAGGGCTTCATGTGAAAGTAGGTATTGTAGTCATCTTTTTGTTTTTTTGTAGTTTTTTTTTACTGAAATATGAGTAGCTTGTAGTTTGGTAAGTGGGCAGTGTGGAGTGTGGGAGTGTTTCCGCAATCTTCACCTGATAACTGTGTGACGATGGAGGTTGCAGGGAGTTCTGAACAGAATATTCATGCCACATTTTAACTGTTGTGATAATTCATTTGTCTATTTTATGTTTCCTTTTTTTTCCTGTTTGTGTCAACACAATGCAATAGAGCTCGAAAGTAAGTCTTCGCCTCACCTTTAGATACAGATCTGTTGTGTGCATGCAAATGAGAGCTTGTATTTCTATTCAATGACCTGAGCAGAAAAAGATGTACACACCCTTATTTGATAAGTGAAATTCATTCTTTAAAAACTTCAGCACATATTTTTGAACTATATCAAGCATGATTTAAAGTTTACACATACTATTTTTTCATTACAATTAATTTTCTTAACAAAATTAACAACCAAGGACATCAAATGTAACTTTTTCACCTATTAACACAATTGCTAATTAGCTGAATCTCATGAAACCTGTCAAGAACATCCAGGTCTTTCACCCCAAAATCAAAAGAAAGTTTAAAGAAATTGACTTTTTTTATTAAAGTTAAGCACATTTTTCCACAATTCTCGCTACTATGGTGCTTCAAACTTCTTATTATATCTATAAATATCATAGTATTTGTGTGTGTATATAATATATTTGGTAACACTTTACAATAAAATGAACGAACAATGAACATTACATTTATTACACTATTTATTAATCTTTGTTAACTTTAGTTAATAAAAATACAGTCGTTCATTGTCAGTTCATGTTAGTTCACAGTGCATTAACTGATGTTAACAAACACAACTTGTGATTTTAATAATGCGTGAGTAAATGCTGAAATTAGCATTAACTAAGATTCATAAATGCTCTAAAAGTATTGTTCATTCTTAGTTTGTGTTAACTAATGTATTTAGTTAATGTTAACTAATGAACCTTGTTGTAAAGTGTTACCATAAAGTTTAAAATAGTGCTGGGCATTGATTAATAGCGATTAATCGCATCCAAAATCTTTTTATTTTTCTTAAATATATGCATGTGTGTGTGTGTGTGTGTGTGTGTATAGATAGATATTAGTGCCAAACGATTGATAATGATTAATCGCATCCAAAATAAAAGTTTATGTTTACATACTATATATTTGTGTACTGTGTATATTTATTATGTATATATAAAAACACACACATGCATTTATATCTTAAGGAAAAATATTTTAGATTTATATCTAAAATATTTATAATTATTTATAATCTAAATTGTATACATATATAAATATTTATACATAAAAATATTTAGTTTTAATATAAACGTGTGTGTGTGTGTGTGTGTGTGTGTGTATGTGTGTATTTGTATGTACATGATAAGTATACAAAGTAAACACACATATAGTATGTAAACATAAACTTTCATTTTGGATGCGATTAATCACAATTAATCGTTTGACAGCCCTAATATATATATATATATATATATATATATATATATGTAAATATTTACATATAAAAATATTTTGTTTTAATATATACATGTATGTGTGTGTATTTATATGTACATAATAAGTATACAAAGTAAACACACATATAGTATGTAAACATAAACTTTTATTTTGGATGCGATTAATCGTTTGACAGCCCATATATATATCGATATATCGTTTGACATATATATACACACACACACAGTACACATATATTATTTACACAAAAACATTTACTTTGGATGCAATTAATTGTTGCCCAGCACTAGTTTAAAAAAACGTTTGTACAAAATATTTAAATATTTTTATATGTAAAGTATTCATATATTGTTGTGCAAACTTGAGTAACTTATAATGAGAATTAAAAAATAAATAAATAAAATAAAATAATATCCAGAGATGTGTGGGAATGCTAATTTATAATGAAAATAATGCCAGAATGCATATCACAGTCCAACAAAAGCTGAACTATTTTTCATAACATTTTTATTTCATAAAATAAAATAATACATTTTTTTTTATTTTGAGCTGAAATGTGACCTGGACATTTTGTGAAATTCACTCAATTAGCATTTTAGCTGCACAAACAAACTGAACCATTTTGTCCAATGAATTTCAGTTATCAACGATCGAGGGTGTTTTCTTTCCATTGTTGCATGAATGTGATTATTTGGGACGTTTAATCAGACAGCCACTGATTAAAAACTTTACTTTGCTTCCATGAGTCAAACGATGACCGCTCCTGAACTCTTTCATTTACGTCCTGTTTCTCAGTTCCGTTTCATCTTTGCATCTTTGGGCTCATGGAATCCGAGTTGCTCCTGAAACAACATTTGTCTCCGCATATCCCACCCTCCCCCACCACCACCCTTTCATTTCCCACTTGGATGACCGGTAACGGTGCAGATGAAGCCCTCAGTCATAATGCGAATCGGCCGGCCGCTGTCGTAATGGCCGTTTCCCCACATCTTCGGCATGCTGAATGATTTTCTGAAGCTTATGTGGCGAGGCAAACGGGTGAAACGTTTGCTTCGGCTGCTATGAACAATTACAGTTTTTCACTGCAGCCCAGACCAGCATGTGGCGAATCAGACTGACTGCAAGAAAACGCAGGCAGGGAGAAAGAAAGAAACCCAAACAGCTCGATGCCTCGGTGTGAGATCGTACGAGCGAGCGAGAGCTCTCAGGCGCTAAGGTCAGCAGGTGCCCGAGGGAGCCACTGGATGACTTTTATCCCAAAATGCACTGCTCCCTTTGCCTTAGCAGGAGCTAATGTTCACCACACACGTCTCAGGGAACAGAAGGAGCCTCGGTTAATGTAGACGTGTAGGCTACCGCCGTTTCTTTAATGTACTTGTGATGTGAAAACCGGACGGTTGCCAAACGCACGGCTCCGCTTTAGTGTTGGCACAATAGATTTGTAAATGCGACGCGAGGCTCCCAGATAAATTAGATTTAGTTATATATGCTTTGAAAAGCTTTTCATGTCTTAATGGTCAGATAGTAGTAGTTGCTCTCTCTCTAAACGCTATCGGTCATCCAACTGTAAAATGAATTTAATGGAGCCATTCTCTCTGGACGTACTTATTGTAAAACAATATTTCAACAATAGGAATTAAAAAGCAATTATGTCTGTGGACATGAAGTGCCTGGCATTTGCTGTGGGGATGTCCTGGTCATATTTCACCACCAAAAATAAATAAATCTCTACAGAGAAAAAAAATGTTTTGAAGAAAATTCCGATTGTTTTAGGACCATTGAGATTTTAACAGTGTTTGTTCCATGACAGTTAAGCACATTTTCTTCTGTGATTCTCATAAACACAATGGGACAAAAACAATGAATTTGAAACAATGAATTTAAATGTAAAAAAAATAAATGTATTTGTTAAAAGCTAAATTTAAACGTTAAAAGTAATAATAATAATAATAATAATAATAATAATAATGATTGAAGTGCCTTTAATTAATGCTGGTTAAAATAAAAATATGTTGTAACATGTTGTAACATAAATTTTATATATAACTTAAAATATTTGTATATATTGTAAATATATGTGTATGTGTGTGTGTGTGTGTGTGTGTGTGTGTGTGTGTGTGTGTGTAAAAGCTAATTTCTATTGTAATAAAATGATAATAATATAAAAAATAAAGTAAAATATGTAAATATATATAAATTAATGTTTTTAATAAGGATTTGTACATTCTAAATTTACCTTGCATTAAATTATAAAATATTCATAATCATATACATTAATATATATGTTAATTTAATATATTACTGAAAGACCAAAACATTGGGGTGTATTACAGTATTTTTTCTTTACACTTATTATACTTATTTTTTTTTCTATACACTTATTCTCTATACTTACTATATAACCATAATGGGACAAAAACAATGATTTTAAACAATGAGTTTAAACGTTAAAAAAGCCTTTAATTAATGCTGATTAAAATAAAAATATCAGTGTTTTAATGTACATTTTATATATAATATAAAATATTATTATATTATATTAAAAAATGTGTGTGTGTGTGTGTGTGAGTGAGGTATTTTATGTTCTAATAACATTATATAAATTAATTTTAATAATTCTATAAGTTAATATGTTTAAATAAGGATTTGTACATTCTAAATTAAACTATATATTTATATATATAAACAAAGCTTATATTTAAAGCCATTTATATGTGAAAATAATGGGAATTACTATAAAAAAGTGGACAAGGAAATGTATTATCTAAAAAATATTATAGAAAAAATTATAAATTAATTTAATAAAATCTCATTTAATTTAATATATTACTGAAAAACATGCGGATGTATTACAGTATTTTATTCATTACACTTATTATATAATATGTTAAGAAAATGTTTTAATGCAGCGTAAATTAAGCAAAAAAATATTGTATAATGTACACACGTGTGTAAAAGCTGCTTTATATTCTAATAAAATTATATAAATTATTATATATTATATATATATATATATATATATATATATATACATATATCGTTTTTTAAATAAGGATTTCATTCTACATTCTATATTAAACTTACATTAAACTATAAAAATATTCTTTATGTATGTATATATATATATATACACTTTGTAACTGTTACATTACTGTAATTTTTATATACATGAGTTATAAAAACATCTAATATACATGAATACATTTTTTAAAAATGGGGGGGGGGGGCGTCAAATAAGGGGTTTTACAGTAATGAAAGCTAGAGAGCAAAAAGTGCTTAATTGTTATGAAAATGTCAATCTAAACAATGTTAATGGTCTTAAAAACAGTACATTTTCTGTATACAAAATATATTTGCTTGTTTTTTCTTTTGCCTTAGTTGTTAAATCTGACCTGGACATGTTTGTGTGTGATTCATCCAGTAGTCTTCTGACAGACACTGCACTCGTTTTTCTATTCTGCTGTGTGGTGCTGTTTTGCGCCCTCCGGTGGTTGTCAACAGAAATGCAGCCTTAGTATCCATACACTACACTCCATGCAGCTCTCCCGGACGGAAATTGCTACATCTGGGCCAATCACCATCCAGTCCCCGGAGGCCGCCCATATTGTCTGTTCTCTGATCTGTGTCATCAAACTCACTGAGTTTAATTAGAGAGTTTAACTTGACGTTTAATGCGTCAGTCTCCACACAGTGAATTGCTAAATGTTGCTTCTTTCTCAGCAATGATTACAAATATCTCCGCTGTGATTCAATCCCTTTCCCCCAGAACAGAGTACAGCTTTCTTGTGTTTCTTCACTCGTGAGTGTGGGAAACATACTGAACGCAAACCTCAATTTATGTGCGTTACTCGCACACGTCTCGCAGGAGTGCTGTTTGCATTGCCCTTGAGGACGAGAGAAGAAAACACTTAATGTATAGTGAAGATAAGTAGTTCCTGAGAAGCCTAATTAAATGGAGGAGATGAATAATTAATGCTAGCAGTATGGATTTGAGTGAGAGGGTTGGTTTACAAAGCTGTGTGATGTAGTATTCAGTTCTTAGAGGCCATTTATCTCCACTTCCTTACAGTAAACAGTGATCTGTTTAAAGTACAGCGAAACCATTATGAAACAGGATTCATAGTTGTTATTCTAAAGGAATGTTCCAGGTTCAAATGCTGTTGAATATTACATAAAAAAGCTAAATTAGACTGTCCTTCAGTTTGTAAAAAATAATGCATTTACAGTAGTGTATTTACAATGGAAGTCTATGGGGCAAAACATTCAGGAGGGTTTTAAACGAAGTGTGAACAAAATTGTGATGAAAAAGTGATGAAAACGTACCTGTGGGAACTTTTTCGCAAGACACTGTAAGTTTTTTGACATATTCAACGTGAAATGGTTACTAAGCGGCGCTAAAAGAGTGTTTCTCCGGAACAGATGAACATACATATGGTATGTTTTATGTGACGTTGGTTTTGTACGAGTCACTGTCGTTCTGACTTGAAATGTCCATTGAGTGGCGCTATGACTGCTTTGTAACGTTTTTTAAATAATGTACCATCAGCACTACACCTAAACCTACACTGTAAAAAAAACAACAACAATAAAAAAACACAATTTGGTGAGTCAAATTAAAATAATTTGTTACCCTGCTGCATTAAAATCTTAAGTTCAGTCAACTCAAAGAAGTTCATTCAAGTTGAAATGTTAAGTTGTAATAAGTGACAACTTAGATATTTGAGTTGACTAAACTAAAGCATTGTTTGTTAAACTTAACAGCTGTGTTTGTTACTCACCTGCCTTAGATATTTGAGTTGATTCAACTTAAAATTTTAAATTGTCACTTAGTAAAATGTAACTTTTCAAGTTGACTAAACTATTTTTGAGTTGACTGAACTCAAAATTTTAAGGCAGCCAAGTAACACATCATTTTAAGTTGACATAAATTGTTTTTTACAGTGTACCTGATAGTATGAATAAAAGTGAATGTGATGTTAAAACGCGATCACAATCAATCTTATAACTTTCAGTTCTTTCATCATGAGTCTTTTTTTTTTCACGGGATTCGTACCCAAGGATTCAGCATCCTAAGTCCAATTCCATGCCACCTGAGCTACCGAACAAGCTTGGTTTGTCCAGAAAGCAAAACATATGGAGCTGTAATCGTAACTGTATGAAAACGATTACAAGTGCTCGCTGTTTTACTGCCTCTAGTGTACTTATTGGTATGTATTTCAAGCTTGTGAAAAAGTTCCCACAGGTACGTTTTCGTCATGAGATAAGGTAGCAAAAGGACTTATAATTTCTTCTGTAAAAAAACAGGGTTTTTTGAACCAGGGTTGTTGTAGAAAAACTAAAACCATAAAACAGTTTGTTTTACTTAAAACAAATGTTAACTAAAGTAAAGTAAAATATTAAAAACAACTTAATTTCAGCTAGTTGCCCAAGTAACATTTCTCATTTTTACTTAGTTTTTCTTGATGTACTGAAATAATTAAAACTCAAACTGAAATAAACATTTATAAAAACTATATAGTCATTTACAATAATAATAAAAACAATAAAACAATGCCAAAAACACATCAAAATTACAAAAATTTACTAAAAAATGTAAAAAATAAAAACTAATTCAAAATGTAAATAATTAAAAAAAACACTGTTTAATTGATACTAAAATAACTAATACAAATACTGATCTAAACTATAAAGTTTATAAAACTTGTAATTATGTCTTAGTGAAATCCCTGTGGATGTATGTGAGTTTTAACATAAGATAATGTTCCTTATTTGTAAATATCACAAAAAAACAACAACAACAACAAAAAAAAACTTTTTTTTGTAAGTAATTTAACATAACAAAATATTCCTCATTTGTTCCTCATTTGTAAATCTTAGTGGAAAAAAAACAACTAACTTTTTTGTAAGTAATTTAGCATAATTGTTTCTCGTTTGTAAATCTTAGCGAAAAACAACGCCAAAAAACAAACGAAAACAACTTTATTGTAAGTAATTTAATATAAGATAATGTTCCTCATTTGTAAATCTAACAGAAAAACAAACAAAAAACAAACTTTTTTGTAAGTAATTTTGCAAAATTGTTCCTCATTTGTAAATCTTAGCGAAAAACAACAAAAACAAACAAAAAAACAAACTTTTTTCTAAGTAATTTTGCTAAATTGTTCTTCATTTGTAAATCTTAGCAAAAAACAACAATAACAAAACAAACAAAAACAACTTTTTTGTAAGTAATTTAATAGAAGGTACTGTTCCTCATTTGTAAATCTTAAAGAAAAACAACAAAAAACAATCAAAAAACTAACTTTTTTGTAAGTAATTTTGCTGAATTGTTCCTCATTTGTAAATCTTATTGGGAAAAAAATCTTTTTTGTAAGTAATTTAATATAAGATAATGTTCCTCATTTGTAAATCTTAAAGAAAAACAAACAAACAACAAAAACAACTTATTTGTAAGTAATTTAATATAAGATAATGTTCCTCATTTGTAAATCTTAGCAAAAACAACAAAAACTAACAAAAAACAACCTTTTTGTAAGTAATTTAGCATAATTGATCCTCATTTGTAAATCTTAGCAAACAAAACTAAAAAAAAAACATTTTTTTGTAAGTAATTTAATATAAGATAATGTTCCTCATTTGTAACTCTTAAAGAAAAACAAACAAAACAAACAAACAACAAAAACAACTTATTTGTAAGTAATTTAATATAAGATAATGCTCCTCATTTGTAAATCTTAGCAAAAACAACAAAAACTAACAAAAAACAACCTTTTTGTAAGTAATTTAGCATAATTGATCCTCATTTGTAAATCTTAGCAAACAAAACTAAAAAAAAAACATTTTTTTGTAAGTAATTTAATATAAGATAATGTTCCTCATTTGTAACTCTTAAAGAAAAACAAACAAAACAAACAAACAACAAAAACAACTTATTTGTAAGTAATTTAATATAAGATAATGCTCCTCATTTGTAAATCTTAGCAAAAACAACAAAAACTAACAAAAAACAACCTTTTTGTAAGTAATTTAGCATAATTGATCCTCATTTGTAAATCTTAGCAAACAAAACAAAACAAAAAAAACATTTTTTTGTAAGTAATTTATTATAAGATAATGTTCCTCATTTGTAAATCTTAGCAAAAAACAAACAAACAAAGAAAATATTTTTTTTTTGTAAGTAATTTAATATATGATAATGTTCCTCATTTGTAAATCTTAAAGAAAAACAAACAAAAAAACTATCAAAAAACTAATTTTTTGTAAGCAATTTTGCTGAATTGTTCCTCATTTGTAAATCTTAGCGGAAAAACAAACTTTTTTTAAAAGTAATTTAATATATGATAATGTTCCTCATTTGTAAATCTTAAAGAAAAACAAAAAACAAAACAAAACAATCTTTTATACAATGAATATTTTAACAGTCAAAGTCTGGCCCCATAGACTTCTAGCATAAGTACAGTATATTACAGGATTTTCACAATTGTCCCCTAAATTTCAAAATAAACTCTAAATATACTCTTAAAATCAGAAACGACTGATCTGTTGTGTAAATTTAGTACATTTCTGCAAATCTGAACTAAATTTTGTACTTTTTTGGGATGTTTCTAATATAGCTCCCATTCCTCACTAATAACTAGAAAATCTCTTATCAGAACCCCAGGTGTACTTTTGTATGCGTCAAAAAGGTCATTAATGTTTTCATAATTTCCATAACCTTGTTAAAGCATTGCTTTGTTCCTGTAAGAGCTGTGGTAAAGAGTATAACTCAGAAACGAAACAACCTTTCTCGACCCACAGCCTCTTCCCACTGAAGTTTTGACTTGCATGCGCCTCAGTGCTCCTTCAATCCCTGCATTCTCTCCTCATGTCTTGTGCATGTCCTAGGAGTGCTTCCGAAGTGTGTGGCTTGTGAATGGAGAACCTGTCAAAAGCTTTTTGTACTGACAGCTTGCCACTATTGGGCTCTGAATGGTCTTGTGTTCAGATTAAGAAGTGTAAAAATGGAGCAACGCAAGCTGAATGACCAAGCAAACTCTCTAGTGGACCTTGCAAAGGTAAGATACCTTTGAGTGAATGTTTGACTAATGCATGACGGAACATTGGAGGTCCGTTTGTGTTTTAGTACACATCTGAATACATTGTAAGTCTACAGGTGTCAAATGAACAGACAAGATTTTCAAATGTGTTTTTTTCTTTGTTTTGTCTAAAATATGATTTCAGTATGTGGGCACAAAGAGCAACTAAGCATATGGTTGATGTCAGTTAATGTATTATATTTCCTTTACGAAACGTCCTCACGTTCACTTTCGCTATTTATTTCCCTCCTGCTACGCACAATTCATCATGCGGCTTAATGGTCCGGAAAAGCTTTCATCTCCTTAGAAAAAAGAATAACTGATGGGTACCTGCGATGTTAAAATAGCCTGATGAATTTGAAACCCTGCATTTGCACTTCCCTCACGGCCATTTTTTAGACGGACTAAAGAGCGAGCCTTGGGGAACACCAGGCACGCTGCCAGCCTGACTCTGCAAAACCCACAGCAACCTGGGAAAGGGATACGCTCGAGATCTGATGAGTCAGCTGGAACAGACTCTCACTCGTTCTCATGCCGGAGCTGTGACATTCAAACATCCGCAGTGGTCATATCCCAGCAGCCTCTGTCGGGGCTTTGCCGTCAGAGTCATTAGTTAGTGTTACCCAATTACCCTCCTGTCCCGCACCTCCCAAAGAAACCAGAGAGGGTGACATTGAGGCGGAGTGCGATGCGATATGACTCATACTGGTTTCTGTCTCCTTTTATCATTGCCGTAATTGCATCTCGCCATCAGAGGGCGGTATAACATTAATCATGGCCGCAGCTGCTCCCAGTGGCAATGAATCCTATAATGCAGCTTAAATTAACTTAAGCAGCTGCAGTGCTTCTGCAACCTTCAGATAGCCCGCGGGCCCTGATATGGTGCGTCTGCAACTTCCGTTACCACACCTGCGGTCCGTTTCATTTTCAAGTCCTTTTGTTTATTTTTTAGGTGATGATGATGATATTATTTGTAAGCTCTTCTTCAGAAAGTTATGAAGGCAGTGTTTTCATATTTACTAGTGTTTGCTAGGGCAAGTGTCACTGTTGCTCATACTTAGGGTGAGGGATTTAAACAAACCTCTAAGCCAGAGTATTAAACTACATTGCATAACTCGTCCTACACCGTTACAGGCTACAGACATATCTGTGAATACTTTTTCCCACATCAAATATCTGTTATTGGTAGACTCAATATTGGAAACCATAAGACTTTTGCTTAATATAACATAAATGATGCATCTTCCTGAAATACAGTTAAGGTCAAAAGTTTACATACACCTTGCAGAATCTGCAAAATGCTAATTATTTAACTGAATAAGATATTTCACCAAAAAAAGTTAAATAATAGTCTATTTTTAGTGTATTTATCTAGAATTGATAAAAATGACCCTGTTCAAAAGTTTACATACACTTGATTATTAATACTGTGTTGTTACCTGAATGATCCATCTGTTTTTTTGTTTTTTGTTTTTTTTGTTTAGTAGAGTTTAGTTTACATACACCTTGCAAAATCTGCCAAATGTTAATTATATTACCAAAATAAGAGGGATCCTTTACATCCCACAAAATCTTTGTTTTTTAAACCCTTTTAAGCAATGTAACATATAAGTTACATGTAACTTATATGTAACAATATAAGTTACATTTACCCTGATCTTCAAATTCAAAAAGTATTCACCTCCTCGGCTACCTCAGTTGTCCTCAGTGTGAAAAGATGGATCTCAAAATCATAGTCATTGCTTAAAATTGTTCAAATACACAGAAATGTTGAAAAAACAAAGAATTTGTGAGTCCTCTTATTTTGGTAAAAATAATTAACATTTTGCTGATTTTTGACCTTTTTGACTGTATGTAGTAGAAAACCCATGAAAGATTTACGTTATTTAAAAAAAATCCCCATTGTTTTATACATATTTTCGATTATGTAGAATGCTTGCACTCTGTGAGCTGCTGACGCTACCTGTTGCTATTTTTACCGCAACACAACTCCACAGCTACTGAAAGAGCTTACAGTTGGCGATTGATACAAGTGTAGGCTTAAACCAAATGCTATACCATCAATTTTTCCACACTAGGAGTCTTAACGTACCTAGACATATCAAGTGACCTTCAGTGGCTGCAGCGTCATGACAAGCATTAGCATGTTTACTAGTGTTTCTAGTCTCTGCCATGTGTAAGCTCTTTCAGTAGATGTGGTCTATTAAAAGCCTCAAAGGCATCAGGACTAAAGTGAAGAGAACAAAGACGCATGCCTTTAGGACGTTTTATTCATCCACAGGCATCTTCCCATTCTTTTCTCCTCTTCTTATCGCTAGGAAAGCAATGAAATCGTACATCGCTTCTCTTGTTAGCCTTCAACTTAGAATTACATCCAAAAGACACAATGTGGCATCGTATCAGTATTTTATTTTCTAAGTTGTGTTGTGGTAAAAATAGCAACAGGTAGCGCACTGAGTGTAATCATTTCACGTCATCAAAATAATAGCACCCCAATAGTCCAAAATATGTATAAAACAATGTGATTTTTTTTTAAATAAAATAAGTCTTTATTGGGTTTTCTACTACACATTTCAGTAAGAGACATCATTTACGGAATATTAAGCCAAACAAATCTTAATACCCAGAGTTCCCTTATGATTCACAGGCCCAAAAGTGTTTTGACTCATATTTTTAGAAATATTCATATTTTTACAGATATTTGTGCTTTTGACAACATTTTTTACCAGTATTATTGATTATCGATTAATTGTTATCAATGATTATTGCCACTTCATGAAGTCAGACTGGTAAAGTACCAATAATTGGTTTGACCAATTTGAAATCTGTAACAAAAGTGTCAGTGTTGGTAAAAAATATCAGTTGATCCTGTCTCTACACTATTTTGAGCAAACAGCAAGCATTGCCTTGCAGTTATAACAATGCTAAAATGGTGTCTTTTAATGTTTGTTAGGCGCATTGAGTTGCTTGTAACTAGACGTCTGAGTTTGAAGTTTGTGCGCATGATGCAATGTCATGAAAGACCTTTTATGTCTTCGGTTGGGAATAGAGATGTCTAAAAATATGGACGGAACACTTCATTTCTCATCAGGGCAATCCATCACCCGAGCGCTTTTTGAGAGCGACTGTCACATGCAGCTGGGTTTGACATGTCCTTTGTGACATGACTGTTTTTCTCATTTTTTATGATCAAATGATGAAAGACATTTAATAAAACCTGATTTCGAACGATCATTTATGAATGTCTGCTAATAATAACCTCTCCCTCGCTTCACCTCAGACTCAAAACATCATGTACGACCTGGTCTCGGACCTGAACGAGCGGGGCGAGGACATGGAAAAGAGAATCGCTCTGCTGGAGACCAAACTGGAGACGTTGCTCAGCAACTTGCAGGCACTTCCAGGACTCATCAGTCAGGTGATCAGCCAGCAGCACCGGGACTTCCTGGAGGTGCAGCTCCAGCCGTACGACAAACACAGCCACGAGCGCTCGCAGTCCGTCTCCCGGCGCCGATCGTCTTCCACCGCGCCTCCCACTTCCTCCGAGAGCAGCTAGAGCTGCCAGCCCAGCCGGCATCTCTGGAGAAGACTTTCGCCATCATATGGCCAAGTTGCATTTTACTGTAAAGCCTTATGGTTTCAATAAAGTATTATCCAAATTCTGATGACACCATCAGAGGTTACCGGGGATAATGCGGTTGAAATGGAAACTTCCACACATATCTTGTCGATTTGTTTTGTTTTTTTGTTAGTTTTTTTTTTTTACCTCAATAAATGATGCTGTTTCTCTGTTGACAGGATCACAGAGAGACTTTTCTCAGTAACTAATGATGAAAAAGATGGGGCTATCAGGTGAGCAAGTCCTCCCGGCAGGACTTAATTCAGGAAAGCAAGCAATGTGATGACCTCAAACGGCACCGAATAGTGCCAGACTAGTGCTTCCTACCGAATTGTCTGTCTCTACGTATGTGAATGAGATCTGACCTGTTCTTTGAATCAACAGGCATTATTGAGGAACTAATAGCATGTCTGAACCCAAGACAGGGGCAGATGAGGAATGCCTCCCCTTCCCGTCCAAATAGCAAAACCCCTAGATTTACACTCTCAAAGGAAAGCATATATCTTTTAGGTTAGGAAACGGCATCGGCTGTAGTGTTCTTCTGTTTTGAGCCCTCTAAAAGCGACTATTCCGGGGGCCGTGTTGCAAACAAGTTACTCCTCTCGAAATGAATGCATCTGAATCTATACTTGCACTTTTTATCAATGCACTTCAACGCTTACTGACTATAATAAGAATTTATGTTGCTCATTTAAATAGAAGGACACCTTTAGTCATAGGATAATGGCCAGAATGTACAACGATAATGATTGTGTAGGCTACGGCAAGGGCAGCAAATGAGACCTCAACTGAAATGACTGTGCTTACAATGTAGATGTTAGATCGCTGCTGTTACCGCACCAACGGCTCCATTAGTTCCAATGGCGGTTGACGTATCTCTTTGGAGTAGCTGAGAGGAAACGCTCTCGGTACACTGTGTGCTTTACGCTTAAACGGTCTTCTAAACGAGACGAGATCTAACGGATGCTATTTATAGACGTAGATCTGTTTAAGAGCAGCAACTATCTTGTATATGTTTGGAAATGCCTATTTTTGTACATTAACGAGGACAAGCACACCTCCGAATGCGTATATGTGTGTTAAGAACTGTACTTGAGTGTGGAAGTGGAATGCGGAACCAAAGCTTTCAAAATGAGTAGAGAGTAGGGAAAGTCTTACGATTTCCCAGCGAGCCGAATCGCACCATTGTACTGTAATGGATTTCTCTGGGACGGCCCTGTGAATTCAGCCTGTTTTTCTGATGTTAAAGGTCGATCAAATCCACAGCACAAAACTCGAAATAACAGTCTCATGCTTCTTTTCCAATCGTTCGGGCTCACGCCATTCAGAATGTAAACACAAATGTCTGTCTGATGCAACGGATTGATTACCGCAAGGCTATTTATTGCAGGAGGGATTATGAGCGGTTCACCATACTTTACTATCATTTATTGATAGCATGTTATTGATAGATCTGTGCACTTTAGATTCTAAAGATATATGATGGGTTCGTGGTGGATATATTGGTGCATTTCATAACCTGGCCCAGCAACAACACATCCCAGGGTGTAATGTCATTAAGGGGTTACAGAACCTAATGAAACAATGGTGGATCCAGCAATTTCACCAACATAGAAACTATGAGTGATTAAATACTGTATGCAAAATGAATATAAACAATAAAATGAAACTATTTAACAGAAAACTACATGTGTCTGTTTGAGCGCTGATGTTTTATGTGTTTAATGCAGTAGTGTGTTGTTTTGTGTTAGCTTTTAGGTTATCCATCTACCTTATTCTTCAACATGGGTGAGACTTAGCCGCTATAAGGAAATAACGAGAAGAATAACAAAGTGCAGAAAACAACAGTAAAACTGTTCGCACTACAAACCAATGTGTTTATAATTAAAATACATTAAAATAATATGGTAAGACACACCATACACTAAAAATGGTCATGCCCACTCTTATGGGAAAAATAAGGTGGATAGAACAGTTAGGAGGTATAGGCAGTAAAATATACAGTCTTATGGAAAACAGATACATAATATTGACTACTCAACTTATACTCAGGGGCAGATACTTTTTTTTTTGTCCAATCCAGTTTCTTTTTGATCAACAGTGATTAGTCACATGGCATTCATATGGAAATCCTAGGGTTTAGTATTATTCTTGTACATTGTTGTGCCCTTGGAACGATTAAACATAAAACGTGACAATATATTAACTATACCTTTTGTGATTTGTCTACACTGAGAAGGGGAAAAAAAACTGCAGGGAACCTTGTATTCACCTTTTTCTTCAACACGCAAGTAAGCCTATGGCTTCATTAGCCGCTATAGGGAAATAAGGAGAAGAATAACAATTAACATGCAGTAAAGGGTAGAACTGTTTGCACTACAGTTCCTGTGGTCATAATTAAGATAATGTGAGACACCAGTTTGCAATATCAAGCAGCAAAATTAGCTGTTTTGTGAGAGGGAAGCCACACCCATAAAATTTACAAACGGCTGAGCTGAATAGTCTTTGAAGGCATGTCTGATCTTTGAAAAATTCAATGTTTTGAGATGACCATAATGACAAAATAATTATTTCTAGATATAAACTTAATCATAAGTTGAACAAAATGTAAAAATGTACACTAATTTATTGATAAAGCAGCATTTTAGGTACAAACAATGGGCCTCATTCATGAAACTTGCATAAATATATGAGTAAATTCTGAGTAATTTGCGCGTAAAACAGACCGAAAACTGTCTTCCTGATTCACAAATGCTTCGTAAACGTCCGATTTGATAATTAAACGTGTATGTTAATAAATTTCAATCATTCGTAAATAGGGGGCTAGTGTACTCTCATTTACAATTAGCATAATCCCCGCCTATGAATTACAGCTACGCAAATTGCGTGTCCAGGAACACAGTGGAATATTCTGGTCTATTTTCTTAGGTTTGGCTCCAGTATGTTGCATAAATGCAATAAAGATCAATATGCCATATGCCTAACAATAAATATTCAATAAAGTGTGTCCAACAAAGAGTATTTAGCCAGCTGAAAAAAAAATGTCAGTCGCTCTTCTTAAAACGACCAGCTGGTGGTGCTTGAAAACGCTTTTGTGGCACGTTAATTAGTTGCTATGATTTGGAATATCGTTGGCGGCAGCGTATTATTATCGCATTGATAAGAATGTTACTAAATATAAAAATGCAGTACCCAGTAATACTGACTTTTCCATTGTTGTAAGCAGTTGTTGTACAAGCGAATGATTGTACAGTTGGGTATGAGCGCTGAGTTTATCAACTCGGCTACAAAAATAAAAATACTAATATTCAAAAAGATAGCAAGGGCAAATGAACTTGTAATTGTTATGGCAGTGCATCAAAATTCAGAGACATCGGTTTGCCAAAAAGAACACAGAACGTTTTATACACCATTTACACCTGGTAGGGGGCACGTGTATATTACTTTCGTACCAACTAACATTTTGAAAATACGAACAGAAAAAAACCGCGGAACTTGGCAACACTCAGAGCCATAGAGATGCCAGCTGCTAATCAAGTAGTCCCGCCCTAAAGCTCACGCTATTGGTTGAGAGTCGCCTCTAAGTTCTCTGAAGGTCCGTTTTTCTACTTTAAAATGAGTAAAACATTTTTTTTTTCACTGCCCATTTACATTGTGAACAAAGAATATACTAAGTCAACAGTACACTCATAAAAAATAAAACATCCTTTTCTTTGAGCTTGATCTTAGTACTTTGTTTAAAAAAAAATAAAATCACACCAAAATAATTTTCATAATTATTATTTCAATAATTACACAATCATGAAATAAATGGCGGCTTTGCTGTTTTAATCCACTTAACTTTCACAACAGTGGTGATACCATGAATACATAATAAATGTTAGAAATTAATGTTTTTCATCATTTTGAATTCACATGTAGTTATTTGAGTTTATTGGACCACAAAATAGCACAAGACTTAATAGTTTAAAGTAGCACAAGAATAGCAATAGCCAAAAATACTTTGTATGGGTCAAGATTATTTTATAGATTTTTCTTTTATACCATGATCATGTTCCATTAAGATATTTTGTAAATGTCTTCCTGTAAATATATCAAATCTTAATTTTGGATTAGTAATATGAATTGCTAAGAACTTCATTTGGACAACTTTAAAGGCGATTTTCTAAATATTTAGAATTTTTTGCACCCTCAGATTCTAGATTTTCAAATAGTTATGTTTTTCGGTCTTGGTCAAATATTGTCCTATTTATTCAGCTTTTAGATTATGTAGACATTTTATTTAAAAAAAATGGCCTTATGACTGGTTTTGTGGTTCAGGGTCAGATTTAAGCTTGATATTCCAAAATATATCTATTACAGCAACCTCAACGAAATACCTCTGGGAAAAAAGGAAGAACTGTAAGTATTCACTCCTTACCAGTAGGCGGAGCCCTTTTGTCAGGCACGGGAAGAGGCAAAACATCGCGGGAACGGAGCGTGGCGTGAACTCATGGCAAAGCATGTCAACGGTGTGCTTTTGAGCCAACAAGCTGTATAACTGATTAAATAACATAAACGTTTTATTTTTTTCAAGTGACGATTTTGAAAGGACCAACGCCAAAATGAGTTTACTCGCCAAAATAGCCGAAATCGAGAACGAGGTGGGTTGACACGAACATTAATGTATAAAAACTAGCCGTTAGCACTTTAGCGCCAAACCATTTCAATAGAGAATACATCTGGATTTTAGAAATAAACTTGAGAATCAATAAACATCACATTTAAATGTTTCACAACGATGAAAGCTGTGAAAACCTACTGTTTTCTTGACATTGTCATTTGGTTTTATGAATTTGTCTGTTTCCTGCAGATGGCTCGTACTCAAAAGAATAAGGCCACAGCTCATCATCTGGGTCTGCTGAAGGCCAGATTAGCCAAATTGAGGAGAGAGCTCATCACTCCTAAAGGAGGCAGCGGAGGAGGAACTGGAGAGGGTTAGTACTGCACCATCATCACATACAGATGTGACAATATCTCACCTGTCGAGCTTCATGCACCTGTTTTTATGAGGGGGTCCTGAGTGATTAAATTGTGGTCTGTCACTGCTTTGTTTTTCCTGCAGGTTTTGATGTGGCAAAAACCGGTGATGCTAGGATAGGATTTGTGGGCTTCCCGTCAGTGGGCAAATCCACTCTTCTGAGTAACTTGGCTGGTGTGTACTCTGAGGTCGCTGCCTATGAGTTCACCACACTGACAACTGTACCAGGAGTGATCCGTTATAAAGGAGCCAAGATTCAGGTAAAACTCTTTGCACTAATTCATCATATACCAGACAAAGTGATCACGATACCTCATGGTTTGGTCAGTTACCTGGTTGCCATATTGGTGATACAAGGATGTAAACAACAGAATGGATGGAAAGGGCGCTATATTTTGACAAACTAAAGTTAATAGAAAAAAAAAAAACTTACAAGCAGTATTAATAAAGATACTAGCCTAATATTTCACCTACCTGACCGGAAATGATAAGAGCAAACAAATGTTTTCAAGATTCTTGCCTGGTTCAGTTTGGCCAACCACAAATGTGTTCTTTTCTCAGACCATCTTTTGCACTCTTCTTCTTGATATTTTTATTATTTTTAGCAGTCTGTAGTACTCCAAATGTTTTTTTTCGGTCTGACCAATTATTACAGACCAAAACATGAAAATAATTGACCATTTTCAGCAGCAGTAATCAGCAAAATATGCAAGTTTTGTTTGATTCGGTTCCATCGTTAACATATAGTGTCGCCTATACACAACAAAACACTGTTGAATGCAGTATACTCTTTTAAAATGGGTTTTTGTGGGCCTTTCCCTTGCCTTAAACATCCGGGAGTACAGTTTGGCAACATTTTACAGTTTTGGTGAATGAATAAAAGAAATTAGTCAGGTTTGACCATTTTTAATTAAATGATTCTTTTTTTCCTTTATTAGCTTCTGGATCTCCCAGGTATCATTGAGGGAGCCAAAGATGGCAAAGGAAGAGGACGACAAGTCATTGCTGGTAACAAACCATTTAATAAATTTACCTAAAAGTGAAAATTCCTTGAAAATGTAGTCACCCTCAGGCCATCCAAGAAGTAGATTTGGTGAATTTTAACATTGCATCACTTGCTCACCAGTGGATACCCTGCAGTGAATGGGTGCCATCAGAATGAGTCCAAACTGCTCATAAAAACATCACAATAATCCACATATAATATACACGACTTTAATCTATCAGTTAATATCTTTAGGTTTTTTAAAAAAGTTTTTAACTTTAAAGGAACACTCCACTTGATATTGATAGGATACTCTCATTCTGGCGTAATAATCAAGGAACTTTACTGCCGTATCATGGGTGCAGCAGGCGCGTTGATATTACGCAGTGCCTGAAAATAGTTCCCTGCTGCACTCATGGTACGGCAGCAAAGTTCCTTGATTCCTTGGAATGAGAGTATATTTCCTATCCATATCAGCCTAGAAAATCACAACTTTTCATTTTCTGTCGGTCTTAGTACACGATTTAACCACAGAAGAGTACAATTTTAAATGGGAAAAATATCAAAAGTCTTTGGTCATTTTTGAGCAAGATGCTAACGATCTAAGCAGATTCAATGAATTATGCTAAGGTATGCTCAAAGTGCTAACGCCAGACCTGGAGATCGGCTAAATTGATTCGAAAACAGTAAAACTCGTCTGTTTAACTCTATAGGAGTTAGAAAATAAGCGTGTAAGGAGTGTTCATTTAAACCATAGCTATATAAGACATATTGGATGGCCTGTCGGTTGTTTTTTTTTTTATAGGAACTATTCTTTGCAAACTTTTATCTAAAGACACTTCTGGTTTGTATTTTTAGTATGATTTATTACCAGTCACATTCACTTTCTCCGATCTTGCTTCCGTCCAACAGTTGCTCGCACTTGCAACCTCATCTTGATCGTCTTGGACGTTCTGAAGCCTCTTGGACACAAGAAGCTCATTGAACACGAGTTGGAAGGTTTTGGCATCCGACTCAACAAGCAACCACCAAATATTGGTTTTAAGAAGAAAGACAAGGGTGGAATCAACTTCACAGCAACTGTACGTCTTCACACCTCTGTTGCATACATTTATAAAAAGTATCAGTTTCTTTAAATAAAATTAACCTGTTAAAAAAAAAAGGTTTAGGTCTAACTACTAATTGGCAGAATCTTTGCTTCCTATCTTAATTGTATAATAAATTATAAATGTTTAAGTAAATGCTAATAAGGTAGATTTTTTTAAAATAGGGGTCAACTGATGTGTTTTGAACTGATTTTGGCTACCAGTCAAAAGTGTTTTCCAAAGAAGGCTCACCAAGCTAGCATTTATTTGATCCAAAGGACAGCAAAAACAGTAACATTTTGAAATATTTTTAATATTTAAAATAACTTTTCTATTTGAATATATTCTAAAATGTAATTTCCTGTGATTTCATCATTACGCCAGTTTTCAGTGTCACTTGATCCTTCAGAAATCATTATAATATGCTGATTTGCTGTTCAAGAAACATTTTATTATTGTTATTATTATCATCAATATTTAAAACAGTTGAGTCATTTTTTTTTTTAAGATTCCTTTATGAATGGTAGAATCTAAAGATCAGCATTAATTTGAAATAAAAAGCTTTTGTAACATTATACACTATAACATTCAAAAGCTTGGAGTCAAGATAATTTTAAATTTAACAGGGTTCCCGCGGGTCCTTAAAAAGTCTTAAATTTAGTTTATCAAATTTAAGGCCTTAAAAGGTCTTAAAAAGTCTTAATTATGATTAAGAGGGGTCTTAAATTTTGTTTAAGTGAAGATCAGATTTGCAATTATAGCTTAGTTAATGATTAAACTTAAAAAGGGTATGATTTAATTCAACATGAGCGCTGCAAGTTCAAAGTCTGGTGCTGCGCTGCTTTGTTTACTGCCGTTACCCGGGAAACGTATTTCCATAGATTCGAATGCGCCCTCTAGTGGGCATTTTCAATAAGCCTGTTGTTTTGAGTAGGGTATCCCTGCAATACAGTCTGTAGTTTCAGGACTGCATTTCTATAATCCCATAGTATTTTATTTTTTTTTTTACTTTATTATTATTGTTTTATTTTTGTATGTATTAACAGCTCATACTATTTATAGCGCTTGCTATTCAATTCAGGAATTTTTTTAAGGAAATATGTAGAAGGGGCGTGCGATACTGACAAAAAATATTATCTCAATATTTTCTGGGATTTTATTCATTACGATAATTAGACGATATTTTGCTGTGTGTGTTCTTAAGGACTACAGTGACTAAAGTTTTTGATATTTGTCATATTCTGTGTGGTCAGTTCACAGCATTGATAAAAATGATTTTTTTCCTAAAAGTTTAAAATTATTTGTAACTTTTATAGACATTTTTACCTTTATAAAGCCATTTTTTCTAAAATCATCTTTTGAGTCTACTACTTACATTTAATCAGTCATTTATAATAATAGTACATTAAAGGCTGTTGCTAAACAAATTAAATTAGTATCAATAAAACTCATCTTTACCAGTAGGTGTCAGTAAGTTGCTGTTAATTAGTGAGTCATTGAGATTGAACCAAATCATTTCAACGGTTGATTCATTCAGAAACGAAGCACCTTCATGTTGCTCAGAGATGCAAAACAGTACTGTGGCAGTGTTTGGAATGATTTTTGTTGGTGAAATTGAGCAAAAACAGGAAATATGCTGTCTAAAACATAAGTCTTTTAATATTCACTTCTTGTTTATTGAACTGTTGTATAAAGCCAATTTTTATTATTATTATTTTTTTTCTTCACATTTGTAGTCATGCTGATTTTTGAAGGAAAAGACAGCACTCTTCATGTGATACTGTTTAACTACATAAAATGATAGAATACAAAATATAGGGTCAGAATAATAATATAATTTATAGATAATAATTGTTTAAATTTATATAAGTAATACTTTGATTAATTGATTAATTTGATTAATTACTTTTGATTTTGATAAATTTTCTTAAAAATGGGTACTTTAAAGGCTGAAATGTGAAGTATATAATTGAAATAAAGCTTTTTTGTTTTGTGAAAAGTTGTATCTGAACTGTAAATCAGTTTTTACAGTAGCTTACAGTCATTTTACAGTTTACTATTTAACCACAGACATTGCCCTACCCCGCTCATATGGTATTAAATTTATTTGTGCAGGTCTTAAAAAAGGTCTTAAATTTGAGCTTAACAATCCTGCAGGAACCCTGTTTAAGATAAAGATGAAAAAATTCATCAAAAGTGATGATAAAGACATTTATAATGTTACAAAACATGTCCATTTCAGATAAATGCTGTTCTTCTGAACATTCTATACATCAAAGAAACCTGAAAAATTCTATTCAGCTGTTTTCAAAATTATAATAATAACGTTTTTTGAACAGCAAATCAGAATATTAGAATGACTTTTGAAGGATCATGTGACACTGAAGATGGGAGTAATAATGCTAAAAAAAGTCAGCTTTGAAATCACAGGAATAAATTACATAAAATTTATTTGAATGGAAATCAGTTATTTTAAATAGTAAAAATATTTCAAAATTGTACTGTTTTTCCTGTGCTTTGGATGAAATAAATGCAGGCTTGGTGAGCAGAAGACATTAAAAAAACATTAAAAATCTTAACTGTTCGAAGACCTTTGACTGGTAGTGTATGTCTGGTGTAAAAAAAAAAAAAAATGAAAAGCTTTTTACTTGTTTATCAAGCCATTTCTTTCAATACAAGACATTCATTTTTTCAGTGTTTATTTTAATTTCTTAGTGTCATTAGTCAGGGTTGCTAACGATGCTTTGGGAAACGCACCCTAAATCAGTCATGTTTAAAGTTGTCATCATGGTTTTGTTTTAGTGTGCTCAAAGTGAGCTGGATGGTGAGACTGTGAAAAGCATTCTTTCTGAGTATAAGATCCACAACGCAGATATAACCCTACGAAGCGACGCTACAGCTGACGACCTCATTGACGTGGTGGAAGGAAACCGGTAGGACCATCTTCACATTCTCCATCCTCAGTCATTCTCACTTTAGAAGAGATTTTTCACACGCTGCTGCTTCTCCTCTCCAGGGTTTACATCCCCTGCATCTATGTGCTCAACAAAATCGACCAGATCTCCATTGAGGAGCTGGACGTTATCTACAAAATCCCTCACTGTGTGCCAATCTCCGCTCACCACCGCTGGAACTTTGACGACTTGTTGGAAAAGATCTGGGATTACCTGCATCTAGTGCGCATGTGAGTTTGCTGTAGTGCATTCTGGGATGGCATGCTTAGAATTTGACCAGAACAAATCAATTTAGTCGCATACTTTCTGGAATTGCTTTCAGGGATGTAATGAAAATAGTGATTTGCTATACACGTTGTGTACTGAAATGTCACTTTGAGTGGAAATGCTTCCTTACAGGAACATAATGTGCTATAATATATCTTAGTGTTCTGCTGTCTATTGCTTACTGCCAGGCTTCAGAAGTTTACAATATGCAATATGTGTCATAAAGCCGCAGCAGAATGTATAATAACGCTGAGTGATATTTCACAGCTACACGAAGCCGAAAGGACAGCTTCCTGATTACACAGCACCTGTAGTACTTCAAGATGGAAAGACAGCTGTTGAGGACTTCTGCTTAAAGATTCACAAAAACCTCATTAAAGAATTTAAATAGTAAGTGACTTTGAAATGTTCAAGGAGCTTTAATTAAAACTTTCATTTCTACATATGGACTGAAATGGGTGATGTGATTGATTTTTGTTTTCACTTAGTAAATGCTGCATTGAAGCTTTAATAAGTCAGAATGAAAAGCGATTATGGATTTCCCTTGATGCTGTACGTCATTGTTCATTTGTGTTGAGATCCAGAGAATAAGATCTGATTTAAATTCCTGATAGCGAATGGCTCTGATGTAATTGCAGGACTAGTTATCTTTATTTCTCACACATGAGCACAGTATCCTAAACTCACTTCCAAGGTTACAGTGTAATGTTATTCCGTTCTTTTGAGAAGACCTTGTTTCTAAATTTAGCCTTAATTTTTTTTTTTTTTTTTACACTGATACATTTTTTTGTTTTTTTTGTTTGTTTTTTTAGATTTATTCTTAAATGTAGCCTCTCTCAATTTTAGTCTCCATTGTTTTAGTTTTATTCATATGCTGTTATACTATTATTATTTTGAATGAGCTTTTTAAGATTTTCATTTTAGTATTTTTTATAATTGTGGCTTTTTTCTATTTAGATTTTATGCTGATTTCAACTTAAGTTTTATTACTTTAACTTGTTTTTTATAATTTCAATTTGTTTCCAAATTATTTCTGATTTTCATGTATGGTTTTCGTCTGATATCAAAAGTTTTTAGACAGTAAGATTTTTAAAGAAGTCTTTTCTTCTCACCAGGCATGCATTTATTTGATCCAAAGCACAGTAAAACAACAATTTTTAAACATATTTACTATTTAGAATAACTATTGTACTAATTTTCTATTTGAATATATTTTAAAATGTAATTCATTCCTGTGATTTCAAAGCTGAATTTTTAGCATCATTACTCCAGTGACATGATTCTTCAGAAATCATTCTAATATGCTGATTTGCTGCTCAAAAAACATGTATTATTATTATTAATATGCTGAAAACAGCTGAGTAGAATTTTATTCAGGTTTCTTTGAATAGAAAGTTCAGAAGAACAGCATTTATCTGAAATAGAAATCTTTTGTAACATTATAAATGTCTTTACTACCCCCCAAAATACAATTAATTTAATTTAAGTTTATATTAATTTCTATAATTTCTTTCCCCCCAAAAATGATCTTGACTCCAAGATTTTGAATGGTATATGGCTTTTTATTTTAATACATATTTCTTGAACAGCAAATCACCATATTAGAGTAATTTCTGAATGATCATGTGACACTGAAGACTGGATTAATGATGCAGAAAATGTAGGTTTGATCACAGGAATAAATTACATTTTAAAATGTATTCAAATAGAACATTTTTGATCAAATAAATGCAGGTTTGGTGAGCAGAAGAGGCTTAAAAAACAAATAAATAAAAACATTAAAAATCCTACTGTCCAAAAACTTTTGACTGGTAGTGCGATTAATTTTAAGTGCCATTTCAATTTAAATTATTTTTAATAGTTTTAATTAACAATAACAACACTGATTTATAAAGGGACAGAATCCAAATCAACACTGTCAAATTTAAGCTGCCTTTTAAAAACATTTTACCATGACTAGTTTCTGCCAAAATACTATAGTTACTGTGATTATTGTGCAACTCTCCTCGATCTGTCACTGTTTGATGGCGATCCCCTAATATATGGTTTGTTAATTTAATATATAAGTCAAGTACAATAAATAGTTTTCAATTCTTAGTAACTATAGTAAATGGCAAGTTCTGTCTTGAAACTCTAGATGGCGCAGGCTTATGGGTCGTAAACGTAAACTGATATTCACAGCGTTTGGTTTATGTTGCATATCCAACCAGTGAGCTTGCTGCTTTACATTTAAATGGCTAGTTAGCATTTACTAAAAAGAGTTCCTCTGAAACTCCCCTCCTCCCCAGCTCCACCTGTCAATAGGTCTGCTATGGGTTATTTTATATCCAATTTACGTAGCAACAGAATGTCGTAAGTACTCATAGCACTGTAACAGCATATCTATAAGAAGATCCTGTACTTGATTTGCAGCAGCAGCAGTAATAGTCTACAACAACAGCAAAAACCAACAGCAATTCAGCAGCGTAACAGTTCTATTCCGCCAAGACTGAATACATTAACATTGTCATATTCATTATTATGCTAAAATCTTCAGAGAGTTGTAATGATAGAACTACAGTATTTTGTCAGAAACTGTTATTGTGGCACAGAAGCATAGTACACTTTCTGAAATTAATTTCTTTATTTCAAGTGACTTGTTTATTACACATCAGAATACATTTGGTGCAGATTTTTCAAGCATGTGCTGAAAGGATTTAGTATAAAACTCCTGTGTTAAAACATGCCTAACGTTCATCTGTCTCTTCTCTCTGCAGTGCATTGGTGTGGGGGTCGTCGGTGAAGCACAACCCGCAGAAAGTCGGCAAAGACCACGTGCTTGAAGATGAGGATGTAATCCAGCTGGTCAAGAAATAAAAGAACTCTGTGTGCATGATCAGTATACACTTAAAATACGAAGCGATAAGACATTTCAAAATGCCCCGAAGGTTCCCATGGCACCATTGTTGTTCATTTTTATTTTTGGACTCGGGCAAAGTATGATTGTAAATCACACAGATACAATTCAGCATATTAAGCATATGTCTTCTCATGCTTGGATCGGCATCACAAATGGATGAATGCAGTTACAGATTAAGTGCATCTGTGGGTTGCAAAACAAAGTGAACTTCAATAAAAACCTAATATACAAATCCATAGATGTCTGAGTGTGACACTGATCATTGATACAAAACATTTGATCAATTCTTTTTTTTTTGTTCAGCTGAAGCTGAACAAAATTAAAAGAGATATCTAGTCAGTAACCAGCACTTCACATGGTTTAATCCAGTAGTTTTGTGGCTGCATATTATACCCTCCCCCTCTGTGACAATCAATCACTCAGGATAACCAGGCCACTTAGCGGATGAATCGGACAAGGAATGATACACACCCAGTCAGAAGCACTGATGCCCTTAAATTGCCCCACTCACTAGGGACATTTTGACATTATGAATGTGTGATGTGTGCAAGCTGCCCCAAAGGTTAATCAGCCAAAAAGCCTTTTTGTTACCTTTGCATTTGAAGACAAGAACACTACAGTTAAAAAAATAAGTGTGACCCACAAAACCAGCTGTAAGGGTACATTTTCTGAAATTGAGATTTATATATCTGAAAGCTGAATAAATAAGTTAAGTTACAACTATTTGAAAATTTGAAATCTGAGGATGCAAAAAATCCAAACATTGAGAAAATCGCCTTTAACGTTTTCCAAATGAAGTTCTTAGCAATGCATATTACTAAGCAACCATTAGGTTTTGATACATTTATGGTAGGAAATGTAGAATATATTTTCTTGGAACATGATCTATATTTAATGTCCTAATGATTATTGGCATTGTGGTCCAGGGTCACAAATAAATAAAATGTAGTGTTGTAAATACTTTGGGATAAAAACTTTCCCACAGTAATGGACAACCTAAACCTGTGATTTTCTGACCTGAATAGTATAGTAATTTTTCATATGTGACTCTGGAACATAAAACCAGTCATAAGGGTGAATTTGTTGAAATAAGCTAAATAATAAATAAGCTTTCCATTGATGTATGTTTTGTTACGATATAACAATATGTGGCCAAGATGCAACTATTTGAAAATCTGGAATCTAAGAGTGCTAAAAAAAATCTGAAAATCACCTTTAAAGTTGTTCAAATTAAGTTTTTAGCAATATATATTATGAATAAAAAATGATTACAGTAGGAAATTTACAAAATATTTATGAAAAAACTATAATTTTGACCCATACAATGTATTGTTGGCTATTGCTACAAATACCTGTATTCCCATGCTACTTATGACTAGTTCTGTGCTCCAAGGTCACATATTTCAAAGTATGTTAAGCTATATCTCAGCTAGTAAGTGTTGATTATGATAAAACAATGTTTTAAAACACTTATTCACAATCACAAACAACATGGAAATGAATTTGTCAAAAGCTGCTGAAACCTTACAGATGACTATTTGTGATGACACAAATTTCTACGTCTATTTCGCAGTGCAGTTTCTTTTTAGTTAATGGGCAGGCTGCTTTAAGCAGCTGCGGCTTTGCCAAATCATTTCTCAAAGAGATTATACAGCAAAATTATGTACCTTTTCAAAACATCTAGACAAGGAGAAGCACTGGACAATTCTTGTTTTTGAAAAAACTACTTAGGTTTTGGTCATTTCCCATTAAAAATAATCCATTAAAAAGCTTTGCACCAGTCACCCTGTTCACAAAACAATAGCTAATGTGAACAATACAATAAATAGTTTTCTCAAAGAAAGCATAATCGAAAGATGCAGTACATTATCAATGAGAATTCAAACCGCAGCATCAGCAAAAGCGTAAAAAGTCTGTTGTTCGTTTCTTTTAAGGTTATTGGGTTCATAGGGATGAAATGGAGGCAGATTCAGGCATTGATCCGAGTCTATATTTTAAGATGGTAGGGACGTATGCCTATGGCAGAGGAGCCAGCGCTCACCCATCAAGCTCCGCCCTTCCCCCACCCATCTTCCCCTGCTGCACTTTCCCCTGTAAATTATAGCAGCACTTTAGCTAATGAAAGAGTTGAAGTCCGGGCACTAATAAAAGCCATTAAGTGAATAAAGCGCTTCCCCCTCTAACAAAATTAAAGAATTTGCCCCCTCCTCAAGAGGGAGGACTCTGTATTAATATTTATGAATTGCGGAACTGGACCCTCTACCCCCTCCCAATGACACGTACCCTGGCCCACACCACCCAACTTCTCTTCAGCAACCCACCTATCCTGGGTGATATTGGACGACCCCCCCTGCGGGGCGGAGGGAGGGGCGGAGTATGGGGGTGTTGGAGGAGAGACATCCTGGACAGTTTGCCTTCAGTTCGGCTAACAGGTCCAGTCCAGACACCCAGCTCAGAACAGCAGGGTGCTCACATGGTCTTTGTCACCGCTGAGACGAGAGCAAGAGGCATTGGTCTAGCCACAAAGATTTGCTTCTGCTTGTACCTGATGGAAGGTCCTCTTGAAGATGGTCCTCTTCAAGACTGAGGTGAGAGTCCTAAATGCGCAAGCTGTTGAATGTCTTAACTGTTCTTCTTTCTCCTCCCAGAGCTCTGCTGCCAATTCCTTAGAACAGTTTCGGTGGACTCTAGAAATTTCTTGGACAAGTTCAAGGTAAAGATTTTCAGTTTAAGAGTATTGTGCAAGAGGGGGACAAAATATGCTACTGAATGAACTGGGATGTAGTCTTTGCTCCTAATTTCTAACCACTCAAATAAGAGTTTCAAGAGGGTCAGTGAGACACCAAATGTACCATGAAACTGGTCGAAGAATATAGGTTCAGACAATGCCATTGTCCTTTCATGTTTTATCAACTGTTCTGATCCTCATCCTTCATTCTCCACCAGCATCTCCAAAATCATCTCTAATAATCTTTGTTTCCTCCCGTTTCATCATGCTAAGTGGTTCAGTTGTCCGACCTTTAGAGTTGATTAGCGCACCCATCCTTCCCATTCCCACTAAAATGTCCCATGGGGCATGGCAAGTATGGGGTAATATGATTACCACCCAGATGGATGGGCAGAATCTAGAATCTAGGTAGATACTCTGGGATACCTTAGGAAGTGTTACCACAAGAGATTTTGCAGTAAGGTCCAAAAGTTGTGGGATAGACGACATTGTCTGGGTCATTGTCCGCGAAAGAAAATCCCACTGGTGGTTTATTCTTGTTTGCCCATAGAGCAGTCTATTTGAGCAAGTCAAGAAGTCGGGAGCTATTGATGTCCGTTAACAAGACAACCATTGCTTCGACAAACTCTATTTCTATAGATTTTTCGAAAACCCCCTGAACAATTGAATGACACTGGACTCATTTGATTACCAAACCACTCTTGTTTGTTAACCCCCATTGTGGAGTTCTCTAGAGTTCCATTTCATTATTCCGCAGAAATGTTTGAAAATTGACAGTTTTGTCGACTGGTCATCAGGCGTAGATACTAGGGAGGCGTACGATTTTCGGAGAGGGTGGGGTTTGACGCAGTTTTTGCGCAGGAAGGGCGGTGCCTGCGAACCTCTGCAGTGAGAACGTGACCTATGACTAATCTATTTCTCTTTTTTTAATTTTGCAGACGTCCTTAGTCGCAGTCTATCATGAACACCTTTTCCGTCCATCTCCCAGTTGTGGCGCTCTCGGTAATCACCTGCAACAACCTCTATACTACTGCTCTCTCGATTTCTAGATTTCGGAGACCTGAATACAGTCTTTTTGAGAATAGATACAGCATCCGAGGATGGGTGAAGAAGACTCGATGACAACGTCTCGATCTTTTGACGGTCTTTTCGAATTACCTTCACCCAGTGATCTATGACTTTGTGGTTGTACCTTGCGTAGACCTGGAGCCTTGACCTGTCCCCAGATGAACCTTGTTGTATTCTGCATGATTTTAAACAGCATTTTAGTGTACAAGGACCATTCCGTTTTGGCTTTCGTGACTGAACCACAACCTGAACAAGTTTCTACTGACTTGTTGACTTTGCCCAGGACACCATTGTGCTTGATCTAACCATGCAGTTCCCTTTCTGTCCATGGTTGTGCCAAGCACTTTGGAGACTTGTGTGCACTTTCTTCCAGGTATTTCTTCCTATTAGATCCACAATCTAAAGAATCAAACCATGTGTAACTTGTTTGTCCCAAACGAGTATTTTAAAGAGAATAAAATGTATTGTTTTGTTTTGTTTGTTGAGTCTGATCATTACAACTAGAAAAATGTGTTAAACAAAGAGTGGAAATAGTGAAACTGTGGTCAAAATATGTTAGTTCTGTTGCCAACTCGCAATTCCTCAGCAAAGCTGATGCCATGGCTTATTTCTTTCTTCAAGCCCTTTCAATTTGCTCATATACCTTATTGATTTATAAAGTAAGAAAACTGTAACCAGCATAGACATTGAATGGGGGACATTTACCAGCCCACCAATATTTAGAGTACTTCTCAATCCACATGGGGTTTTCTTTTTTAATCGATTGACTTCAAAATAAATTATGACAACGTCCAAGTCCAGTTGAATCCTCATTCATCATAAGAAAATGTATGAACAAGTTTTGCACCGAAACATAAATATCTGGCTATAAGACAAAGAGGCTTTAGTAAGCCTTGCTTGAGTAAATGCAATCTTAGATGCAGTCGGGAGGTCATGATAATGGGTGGAGCTCACTGCAGAGCACCACTTACAGTCAGTCTCTAGATGAATGAACCACTCCGCTTTAACGTCGGAGGTCATGTTAGGTTAGGTTGCACTGCTCAGCTCCAGTCATTTTCAAAGTAATGGACTCTGCTCAGATATTGTGTCATCTGTTTGCCTGTGCGCAGGTGTTTTATTTATTGAATCTTTGGAGATTCGACCTCTTTGCGAGACCAGATGACATTTTATAATTATTTATAGCACCTTATGGAGATTTTGAGCACTTTAAAAGATGCATAGCAACCATAAAATGGATGAATGAATGTCTAACTATGAAAGTAATCAATTAATAAAAGCTACCGAAGTCCAGCCAATGAAAACGGACTGTAGTTTAAGTACATTGCGTATTTTGTCAATATACACACTTACTGCAGTCAGTAGTCTGAGTGTGATGTGCATATTGAACAGGACCAAGAGTAATATGCATAAGTTGACTTCTACAATTACTTTAAAAAGAGAACATCAGTGTTTGCATGTGGAAGGCTCACCGACACAATGCTAAGGTGTAACCGAGGCTTTGCTGTAATTTAAGTTAGTGGTTTATTTAGATCTCTAACATTCAATATGTGCAATGATAATACTGATAATAATACTTAGCATACACCATTAATAATTCATTAATAATAATAGAGATAAAAAAAATGTACACCTTGCAGAATCTGCAAAATTGTAATTATTTGATCAAAATAAGACGGATCATACAAAATGCATGCTATTTTTTTTAGTACTGACCCGAATGAGGTATTTCACATAAAGGCGTTTACATATAGCTCATAAGAGAAAATAATAGTTGAGTTAATAAAAATGACCCTGTTCAAAAGTTTACATACACTTGATTCTTAATACTGTGTTGTTACCTGAACGATCCACAGCTGTTTTTTGTTTAGTGATAGTTGTTTCACGAGGCCCTTGTTTGTACAGTTAAACTGCCTGCTGTTCTTCAGAAAACTCTTTGGTTATTTTTTTTATTTAGTACTGACCTGATATAGATATTTTACATAGTGTAATTTATAAAAAATGATCCCATTCAAAAGTTTACATACACTTGATTCCTAATACTGCGTTGTTACCTGAATATTTTTTTTGTAGTGATAGTTGTTCGTAAGTCCCTTGTTTGTCCTAAACAGTTAAACCGTACCCACAGTCCCATAGATTCTTTGCTTTTCAGCATGTTTATGTATTTGAACCCTTTCCAGCAATGACTGTATGATTATGAGATCCATCTTTTCACACTGGGGACAACTGAGGGACTTATATGCAACTATTACAGGTTTAAACACTCACTGATGCTCCAGAAGGAAAAGTCATGCATTAAGAGCCAGGGGTGAAAACTTTTGAACAGAATGAAGATGTGTACTTTTATTTTGCCTCAATATCACTTTTTTTTCCATTTAGTTTTGCCCTTCAGAAACTACAGAAAATACAAAATAAGTTAATTTTACCCTGATCATCAAATTCTGTAAAAGTCCCTCAGTTGTCCTCAGTGTGAAAAGATGGATCTGAAAATCATACGGTCATTGTTGGAAAGTGCTTAAAAACCAAAGAATTTGTGGGACTTGAAGGATTTTTCTGAAGAACAGCTGTCATCTTAACTGTTAAGGACACAGAATCAAGAACACAGTATTAAGAATCAAGTGTATGTAAACTTTTGAACTGGGTCATTTTTATAAACTCAACTATTACTTTCTCTTGTGGACTATGTGTAAACATCTTTTATGTGAAATATCTTATTTAGGTCAGTACTAAATAAAAAAATAACTTGCATTTTGTAAGATCCCTCTTATTTTGGTAAAATAATTGACATTTTCATGACCTCAACTGTATCTATTCTAAACTATTAACTAAATACAATCTATGAAATATGGCGTTACTGTAGATGCAAATGATGATTAAAAAGCTTTTTTTTTTTATTTATGTTTTTTTTTAAAGGTCATTTCAAAGGTCTTCCATAATTCCTACTTTAACTAAAATCAAACACCACCAATAAATTATTTCAAATTATTTTATTGTCACCAATTAATGAGTTCATCTTCACATTAGAGCAAAAAACAAAACAAAAAACTCTCATGCTTCTGGCATCTCAATCATTCATACATACACTATTTCACTTGAGATTACTGTTGGAACACTTCTAGTTTTGATAAAAAAAAAGTGAAAATGCTATTAAGCGCATTAAACTGTGGTTGTTTTATCATGATGCTTCGACTCAAATAGTAAGCTAAGCATTGTCAAACACCAACACCCCCCCCCAAAAAAAATAAATGCACTTTTCAGTATACTAGTGAATGGACTTCAACTTGATGTTTAGATGAAATGGCAGAAAACACAGAATGTGCTCAACAACCATATTTAGGATGAGTGGATAGTAATATCGTTTGTCTGTAAATAAATTAACACTGTTAATTTTGGGAAACGGAACAAGATATGACACTGGGATATTTGAATTTGTATGTATTAAAGAGACCAAAAATTAAAATTCTGTCATTAATTACTCACCCTCGTGTCGTTTCAAACTTGCAAGACCTTTGTTTGGAACACAAATTAAAATATTTTTTCAATAAAATCCATCCAAGTGACCTTCTTCTGCCATTATGGAGAGTTCTGTGCCTTTTTCATGGGTCAGAGAGCTCTCAGATTTTATCAAAAATGTCTTAATTTGATTTTATAGGTTTTGAACAACATGAAGGTGAGTAATTAATGACAGGATTTTCATTATTGGGTGAACTATCCCTTTAAGGAGCAAAAAAATAAAGTGTAGTTATACTATATTAGCACAGTATATAATTTCAACTCGAACCTCAGTTTGTAAAAACTTCCAGATCCAAATCATTATCTGTGGTAATCGACAACATGCCACAAATACTGTCAAAGCGTAACATCTATAAACCTGGAATATTCTATTTTTGCTGCCTTTAAACCACTGGGATGTAAACAGCGCAGTGCTATCTAGGTGTTAAACACAAATATATTTAGGCAATGTCTTTTTTATAATAAACCTTAACAGAATAGTGCAACAAAGGTATTCTGACTAAATTAAAGAAACAAAGAGGGAATTCATTTTATATGGAAAAAGACTGAACAGGATGCTGATGTTTACTTACACCTTCAGTAAAGAGCAGATATTCAAAACAGGAAGTCACATGGTAGATTTGGATGTCGTAATCGACCAACTCAACACAGTGCATCTTTGGGACCATTCACATTTCAAGTGCAACATAATTCCTTTGCGAATTACGCCTATTTAGTTACCACTCATGTAACAAAAAGTGTCATGCTGTTATCAAGTGCTAACCTCATTCAAACAGAGGACATACGGATGTCACAAACGAGTATATTTACATCCACCAAATAAAATCTGACCTTGGGATTTGAAATCTTAATTTTAAATGTTCCTCTGCAGAGACCATAAAGAAAAAATGCATGTACCTTTGCATTTTCTCAGATGATTTATCCACACAACAAACTGAAGTGCTACTGTATCAGTATGAAATCAAGGTCAAACGATGGGACGGAGACCAAATCAGGACAAGAATCTTGATTTATGCTTGCAGGTTGTCCAAAGTCAGTGTAATCTGCCTCAACAAGCCAAGTTTGACTGTACCAATTCATTTTCTTTTACTTTTTTGAAGTATAAACGTAAAACACAAGACAATCTCATTCACAAAAAAAAAAAACGCTTCTAATTCTTCGCACTTGCTCAAAATCCACCCTGCAGTGCGTTTGTATGCCGACTAGCAAGTCGTGCTTCCACTTTCATTACGTTATCGAGTCACAGTGTCCTCATTTGCTGGAGTTCAGAGTAGAAAAAAAGACTTCAAACAGCCCTCTAGAGCGCAGCTGAGCCTGATCGTGAGGATGTTGCGGTTGGCATAAGACACACCTCTCTTGTGTTTCCAGAGGTTTTGGTGATCCTGTGAAGGCTGCTTGGGTTTTACTGGCAGTGAACATTCACACGGTAAATGAGGACGATGGTGAGTCGATCTGCCTCTGCTGAGAGCAGTTCATCACAGTATAAACTGCATAAGTTGACTTCCTGAAGTTAAAGGTTGTAGGACGTGTAGATGCTTCTCCAGTTGTTTTTCAGCATCTCAGCGGCATGATCGATTTTGATGATCGTGATTTAAATGCGGAGTTAAATACAGCTTGGCAGGAGAATCTACAATTAATAAATGGCGTTATTTTAGCTCATCTCAGCAGTTTGGCTTTGATGCACCCTAAGGAAAGAGGAAGCAACTAACAGCATACAAAATGGGGGATGTGAGCGCTAGCGCAGGATTGGTCAATGGCATAGTTGAATTTTGAGAATAGATGGATAAATGTTCTGTTCTGGGTCATTTTGCCAGACACTCAGGCGTAGATCTGACTCGGGCCTCCGGTGTGAGCGTTGTCAGCTAGCCGATCTTGGGTGGGTTGGGTAGGTTTTACGACACTGACGTAGTCGTGGATGCCGACGTCCATGTTTTTAGCTCTGAGAGCAGCGGTGTGAAGCTTCTCCATGAAGTCTGGCATGCCTGTGGGACAGAGAGGGTGTGAAATCTTTTTGCGAACAGGTGTTAAAACGGCAGCTGCAGAAAGGGCAGAATTCAAGGGCGGCTTTTATGATGGAGCCAATTCATCTGTGGAATTCCCAACTGTGATACTAACATGAGTACCGTTTCATTTAGCAATAATGACAGTCTGACTGGAAACACAGATTCACAATATGTAAATACTGTATCTTAAAAAAAAAATAAAATAAAATCCTATATCCTATAAAAAAATATATATATATGGGTAATTCCATGAAATCTGCCTTTTGCGTCCCCAATAAACAAACAAACATAGAATTAATATAACAACAAATAAATGAGTAATGTACTCTGTATTCTTTCATCAATATCACATTAAAAAAAGTAAATTAAATATTATTTTAAATAATTTAAATGGCATCTATGCTGGTAAGAGTAAAGTTTTTGGCCTGCTTCTCACTATGATTTTTCTTTTTCAGCAGGACTTTTAAGTGGCAAAATTAAAATTTGCATATTGTTCTAAATAAAGTCTCATTGTTAAAGGGACAGGTCAACCATTAGATGTATATGACTTTCTTCTTTCAGACGAATACAATCTGAGTTATATTAGGGTCATTCCTGGGATTCTGTAATATTTCAGTCCCCTGGAGTTTCTAAAGTGGTGGTTCACCAAAATGAATTGTTAGAAGCTTTTCACAAAACTTTGGGATGCCCATTACAATGAAGAAAATTAAAATGTAATCATTATTATTTTTTAGCATAAAATATATATCTTATATCTATCTTAAACCAAGGATTTTGTCATGTCCCTGAGGCACTTCACTGAGTTTGTACTTAGAAAATTAACAACAAAATGAGCATCTGTGAGTTTTGGCAACAATGTAAGCATTTATTTGTATTCCTTTATTGTGGAAAACACTTCTAAATATTTTATAAAAAACAGACTTTAAAGTTATGTCCCTCAGTATGAACTCAACCCTGTCACACTAACCATTTTCCGCCCATAATAATTTAGACTCCACACTCATGTGACATCATTTACCAGAAATTACATCATCCAGGTCTCTTTAATAATGGTGCAGAAAATGGTTAGTAGAATCATACATTTTATTCATTTTTGAGTTGAGTTGTCAAGATTAACAACTCAACCCCATCATATAAAATTAAGAGAAGAAAATTATCACTTTTTCAACATTTTATTTTAATTCATAAGTATGTACAATGTACTTATTTTATTGCTGCCATATATGAGGAGCAGTGGACATTTTGAGTGAAAAACCACAACCCCGTCACAAATATATGCATTTCTCATTGTTACGGGGATGTAAACTTGTGACGGGGTTGAGTTATCTGCTTAATTTATTACAAATTTTAATGAAAAAAAAAAAATGAAATGGTCATTGTTTCAATAAATATATATATACACACTTCAAAATCATGACAATGCATATTTTTGCTTTAAATAGAAATTTGATGTAATACGTCCACTTAAACGCTGACAAGCATCATGCATCAGAAACTGCACCCACATTTGCAGCGGAAAGACAGTGTTGGGAATGCAGACATGTTGACCCAGAAACAAGGGGACAATTTGAGAAAGAAACAAATTAAAAAAAAAAAAAAATGTACATTTAAGGCAATGTATCCCTTCAAATGTGTCTTCAACCCTGTCACACATGATCACGTTAATCTTTGTAGAAAAATATAGGAAAGAACGTAGACACAATTTGCATATTTTTAGCTTCAGTCCTATAAAATTGCGAAAATTATGATAAAAGTTAACATTATCATCATTAAATTGTTATCAGGGATATATGAGCAGTACCGGTTTGTTTCTATAACAATTTCTGCATAAAATCCTTTTTAAAATCAATCCCATTTTGTCTGTTACAGGGTTGAGAATAAAAAGAGATCTAATGCGGCAAACAACTGAAAATAATAAAAGGTCTTTAATGCCTGAGATGGGAAATTTGAATCAAATGTAGTTGAAAAACATGTATATTCCAAGTTGAAAATTAACCGAATCCCAGGAATTACCCATTAAAAAAATGTCCTGGCAAAATTTTAAATGGCAGTGAATGGGTTTTGAGATTTTGAAGTCCAATAAAGTGCATCCATCCATCATAAAAAGTAACAAAGTTCTGCTGAAGTGAATCAATGTGTTTGAGTAAGAAAAGTTTCCATATTTAAAACTTCATACACTATAATCTCAAGCTTCTGCCAACTGTCATACACGTGTTCAAGAGAGAGTTGCTTTCCAGCAGATGATGTTGGATGAAACAGCCATTTACTGGTATTATAAAGCTTGGAAGAGCTAGGACATTTTTAAATATAACTCTGATTGTATTAGTCAGAAAGAAGAAAGTCATATATATACCTAGGATGGTTTGAGGTTGAGTATATCATGGACTATTTTATTGTCTAAACAGAACGCAAAAAAAACGCAGTGTGAGTGCATAAGACAGAAGGCTCACCGCTAGACACCATCCAGCTGACGCAATAGCGAGGGAAGACCGTCTGGGGATCATCACTGTATGTCAGCAGGTAATCAAAGCCATTCTGTTGAGACAAGATAACTAGCTTAAGACTACAAACTAAGACCAACCGCAGACAGACACAGGAGATTCCCTATTCTTACCTCGTCAAATGACCTGTGTGGGCGGATGACCATCTTGGACTGGTAAGAGTGAACTCGGACAAACTCCTGGGTTTCTGGGACACCGGGGTGTCTGACGGCTCTGAACAGAGAAGGAAATCATGCTTAATATAAAGGACACGCTTTAACTAATTAACACTAATTGAAATGTCACTAAATAACACAAATAAAATGGCAACAACTGTTACCTGGAGACTAAGATCATTAAGTTGTTCTCCACATCAACATGATATCGGCGCACATACACATAGTCTCTGGAGTACATGGGATACTGCAAAGGAAAGGTCAAGAAATTATAACATCACTGTAAATACTGACAAACATGTTAAAGTACACTACCAGTCAAAAGTTTTTTTTTTTATGTTTTTAAAGAAGCCTCTTCTGCTCAACAAGCCTTCATTTATTTTATCCAAATAACAGGAAAAACAGTAACATTTTATATTTTTAGCATCATTACTCACATGATCCTTCAGAAATTATTCTAATATGCTGATTTGCTGTTTAAGACACATTTAAATTATTATCATCAATTTTTAAAACAGTTGAGTACATTTTTTGTACATTCTTTGATAAATAGAAAGATCCAGGGGGGTGAAATTATAGAAATTAATAATTATTTAGCAAAGATCATTTAAACTGTTAAAAAGAGATGATAAAGACATTAATGTTGCTACAAAAGATTTCTATTTCAGAAATGTTGCTAAACATTCAGCATTGAAGTCACTGGAATAAATTACATTTTAAAATATATTTAAATAATAAATAATAAATAAATAATCATTTTAAATAGTAAAAATATTTCCAATTTTTACTGTACTTTGGATCAAATAAACACAGGCTTGGTGAGCAGAAGAGACTTTTGAAAAAAAAAAAAATTACAAATCTTACTTAAAACTTTTGACTGGTAGTGAAACTGTTAAAAATCAACATATATTCTTTATATAAAATACTTACAGTTTACTAAGATTTATAAGCAACTCGCTCTACACGCTTAATGTAATGTCAACCTATTAGAATATTAAAGTTTTGTAACTTCTTAAACAAGGAATTCTTTAACAATGCAAATGACTCCAACATGACAGACTGATGAAACGGGACAGAAAGAAGATAAAGCTTAAAGGCTTTAAATCCTCAGTCAAGTAGTACTAGATTACGCTTACGTTAATTCAACTCAGCCTATTTAAGAGAAGAACTTGATTCAGAACTTA
Source organism: Cirrhinus molitorella (assembly GCA_033026305.1). Lineage (NCBI taxonomy): Eukaryota > Metazoa > Chordata > Actinopteri > Cypriniformes > Cyprinidae > Cirrhinus > Cirrhinus molitorella. The sequence continues at coordinate 26,400,637 of CM065139.1, read as the reverse complement.
CTGGAAAATGTGTCGCCCAATGAATGACCTCGGTGCCTGTGTTGACGTCCCTGTCCACCACGTCCAGTTTGATAACCAGTGCGTCCCACTTCTTTCTGTACTCTGTGTCCAACTGGAGTAAAGGGAAATATTTGGGAGAGTCTAAATATAACATTCAAATACCAACAGCAGATATCAACCACACGCATACAGCAAGATAGAACATCATTAATAAATAGAGTGCAAGGCAGATGATGCCTGAAATATGTAACAGGGTTGCCAACTCTGGCATTTGGAGTGAAAAACACGCTGTCTCAGGCCACCACACTATATCTCACACCAGACAACACAAAATGCACTTGAATGATGCTTTTTTTCCAGCGTTTAACTTGCATTTTACTCTTATATTCTTTATTCTGTAATTGTTGAGTTACCAGCATATTTCCATCAGGTAAAACAGCCATAAGATCAATCATACACAAGTAGACCCTTATACTTGAGAGCAGCCATGTATGAAGTGTTTCTTGGAGGTTATAGTACATGATCATGTGACTTATGTACACCAAGTGAAATGTAAATGTTGGGAAAAAAAAAAAAGGCAAAATATGATATATGGGAGTTTTTGCCAAATTGAAGTGTTTTGAGTGCATTTTCAATTCAGGTCATGTCATCAAAACCTCACTCCAGCCTGGTAACCAAAGTTGGCAACCCTGTAGGTAAGACTTTGGAAGGTTAAATGGTACAGGTTGTTTTACTTTATCTTGGTGTATTAACTGGAGTTTAATATTAACTCAATTATTTAGTACCTGAACGTTGAAGAACTGCCGTGGGGTGACATCTGTGTATGAACCAAACACTGTAAAGAGAGAACCGGTCATGTAAATCTATTGTTTGAACAGGACTGGACAAACAGTTACAATGATAATCGGTTAATTGCTGAATTAGTAGAGAAAGCACAGCAGTATGTTTGCCATCAAGGCTGTGAGCGAGTGAACATTAGCCACACCTCAAGAGGATAAAACAATGTGACCAAAACAGAAAGTCCAACCCAAATGTTTAACGTCACGATTGTTACAATCTATTTGCATTAGTTTATATCCAGCTGACCACATTAACTGTGCTCATTCAGTTCATACATGTACATAAAGACTTCACCATGGGCTGGAAGATTGTATGTATTGTGCATTTTTAGCAAAACATTTTTCTTTCTGTGACTATAATAAAGTCTGTATGTTTCATATAGAGAGCTATAATGTATATTGCGCGTTCTCTTTCCATTTGCTCTGTTGTTTTAAACACTAGAACTCAACTATGCTGCTTTTTGATAATTTTTGAAGTTTTTTGCACTCTTCTCCTTGATTTGTTATAACTAGGGCTGGTAATTTAACGCGTTAATTAGATTAATTAATTACGGTGAGAAATAACGCGTTAAAATTATTAACGCATTTAACGCACTGGCCCCGCCCCAAACCTATGTGGGTCATCTGACATTTCATTCAGTTGATTGATGACAAATATGAGGCAGTGCAATAACTCACTGCTTGATGGAGCTTAGAGAATGTAGTTAGAATGACCCTAAAATTTAAGATATGGGGCAAAAAAGTTTGTCTCGTACTTAAATCATATAGTTAATCAATATCACACAAGCAATAGACTATAAGTGCAATCGACTACCACACGAGTGCAAATGAGAGCAGAACTGTTCGTCTCCAAGCAACACACAGACAGTGTATGAAATCAAAGTACCACGAAAGCTATTTCAAAAGCATTAAGAGGCTTTCATTTTAAATTTTGAGCGCGGGTGTGTGGCTTGTGCGCCAGTGGTTCGCTCCGCTGCACGTGCGTTTTGGTCACGCATCAACCAGCTGTCCTCGTGCCGCGCAAGCCATTTGAATTAATGAGTATCATAGCGCAGCGGAGGACGGTTGTTTGCTGCGTTGACCAAAGCGCACGCGCACATGCACCAATTGTCATCAATCCGAATGAATTGAATCTGATTGCAGATCTGTTTACATGTACTCTTAACATTGTAATCTGATTCAAATATCAGTTTATATGTGTTTTATATACATTCCGATTAAAACTTTTGCGCACACGCTCTGCCTGTGATGTCATATCAATCACACTTGTGGAGACAACCATGGACGTAACAGAGCTCATCATTATTTTTGCCATGTTGGCATACACATTCATAAATCAGCAACGTTTGTTTTGTGATCTAAAGAAGACGTGAACGTGAACTTAAGCACTGCCTAATGCGTGTCAACATTGCACTGCGCATGTGCCCCAGAGACTTCTGAATACGATTGAGAAAGTAGTCGGATTCAAACGTTTACATGGTCATTTTTTGCTGTTGGATCGGATTAGAAAAGGAATAAACCACCCCTTTCAATCCGATCGAAATTTCATTCCGATCGAGCTCAATCGGATCGATTAAGGTGTTTACATGAACGTTTTTCAATCCGATTGAGCCATCAATCCGATTACAAATGGATTATTTGGGTGCATGTAAACGTAGCTGATGCGCAAGTCGAGCTTAGAGTTAAAAGTTTGCTTTGTATCTGAAGGGCTGCACTAAACCCAGCGGCCAGCTTTTGGTTGTGAAAGCCGTTTTCTATAGCTCTTGCAGTACTTTGATGTTACAATCCGATCGATCTAATGCTGATGAATCAGCCATTTGAATGAATCAAATGAATTTACCACCACCAACTGGCAGTTTCATTTTATTATTTAGAGTATCATTTCATTAAGAAATAACTTCATATTTCCAAAGTAATATTAATAAAATTAATGAAATACGTTATTAAAGGTATAGTTCACCCACCCAAAAATGACAATCATTTACTCACCCTCATGGTACAAAAGAGCATATGTAATTCATTTTATAAAATAAATATTTACTTTTTTGTAATGTCTGTTTGACGTTTTACACAACAATGACTTTAAAATTATCTTTTGGGAGTAATTTTTCAGCCAAATTTGATGTGCGATTAATTAGATTAATTAATCGGCACATCATGTAATTAATTAGATTAAAAATTTTAATCGCTTAACAGCCCTAGTTATAACATTTGGCAGTCTATAGTAGTCTAAATGTTTTTCCTGGTCCAACCAATTAGTACAGCCCAAAACATGACAATAACTGACAATCTTCAGCAGCAATAATCAGCTAAATATGCGAGTTTCCTTCAGTTCAGTGGCACCATTTACTTTGAGTGCTGCCAATTTGGCCGATTGATGATGCGTCGTGAAAACACTCTATAAACTTAAAACATACCTCTGTATTCAAAAAGATGGCTACCCTGGATAGGTCTCCTCCAAACTCTTAAGTTTTTCTTCTCCACGACCACCTCCCAGGCTGGATCCACATGCACGGCTGTATTTGGGTTCACATTCGGGCTTCTCACTGACTCCAGTGCCTGCAGCTCCCACGCACACCTAAAACACAGGTTAAAATAAGTGGCTTTGACCACAACAACATATAAATAATAAGATAAAATTATACTAAATGCATTAAAAACATGTTTAAATAACAATTTGCTAAACTGAGCCTTTTCCCTCATTAAAAAACACGCCCTCTAAAGACATAACAGCCAATCCGGCGTCACACGAAAAGTCACTGACAGCTAGAGAGCATTTCTCATTGGTTAACAGAAGTAAGTTTGACAGTACACGCTTAAAAGATTACTCCACTTTCAAAAGAAAAATGTCCTGATAATTTACTCACCCCAATGTCATCCAAGATGTTTATGTCTTTCTTTCTTCAGTCACAAAGAAACTACGTTTTTTGAGGAAAACAGGATTTTTCACCATATAGCGGACTTCAACGGTGCTCAACAGACTGAAGGTTAGAAATGCTGTTTCAGTGCAGCTTCAAAGAGCTCTGAACACTCCCAGTCGAGGAATAAGGGTCTTATCTAGCGAAACGATTGGTTGTAAGTTATAGTATATAAAGTATATAAATTATAATTTTTTAAAGAAAAACAACCAATCGTTTCGCTAGATAAGACCGGTCTTCCTAGGCTGGGATCGTTTAGAGCATTTAAAATGCATTCTGGAAGTTCAAACTCACGGACACCATAGAAGTCCACTATATGTTGAAAATTCTTAAAATGTTTTCCTCAAAAAAAAATAAAAAATAAATAATAATTCTTTACGACTGAAAAAAGACAGACATGAACACCTTGGATGACAAGGGGGGTGAGTAAATTATCTGAACATTTTTGTTCTGGAAGTGAACTAATCTTTTAAGCAGTATCAGAAAATGGCGATGTCTTGTTCCCAAAATTACATGTAGCCACACATAAACAGTCCATAAGTGAGGGAAGTACCTTCTAAACTCATCATCTCCAATCCTCTCGTCTTCCCACATGAAGACACCAGCCAGTGCTGCTATGAGTTTTCCAGTGGGGGCGTGTTTGCTCTGCAGGCGTCGCCATATGTTGTTCACGAGTGTCCACCTGCTCCTCTCAGAGTATAGGTTTGAGTACAGCTCTCCTATCTGAAAAGCCCTTCTCAGCCTCTGGCCTGTCACAAAACTACAGTGGTTGGCGAATATAGACAATAGCTTCTCCTTCTTCTTCTCCGAGGCCAGCTTGTTCGTTCCCCTTCCTGCTTTGTGGAGCCATGACACCAGCAGGCCTACGCGTTCACCCAGCCACGACAAACTCCACGATTTGCTACTTATCTCACTTTTTTGTTTAAAACTGCTGAAGTTTTGCAATCTGACAGCTCTGGCCCCTATACTGCACACGGGGCGGTGTTGGACGGAGGGGAACATCTTTGCTTCTAGAACCAGGAGTCGATAATATCAAGATTTGACTTTGAAGTGCGCCCTGAATTAGCTAAAAAACAAAGATTTACTATACAAATACGTTCCCATGTATTAACAGGATCGAGACAAGTGCAACGCAATGTCAAGTTGACGTGCACTAGCGGCTATCTTGCTATATAGTTAACAACAGGTTTAAATTGACAGCTAAAATGCACGACTACAAAGTAATTTATTTCTTTCGTATTCTCATCTCATGTTATGATAAACTATCGTAGATAAATAAACATTTTGACATTTGCGAACAACTGAGATAACAGATCAACTGACTAGCTAGCCAACATTCAATAACACGCGACTGCGGGCAAACTCTACTAACACCAACGAAAACAACTCGATTGTTTTCAACGGTACGTCTTACTCGATATATTATAACAGCTATGCTTATTTTTGTATTCCTGTCGTTAAATTAATCTTACTTTTATCCTCGTGCGTTAGCTTCATGCCCTCACACCTCTTCTGGTGGAGTGTGCGAGTTGCGTCGAACATGCGTGTTGGCTACGCCCTTCTCAGTTTTTGCGAGTTTCTATTGGCTGTCTCTTACGTCGACGATGCGCCTGTCGTTCTAATTGGGTAATATGTCTGTCTGTCTTCGTTGAACACCACCCTGGATTAACCAGCATGTTCACACGCCTCACCAACCCATGGTAAAGGTCTTCTACAACTATAAGGTTAAACAGATTTAGCACGTGTTTAGTCCGTGCTGTAACGATGAAATAACGAACTACTTTTTAATGCAGAGTAAACAGAATTAGGATTAGTACGTATGTACACAGCCAGTCAGACGTCTGGACACACCTACTAATTATTTATTATTGCCACATGTACTAACCTGAATGATATATTTCACATTTACGTTTACACATTAGTCCACAAGAGAAAATAATACCCAAGTTCATAAAAACTACGCTTGGTTCTTAATACTGTTACCGGTATGATCCACAACTTTGTGTTTTTTTGTTTGTTTTGTGATAGTTGTTTATGAATCCCTTGTTTGTTCTGAACAGTTAAACTGCCTGGTGTTCTTCAGAAAAATCCTTCAGGTCTCACAAATACTTTGTTTTGTTCAGCATTTTTGTGTATTTGCACCCTTTCAACAATCACGGTATGATTTTGAGATCCATCTTTTCAAACTGAGGACAACTGAGGGACTCATATGCAACTATTACAGAAGGTTCAACCGGGGGGCATGCAAGTATCTTCTGTAGTTTCTGAAGGGCAGAATGCATTGTTCTGCCCTGGTTTTTAATGCATTGTCTTCTGAAGCATCAGTGAGCGTTTGAACCTTCTGTAATAGTCACATATGAGCCCCTCAGTTGTCCTCAGTGTAAAAAGATGGATCTCAAAATCATACAGTCATTGTTGGAAAGTGTTCAAATACACAAAAATGATGAAAAATTAAAGAATTTGTGAGATATTAAGGATTGCTCTGAGAAACAGCAGCAAGTTTACCTGTCCAGGACAAATAAGGGACTCATGAAAAAAATCATTCAGGTAATAACACAGTATTAAGAATCAAGCATATGTAAACTTTTGAACAGGGTCATTTTTTATCAATTCAACAATCAATTATTTTCTCTTTCTCTATGTAAATGTCTTCAGTGTGAAATGCCTTATTCAGGTCAGTACTAAATAAAAAATAACATGGATTTTGTATGATCCCTCTTATTTTGGTAAAATAATTAACATTTTGCAGATTCTGCAAGGTGTATGTAAACTTTTGACTTCAACTGTAAATCCTATGCTTCTGAACCAGGAAAGAAATAAATAATCCATTGAAGTAACTGTTTGCTGTGGCCACATGGGGGTGATATAGCACAGCATGAAGCAATTTAAGAAACAGAGCTTTATCTTACTCTATCCCATGACTTCCGATAACCCACGAGAGGAATTGGAGAAAATTAGTGTCACAAGGGATGCAAATACGGAAAGAAGAAAGGCCTTTGAAATCTGACAGTTGAACACATGACTATTTGATCACCGTGGACACTAATTAAGGTTTAGGACAACAATTCACTTTTATCTTCATATATACACAATGACTGTACTTTGTCCCATTCATGAATAATTAAAAGGCTGTATTACAGGAAACAACTCGATATAAATATTTGTGAACACGTTTGTGAATATATCCGCGCTCCTTTTCTAAATCTTTTTTTAATCTATAGTCTTTTTTTTTTTTATTTCTCACACGTCAGAGAAAATAAATACAAAATAAATTACACTACCAGTCAAATGTTTAAAAAAAGATTTTTAATGTTTTTTTTTAAAAGAAGTATCTTCTGCTCACCACGCCTGCATTTATTTCATCCAAAGTACAGCAAAAAACATTTAAAAAAACATTTTCTATTTGCTTATATTTTGAAATGTAATTTATTCCTCTGACTTCAAAGCTGAATTTTTAGCATCATTACTCCAATCACATGATCCTTCAGAAATCATTATAATATTTTGATTTGCTGCTAAAAAACTTTATTATTATTATTATTATTATGTTGAAAACAACTGAGTCGATTTTTTTTCAAGTTTCTTTGATTGAGTAAAAAGTTCAGAAGAACAGCATTTATCTGAAATAGAAACCCTTTGTAAATTTATAAATGTCTTTATTATCACTTTTGATCAATTTAAAGCATCTTTGCTAAACAAAAGTATTAGTGTATAATGTTTCAGAAGCTTTTTATTTGAGATGCTGATCTTTGGATCTTTCTATTCATCAAAGAATCCTGAAATATATTCCACTCTTTTATATTGATAATGATAATAGTAAAAAAAATGTTTCTTGAACAGCAAATTAGCATATTAGATTGATTTTTGATGGACCATGTGACACTGAAGACTGGAGTAATGCTGTGGAAAATTTAGCTTTGATCACAGGAATAAATTACTTTTTAAAATATACTCATATAGAAAACTGTTATTTTAAATAGTAAAATATTTGAAAATTGTACTGTTTTTGCTGTACTTTGTGTCAAATTAATGCAGGCTTGGTGAGCAGAAGAGACTTAAAAAAAACATTAAAAATCTTACTGTTCAAAAACTTTTCACTGGTAGTGTATGAAATTCCAAAATAAATTACTCAAATACAAAAATAAAATTTTTAAGCATCTGTAGCTGGGGTAGATGCTGTGTGAAAGTTTTAAATGAATATTTGAAATTCCTGGATTCTAAATTTTCCAGATTATACAGTTACAGAGTTAGTTGTAATGTTCGAAATGGTTATGTAAATGTTTTTTTTTTTCTCCTGACATCGCCAAATAAGGTCAGAGGGCGGGATAAACCATTTGACGTCACTGCCCACAGCGGACGGTCCCGCCCTCACCGTTGGGTGTTATATGTCTTGCGTGGACAAGCAGGAACTCATCATCTGAAGCCGGCTGAAAGCGGTTTATTGCGAATTTTTCATAGATTCACGAACCTAAAACAGTTAGCAGCATCTGGTTCATTGTCTTACGCGTTGAAGCTATTTTATTCATCCGTCGTTAGCGCTTAAGAAAGAGCGAGAGCATTTACTGTCTCATACCCCGCGCGCGGGTAACGTTAAAGCGGCTACGGGAAGTTGACTGGGCGGGATACAGTGTCAAAAAGATCTAAATCGACATTTATCGACAATTCTCTTTGAGTGGTAAGTATATATATTTTTCTTATTCTAGTTAGCAGTGAGTGATGTTTGTGTTAGTTTCTCATCGACGTTTTTCCTTGAGCTAATTTGAACGGTTAGAATGAGCGCGATCTCGTGGCTTTGTCAGCTGACTGGCGGTGGTTGAACGTGGAAAAAAAATACCAAGGTGTCCTTACGATTAGTTTACAACACGGTCACTGATGTATATATTGGTTAATGTATAAAATAATTATTTTAATGTTATTTTGGTGTTTTATTAAAGTAATTTTGATTTAAAACGTTGTGTTAGCTGTTAGCGGGCGTGAATGAATGACGACACGTGTAGTGCGGAGCCGGCGCGCATAGAAAAGATATACATCGCCTTGTTAACCTAAAAAGCCTTAGAACATTTTTGTATTGAAGTAGTGTGGTATTATATTTTAGTATTAATATCAGCGAACTGTAACTGTTCGAAACAGTCGTTTTTAGGGTTGTTCTCGAGTAATTTGGTTCCTCAAGCTAACGTTAGCGAGGAAGTGCGCGTCTAGCGCAAGCGGGGAGAACTGGCTTAAACAGCCCTAGAGTGACAGTCAAACGCATTTCATCACGACTTTTCTGCATTTCTTTGCCAATAAAGGATGCATTGCAGGAATGTGCTGGAAAGCCACATGACACCAATGCGCTAGCAGCTGTTTGTTGTCACAGAGCTTAAAATATTAATCAAAGCGCTGCCTTCTCGGGCTTGTAAAACAAAGTGGCCCTATTGACTTTGAACACGGTGTTGTTGTTTTTTTATAGTGCTGCCTTTATTTTATGACCTTGAATGTGTTTGCTGCTTGATTGTACCAAAAAGCCATTGCTTTTGGTTCATGCATAAGCTGCCATATGGCATGTATTTTATAACTCAAAAAGAGTTTTGATCTGTGATCGTGAATGCAGTCATTCTGTTCTGGATGCACCCCAGAGACCTTTCTAGAGACCTTCAGCTCCGCTGTATGCTAAAAAACAAGTACCGCTTTTAGTGTGTAATAGACTCATGTCCAAGTTCTGGCCCCTCTGCAGTGAAATTGTTGCATAACACGGGAACCTTCCCACTTTCTCCTCTCTTATTTTTTTTTTCCAGGAATGAGCTACCATTCACCCACCGTGTCTGTTGCACAATGGATGTCCGCTCTGTCTGCCTAATTGCCCAAGCCAAAACAAATTGTAACAGATCTAGTCTATTCAGAGGATAGCAATAGGCCCTCACTCCACCCTCTCCCTTAACGTTACACATCAGTTTAGAGCAGAGCAGTGCAGATTCTCTCTCTGGTGTCTGGATTGCTTTGTTTTGCTGGTTTAGCGAAGGGGCGAAGGTAGGTCTGAGGCAGAAAACCGATTTAGAAACACTAGTACCTCAATTATCTGGGGATTAAAATATCCAGTGTGCTGCTGCTTTTGATTTATTTATATAATTTGGTTCTCCTTCCTGTAAGATTGTGAAGTAGTTTTTTTTTCCGCATAACTTGAAAACCATCTACGCACAATGGTGTCGACAACTCTGGCCACTGTAACCATTTTGACCACCGTTGCCGCTCAAGGGCCTCTGTCAGATTATCTATGGCTCCTGATCGTGGGCTTCATAATAGCATTTATCCTGGCCTTCTCGGTGGGTGCTAATGATGTTGCCAACTCGTTTGGTACAGCTGTGGGGTCAGGTGTAGTTACCCTTAAGCAAGCCTGCATTCTTGCTACCGTTTTTGAGACGCTGGGCTCTGTGCTGCTTGGAGCCAAGGTCAGCGAGACCATCCGCAAAGGCATTATCGACGTGAACATGTACAACGGCTCAGAGCACGTGTTGATGGCTGGATCAGTCAGTGCTATGTTTGGTGAGTAGCTTAACAGTAAGTTTTTTTATTTTTTATGTGCAAAATTAAGGTTTGTTTTTTTTAAGTGTTCTGTTTTCACTGCCCTTCAGGCTCGGCTGTATGGCAGTTGGTTGCTTCTTTTCTGAAGCTTCCTATTTCTGGGACCCATTGCATTGTGGGAGCCACCATTGGCTTTTCGCTGGTCGCCAAAGGTCAGCAGGGCGTCAAATGGCTGGAGCTTCTTAGAATTGGTGAGTCAGCTGCATTCACAAGGGTGATTTATTGTAATTTGAAACTGGAGATGTTTGTTTCATTTTGTTTCAAGTATCATTGTTCTTTGTTCTCTTACAGTTGCTTCTTGGTTCCTCTCGCCTCTTCTCTCGGGCATCATGTCTGCCGTTCTCTTCTACTTTGTTCGCATGTTCATCTTGCAAAAGGTAAATAAAGTGATCTTATCTTTTAAGCTTTTTAGTTCAAAATACCCAACAGAATTTTTTTTATAGCTTCTTAAAATTGCCACTCTTAGGGTATGTTTTAGTGTTTGTCCCTTTAAATACAAAAGAACTAGAGCTGGGTTTCCCAGCTCCCTTTTTAGAAGAGGGCGGGACTTTAAGCCGGAAAACATGAAACAAGATAAGCTCACACACTGAAAATGTTAAATTCTCAGTAGCGGTGTTCAGCCTTATGTGACCACAAAACCAGTCATAATTAGCATTGGTATTTGGTGTTTGTATCAGTGGCCAAAAATACATTGTATGGTCAAAATGAATGATTTTTTTATTTTATGCCAAAAAGCATTAGGATATTAAGTAAATATCATTTTCCATTGAACACATTTTGTAAAAGTATAAAAATAAGGTAAATAATAGGGACGGGACAATACACCTACCTCTCGATTCGATACTATCATAGTATTTATTTTATTTTTTTTTTTATTTCTTTTAAGAATTTTGATTCTACAATTATTGCGATTCGATATTGCTATTAGGGCTGGGCTGGTGCTAATCTGCCGATTCAGTACTATCCCAATACTTGTGTGCCGATTCATTATATATTGCGACAATTGAGTATTGCAATTGATACAACTATTGCAATTTTTGAATATTACAATTTGTTTTTGTTTTTTTCTTCTTTTTTTTCTTTGTTTATTAAAGACTAGACAATGGAAAATACCTGATTATATCCTTAAAGAAATGAGTCATATTAACAAACAGTGCATCACATCTTTCTGAACTTTTATTTCAGGAGCATGCACATACATAGAGTGTATATTTTAAAGTACCTTGAGCTATAAAACTTTCAAGTACCAAAACCCTGAACTTGCACATGAATATAATAGTCAAATGTTCAACAAAATATGTAGAAAAATATTTTCTGAAATAAAATAAAGTGCTATGTTACTTTGCAAACCTGTCTAGACATGTCTGAGAATTTTTGGCAGAATTCGAAATGATGCTCTTTAGATTTTACCGCAACCGTTTTCATTGTGCGGCAAATTCAAACACCTCTCACTGTCACAAAATCAGCTTGTCTCTCGAGTAAAGCTGTTTTGAGCTCCGACAAGTTTGTTTGCTTTGCAGTCCGAGCTGATAAATGTATCGCTTTCATTTTGTTTGCTGTTTGAAGTTTCACATATGCAACAAATAATAGCTCTTATGAGTTGAACAATGCAGTGGTCGCACCAGTGTGACCGCACACAAAATTTAGTCCCACCGGCAGAAAAAACTGCTCTCCCCACCACCTCTTCGGTAAAGTAAAATAATGAAATATAAATAGATTCTGAGGTAAACCAATCGATTTTTAAAACGTTTAATAGAGAATCGCAATAGTTTGGTGAATCAGTTAATTATTTTATTTTGTATATGTATATTTTTTTCCCCTCCCACCCCTAGTAAATAAGGTCATGCTAAGAGTTTCCTCTTTGTCCTTTGCAGAAAGATCCAGTGCCCAATGGTCTGAGGGCCCTTCCTTTCTTCTACGCTATTACAATGGGAATTAACCTGTTCTCCATCATGTTTACTGGTGCACCGAGTGAGTATTGCTCGATGTCTGTCTTTTGCATGCCTATTAACATCGTAACCAGATGCCCAGACTCTGCCAGACTGTGTTTACAGTGCTTAAGGCAAAGCAGTGTTTAACCAGTGGGCTCTGGAGAACTCAGTGGAGCACTCATGACGCGGACATGTGGTGCCTGTATTCATGACCTCAGTCAGTGTTTTTTTTCCTTCTCCATCATAGGAGAAAAAAAAACAGTGGAATAAAGAATTCATGCCCATGAAAAAGAACTCCACAACCACAGAGAAAGCACCACGTTTTTTGAGTGCCTATAACTGTTGAGCTCTAAATACATATGGTTTTTGAATTTGAAACCCTATTAAATGAGCAACTTTTGCTCCTTTTTGTTTTCTCTTACCTACAGGGCTCAACAATTCAAGAAGTCAACTGGCCTGGGCCATTAAATGAAGGCTTCAGGCCAGAGTATGACGCAATACGCGCCCTCAGAGTGTGTACACATATGCACTCCCAGGCGGGTGCGCTTTACGTAGGCACAGCAAGGTGCAGCATACACACATTCACATAGAAACACACATTCCTTCTGCCTTAAACATCCTAATGCATCATGTAGGGCTTTAGAAAGTGTATTACCATATGGACGGACTACAGCAATGCAAATTAGTTTTGGAACTGAAAGTTAGTTCATCCAAAAATGAAGATTCTGTCATCAGTTACTCCCGTTCATCTTCAGAACACAAGTTAAGATATTTTTTTTTATTAAATCCGAGAGGTTTTTGACCCTCCATAGACAGCAAGGGTGCTTCCACAACCATATGAGGTTGAGTAATTAATGACAAAGTAAGATTGTTTAATTGTTACAAAACCTTTTGACTTATTACTGTTAAATGTTTAGACCATTCAGATAATGTGCAGTGGTTTTCATCTGACACAATGAGATTAATAGTCTCTTAAAATTAAAAGGCAGTCCTCTAGAGCCCATTTAATCATTCCAGTGTCACTTCAGGACTCTGAATCAATCAGAATGAGGTTTAATTTCAGCCAAATTCATCAGCTGACACACACGACAATGAATTGTTTGAGTACACCAGGTCAATGACATTTGTCTCACAATATCCCACACCAATTCAGGTCAGAATAGTTTGCCATGGCATCGTAGCATAAGCTTAACCTGATCTTTAACTGCACTTAGTGATTTCGTCATGTCATCTGCTGCTGGATTAGCTGTAAAGGAACCAGATCACCAGATGCAGTCTCTTCAGTCCTCCCACTCTCAGCCTGTTTAAGGCAGTTCACTCAGGTTCACTTAATCCAGAGCGTCTCCCAGGACAGGACAATACCAGCACTCACCGGGGGGGTTGAGAGGCATGCGGCATGTCATGAATTGTTGATCGACCTCCTTTGTCTTCAAAAGGGAGCTGAATGTGGACACACATGTCCTGTAAAATTTCAGTCCGTATGTGACTAGGTGGAGTTTCCTTGAAGCGGTGTGTTTGCACTGGTACTTGGAACACCTTGTTATTCTGGTTTTGTTTTAACCGTTTGTGCAGTATGAGGGTGACAACACATTCCAACTCACATACTGTACAAAAAGTTTAATCGAATCAAGCTACTCTGGCATGTGATATATAGGTGCGATATAAACATGAAGTCAGGGATTCATTTCGAATAACGCCCCTTTCCCAAACACGGTGCCTCTCGACACTTTGTTAATCCTGTGCTATAACCCACCCCCGTCCCCAGTTTCACCACAGACGTACGGTCATTCAGCAACCACAGTGCCTGGAAAGTTCTCCCTATGCAAAACACAGATGACACATAAGCCCTCTTTCTGTTTTTAAAGCCAGCAGCCTTCAGCATTTGAGACTGGAGTAGGCGAACAATTATTTGTTTGTTCTAAACTCTACTCTTAGTCAACTAGTTTTCAAAATATACTTCTCTTAAAGATTGGAGTAAACCACATGACAGTTGTTCAGATTTTTCCTGGAAGAGTCTATATTAGTTGCCAAAAGTCAGAGCCAGGCATGGATTTCAGACTATGATCCCATCCAGTCAGAGGAGATCAAACTTGTTTAATATTTTGATATACTAAACAAAAATATCGTTTCTCTGTAACCTTTTACGTCATCAGGTGTCTAATGCATAGTATTTTGACCCCTTAAGTGTCACCGGCCCACCTGTGTTGCTTTTTTTCATATTTTAGTAATCATCATAAACTTTATATAATTTGAAAGCTTAACCTCAAAATTAATCTTGTGAAAAACACCGGACATTGCGTTATCAAAAATGGCACTTTTAAAATCTTTTAGTGGTCTCTTTGCCACTTAGTGGGTGGTGTTAGATTACGAAATGTATAACGATCTTTTAGACTCTTTTTAGAATCTTGACAAAATACATATTGTCAGAAAGCTCTGTCTCAAGATTCCATATATGTTGGTTATTTTGGTGATAGAAGTAAAATTGACATTTAGAGATCTGTGACACAAAAATGCTTAAGTTTAGATTTGGCACCCGGTGGCCGTTTTTGGTATAACGCCAAACATAAATAAAAAAATTTTTTTATTTAGTATAATTTTTTTTTTTTATCAACTTCAAATTTGGAACACAACTTATTTAGACATGGTTTTAATTTTATAGCAGTTTTAGATTTAAAGATCTTGTGCGAAATATCTTTTTTCTATAAAACGTAACCCAAATTGGTACAGTGCATTTTCTTTACAGTAAATTTTAACTTGAACTTTTTTATACTTTCATATTTTTAAATTATTTAACTTCTGCAATAATATGCAGATGCTGTCTTAAAAAAAGGACTCCAACCTTAGGTCTGTATTCCAAAGTCATAAATTATAACAATAAGTGTTTAAAAATGGGGACTGACACTTAAGGGGTTAAAATATTTTCAGATTTTTCCGAAGTTGTATAGTCTATTCCAGCCTTAACTTGTATTACTCATATTCTTAATTTAAAAATAAGGGCCGTGATGATTGGCTACACCCTCCCGCCCCCAGTACTTGAATGAATGCTTGTTTTCCGGTCTGCTTCCCCTTTTGGAAATACAGACAGTGGGGTGTTTTGGTTTCCCTGGGGATATAAAGCAAACACGAAAGGCAGCAATAACAGACTCTGTGGATTTGAAACGGAATGTTTTTATATTTGGCCAGACTTATTCAGCAGGACTGAAAACTGTTTACAGTGTCAAAAACGTTCAAGATTCATTGTGGGTGCTAGACTTGGTGGCAAAAAAAAACTGGGTGTGTCTTAAGAGACCAAACAACATCCTGGTGCTACAAAGGTACTATGTTATGACGCCATAAAACTTTATTTCATTATGTCAGTTAATTATCAAAAAATGCATGGACATTTTGTAACAGACACGCAGCAGTCAAAGACCACGAATGATACAACTGGTGTAAACATCAGTGCCCAGCCCGCAATGACTCATAGACCATCATCATCCCGTCACCAGGATGAGGTATGGTGCTGAACGTGTCTGGAAAAACAACTCGCGTTATTGTGTAATAAAGGCCATGGGATAGCAGATTTTATTGTGAGGTGAAGCAGGAAATGAAGCCACTTCCATTCATTCATCCCACTGCTTGTTTGTGGTCTGGCTGCTCCCCTTTTGTGGGGAAGTGTTTGTCAAACTATGTCGACGTGAGCATGAATGCATTCCCTGCCTAACTCGCATGCTCCGGGCTGCATTTTTCACACCACAAGCAGGAACCGTGCCAGACTGTACTTGATAACTGGTCCCCGTTCGTTGGTTCGTTTCTCTTATTTCCGTCATTCACCCCCCTCACCACCTCCTCTGGCCACACCTGTTCTGTCCATTTAGATGCTGCTAAAGGTTTAAAGAAGTTCAGCTGTTCCTCACGTACCTCATGCGCTCTATTCAAAGATTGTGCCGCTCCTTGTGTCTTGTCTCTTGAGGTTAAACTAATGTTGCATAACCAAGGCACGCAGCGGCACGGCATGCCCTGCAGCGTCCTGCAGTAGTACGTGCGTGTGGCTAGGCATGGGAGTTTATGCCCCACTCCTTCATGTCCTCTTATCTCTCAACCTCTGTTTGTTTATTCAACTCCAATAAAGCCACTTTTTCCATTTCATTTGAACAAAGTCTGCCTCTGAATATTTCCAATACCTTTTTTGACCCCTTTTTGGTCTCCTGAAACCAAGTTGACACATTTCATTGTCTGTCTTGTGGTTTTGGACCCCATGGGGAATTCGTGACTTGCTCGGCCAGCACTCTTCCTTAAGCATGCAGCACGCATTCTTCATCACCACAGCTAGCACCGCAGTCTTGGCTCGGATATAACCTTTCTGCAGGAGTGGTCACATTTGTATTTTTTTTTTTTTTTTTTTTCCCACCCGTCTTCCCAAAGAGGTGGGGGTGATGTCTTGCCGCAATAGCCTTTTAAGGCACCCGCACTTGCTGACCATATGGTACGGCTTTGTGCGCTGTCTTGTGTCACTGCAACATTTTGCTGCTGTTCACACTCACATCTCACCTGAAGTGTTATGTAAGAGGACAGGCCTTGTGCTTGCATTCTGAATGTGACCAAGATATTTGACACTTGGTTGCTGTGGTTGTTATGGCTTGCGTTTCTATAGACTCCTAAACAAGTGGAGCAAGTCGTTTTTTTACAATGCTATTCACCTCTTCTAACTGATAAATGATAGCCTGAGGCTTAAGTATTATTCTATTAATAAGCAGTTCTTTTCTTCAAAAAGGGTGTGTATGCAACTTTTGGGTGCAGTAAATCCACATCTTATGTCTTACTAATGTTTAACCCCAACACCATTACTAACAACCAGGACTCCGCAATGTCCCTCTTCATTCCCTAATGCTGTTTGTGTTGATGGTAGCACATGCTGCCTGTTGTCTCAAAAGCACCTTTCCTTTCTTCCCCTCCTCTCCCTCGACACCCCTCTTGGTCCTTTTCCCCCTGTGAATGATGGGGCTGCAGTGCTGGGCTTCGATAAGCTGCCCTGGTGGGGAGTGCTGCTCATTTCCATCGGCTTGGCCCTGGTCACCGCCATCATCGTTTGGTTTGCCATCTGCCCTCGGCTCAAGAAGAAGATCGAATGTAAGTATCTGTCTTTACCATATAAACCATAAAATCCATGTAATCATTAGCAATTGAAATATGAGTCATATCCAGTTAGATCAAGTCATTTCCAGAACACAATTATGTAGCATAACTGTTGCCAAATAGATTACTGAAAGAAAGATGAATGGGTGGGGTGCCTCAAGGGTTTGTGTTAGGCTCATTACAGTTGTTGTTGTTTTATTGTACTTATAAAACAATACATCAACCTTTGAGGCTTGTTTTCTTTTGAAATGTGTATATATGATTTAAATTTATATTTCAGGGCCTATAAAAGTCTGGACAGCGATCTGTAGACATGCAAGATTTATTAGCCTTAGGCCAAGCACCAGGTGTTCATTGGGGATAATACCCTGCAGATTAAAGATGCTGGCGGTAGACAGCAGTTAAGACGATATACTCTTTAAAGGAGTGTTCTGGATTCAATACAAATTGAGCTCTATATGGATTTTACTTTGTTTAAATTGTTTTCATGTGTCCTTCCAAATGGCAAACAAAATTGCAGGGTTTATTCAATTACTATGACTTTATATTCAGGAATAATGGCTTGTAGCAAGTCTATGAGATGAGATCAGTGTATTGCCTTTATTAGATAAATTACATGTAAACCGATTGTCTTTTCGTCTTTACTTTAAAGCTCAAAAATATGAATATCAAAATCTATTTTGTTTCAACCAGTTAAACACCATCAGTACACACAATGTTTAAGTCCACCAAAGTTGATCTGTTCTCCTGTCAGATTTGTTTGTCGTACAGAATGGCAGATTCAGTGTTATGATAGGTCAGATCATCTGTCAATTAAGATGTTTGTGATGGGTCAATTGCTTATTTTCATTTTAGTACAGTGTTAAATGTCTACTATTTATCACTATTTATGCTTTCATTGTAAATGAATGGCTTTAAATGCAATTTTACTTTGTAGGAGAATCAGTTTTTTGTGAATTAACTGCATGTCAGAGATCTGTTAAAGTTGTAAAATACAGTAAAAACTGTCTTTAATATTTGTGACCTCAATTGCAGTTCACCGTAGCAGTTCAATGACAAGCATGAGCTTGACACACTCACATGACAGACAAAAACATGCAAAATATTTGATCACAAACTGCACTTTCTAGAAATGCCAGGTTTAGATTAGGACATTCTGTTTGTTGTAATATAGTTCAACACAAACAAACCAAGTCATCTAGTCTTTTCTATCTAAAGCTGTATAGTCTGGCTTTGCATTGACAGCCTAATTAGGTCATAGTGATCCACTAATTGGTCTTTGGCTGGTGAACTCGAATAGCCGTGGTCCATTTGAGGTGTTGACAGGGAAGTAGCTCAGGCCCGTTGAGCTAAGGTGTATGTCTACGGTTCGATGTGGCTTTTGCTACTAAAATAGAATGCGTGTGCTTTGACACCTATGAACAGATCAGTGGACGATGGACTGGGTTATGTCAGGCTGTCCTTGAAATGTAGGGTTACAGTGACAAGCAAACAGTTTGCCTCTGAGAGTTTATAGAATCAAGCACTCATGTGATGGCCATGTGCTTTCCAGCCTTTGTACTTTTAGAAATGATTGATCAGATTTGCCTTTACTCAACTAATTAATGTTAAAAAAAGATTTTTTTTTTTTTTATTATATTTATGCGTTCAATTATGCTTGTAGGTTTAAATAAAATTATAATTAAATGATGGAAATAATCTATCTTATTTGATATACAGGTGAAGTAAAGTCTTCCAGTCCATCTGAGAGCCCTCTGATGGAGAAGAGGGAGCTGCATGAAGCTCACAGTCCCATCCTGAAACCTGTCCCTGAGGAGTCCAGTGCCCTCTCTAACACCCCCTCTGCCCCATCTCTGTCTGAGGAGCGCAGGGTCACCTTTGACATTGGAGATTCTGATGACGCAGATCAGAAGGACTGCAAAGAGTCAGAGACTGGCAGTGGTAAGTCCGTAAGGTCTCACATGCCATACCAACATGCGTTTACTGTCGGAACGTTTTTGTCGAAGATCAATCATGTAACGTGATTCTGTCTCCACTAGCTCCGAAAACAACCCATGTTCATTTCACCTCCGGTCCCACTCACATTCCCAGCAATGGCTACTCTCAATACCACACAGTTCACAAGGACTCCGGCCTCTACAAGGACCTGCTGCACAAACTCCATCTGGCCAAAGTGGGAGACTGCATGGGGGAGGGTGGTGACCGGCCTATCCGTCGCAACAACAGCTACACTTCCTACACCATGGCCATCATCGGCATGCATGGAGACTTTAAGCCCAAAGAAGGTGACTTCCGTGCTTCCGAAGATGGAGACAAGGAAAAGGCCAACGCCCAGGAGAGGAAGCGCATCCGCATGGACAGCTACACAAGTTACTGCAACGCAGTAGCGGAGAATGGTGCACCTGAGGGTCTTGGCGAAGGCGAGGTTACTTTAGAGATTGCAGATGATGATGCTGGGAGCAGCCGTAGTTCTCTGGACGAAGATAGAGCTGATGCTGACAGACCTGAAGTGTCGATGCTGTTCCAGTTCCTGCAAATTCTCACCGCCTGTTTTGGCTCCTTCGCTCACGGCGGGAATGACGTCAGGTAATGCAAATGCATTCAACTACACGGTGCTCAAATTAGATTTACAAATATGTTATAATCTTAAAATGTTAGTTCAACCAAAAATTATAAAACGCCCATGATTTACTCGCCTTCAAAACATCCTCGGTGTATATGCCTTTTTTATTTTACATTTTTTTCTTTTAGTCAGAATCCAGTCTGAGTTATATTAAAAATTGTCTTAGCTCTTCTAAGCTTTATAATGGCAGTGGGCAGGTGTTTCTGTTCAACAGTCCAAAAGAAGTCCAATAAAGCACATCCATCCATAATAAAAAGTGCAAAAAGTAGATATTTAAAAATATCCATTTTAAAAAAGTAATAATCCCTTTTCTCTAGCTTGTGCCAACTGTCATGCATTCAAGCCGTTCTGGGCGGATGATGTAGAATGTATGTGTTGCGCATGCGCTGCTGATCTCGCAAAAACCTTTGTTTAGCAAAGGAAAACCTCATGGCTTATATTGAAATACTCAGACACTTTTCTTTACATATCTTTTTTTTGTACTTCTAATTCGTGACCGGTGTTTTAGCACAAGCTAGTGGAAAGTGATTGTTTTTAAATATGGATTTTGTTTTTTACAAAAACGCACTGGCAGAGCTAGGACTTTTTATGTATTTATTTATTTACTTTATATATATATATATATATATATATATATAAAAAAAAAAAGTCCTAGCTCTGCCAGTGCGACCTGCTTTTTCTAAGTGATCGTGCATACAATGTTCATACAGCAGGCCAAAAAACGAGTGAAAAATCCCATTGGATTGAACTTTGTGACGTCAGATCTTTGTAGAGAGCCAAGGGTGGGCTTATTTGACTATAAGCAGTGAAATTTCAACTTTCTAGCCACACCATAATAGCCAATTTCAGGCTTCCATTGAAAAAAGTTGACTATCTCTGGATCAGAGTAGAGACAAGTGGGTGGCCTCTTTTGACTAATCTAATCTTTGAGTAATCTTTAATTATCATCAAAGAAACAGTTTAGTCATGCCCTAGCAACCATTCAGATCATTTTAATAACCATATAATAAATTTAACTGGACACATTTATGAATCAAAGTGACATTGAGACATAGGGATGGGCTCTTTACACTCTTATTTTTTTTTATTTGATCATCAATCTAATCTAACCTGACCTTGGCTGCAATCTAGCCATGACCTTATATACACTTTCAAGCACCATAGCAGCCCAAACCAAAAGAGAAATATCTTCAAATCGAAAGTCATAGAGCAATACCTATATTTCGCATCAAAACACAAAATGTGTCACTGGACCACAAAAACAAGGGTCGTGTTTTTTTTTTTTTTTTTTTTTTTTTGGACACATACATTATCTGAAAGCTATGGTATGGTTTGTTAGGGTAGGACAATATTTGGTCGAGATACACCCATTTGAAACTCAGGAATATGAGGGTGCAGAAAAAATTATAAGTATTGTGACAATTGCCTTTGAAGTAGTCCAAATGAAGTTCTTATCAATGCATATTACTAATAAAAAAATTAAGTTTTCATATATTTACTAAATATCTTCCGTGAGCATAATTTGTACTTAATAAATTATTTTGACCCGTACAATGTATTTTTGTTTATTGCGGCAAATATACCCGTGCTACTTAAGACTAGTTTTGTAATCTTGACTCATCCTACCAGCAAGGGCTTCTGACATGTTTCACAAGCTAGCAGAAAATAGTATTAGTTCGAATATGTTAGTTTTGCACCACTCCCATTTATTTCAGAAATGTACATATGTAGTTTAACTTGTTCTCTTTCCCTTTCAGTAACGCAATTGGTCCTCTGGTTGCCCTGTGGTTGGTCTATGAGAGTAGCTCTGTTATATCCAGTGCACCAACTCCAATCTGGCTGCTGTTGTACGGAGGAGTGGGCATCTGTGTCGGTTTGTGGGTCTGGGGCCGTAGAGTCATCCAGACCATGGGCAAGGACTTGACCCCCATCACTCCGTCTAGGTATAAACACACAGCCATGTTGTCATATCAGAAAGCACCTGCTGTACAGAGCGCAATCTACCAAATGTCTGACTTCCCTAAACAACGCTTTGTTTAATTTCAGTGGTTTCAGCATCGAGCTCGCCTCAGCTGTCACTGTTGTGGTTGCTTCCAACATTGGTCTTCCAGTTTCCACCACTCACTGCAAGGTAAGATAGGCCTGTATGCAAAACAAACTGATGCAAAGCATAGTCCTATTTAAATGAGATTGCTAGTTACGGCTTGTTGTTGAGGGTGTATTTTTGTTTGCTTTCAGGTTGGATCAGTAGTGGCTGTCGGTTGGCTGCGCTCCAGGAAGGCAGTGGACTGGCGACTGTTCAGAAACATCTTTATGGCCTGGTTTGTCACCGTGCCCATCTCTGGCCTTATCAGTGCGGCCATCATGGCCCTGTTCTACTACGTCATTCTGTGAGGCCTTGAAAGTCCGCCCTGCCTCCCTCTCTGCTCACGACGAGCCCCCAACTGCAACCAGGATCCCTAGAGAGAGGGCATATCTCAATCTTCCCTCCTGTCTCTCTCTACCTATCCCCCCCTCTATCATTAATCGTGATGTGTGGGGGACGAAAAGGTCCCTTTTGATAGAGCCCGTGATTCTTGGCTGCATCTAGCCTGTATTGATGATTTGCGTGCGTTGCACTAGATCACACACCATAGGCCAGAGAAGAAAATTTCTTCGAAACTAGAATGGTTGCCATTTAAATTCCCTCTTGTACATATGTCAAATCATCTTGTTTTTTTGATTTTTATGTAATTATGTACAGAAGTAAAGGGTTTTTTTAAAGGTTAAATAATTACAATGCAGTATTAGCCTTCATTTGACATGTTTTTCATTTCTTTGAGTTCCTTAGAGAAGCGGTGTTTCAGTGGTGAAGAGGAATTGAGTTATATTTTCTTCCTTATGCTTTCAACATGCATTCATTTTCCACTTTCTCAAACAGGCCTGGCCACAAATACAGCCTTATCACACCCACATTTATTTTAGAGTCTTGTAAGGGTTGATTTGCAAAGTAAATGGGTTGCTCACATGTTCCTTAATACAATCTCAGTGTCCTTTCCAGACATCTTGTTTGATTAGTTCATTTGTAGGTTACACTACAGAACAGGCCTCTTCTGTTATCATTCTCTTAATACTCTTTTTCTTTAAAGGTTTACTGAATCTCATTGTTCTTTTGGTGTTTTACACCACTGTAATTGAGCTGTTAATATTTGCTCTGCTTTGCCCAGCGAATATAACAACTATAACGGACCAAGCTGTGCTTGGAGATGCAGTTAAACATCTCAGCAGCTACTGCAAAGATTCACGCTTTTCCTGAGAGCACAGATCCGCTCTGCTGTAGTTAGTATGCTCTTGGCGACTCCTTTAAGTGCAGCGCGTCCACAAATGTTTGCTGTAGACAATTGAACTCCATACGGTGGATTATGGCCCATTGTGCTCGATCACCAAGGGTCGATGTTGTTGCATAAGGATGAGGTTTTACTTGGATCCCAAACTCCTATTTTCCCTGTGTAATGCTGGCCAGGGTAAAAAATAAAGTTAAGTTCACCTGCCAAAATGAATATGATCATTTGTTTTTAGTCAGAAATATAAGAAATGAGCCTCTTCCCTTTTAGATTATTACAGTAATGCTTTGCTTTGGCACTTGACATCAGAAACGTTTCCTTATGCTGGATTGGCGTTCCTGTAAAACTTGACGGATGGTGTAACTCATCTGCTCCAGCCTTTTCGTAGACCTGCTTCTGTAGTACTTCTGAGGAATGTAATACCAATACAAACACAGTATATGTATATATTTTACAACGGGTTGCTATTGTAACCCTTACAGCAACACGAATGACTTACCCTATTTATTAGATAGGTGTGGGACTGGTGTTAAAGGACAGGATTGTTTGGACTGAAGGTAGCAGTAGCTCCATCTGCACTGCAGTGAATCCACCATTTGTGAGTGGATGTTTGGTTGTGAATTTAACACATTTAGACCTTTATATAGTTGCTGTAGTTGCCTTAAGGATGTTTTGAGTTTTTTTTTTTTTTTTTTTTAACCAAAGAAAAAAAAAAAGTGGAATGTTTTGTTGTCCACTGGGCTTTGGGAATGAAAAAAAAATAAATGTCTTTTTCAGTATTACCTGTCTTTGCCTATTTAATTTCAACAGAAGGAATCGTATTCCTTGTGCCATATTTATTAATAAATTATATTTTAGTTATGATTTTAAGATGAGAAAATATTTTATATTTTTACATTAGTAAATAGAATATTGATTACATTGTTGAAGAAAAGTGTGAATTTCATCAAGTTGGCATGTTTAAGCATTTTTACAATTATTCCAAAATAACAATGCAGTATTAACAATATATGTGACCCTAGACCACGAAACCAATCTTAAGTAGCAACGGTATAAAGTAGTTACCATTTGAAGTGGATCAAAAAAAGTTCATAAATAACAAGAACGGGTATTTTGTTTTTGATTGATCAGAGGCATTATGTTAGAATAAAAAAGGGTTCTGTCCAAACTTTTTCTATAAAAATAGGACACATTTCCCTAGAATATCATTAAATGCTTAAACATTAAGATTAGTACTCATGGAAATTACTAAAGTAGTCAAACCTGTTCATTAGAAGGGGTGTCCCAATACTTTTGGCAATATAGTGTATGCTCAGCTATTCTTTTTAATAGTTAACTTTTTTTTCTTTCGAATCATACCATTGCGTCACGACTTGGTCAGGTACCTGGATGTGTGACCATATTGGAGATACTTAAATGTAAACAACAGCATGGATTTCATGGTTAATGTAGGGGAGAGTGGGGTAAGATGAGCCATTTTTTACTTATGTGATCCTCAAGATAAAGGAAAACGAGGCATTATCTACAGTAATTTCAGGATGCTTCCTATCATTTTAAATTATCAGAATGTATCTATGACGAAGGGTTCTAAAAGTATGGCTTCTTACAAAAAAGGAGTTCCTGTGGCTCAATTTGCCCCAAGATTCTCGGCATGGTAGCTTTTTTCAATATCGAACAGACCATTAGGGACTATAGGTGGAATATTTGATCATATGATGAAAAGCATCTTCTGGTTCTCAGAGAAAGATATGGTGCACTTGTACACTGTCATCAAATAAACCACAAATAATATGTGTATATATATATATATATATATATATGATAAACTAATCTGGTTTCGTAATATCACATTAAAATACCAGTTTATACTTCAGAGATTTAACTTAAGTGCCTTATGGTGGGGTGTAAGTTAAAGTGTTGGCTCAACTTACCCCACAGCATTTAGCTCACTTTGCCCCATAGCTGGCATTTTGGAAAAACACTAGCTATCTTACCAATTCAGGCTAATATTTAGCTAAATGATTTGCATGATTTTATATGTTGCTAAATTACCTATGCATCATAAATATTTTTAGACCTGGATAAATTTGCTTTGATGTAACAGCCATTACATCTGTTATGCAAAAATTGTACTTTGACAAGCCAAAAACAATTTTGTAAGTAAACAGGTGCCTTCCACTCCTCCCATGTGTTTCTCCTTTTCACAGTCTGGCAGAAATTATGTGTGATTCCAAAATACATGGTCACATGACAGTAAAAGTGTACAGTAGCCAAGATACAGGGGGTGGGTCAACTTACCCCACTCTCCCCAATTACTGAATTTTTATGCTGTCTGAACCACAGAAAAAACAACTGGAAGCTGCTAAATCATATAGAGAAAGTCTTAGTAAGCAAAAAAGGACTAATATTTTGACAAACTGAAGTTAATAGGTGCTAAAGATACGTACAAGCATTATTTATTAAGATATTTGCCTAATATTTTATCTACCTGACTGTAAATTATATGAACAATTGCGAATGTTGTCAAGATTTGTGCCCTGAAAATCCTGGTTCAGTTTGGCCAACCACAAACGCCTTTTGTTCCTCAGTTTTTGCACTCTTCTCCTTGATTTTTGACTTCTGGCAGTCTATCCATACTATAGTACTCAAAATGTTTTTTTCCTGGTCTGACCAATTAGTACAGCCCAAAACATGACAATAATTGGTCATTTTTAGCAGCAATAACAAGCAAAATGTACATTTTGTTCGTTTCAGTTGCATTGTTTAGATTCAGTGACGCCAATATGGCCGATTTATGACGTCCTGAAAACACTAACAGAAATGTACTTTTAAATTTACCGGATTACTTTCAAGCTGATTACGCACTAAAAACTCCTACATATCATGTTTTCATATCATTTAAGTCTTATTTTAACAAAGTGGCAATCTAAGTGTGTGAGTTGTTTACTTTTTAAAATTAATCTTCCAAATAACGTCATTATATCCTGGGTTGCCAGGTTTTCACACCAAAACCCGCCGAATTGGTACTCAAAACTAGCCAAAAACTATCCCAATCCCGTTTTGATGGGGGTCGGCCGTTAATTCTGTGGGATAAAACACACCTTTTTTGTCGGGATTCCTCTGGAAAATTTGTATTTTAGGGGCAAAATATGACGTTATTGAGGTCGCTTCAACCCGCAGACATCAAGAACTACCCGCGGCAACAGTGTAAAAGTAGCCCAATTCCGCGGGAAAACCGCAGACTTGGCAACACTGATTATATCGTTCATTCTGAACTCAATGGTCTCAGGGGCAATAATGGTGAGAGAGACGCGCACACGCTGTAACTTTACCTGCTGGTGTCGCTGTTGGACGATGTTTCTTTAGCAAAACGTGAATTATACACTTTTTGCTGTTATATTTTGTAATATTAGCGTCGTTTTATTTTTTTCCTAATCCAATATTTTGAGAAGACACCTCCCTTGCTTTCTCTGAAGATGCCTTTGGTTTTGAAACAAGCAGAACACTATAGATTTAAATTTTGGCCATTAAAATAATTATCATATCAGAGCAGACATGCATTTAGCAACCAAACTATTAACATTTCCCTCGACGATTACAATCACTGTATTTCTTGAGAGTTTAAGAGTCTTCTTCTGTAGTAAAATAGCTTGTCCTCGTCAGGTTGTGGGACTTGGGGATGTGCAATGATGCATCTTTGGTCCAAAAATAAGCTGGGACAATGCAGATGATATAAATAAAGCTCAAATGAGCACCCAAGGACTGTAGACGGCGCTGGCCTGGATAACCGTCCTAGATATGTTCTAACACTACCTACGTCTGCTGCTCAGACTGTTGCCTCTAAGAAGCCATGTGTAATCATCTGTTATTACACCCACCTGCAGCCTAGAATTTATGAACGCTGGACACCAGCCAGTGTTTACAGTCTTTATTTGACAAAAAAAAAGCAGCAATCACAAATTATGTGAAAGGTCACAAGGCATGTTTTTTGTTCAGGTTGTACATACAGTAAGTTACACATTTTGAAAACATGCTTATAAAACAAGGCATTTAGGTTTAGAAGATATTAGATGGATTCCACAAAGACATGTCACACAGTCTTAAGAATCATAATATCCATCGTATTCTTCATAACTGAAATCCTCTAGAAAGAAAGGTCACTTAGTTATTAATTCTTCTTGTGTTTTTTAAAGTATAATGAATATAATTATATATCACTGCATGTGTAATAGTTATTATTTTTTTACCTGTTGCATTAATACTCACCAGAACTTTTCACATGCTCTTCAACCTGCTCACTGTGTTCTAGAAAACAACAAAACACAATAGTGACGCATCTTAGACTACTAATTGTTCTCTTCTTTAATTATGAATACAAATAATGTAATATGAAGCGTTTACCTGTTTGCTGTTGGGAGGCTGTGCAATAAGAGACATGTGTTACATAACTATAGATAAGTCAGGGAAATACTATAGCAATAAAACCCCTGTATAAAGACTAATCATCTTATGTTATATTAATATTGTCTTAGATAATCATAGAAGTTAAATAACACAAACGAAACATTATCCTGGTCTTTGTTAGCACTATACTGTGATTTGAATGAATATACTTACTGTCGTCCTTAGAATCTGTATCTGAATAAATACAAATCACACAACACAACCTGCGGTCAGTTCACATGATCTTTCTTCAAAAGCCAGTCTGTGTTGTGAGTGGCGAAGGGCATTGTCGCCCTCGTGTGGTGATGAATGATCTCCACCGAGCTGCACCTACCTAGGGGCGAGTCACTTCCGATGTTCGCTCCTACGTCAAAGCAAACATTGTGTAAGAGCTTGGGCACATGCGGCTGAGTACAAGAACACTTTGTTTACACACGCACACAGAGTTTTTTTTAAATAATATCTTCATATCTAAATGCATTACATTTTGAAGGGTCTTGAGTTTATTGTTAAACTTTTTATTAAAATGTATTGTATTTACTTATCGCAAAAACTAACTCTCAGATGTTAGATGTTTTAAAACTTTTTAACTCAGAAATGACTCTTTCTGCAAATACGGTACACTTTGGTGTTCATTACAATCATGAACCGCTGTTTATATACACGGTTAATGTACTACTGAATACGTTGTTCTGCTAATTTATGCTGTCTAAACCATGGAAAAAAGTGTCGAACATGCTAAATCATATAGAGGACTTAGTAAGCAGGAAAGTGCGCAATATTTTGGTAAACTAATAGGTGGTAAAGACACGTAGAAGCAGTATTAATTAAGATATTAGTCTAATATTTCACCTACCTGACCGGAAATAATAAGAACAAACACAAATGTTGTCAAGATTCTTGCCCTGGAAATTCTGGTTCAGTTTGGCCAACCACAAACGCCTCTTGTTTTCTCTCTGATTTATTATAGTACTACAAAATGTTTTTCCCGGTCCAACTGACTAGTACAGCCTAAAATATAACAATTATTGACAATTTTCAGCAGCAAAATATAATATTTTCGTTCAGTATTGTTTACAGTGCTGCCAGTATGGCAGTGTTGAGAAAACACTCTTATTAACCTAACATTACATTTTAGCTAGTTTTTAACAGGTATCTCCCTTATAATATGGTAATTTTACCGTTTCACCTCAGATGCCATTTTTTTCCCATAAAACCATATAACAGTGACATGTTGAAATAAATGTAAGGAAATTCTTTTAAATCTCATTTTAGTCACCAATAATTTTGTGTCCCACATTTCTGCACACAACATTGTGAACATCATATAACATTAACACATAATAAAACAGATCATGTAACATTTAGTTTAACATCTTAACACTTGCCAATAAACAGTTTCACTAATTATTTAGATATTAATACTTATAAATTAAGATTTTCTTTATTTTCAGTGCATTAGCTACACTTGAAGTCAAAAGTTTACATGCATATTGCAGAATCTGGAAAATGTTAGTTGTTTTGCCAAAATAAGGAAATCATACAAAATTCATACTGACCTGAACAAGATATTTCATACAAGAGAACATTTCCACAAGACCAAAAAGGTTGAATTTATAAAAATGACCCTGTTCAAAAGCTTACATGATTCTTAATACTGTGTTGTTACCTGAATGATCCACAGCTGTGTTTTTTTGTTTAGTGATAGTCGTTCATGAGTCCCTTGTTTGCCCTGAACAGGTAAACTGTCTGCTGTTCTTCAGAAAAATCCTTCAGGTCCCACAAATTCCTTGGTTTTTCAGCATTTTTGTGTATTGGAACTCATGAACAACTATTACTAAAACAACAACAACAAAAAACAGCTGTGGATTATTCAGGTAACAACACAGTATTATGAATCAAGGGGAAGTAAACTTTTGAACAGGGTAATTTTTATAAATTCAACTATTATTTTCTTTTGTGGACTATATGTAAAATCTTTTATGGGAAATATCTTATTCAGGTCAGTACTAAGTAAAAAAATAACTTTGTATTTTGTATGTAAACTTTTGACCTCAAGTAGTATGTTTTTTTTCTTTCTAGAAAATAAAGTGCTGGAAAAAGTCGTCTTTACCTGTAGCATCTGTTAGCGCCTCTTTCTCACCATCTGTAGGGTTATTCAGAGTATAAAGACAAATTAATATTATATTAATTGTATTACTAATAGTAATTTACCAATTATGATGCTAACTGCATGACATTAATTATATACTTTAATATTATAAATGGTAATATATGTATGTCATCTTACCATCATGATCTTTCTTCTCAAGCAATTTTTTCTCTGTAAAAATAAGTTCATGGCCACAAATATGGATCAATGAATTTTAACAGTGTTCCTCAGCAACAAAAGGGAGATAAACATAAACAGACAGAAATGTCTTACCTTCTGAGTCTTCATCATTAACTTCCTCTGTAACATATATGTTTATATTCATCAAATGCAATTCAGTATTTAATATCTATTTATCTATGGTATATAGCCTACATATTTTAAGACTGCAATGTCTTATTTATTATATTCTGTACTGAATGTTTATCCTACATCCAGAAAAAAATGTTTTGAAAAACGTCATTCCGTTTACCTGTATCGTCTGTAACTCTCTTTGTCTCTCCATCTGTTAGGGTTCAGATGATTCACATTATAACAAAACAAGATTTTTCTCGCCCTTTAAGGCCTGTTCACACCAAGCACGATAACGATAACTATAACTATAAAGATAACGTTCTAAAAATCGTTTCAAATTTAAGAGAATAGCAGAGTTCACACCAAAACTATAACGATAACTATACAGGGCAATGATATCGTTGGGATCACTTTCAGAACATTTTTTTTAAAGCTGCTAAACGATAAAATACTGACAGCTAATTAGACTTCATTCAGTTTTACAAGGCTTTCGCATTTGAAATGGCAGGCAACATTGTAGAAAAGCAAACATGCATAGCACAGCAAAAATTACCTCAGGAATTCAGCGCAGGGTTGGACAACATTGTCTTGTCTCATTTGAAGGTGCAGTAAAAAAAAGAGTCGGTATTATTTTTATTCCACTACATTGACAACGTTATCAGTTTCACTGTTTAGATGCACTTGAACAAAGACTACAGAATTCCTAAGACATGTCACTCGTATAGTTTTGAATGGGGAAAAATGCGACGCTCATTATGGCCGCGATGCCCCGACTTCGTAATTAAAGAGCCAATCTGATAGGTAACGTCAGCGCGTCACTGCAGCTGCAGTTGGAAGTCCCGGTTGCTATAGAAACAGTCGGCGTTCTGAGACGTGCACCCAGTACTGCGCATGCGCACTGACTGATCTAGCCTAAAAAATAAACGTTTTTAACGCTATTAAAGCACAATAAACCACATTTATGAGGCGATTATTTTCATATTTTAGTGGTGATTTCAAATATGAAATTTAATCATAAACTTGGTGCAAAGTTTTGGAGAATTTGATGTTTCCCCATTCAAAGAGATAGGAGCTGCACTTGCATGCCCGACAGGCGTTTCAAAGATGGCCGCTGAGTGGAATGACTTGCCTGCAGTGGTTTCAAACTCAATTCCTGGAGGGCTGCAGCTCTGCAGACTTTAGCTCCAACCAGCTCTAACTCACACCTGCTTGGAAGTTTCTAGTTACCCTGAAGAGCTTGATTAGCTGGATCAGGTGTGTTTGATTAGGGTTGGAGCTAAACTGTGCAGAGCTGTGGCCCTCCAGGAGTTGAGTTTGAGACCAATGCCTTAAGGGACTTTGACTTGAAACGTGCGTGTTGAGGACATCTACTGGTTGAAGTCGTGTAAATGCAACAAAAACAGACAGTTATTGTTCTCTGGTGTGGCCGCAAATATAGTTATCGTTATCGTTCTTGGTGTGAACGGGCCTTTATATGTTTTTCCATTTGTAAACTTTATGTGCGAGGCCTCCGGTCTCATCCGCATCCAGCTATTTTTATCTGTACAAAACTAGTTTTACTGCTTGATATTGCAAACTGGTGTGTCTAACCATATTATTTGAATGCATTATCTTAATTATAAACACGGTGGTTTGTAGCGCAAACTGTTTTACCGTTTACTGTGCGTTGTTATTCTTCTCATTATTTCCGGCTAATGAACCGGAAGTCTCGCGCGTGGTTGAAGTTTGAGTAAACATTTACCTTTCACATGAGCAGCCTCATACTCCGACTCGTCTGAGGAAACAGATATGAAATGACGTCAGCTTGTGAGAATCTGAGCATATAGGCCTGTCTGGTGATAAGTCCTATCAGTGAGTCATTTCAATGACCTCCAAAATCACCAGACGTTACGCAGAGCAAACCAGGCTGGCATGGGAAATAATTACCCACCTGCTTGTGGCGTCGCACTGTTCTCTTCAAACGCTGAGGTCAGACAAAACAGAGAACGCATGTTTGGTTTTCATTTATCTTTTTCTTATATCGTTCACTGTAATATTAGGTTGTGAAAAAAAAAGCAAAACAAGCTGAAAATAGTGTTACCTCTATCCTCTGGCAGTTGAGTCCTTTCATCACATTGCAGAGATGCTGAAATCACTACAAACACAAAAATGTACAAGTATAATTTGATTTCTGTCATACGCAGTTTCATATTACTCCACATGCAGTTAATGTATAAAATAACTAATCGAGGATGAATTGAATGTTTAATAATGACTTGTCTTCATTAATTATTGTTAAAACATTTATACACAGGGTGGGTGAAAAGAAACTGGGCATTAAAAATTGCTAATAAAGTCTATATGTCTAATACAAATGTATTCAAACGATAATTATTAAGTTATTGTTGTTTATTAATATTATATAATTTTATAAATTGATTATTAAAATATTAATTAGGCCTGTTATAATTATTGATACTACAAGTTCTATAGCCATTAAATATTGCCTAGTTAATCTTCGCCCACCTTGTATATAAAACAATGTTTACAAAAAATTACAAATTGAAATAAGTGTAAATAAATTAATTAAAATTAATGCTATGTGCACTTTGTATTAAATATATTGGATAAATAATACTTAATTAAAAATGTAACTGTCAAAACAAACAATAAAAATATATTCATATATTATGTAAATATAACATATACAGGAGTATAATATTACATTTTATATATTTAAAAATATTAATATCTCACTAAAATTATAATAATAAAAACACACAACAAATTCAAACATCATTTAATAATATTAATAAAAGTACAATAATATAAAATAATATTTTAATTCAAATTTAAAAGCAAGGTCATATATGTATATCAGTATTAATAGTATAAGCAACAGTTTCACATTCACAGAAATAAATTTACTAACTAAAGGGCTATGACTATTTTTTAGCAAGTAAAATCCAAAACTATCCACATAAAATCTTATACTATTTTAATGCTCCTAAAAAATGAAATAAAATAAATTTTAAACATTAAAATAAAATAAAATAAATAATAAAATAAAGTTACAAACGTGTTCCAAAATGTAAGTTTAGTTAATTGGAGCCTAATTGAAAAATATTTAACAAATTATTTATGCAGTATTATGGGCATATATTCTCCTGGAAATAAAACAAATAATAAAATAAAACAAATAATAAAATGACAAAAACATGTTCCATGTTGAATATAATGAAATATAAACAAATAATAAAATGACAAAAACATGTTCCACATTCCAGGTATGATATATTAAAATAAAAAACAATAATATAAAATGTTCCAGATATGATGTTTTATTTGTTATATGATATATTATGTAATAGTTATATATATATATATAAATAAAATATTATATAGCAATATAAAATAATGATATACTTTTATTCTAATCAATAAATAATAAGAGACATTTTTGTTCAAAACTGGCATTACATAGAGAGAGAGAGCACAAAGATAATTGAGACAGGTATCAATGCACACAATGTGTGATGTTGTGTTGTAATCTTACCACTGTGGAAACCCGCCACTGCCACAAAGAGGATTATGGGTACACCAATTCTCATCTCGCTTAAAACAGGTGGATGCCGAACAAATTGAAAAAAAGTGCTAGATGTCAGTGTGCGCATTGAATCACACATTTGCCATCGGCTCTTTTATATGTTTTCTGGCATCACATGCTGCGGCGGGACAGGCTCGTCTCTGTTTACCTGCCAGCAGCTGGATGGCACATCTCGCCCGACACACAGATGTGCCATTATTCCCCACACTCAATGACTCTTATTGTTGACTTTGTGATCAGACGTTCCTGTATTGTGGTCAGTGGTGACTGGTGTAAGAATGGGATGGATGTTAATTTGTGTTTTCAAAAGTAAAAGGTCATTTCCTCTCCAAATCGCTTTGTGTTTGGCATCTTACTAAAGGAAATGATTGATTGTGCTCACAGGTCTGATGTCAGTGCTGTTGGCAAACGGCTTTGTTGTTGTGAGTGTAAGAAGCCGTTTACACAAAAAGCATGCTATTTTTCTGTGTAAACACGATCTAGACGGACAAAAAACATGTGGCCCTCAAATTAAAATAAGTTCAATTTATAAAAAAAGCCTTGTCTTTAGACTTTACGGTTTCCACATTTCTTTTTAAAGTAAAAGCGTATTCTTACCACTTCTAAAACAAATGATATACATATGATATAACTGTGGATAGAATAATAGCCCATTTTGCACCATAGATACCATTATGGAAAGGCGAAACTCTGGGCAATGGCTACTAAAATCACCTAACACAAATAACATTTCATGCTCAAACTGAGTTGATTTGTTTTCATAGAAAATACAGAATCACTTAGGTAGTGTTTTTAAAGTAAACACTGTTAGTGAAGTTTTTTTGTCCTTTGGCACGCACACTACATGTCACAACCTGTTTTGCAACTGACCACTAATCATGCAGCTTCTGATACGCAGTTCATGTGTTTTTAATATACATATATTTTATTTCACACTTAACAGACCCTTTTTGACCTGTTTGTTTGCACTTTCTTTTAAAAAAATTCCACTTGGTTTAATATTTTGTTATGTAATGCAATTTAATTAAATGTGACAATGTTTGGGCCTATATGTAGTGGAACTTTTCATTGAAGTTACATAAAAAGTTACAAAACATGCTCCATGTTCCAGATATGTATTATGAGTTTATATGTATTATGCCGTTTGGATTTTGTTTTCAATTTCCCTGAAAATAAAATAATATAATATAATATAATATAATATAATATAAAATTACAAAAACATATTTTATGTTCCAGTGCTGTGTGGATTTTGTTTTCAATTTTTCTAAATATAAAATAAAATAAACAGGAACACAAAATCCACACAGCACTGAGCAAAAAAAAAAAACTTCAATTTAAAAATATTTTACAAATTGTTAGCGCAGTATTGTGGGCATATATATTTCCCTGAAAATAAAATAAAATGATAAAATAAAATAAAAGTTACAAAAACATGTTCAGTGTTTCACATGATGTATTATGCTGTGTGATTTTTTTTTTTTTATTTCCCTGAAAATTAATATAATATAATATAATATAAAATTTTAAAAACATGTTTTATGTTCCAGTGCTGTTTGGATTTTGTTTTAATCTTCCCTAAAAATAAAATAAACAAGGAAATTTAAAACAAAATCCAAACAGCATTGGAACGTGGGACATGTTTTAAAATAAAATAAAATAAAATATCAATAAAATAACAAATTAAGTACAGTTAATAAAACCTAAATAAAAAATATTTTACAAATTATTTACATGGTATTGTGGGGATATATATTCCCCCAAAAATACAATAAAATTTTAAAATGAAATAAAAGTTACAAAAACATGTTCAACGTTCCACATATATGATGTATTATTCTGTCTGAATTTTGTTTTAAATTTCACAAAAAAAATAAAAAAATAAAATAAAATATTACAAAAACATGTTTTATGTTCCTGCTGTGTGAATTTTGTTTTAAATTTCCCTAAAAATAAAATAAACTGGAAAACTTAAAACAAAATCCAAACAGCACTGTGACATGTTTTAAAATAAAATATCAATAAAATAACAAATTAAGTTAAGTTAATTAAAGCCTAATTATATTTTACAAATTATTTACACAGTATTGTGGGCATATATATTCCCCCGAAAATACAATAAAATTATAAAATAAAATAAAAGTTACAAACATCAATGTTTCACATATGATGTATTATGCTGTCTGAATTTTGTTTTATTTCCCTGTAAATAAAAAAATAAATAAAATAAAATAAACTTACAAAAACATGTTCTACGTTCCAGCGCTGTGTAGATTTTGTTTTACATTTTTCTGAAAATAAAATAAAATAAAAAAACAAAAATGACAAAAACATGTTCAATGTTCCACAAATTATGTATTATGCTGTGTGAATTTAGTTTTAAATTCCCCTGCAAATAAAATAAAATAATAAATAAAATATTCTAAATAAAATAAAATAAACATGTTCTATGTTTTTTTTTAAATAATAAAATAAAATAATAAAAAAAAAATTACAAAAACATGTTCAATGTTCAACATATGATACATTATGCTATGTGGATTTTGTTTAAAATTTCCCTGAAAATAAAAAAAATAAAATGTGTGTTCCAAAATTTAATATAATCTCTAATTTAATTATTTTTAGTTAATTACAGCCTAATTGAAAAATATTTAACAAATAATTTACGCAGTACTGTAATACATTAATACAATTCTGCCTGTATATAATGATTATTACCACAATCGACATAAATTCGAGGCAGTACGACAGATACCAATGTAGCGCGACCCGGAAGACTTTTATTTTGAACGCCAGTATACTTTTATTTTGATAGCCGGCTTTACCTGCAACCGTCAGACGTTCTGCGCATGTCGACGGAAGTGGAAACCGGGCTGCGAGATGACCAATATTAAAACAAAACCGACATGCAATTAGGCTGCATGTCACTGAGTGTAGATCAGCAGTGAAGCTCTGAAAGCACCGCTGCCAGATGTCGGTTAACCTGCGGCGCTTCAGGCCCCCCGCAGTGGATGCGCTGTCTACGTTTACCTTCCTAAAGAGAGAGAGGACGAACACAGAGAAGCAAGGTCAGTACTGGAAGCATGCAACACACACAGACCATTCCGTAGTACTACGGTATATACTAGTATGGCCTGGTTCACAAATACAGCACATTTCACATTATAGTCTTAAAGGTTCCTGTGCTTTCAGTTTGGACTTTATATGTAGTAACATTGCATGGTGTGAGTCTCAAAACCCTAAGTGTTTTACACTTGGTGTAAAAAGGAGGGAACTAAATGCAATGGCTTTGCCTAAAATTGACATTTTATACATTAAATAAGAGCATATTATAATCTTACACAAAAAAACTGATGTCTCTTAAATTACAGTTGTTGAGTTCTTGAGATATTATAGAATGAGCCCTATGTTGATTCTCCATCTCCATCTTGTCTAGAATGAGAAGACTTCCAGTCCTGGTCACCCTCATCTGGGTCTGCTCAGTGTTTTATGTCGGCATCTTCCTGTTTGTGGGAGGCTTCCTCCTCGTCAGGCTGGAGGTCAACAGAACGAGCACCTGTGCGGACGTCTTGTCTCCAGGAGCTCAGGTGAAGGGAGATTTCTGCCTGAGCGAGCCACGCTTTCGTAGGGCAGTGGTCTTGATCATCGACGCCCTGAAGGCCGACTTCACCCGCTATGATCCGGAGAACACAGCACCCAAACCGTTCGAGAACAAGCTGCCGGTGTTAGATGAGATGGCATCGTTGCACCCGTCTCATGCCAGACTCTACACTTTTCGGGCCGATCCGCCCACCACTACCATGCAAAGGATCAAAGGCTTTACGACAGGTTCCCTGCCCACGTTTATTGACGTGGGGAACAACTTCGCATCCAACGCCATCTTGGAAGACAATCTAGTGCACCAGTTGGGCCAAGTGGGTGAGTGAATGGCCTGGACCTATTGAAAAATTTTTTTTTTTTTGTAAAGAAAATAAAGAGAATTTTTAGGACCACATTATTTCATTATTTTAAAGACATTTTGTGTTTTCCACCAGATCTCATTACTGTGCAAAAACCCACAAAACTCTTTTACATGTTAAAGTTGTTAAAGATACTGATATAAAAATATGCTGATTTATATTAAAAACCACTTTGTGTTATAGTAAAACTTACTGTAAGACCATAATGTGAATCTAGTGAGAATTACCATGTGAAAATGTGAATGCTCAAAAACCCCAAACTTACAACTTCTAATTAAATTATGGTAATGAGAATATGCTTAATTGTCCTGACAAATAATATATAATAAACAAAGTATAATGGGCCTAAAATTCAAAATATGCAGCAATATGCAAAATCTTTTTTATGTGAAATATACCTTGCTATTCAACAGTTCAATTAATACGTTTATATGGCAAGGACACATTAAATTGATCAAAAGTGACAGTAAAAAGGTTTGTAATAATATACATTTAATTAAAAAATGCTGTTCTTTTGAACGTTCTGTTCATCAAAGAATCCTAATTTTTTTTTATTGATTTCTGAAGTTAATGTGAAATTGAAAACTGGAGTAATGATGTTAAATTCAGCTTTGTGTCACAGAATTATTTTTTAAAATATATTATAACAGAATTTTAATTTTACATTGTAATATTATTTTACAATATTACTATTTTTTTTATTGTATTTGTAATTAAATAAATGAATGATTTTGGAAGGATCATGTGACACTCAAGACTTGAGCAAGTGGCTGCTAAAAATTTAGCTGTGCATCGCAGAAATAAATCACTTATTTAAAATGTTAAATTGTAATAATATTTCACATTATTGCTATTTTTATTGTATTTTTAATCAAATGAGTGATTTCTGGAGGATCATGTGAAATTGAAAACTGGAGTAATGGCTGCTGAAAATGCAGCTTTTCATCACAGAAATAAATTGCTTATTAAAATATATTAAAACAGAAACTTTTTATTTTGAATTGTAATAATATTTCACAATAGTACTATTTTTATTGTATTTTTAATAAAATAAATGCGTGATTTCTGAACGATCGTGTGAAACTGAAAACTGGAGTAATGGCTGCTGAAAATTCAGCTTTGCATCACAGAAATAAATTATTTATTAAAATATATTAAAACAGAAAATGTGTATTTTAAATTGTAATAATATTTTACAATATTTATATTTTTATTGTATTTTTATTCTAATAAATGAGTAATTACCAGAAGAATTATGTGACACTAAAGACTGGAGTAATGATGTTAAAACTTCAGCGCTGCATCACAGAAAAAAATTACTTTTTAAAATATATTAAAACAGAAAACTTTTAATTTGTAATAATATTTCACAATATTACTATTTTTTTAATCAAATAAATGCAGCCTTGATGAGCTGCATATATATTTTTGTTAGATTTTTGCCAAAACAAAGCAAAAAAATAAATAATGACATTTGTAGAAATTTAGGAAGTCACTGGTTTATTGAATTAAATTAATAATGTTTAAATTGAAATGATCATAAAGTGTAGTTTTTTTGCTAGAGTTTGTGTTAATGGTTGTTTTTTTTCTCCTGGTTTAAAGGCAAGAGAGTTGTTTTTATGGGGGATGACACATGGGTGAGTCTCTTCCCAAAGAAGTTCCACAGATCGCTGCCCTTCCCCTCCTTCAACGTGAAGGACTTGCACACCGTTGACAACGGCATTCTCCAAAACATTTATCCTACCAGTAAGTAGAATGATTACCACATCAATTAGGAACCTGCCTGGTTGGTTTAAGATCTCACTTTGGTTTACCTTGTAAACAGATGTACATATCTCTCATGTTTACACTAAACACAGTGTCTGAATGGGCAAGGGTTTTTGTTTGCTTTCTACAGTGGAGGGGGATGACTGGGATGTGTTGATTGCTCACTTCCTGGGTGTGGATCACTGTGGGCACAGATTTGGCCCGGATCACCCTGCGATGGCTGAGAAACTCTCCCAGATGGATGGAGTTATCAGGTTAGCTGCAGCCTCATTCATCTACCTACATTCTGCCATGTTGTTACAGTTTTGATATATTTTCCTGCATTATGCATTTGTTTGCTGTCTCACTGCTGACTCCAGGTCAGTGATAAAGCGGCTGAAGAATGACACACTGTTGGTGGTGATGGGTGATCATGGAATGACAGATACTGGGGATCATGGTGGAGAGAGCCAGAAAGAGACAGATGCTGCTCTGTTTCTCTACAGTTCCTCTCCTTTATTTCCAGCACCAGGCTCCCAGGTAAAAGAGACCTTGTTATGATTTGTCTGTATTTAATATTTTACAACCAGTGGTGCATCCAGGAAAATTTTTGCTGGGTTTCCAGATGTGGCACACAAAGTCTTACTGTAGTAAGACTCTAGTCAACACTGCTGGTCAGTAATTGCATGATAATAGCATTAGTGCTGTTTACTTGCAATACACTAAGTGCAGAGACATTAAATGCTGCATGATGAAACTTAAAAAAGAAAAGTACGCCTTATTATGTAATAGTTTTTTAATTATTAACTATTTAAACAAACAAGCTCGAAACTCCAACCTCATCAAATGTCAAGAGAGATGTTCGTCCAAAAATAAAATGGCTGCTATAGCTCTAAAAGATTAGTTTACTTCCAGAATAAAATTTCCTGATAATTTATTCACCCCAATGTTGTCCAAGATGTTTTTCAAATTGTATTTGTAATTAAATAAATGAATGATTTTGGAAGGATCATGTGACACTGAAGACTTGAGCAAGTGGCTGCTAAAAATTTAGCTGCGCATCGCAGAAATAAATCACTTATTTAAAATATATTAAATTGTAATAATATTTCACATTATTGCTATTTTTATTGGATTTTTAATCAAATGAGGGATTTCTGGAGGATCATGTGAAACTGAAAACTGGAGTAATGGCTGCTGAAAATGCACATTTTCATCACAGAAGTAAATTGCTTATTAAAATATATTAAAACAGAACCTTTTTATTTTGAATTGTAATAATATTTCACAATAGTACTATTTTTATTGTATTTTTAATAAAATAAATGAGTGATTTCTGAAGGATTGTGTGAAACTGAAAACTGGAGTAATGGCTGCTGAAAATTCAAGTTGCGTCGCAGAAAAAAATGACATTTTAAAATATATTAAAACACAAAACTTTTATTTTAAATTGCAACATTATTTTACAATATTTATATTTTTATTGTATTTTTAATCACATTAATTAATGATTTCTGAAGGATCATATGACACTGAAGGCTGGAGTAATGGCTGCTGAAAATTCAGCTTTGCATCACAGAAATAAATTATTTATTAAATAAAAATAAAATGGCTGCTATAGCTCTAAAAGATTAGTTTACTTCCAGAATAAAATTTCCTGATAATTTATTCACCCCAATGTTGTCCAAGATGTTTTTCCATGTCTGTCTTTCTTCAGTTGAAAGAAATGAAGGTTTTAAGGTCCATATATTGGGATCAACAGGTTGAAGGTCCAAATCTGTCATTTTCTAAAAAAATAAAAATGTACATCCTTTTTAACCACAAATGCTTGTCTTGCACTAGCTCGACCTTGCGCATTACATAGTCACATTGGAAAGGTCACGCGTGATGTAGGTGGAAGTGCTGACCCAGTGTTTACACAGCGAACATGCCAAGAAAGTCAAACGCCCTTTACAAAAAAGTTAAAACAACTATGTTGGATGGTTTTGAAGTTGAAGGACCATATTAGATGGAGTTTTTTGCCCTACCTAAACTTTTTGAACCAAAGTACACAGATTAAGAACTAACCATGTGTGACTTTTCCAATCTGATTACGTAATGCATGAAGTCGGGTATCACAGAGCTAGTGCAAGACGAGCATTTGTGGTTAAAAAGTATATAAATGTTTTCTTTTTTTTAGAAAATGACCAATCGTTTCACTAGATAAGACCCTTATTCCTCAGCCAGGATCGTGTAGAGCCCTTTTGAAGCTGCACTGAAACTGCAATTTGGACCTTCAGTCCATCGGGTCCCATCTTCACTATATGAAGAAAAATCCTGGAATGTTTTCCTCAAAAACCTTAATTTATTTTCGACTGAAGAAAGACATAAACATCTTGGATGATTGGGGGTGAGAAAGTTATCAGGAAATTTTTATTCTGGAAGTGAACTTATCCTGTAATTCAAAAAAGACATTAAAACAAATATTCTTTTAAATTGGAAAGAATATATCAATCCATATGTATATGTTATAGATCTACTTCCTAAAATGAGCATAAAAAATTAAACCTTAAAAAACAGAGGAATTTAAATTTGGTCTTTGAGTTGTCTTTGGTCTTTTTCCATACATTTGCAGTATGTTTATGTTTGCAGGTGGAACCTGAGGTAGTACCTCAGACTGATCTGGTGCCCACGCTGGCATTGCTGCTGGGAGTTCCCATTCCTTACAGCAGTGTGGGCCAGGTTCTTCTGCCACTTTTTCCTCAGAATGGCTCCCGGGGTGCACCTACAGGACTCAGCCAGGCTGAGGCGCTGTGGATTAATGTAAAGCAGGTTAGAGGAATTTCTCTTTGCCTGTGTTTTAAGGTGCAATTATATTTATATTATATTGTGATGGAATTGGCGTTAATCTGTTTAATTTTTCCATTTCTGGAAAGGTAAACCGCTTCTTGGAGACCTACTCTAACATGGCCAAAGACATCCCACCAGACAGTCTGTCTCAACTGCGGTCAGACTTCTCAAACATTTCCTCCCAGTACTTGGCTGCTGTCCACAAGGGCCATCTTCCCTCTCCTAAACTAGTTGTCTCCATGCAAAACTATCTAACAGCTGTTAGGGAGACTTGTAGAGCCTCCTGGGCCCGTTTCAACCCTTTCAAAATGGCTGCTGGACTCTTAATCTTAGGAGTTGCTTGTGTGCTGTGCTACGTCCTTTCTGAGTTGTCTCAAGTAGTGATTCAGGAAGGCCTGCTGAAGTTGCCCATACTCTCAGGGTTGGGGGTGGGACTAGTATTAGCTGCAGGGCAGCTGTTCTCACAAGGTTATTTGGAGCTCTCGTGGTGTATAGGAGCTGCAGCACTTTCTTCTGAGGTTTTGTTTCTGTGGAGGTCTGGTGGAGTTTCTCCAAAAGGGAGGTGGTCACCTTCCAGCCTGCTCACGCCGGCCCTTCTAGTGCTTTTCCTGCGCTGCGCCTCCCTACTCTCAGACAGCTATGTCATCTATGAGGGCAACGTGGTTACCTTCTTGCTCTTCACGTTGAGCATCTATGTTCCTCTCCGTCTCAACTGGGATGGACTCCTGGTGCCACTTCCCCCACCAGACACCCAGAAGCCACCTCGGCTGCTCCCAACAGTGCTGCCATCCTCAGTGGTTAGACGGCAGGCCACTATCTTGTTGGTGTGGTTGGGAGTGCTGGTGGGATCGCTCTACCTTTCCCTCTCATTCCACAAC
The DNA here is from genome assembly GCA_033026305.1 of Cirrhinus molitorella. Classification (NCBI taxonomy): domain Eukaryota; kingdom Metazoa; phylum Chordata; class Actinopteri; order Cypriniformes; family Cyprinidae; genus Cirrhinus; species Cirrhinus molitorella. Next base: position 26,357,443 of record CM065139.1, on the reverse strand, counting down.
TGCCGAGAGGAGCAGGGCACCTGCCAGCCTTCGCCGTTCCTCTCTCCGCTCTCACGAGTGCAGAACAGCCAACTGCGCAACCTCCACTATGTCCTCTCCGTTGGCTCACTGGCCTTGTGGGGGTACCTTCTACATCGATGGCTCAGACATTACGGGAACCTTAACTGCACCAGTTTGACTGTGTTTTCGGCCTGCTTTCTTGTACCCCTGGCTTGTGTTTGCATGGGGTTGCACTGGGCGGTGAGTGCCACCCCAGAGGACACCTTCCGGAATTTGTCCGAACTTATTGGCTTAGCTCAAGTGTTCTTGCCTCGGACTACTTTCTGCCTGCTGGCGCTAGGACTGCTCCTGTTGTGGGTGGACCCCATGACGGTGTTCCTCAAGTCAAGGACTCCACTGAACTCTCGAGGAACATCCCTGCCACCCCCCAAGTACCGAGCAAGTACAGGAATCAGTCCGCAGGCTGAACTCCACCACCTCATACCACAGTTATATCAGCGCATCAGACACTCGCTAGAGGACGGGGGCACAGAAAGTGGCGAAACTGATAGCAGGCCAGCCGTGGAGGCTTACGGGTTGGGTACAGTGTACTCTGCACCCTTGGTGCTACTTTGTGGACTCCTGGGTTTGGTGCTCCTCCTGCTCCATCCGGAGGGAATGGCTCTTGCATTCCTGCTTCTTCTCCTCGAGGCCGGAGCCATGCTGCACATCTACGCCTGTAGCTCCAATCTCTCCAGCCTGCACAAGCACTCCAGTAAGACACACTCTATTATTAGCTTCACATTATTATGCTTTGCTGAGCTATTACTACTGATGCATCAAATCTTCTTACTTTAACCCTCCCAGATGATTTCAGTGTGCCATGGGCTCCAGTGGTTTCATGGTCACTGGCTGCTGCCCAGTTTTTCCATGCAACAGGACACCTGCCTACCTTCCCCTCCATTCAGTGGGGTGCTGCATTTGTGGGCTTTCCTCAAGGTCACACGGGCACTGCGCTTCCTGCCTCATTGGTGACCCTTAACACCTTCTCCTCTCATATCATCTTTGCAGGTAACTTAACACTAGATGCAGGACTGGATTTGATTTGTTCTTTCTCTGCATTTCTAATGATCACTGTCTAATTTGTGCATGCAGTTGGTTGTCCTCTGCTGCTGTTCTGGCCTTTGGTGTGTGAGGTGCGTGGGACCCGATCTACGCGCTCAGCAGGAGCGGAGGAGAGCGAGGATGCTGTCATGGAGATGAGACTGAGAGAGAGCCCTCTGAAGTTCAGCTCGGGTCTCCTGCAGCTCGCTGCACGCTACCTCTTTGTGAATGGAGCGCAGGTGCGTTTAAATTGCATTGCATAATGCACACATTAAGTCAGGCACGAAAATCATGTACATTTTTAAAGGATTAGTTCACTTCCAGAATAAAACTTTCCACATGACTGACTTACCCCTATTTCATCCAAGATGTTCATGTCTTTCTTTTATCAGCCGAAAAGAAATTTGAACGTTTTTGAGGAAAACATTACAGGATTTTTCTCCATATAGTGGACTTCAATGAGGGATCAATGGGTTGAAGGTCCAAATTGCAGTTTCAAAGGGCTCTACACGATCCCAGCCAAGGAATGAGCTAGAAAATTGATCGATCATTCCTAAAAAAAAAAAGTTAAAATCATTACTTGTTATCGAGCCCTTGACTATTTTGGTCAACAAGTAGTCGTTAATTTTAAGCATTAATCGACTATTAGCCACACATTTATTAATAATAAATAGAAATCATAATAATAAGCCTTTAATTGCCTACACAGCCTAATAAGCGCTCAAGTGCACAAAAAACGCTTGGTACAGCACATTGGCAGATGTAATAATTATGAATGTGTCCAAGAAAACAGCAAGGAGACTGCATTAATGTTGTAATAATTTATTGATAAACTAGTGATTTCTTTGTTTTCGCTGACTCGTCATCTCTGCAGTTCCGTGCTCAAGTTCACAGAGACCGAGACGGCAGAAAGCGCATTCCGTTTGGTCGCATTATTTTACAAAAGCACAACGTTGTTATTCTGAGTGCACATGAATAAATGGAGTGTTTACAGATTCGAAAGATGTATTACTCTCATCTCAGTGACCAAAATGAGTATTTTAAGAGCAAGTGACCACACCGGTGGCTCCATCTGTCATGCAGTAAGCATGCTAGTGTTCAGCTTTCATACTCCACACAGACACTTCAATAGCACACATTTTTCTAGGTTAACATTAAATTGAGCAGCCATGTAAAGTTGCTACTACATACATCTTTCACATGAAAAGCCATATTTGAGGTCGATGAATGATAGGTGAGCGTTTGGATGTCCTGCCCGATGTATTGTATTACCATAAAGACCAGACGTTAACAACCTGTCTGACTTCGCCACTTCCTGTGGATAGGGATGGGCGATATATATCGATCAATATTATGCGCATCTCCTCAGTAAAGCCGGTTCTTTGATTAGCGGTAAATCTCCATCACCTGTTTTCAAATAGAGCGCCAGTTTATTCACAGAGCTGTAGATCACTGACAAGCTATGCAATATCAGGTTCAGTTTCGCGGGTGACTCATTGGAGTAGCTTTTCAGTGATGTACGGCTCTGTGAATAAACTGGCGCTCCATTTGAAAACAGGTGATGGAGATTTACCGCTAATCAAAGAACCGGCTTTAGGGACGAGATGCGCATGAATTTATCGATCGATATATATTGCCCATCCCTACCTGTGGATTTTTTTTTTAATCTAAAATTTTGGTCGACCAAGCCTCTTCTCGTCGACAAATGGTTAGTTGACTATCAGGGGGCAGCCCTACTTTTTAACCACAAATGCTCATCTTGCACTAGCTTGATGCATTACTTAGTCACGTTGAAAAGGTAACAAATGACGTAGGCGGAAGTACCGACCCAGTGTTTACAAAGAAAGTACACAGATGAAAAACTAACCATGTGTGGCCTTTCTAACGGGATAACGCAATGCGTGAAGTCATAGACGCCCATCACTGAGCTTAAACAGTATAGAAATTTACATTTTTTTTTTAGAATATGACAGATCTTTTTCCTAGAAAAGGCCATTATTCCTTGTCTGGGATCGTGTAGAGCCCTTTGAAGCTCCATTCAAACTGCAATTTGGACCTTCAACCTGTTGGCCACCAGTGAAGTCATATGGTGAAAAATCCTTGAATGTTTTCCTCCAAAACCCTAGCTTCTTTTCGACTCAAGAAAGAACATCTTGGATGATGTGATTATTCTGGAAGCGAACTAATCCTTTTTTCCACCTCAGTCATGGTGAAATGTTGTTCTACAGTAATCACTCTGTTATTTTCTTTAGCATTCACCAGACTGTGTGAATTGTTTCAATAAGAAAAGTATGTATTTTTGTGTTGTTTAGTCGTGTAAAACTTGTGAAGAGGCTAAATGTTTTCTTGTCTAATGTGTCTAATTGTACGCTTTGGTAAAATGGAACAAATTATAAATAACTTGTTTATCTTTAGGTTTTTGCGTCGGTTTGTGCTGCAGCCATCCTCAGGAGACACCTCATGGTGTGGAAAGTGTTTGCACCCAAGTGAGTCACGCCTCTAACTTATTGTTTCTTTCTCTTCGACCTCTTAACATCTTTTTTTATTTAAAAGTATTGATTAAATGATCTAGGAATGTGTATGCTTTCAGAATAGTCTAGTCAGCTGAACAATGGTCGTTGGTGTTTGACAATGTTGTTTTGTACGAGGTCCTTTATAACTTAGCACTTATAACACACCACTTGCTTTCCACATTGAGAGAGTTTAGCCCACTTACAGTCACGCTTTATAAGTACATGATGTTAGCCCTGAATTATGACTAAGAGTTTTATGACAACTCCGAATTCACAAAAGGTGAGTTAATGTCGTTTGCCATTATTACGAACAAACCCACACAGGGATCTATTGTGGCGGTAAGTGTTTCCAGAGAAATCTTCTGGTTTCCATCTTGTAATTACAGTAATTATGACACAGCGTGCCTGCATAAGTCTCATAACTGCATTCTAAAGATGTATTTTTCTTTTCGGCAGACTGATGTTTGAAGCATCGGGCTTCATCGTGGGCAGCATGTTTGTAATACTCGGGGTCGCCATGGTGATGAGGGTGGACGTATCGGTGGGTGGGTTATTTAAGAAACTCCTCCCCCAGAACTCAAGGTAGCGCTTGCTTCCTTGGCCACGCCCCCTTTTCCTCCTACAAACCCAATCCAACCCTTCAGAGATGTGCTGGTCATCCTCAACTCCACTGCCAACCATACGATTGGAAACCAGATTTGTTTTGCGTCTGACTTTGTCTGTTTTGGACCAAAGAGGTCTAAAGCGTCTCCTCATTTTCAAATACGTGAGAGAAGTTGATAAACCGAAGTTGATATTTTATAAAAGCTATTTTAGACTGCAACAGTCATTATGCTTTCGACAAGCTATTGAACTGTCAGCCTTTGTTGCTCTGCTGCCTTTGTATTGAAAAGGAGAGCGAGACGATGATCTTTGTGCATGCCTTTTTACTGCCATGTTCCACAAGGTCATTATAGAGATGATTATAAGTTATTATATTGAAGGGCTACATGAAATCCACAGTGTTGCAATGGTATGAAAAGGAAAACCCACGCAGTTCAAACAATTAAAGGGATATTTCATATAAATTCTGTCATCATTTCCATCGTTCCAAACCTCAAAGCAGGGATGACCAAGCTGCTCCATACAATAATAGTCGATTGGAACCAGGCACAGTTGTGGTCACCATTTACATTCATTATATGGAAAAGAGCAGCTTGGACATTCTTCTAAAGCACACCTTTTGTGTTTTACAGAAGAAAATCAGTCATACAGGTTTGGAGTGTAAATGATGACACAATTGTTTGATTTTTGGTTGAACTATTCCTTTAAAAGCTGCAAGTGCATGCTTGAGGGTGTCATTAATTTCTGCTTTTTTCATTTCTGTTTTGTTCTCCTGCTCCCTTTTTTTGTTTAAGCTTAAACATTGATTGATAAAAGCTCATTGTTAATGTGTTGTACTGTCTATTCCCTAGCAATAACCACTCAAGCATCAGGGTTGAGCCAATAACATGTTATATTCTACACCGTTTGAAGGGTATTTTTTCTTATTGTTTTAAACTCCTCACCTAGATAACAGGTCACTAGCTTTAACGGTTGCCTTGTTTGATGGTAGTGAATGAAATTTGTGTTGACTGTTATTTATTTAGCTGTCATATATTTAGTTCACTAATGGATTAAATGACTTATACGATCTCATTTTTGTGAGAAATGCATGGGGAAGATAATTACATCATGTGCTCAGGTTTATTTAGCCATAATGCAATAGTATTCTGCTCTGCATGGTGCATTTGTGTGTGTGTGAGGGGCTGATTTGTTTTTTTTATTACATTTTTTAAAGCAAAATGCTGTCAAGCCATATACGGTGGCTTTTAATTTGTCTTAATGTGTGGTTGACGATGAATTAGCTGTGAAAGAAATCATTTTAATTGTCTTGAAATTGTTTAAATTCATTGATGAAAGGAAGAAAATCAATTAAATATTTTGTACAATTTGAAATGTTTGTGTGTTCTAGTTTGTTTTTGCGTGCAGGAGCAGCTGTTGGCCTGAAGAGTGCAGTGTTTCATCTAAAAGCACTCTATTGAATCTGATTGATTCTGCGGTCAGTAAGTGCCAGGGTAAATTCATTAAAAAGTGCTCTATCATTTCCATAGGTAGTAGTCGTTGCATAAGTGGCCATTAAACTCAGGAACGACAGACAAGCAGAATTTATGTGTCTGTTTGATTTCTGTTAGACCCTGTTATGCTAAAATAACAGTAATAGTGTAGGGAGTGACTGTTTTAGAAAGTGACTTTTTGACGACAGTTGAGACAGAGGTGTATTTCTTTTACAGTCTTGTTAGTACTTATCTGATTATCTGATTAATGTTTACAGAAATAATATATTTTTGGTATAAAGCACAAGAATAATGTGGTGCCCTAGTTTCAAAGGTATGTTGGGCCTGAGGTGCCAACATTATTTATTGAAAGTTCAGATGCAGCCTTTGAAAATGAAAATATAAAAATAAAAACAGCCATTTTACTGCATAAAATGCATGATTTCCTAAAATGACCTATTTATCAACATCACTGGAACAGAGAAAGGCAATTTATGTATAATCAAATATTTGTCACTTATGTATTGTAACCTGCACTAAAAAGGAACACTGAAGACAAACCTTTTAACATAATTATAAAAGAATATGCTTGCTTGTAATTTAAAGGTCCACTGAAGTGCCTTGAAACAGGCAGCGTTCTTCTATGTGGTGACGTGATTTCAACTGAAACAGGAAAACAGGGCAAGCCATATCGTGCAGCCCCTCCCATTTTTTTTAAATAGCCAATAGCGTTCCTTTATATCTGTTTGGGCCAGAGCCGTTGAGCTTGGTAAAGCCGCATTTGACCGCTTATAACAGCCACAGTCTAATAGATTACCCCCTAGATTCAATATGAAATTCTTTCTAAAACAAAATAGTGTTCATAATCATGCTGAGGCTGTGTAGTTTAATACATGCCGACTAGTGTATATGATCTCGTCGTGCGATCACGTCTCTGGACCGGAGCCAAAGTCTGGAGTAGATTGCACGCTGCCGTGATTCGCGTGACACATAACGCGAAACCAAACCTCATTTGCCCTGACGGAAAGCATATTTAGGCCCCGATCAGAAACGCGTTTTGTGCAGTGTGAAGCGCCTTTTTTTAATTGGTTTTTCGGTCGGAGTGTTCTGCGCACTGTTTACGCACCCCCGGCGCCTCGCGTTTTTGCCCGGAGCGCTCCGAGTGCCTGAAGTTGGGAAAAAAAAAAAAAAGCAACTCTGTGCAGAAAAGCGCTCGACGTCATCGCGTTTTTTCCATTGTCCAATTGAATGTTTTGATGGTTTCCTAGCAACATAAAAAAAGGCTGAGCACTGCTGTTTTTTTAAAAGTCACCAAAAAAGGCAGTGCTGTGCGCCTCGCGTTTTCAGGCATAAAAAGCGTGTTAGGTGTGATCGGGGCCTTACACTGTCTGAATCGTTCCCTATCGCCTACATTGCGCACTACCTGCCATTCACCATACAAAAAGTACTAACTCTGTGAACAAGTGATCGATCGCAGCAACAACTTCCGCATCTATTTATAGGCCACGTACACATTGCAAGTTTCAGGAGTGACAACCGCATTTAAATGCGGGAGTGAGTCCCGTAAATTATCGTTCCATGTGTGTACGGAAAAGCCACTCCTGTATTTGTAACCATAGCAACATTTTGCCGTCTTGCAGGAGTGAATAAGAATTTAGCCGTTTATCTGCCATTTTTGGCTAAAGACCCTTGTTGTCTCGCGATTTTAATTAAACTACTACCACTGATAAATGTGCTGTGTTTTGTTTATGCTCGGGAGGCTGCTTTAGAGAGAGCGCGGTCTTGCAGTGTTGCCATGTCCTCGTATTTACAAGCGCTTTTAGGCATGTTATTTGGTCTTAGCTAATGAAGCTAGGCACTTTATGGAGTTGATAAAGTTGTCTGTGGCGGATATGAGATACATGTTTTTTTTTTGTTTGTGTGTGTGTTATAAAACATAAAGCATTTGGGTGTTATACTGTTTTTTTGCGCTTGTCCTTGTTTGTTGTTTTTTTCTATTAAGACCTGGCAACACTGACACTTCACTGCAGGGCTCGTGAACGCAATTAGCCTAGCCCCTGTCCAAGCTGAGGTTAAAACTTCTTTCACCGTTATTTTATTGCATCTCACGTACAGATGCGCGTTTAGATACGTCATTAACAACTAGTTGTTCAGTTCGGTTCTGTACACACTGCATAGAATTTCTGTAAATGCGGTTGTCACTACCTGTATTTTTCAGGAGTTAATGCGGTTGTGGAATGCGGTTGTCACTCCCGTATTTTAGTGAATTATGTGTGTACAGAACGCGATTAAGGAGTAAAAGGTGAACTGACAACCGAATTTAGCTGCAGTGTGTACGTGGCCATATAGGAGGCTGGACACTACGGATTCTACAAAGCATTTGATTGGACAGAAGGTTTGATGAGAAGTTGAAGTGCAGCGTGATGTCATCAAAACCGTTGACTCATATTGGCGAAAGTGATGAGATTGTAAGTTTTGAATGCGCATGGCTTGTAAACGCAAATTTTGTCATTGTTTGGAGCACACTAGCTTATAGATAACGTCAAACATGTAACATATTCATACCAAAAGCTAAAAACTTTGATTTTGATTTCATGGAGATGTAGTTTTAAAATAAAATACACTATACATTTAGAAATGTTCAAGCACCTCAGGGTGTCTGGGGTTCTTAAAGTCTTAAAATGTCTTCATTCAGATTCGATATGTCTTAAATTATTTTGGTCACATTACCGCTAAAATGTCTTCAGTCTGACGGACCTAATGACTGTTTACAATCATTGGACAGACCAAAGATTGACAAAAAAAACAGTGAAGCATCAAAACGCAACGATTCTTCTTATTTTAAGACATTCAGCGTAAACAGCGTTTGATAATGGATACTATATTTCTGGGATCAAAATAAATAAACAAATGAGAGAAAAAGCACACATAAAGAAACTAAAAAGAAACACGCTGAGGTAAAAATTCAAAATGTGTAGTTTATTTATAACATGATATGGTTCAGTAACTTACCAACGGAGCTTTGCTTAATATTCTGGTGATTGCAAATGTTACATTGATTTTATTTAAGTAAACAAGTAATTAGTCAAGTAATTAAGTTACTTACATTTTAAACACAATATTTACTGTTTTGTTCCATTTCATTAATGAAAATAGTTCCAAACAAGGATCATAGCAGCACATTCTCCATCTCCAAGCAACACTCAGCTGTGTTTTGTTACTGAATGATTCAGCAAATGACTCATATTGACTCACTCATTAAGTGACTTACCGCCCTTACCTACTGGTAGTTTAGTAAAAGTATGCATTTCCCCCAAACATTTCTTATTTGTATATTCATAATTGCATTTAAAACATTCTCATAACATCAGTTATTGCAGTTTTAATTTTGCAGTGTAAATTATTTTATCTGACTGGTGAATTTGATAAATTGTAATAATTTGACACGAAAGGCAATGCATACATTTCAAAAGTTTTAAAAAATAGGCCTTTATAAAGGTAAATAAAAATATGCAGATTTAAGTATGTAAAAGCTGATAGAACACTGATGAAAATATTGCTTCAGAATAAATTATTTACACCACCAAAAATCTTGTTGATGTGGTACTTGTATGGGAATATTTTGTGTGAAATATTGTCTGCTGATATGAAAAGTTCACTGTGTATAGTAGTAATAAATATAATTTTAATTTAATTGCATTTTTAGTATATATAGTGCCCTCCATTATTATTGGCACCCTTTGTAAATATGAGCAAAGGTGGCTCATAAATCTGCATTGTTTATCCACAGAATTTTTTCACAGAACCTTTCATTGAACTGAAACTATTGAAAGTGGGGGAGAAAATCGCATTATGAAATTATCCAGCCATGATTTCCTGTTCCATAGAATTATAAATATGAGGAATACAAAGGCCAAATTCCCTTAATCATCCATCACAAGGAGTAAAACCAAAGAATATAGTTCTGATGTGCAGAACCAGATTGTCAAGTTTCACTAAATAGAAAGTGGCTGTAAGAAAAAAGCTAAAGCATTGAAAATCCCCGTTTTCACCATTAGGACAATGATAAGATGCTATAAATCTGCTTGAAAGAGGATGTATGTCTATATCAGAGATTAGTTAAGTCTTGTGGCCAGAAAGCCTAAAAACAATATCAAACAGCGCCTACGGCATGTTGTTCAGACGGTTTCAAGAAAAATCCTCCTCGCTCATCCAGAAACAACCTCTAGCATATTCATTACTCAGACATTACTGGAACTTTAAACAGGACTGGCTTCTATGGTCAAATGAAACTGAAAAGAGAGCTTTCTGGTACAAACTGGGATGAAAAGTACCCTTAGCCCGTGGGTAAACCTACTGCTGGATCTTTAATGTTGTGGGTCTATTTTTCTGCCAGAGGTCCTGGACTTCTTGTTCAGACACATGGTATCATGGATTCATCAAAAACCAACCGATACGAAAACGAAACCTGTCTGCCTCTGAAATCTTATAATGGGCTGTGGTTGGAAATTCCATCTGGACAATGATCCAAAACAAACAGCTGTTATCTTTTTCAAAAGAATGTTGCAATAATTGGGTGCCAATAATTGTGGTCAATGTGAACTAGAGAAAAACGTTTATTTCATAATGAGATTTTCATTGTTTTAACTTAATTTTTTGTAATTTTTTAAATGAAAGATCAAAAGGATAAACAATGCCACCTTTGCTAATATTTGTATAGTATAATATTTGTGGAGAGCATAGTTTTATTGATTTTTGTTCCAGTTTTATTTAATTTTATTTTAGTACATCAAGTGATCAAATTTAATGAAATGAGACATGTTTCTTTGGCAAGAAGCTGTAAAGTTAAACGATAAAACATTTATTTTCTATATTTTAAATAATTTCAGTTAAAGTTTATTTTATTTCAAGTAATGCAAATGTTTTTTATTTTATTTTTAGTTAACCTTAATGACCCTGCCAGCTAACACAACAAAAATCACATAATTCATCAAATCCCCTGCTAAGTTACCTTCTGGAGAGGTCAGGAAATGCTTTTGTGATTAATAATTTTTAGTAGTAATAATGGACACAGGGGTCTGGAGGTAATCAGCCTCACAGGAAAAAGCTATTAACTGATAAGAAATTAAAGCAGTATTCCCAAGAAAACATGCTTTGATTTAGACATTTTGAATAGAGGGAAGAAAAGATTAAACACTTTAATAAATGGCCAGTTTTTCAAGTAGGGGCACAATGAATACAATTTCCATATTTTAAAATAGTTACTCTAATATTTGCAGGAATGACCCATGAAGTTTCTGTTTTTGATCTCTGATCACGCTTGCAGAAACCAAAACCAAACCAGGTTATTTACTTAAAAATCATCAGTGCTTTCCTCACCAGTGTAGTTTTGTTTGTTACACGTGATAGCGATGTAATAAAAAACAAAGTCAAAACACAACTTTCACATTTTCCACTTCTTCAAAACATTAGCCAAGCCTACAAGGTGGACACCCATTGTGCCCTACATCAAAGTATGAATTACCTGTCAGTCATGTAAAGAAATTACCCATGACCATCTGTGGTCGGAATGTAAACAAAGTAATCTTACGGACTTTCCCCAGTGTCTTTTGTCCTTGAACTACAATACATCTCTCACATCATAGCAGGCTCGCTGCACAAACATAAAGAACAGATTCAAAGTGGATAAAGCTGAGAGAATGAGCATATTTTATCAATCAAACGACCCGTTGAGTGTGACGGTAAACTTACAAGGTCCATTTAGCAAAGCGATGCTACTGTTTATCTCAGAAATAACTTTAGCCGTTCTGAATTTCTGTAATATCAGACCTCATGTTCAATCTGTGTTATGGGTGCAAAGTCTGTATGGGAGATCCTGCTTATCTAGAAAGAGAGATCTATAAAGTCCTGCATACCTGATACAGCCGTGCATGATTTCTTGAAAGTGGCACTCCTACGTAACTTAACCTGGCAGTCAAAAGGGGGAATTCTGCAGCCGTGGCTTGATTCCAAGAAACACGGCCGATCGTGTTGTCAGTTAATATTTATCTTTATTGTTATCTGTATTTCTGTAACACCAAAAATGAACAGGTTTTGTGAAACCAGGACAAAAAAAAAAAAAATCCCAAACCGAAAAAAATCGGAATGAATGAATGAACAAATAAGCAAGTAAATAAATTTCATTAGGAGACAATATTTTCCACCTTAAATTGATTTCCAGGAACATCTGTAAACCCTTCTAAGGCACCTTAACTGTATGGGTCATCTTTCATTTTAATTCATATATTTATTCAATAAATGCAATTAGAAATAGCTGCAAGCAGTGATTACTGTGGGTTCAAGTGCTTTAAGGCATAGCAAACCTGTAACCACTTAAATCAATGATTCAAAAAGGCATTTTTGGCAAATTGAGGTAGTAATATTATGTTTTTTTAATATAACATTTATGTTATAACGCCAGCTGTGGTTCGATTTTCTTCAAACGTTGCAAACTTGTTTAGAATCACCTGTGGCATGTGCTCATCAGGTTTGGTGAAGTGTTGAATTTTCCTTGAGGCTTTATAGGATTTTGGGTAAATTTGGACAGGACCCTTCTGTTGTAGCTTTCCCTTTATATATATATATATATATATATATATATAATGACCTAGAGAGCTCAGAGAATTATACTATAGTTGTTTTTTCCAGACTGCGTGAAAAACCTAGGACTAGTTTGCGCAAGTAACTTTTTATCTTCTCAATCATTTAAGAAAATGAAGGAATGAAGTATTTCGAAGGGTACAACTAATGGACACTTCGGGCCCCCATGATCCTTGGCGCAGATTCTTTGCATGATGACGGCGCCTCCGTGTGGCCACGGGATGACGACGCAGAGGGGCACTTCAAGAAACAGTTGTTTGGTCTCTCACTCAGGAGGGTAAACCCTTTGAAGGGATTAGGGCATAGGGATGACCCTTCTGAATGGAACACAGGGAAAGTGAGTTTGGCAAATATATCTCATTCCGTTCAGAAGTTTTAGTAAAGGCGGCTTTGCCTCTTTCAGACTTTTTTGGCGTCCCTCTGCAATGGAGAGTTGAAAGTTCAACTTTTTTTTTTATCATTAATTGGTATTTACTCTCCACAAAATCTTCGTGCATTGGTTTGGTCGAAAAACCTAGCTTTAGTTCACAAAAGTAGTTTTATAAAACAAATGCAAAATACCCCCAAATTACCCCAGCTTTGTCTGACGTGAGCCAAAGATTTCAGCGACATAAGACACTTGAGCCTGTGGCAACTGGTTTCGGAGTTATGAGGAATTTTGTCATTTTGATCGCTGTAGTGCCTCCATCAGGCCAACTGGGGCAAGCCTTGGTGATGGTGTCGGTGTGAGTTCTACCTTCCCTCAAAGTTTCACGTCTTCACAGCTCTTGTCTGCCTGATCAGTTTTATCTTATGATTGCTGATTCTTGGCCATTCTAACAATTACAATAGCGTTTCAGTGCTACGTGCTTGAACTCCTAATAATAAGGGCTGTTAGCAGTCAAATTAAATTAATATTGTTGCGCTTCAAAAAATGGAACACAAACTGCATATGAAGTGCCATTTAAATGTATTTGCACAGACTACATAACGGCTGATTAGTTCAGAAATGAAGCAAATAACTTGCTGATTTCAGAGCCACACCAAAAGCAAATTTAATTATTTGCGCAAGTATACAAAGCCAATGCAAAGACGCAAATAGATGCAAATTGGGTGATGGGATTGCAGCGAACGTGCAATATTTGCATCAATCCTGTCTTTAAAGTTTCAAAATTAGAGGGAAATTCGCATGACGCAGTGAAGAGCTTACTGACATGTCTGATTGTATCAGAAAGTGGGGAAGAGCATGGCCAAATGACCAAAAGCGAAGAGAATATTTGCATCGCTCTCTTTAGATTACTTGCTGGATGTTTTTCACACATCATTTACACAAATATAAACACCCGCGAGTAATGGGTTATGAGTAACGAGTAACGAATGTGCGCATCGCGTCACTTACTCTAGAACTGCAGAAGTCCCAAATATGCCAGAAAGCAAAACGCCGATGTGTGTGGGTTCACAGCACCATGCAGAGGCGGATGAGTATTTTACTACTGTATATACACTGACATTATTTTTTGACAGCAGCATCTCTGTAGCCATGCTAATAAAATACAACTCCTGCTACAACTGTTCTCCATTCTCCAGATACCCAAATCATGCATTTCATGCTACAATAATGCTCTTTCATTTCGTTGATTGGCTTGCGCGAGAATGTGTAATGCGAAAATTTTTCAACTTGCGCGGAACATGCGTCAAAGCCACATATCATGCGTTTGTATCATTCGCGTACCCATCACAACTTCACCTCTATTTGCGTCTTGCATTGGATTTGTATGTAATCTTGTGTGAATGTAATTTTGTGTGAATAATTACATTATGTTTGGTGGGAACTCACTATAAAAAATTTAACTCGAGGGAAATTTACAGTTTTAAATTCTTATTGAATCATTGATTCATACTGGCAATATCAACCTGATCTCATGACGAAAATGCACTTGTGGAAACTTTTTCACAAGACGTGAAATACGTACCACCATGAAATGTCCACTGAGTGGCGCTAAAAGGGTGTTTGTTTGTTTTTTACCCGGAACAGATGAATGTAGGCTACATATAGCACGTTTTATGTGCTGCTAGTTTTGTAAGTGTCACCGCAGCTCTGACTTAAAATGTCAGTTGAGTGGCACTATAACTATATGCTCTGTGACGTTTTAAAATAACGTACCATTTGCACTACACCTAAAAACGCAATCGCAAGCATGCCGTTTTAGCTTGTTTTTGATCTCTCATCGTTCACCTCTTTCATCGCGATTCATGTTTTTCACGGGATTTGTTCCCAAGTATTCCGCATCCTAAGTCCAATTTTGTGAAGGCTGAGCTACCGAGCAAGCTTGTTACGTCTGGAAAGTGAAACACATGGAGCTGTAATCATAACTGTGTACCAAAATGATCACAAGTGCTCACTGTTACCACCTCTAGTGTTAATTTCTGTTTGATATTTATCACTTTTACGTCCTGCGAAAGAGTTCCCATAGGTGCATTTTCGTCATAAGATCGTTATGTAGGATACTATAGTGGCTAAAATGTACATCATTTAATATTAACTTTAACATAATGTTAACATTATTTATTTATTTACTATATACCTTTGCATAAAGTATAAAATAGTAATCTTAAAAGAAGACAAAATGAATGTCCAGCTTGAAATCTAAACAAACAATTTAAAACCGGACTAAAACCGTTAGGATGACTATGCATAAAAACAAAAATGACGCTTTTGTAATATAAAATGCCAAAGGTGCCATTGAATGCACTGATAATCAAAATCAATATTTAATATTCTTCTCTGACATCTACATAAACGGTATGTGGCTTAGGTACGGGCAAAAACGAAGAACGGTTTTGCTTGTCCATTTTCAACCCTAGGATTTGTTTTTACCGTATTTGGAAGGGTCATGAATAATAATGTTAAGCTCTGCTCTGATTGGCTGTTTCACAGTGCGGCTCATTTCAGTAGCTTCACCGCAGGAAGGAAACACAGGGAGGAAAATGTATATTTCAATACTCTCTCTCGCAGTTATATCGTTGGGTAATTACTGCATATAATTTGCGGAAATCAGAGCAAGCAGCTAACCATGTCCCATTAGTGGCTCTCGTTATTCGTTTTCCATGCCTTTCTGAATACAGACACCAAACCATTCCCTGCACAGCCTGGAACATAACATTTATTTCCATGATCTGCTGTTTTCGCTATTGTTTTTTCACAATACCTGCAGAACTTCTGATGATTCGGCTTTGCATGCAAATGTTGGGGGTGTAACTATTAATGATCCCGACTAAAATGTCACAGACGGTGTTATGTTGGGATTGGCCTTTATTTCAGTGGTCTTTTGCACGCACAAGATTTATATAAGAAGGAGGAAACAATGGTGTTTGAGGGTCACGGTATGTCATCCCCAACATGTCCTCCAATTTATACGACCGACTAAAGTCGTTTTCACAAATCCTCAAATACGTCTCTGTAAAGCGTATTTAACATTTGCTCCCTTATCAGTAACAGGTATCTAACTCAACCTTAGCATTATGTGTAGGTCAATTAGTAGCGCGTTGCACTGCGGAGTGTTATAATCATATGAACACAGGTTCGATTCCAGAGTACGCATATGTTTTCATTGTATGTTTTTTTTTTTTTTTTTAAATATGCACTAGAAATCATGATTTTGCACGATTTCTGTAAGGGGTAGGTTTAGGGTAGGGTTAGGTGTGGTTATATATACGAATTACACCTAGTAAAACACGTTTAAATTACCCTGAAATCGTATAAAAACTCATACGTCATTCGATGACGTCAGATCCAACGCGACACTGTCATTATTTTTACGACCGCTAGAGGGCGCTTAACTTTAAAACGTAAGAATGGATCGTATTTGGTCGATTCAAAAACGTACAACTGGGACGTATTTTCTCTCGTCATTTCTGTGCACAGAACCCATTTTTTTTTTTTGCCAAGGTAAATACAGTTTTTTCTTCTATGGCACCTTTAACCAAGGCTACAGACTATTCTATGTGTGAGGTTTTGCTTCTACATGATAAAGAAAGATATCAAAACTTGTTAGCTTCAGGGCATCAGTGATAAGAATCAAACTTTTCCGAGACCTGTAGATTTCTGCGGTGAGTTTATCTTGTACGGATTCCAGACAGATCTGGCAACTGTGCAACCTGACTGTGGGAAGAGGCTTTTTCTTCCATTGAAGGGAAGTAAATTTGAGCCTCTAGTATAAACAAGTGGTTTGAGTTGTGGGCGAGCCTATACAAGGAATATGAATCTTTGCCATTCATCAAGAGCACAATGAGTTGTGCGTCCAAACGAACAGAACATTTTGTTATTAGAGCCTCTAGCACGTTAAACAACTTTCGCCAATTACTAACCGCAAATATGTCATAAATACTGTTCTGAAGTTATGACAAGTCTATATCTGTTGATAGAGAACAGGTGAAATATCTCTTTGAAATCTACATCGGTTCTCAGTGTACTTGAAAGCCAACGATTGTACAACAGTAGATGATATAATATAAATACACTATCAAATAAATACAGATGAAAGAAACTGAAATGTTACATAACACAATTATTGTATAACTACTTGGCTAATACTAACCCAGTGATTTTAAGGTCAGGTGCTTTAAGGTCAACATCAAAATAATTATTTTTATTTAAAAAATTATTAAAATGATTACAATAATTAATGTAAAATGTTCAATACAGATTTTCTATGATGAGCATTTTATATTTTGAATTATTTTTTAATACATTTTTTTTTGGGTGGCCTGAAGTAAAAATTAAAAATGAAGACAAAAAAAGAAAGAAAAGATAGAAATTCTTGAGAATAGAAGTTGTGCATGTTTTGCCTGTGTCATCTGTGTCAAGGTAATAAGTCTAAAATATCAGAAACTGAGCTTTTATTTTTACTCATATAATATAATATAACATTTTTTTTTTTTTTTGTAAACAGTAAATGTTATTTATGAATGAATAAATAAATAAATAATAAATAAATACATAACAAAATGTATTTCTAAACAGTAATTCATTTATTAATGAATGAATGAATAAATAAATACAAATTGAGGAACTGTGTCAAGGTAATAAGTCTAAAATATCAGAGAATGAGTTTTTAAATTTATTCATTATATATATATATATATATATATATATATATATATATATATATAATATTTATAAAAAGTAAAAGTAATATATGAATAAATAAATAAATAATAAATACATACAATTTATTTAAATACAGTAATTACTTTAAAAAAAGAATGAATGAAAGAATATATAGTGAAATGAATAAATATATAAATAAATGTGTCATTTTAAAGACATTGAAAATATTAATTTCATTTAGAATCCTAAATAAAAAATGTAAATAAATATATTTAATAAAAAAACTTCAACAGTGGTGCTGTAACATGCACAAATAAAATATACTTTTTACTCTCTCTCTCTCTCTCTCTATATATATATATATATATATTATTATTATATAATGTATATTTTTTTTATAAACATTAAAAGTAATTTATCGATAAATTAATATATAATTTTTAATGTTACATTTAAAGTATCTTTTCATTTTTTTTTTCAATAATTTCAAATATCAGCATTTATTGTTTTATGTTTTTATGTTTAGTGTTGGTTTCGAGTCCACCTAAGTCGAGTCTGAGTCTTTAACCAATCGATGCACAAATGAACCTCTTATCTCTGATCTTGGCTATGTGTGTTTTGGTTTTTATATGACAAATGGTTAGACCTTAGAGAGAGCATTTTGAATTTTTTCTTAGATGAAAATTAGGCTGTGAGGGATAAACTTAGTCTTCACAATGGCACACACTGTATATAAAAGCCATACTTTCCATAGGTCACAGTCAACTCACACCTGCTTTATTTTTGAATGCATTTATAGTTACATTAATTACAATAAATTACATTATGATGATGGCCATTGAATTATTAGAAAATCATGCACACCCAAGGTGGTTTTGGACCCATAAAAACTATTGCTGCAAAAATGTTAGAAAAAATATTTTTCTTTGAAGCTAGAAACTGCCACCATATTTAAAAAAAATAATAATTTCAGTAGGCAAAAAGTAATAAACTAATGTAATTTAAACATTCTCAAACTATAGTCAAGTACTTACAAGCTGAAAAAGTTTTTCAGATAGGACTATCTAAAGGCTTTACAGAAATAGCCAGACATTTCATGAAGTAATAAATGTAAAAATAAAACACTGCAAAATCTTCACTGCAAACATTAAAGATAATTTATTAAAGTTAATAAGTAATTCAGTCAAGAACACTGAGTGATTTTCTCTTTTTCTTTTGTTGTTTGATGAACATTTACGACGACGTAGGCGGCTGCAGGTTTACGCTGCTATCGCTTTAAGATCTGACACACAGATCAAATGTTTTGACGCATCAGTATTTCTCCCAGCTGTTCGACTGCATTTACACGAATAGTCTCTGACGAGCATGTGTGCAGCAATAACAGAACCTAATAGAACTTAAGCGAAAGAGAGCTCGGCATTCGCCCACGGACTGTGAGCACGCTTTGAGTGTGTGCGCACACAAACCCATCGGCTTTCAAGTAGCCTACTGGTCGTGATAATGCATCGAGTCAGTGACATTTCCGTCAACTGTACATGGACTCGGTTGGACTCAAGTCAATCCGAGTAAAAATGCATCCGAGTCCGCTAAAAATTGTACTCGAGACCGGACTCAAGTCCAAGTACCTCAACTCTAGTTTAAAATATCAAAATGCATATTATTTCTGCATTTGTAACTGCAGGTTAAAGCATTCCATGTCCCCCTAAACTGCATTAACATGTAAATACATCTAAACGCCACTTCATATGCAACTTCTGCAAAGATGAATTTTGTTGATAGTGATTTAATTTGTTTAGTGACACCCTAAATGTATTATTATAATTGACTGATTCAATGTAAAAATCTGACTCAAAAGATGATGCACACTTTTAGAAAAAAAGGCTTTTATAATGGTAAAAATGTCCATAAAAGGTAAAAATCGATTTAAACTTATTGGAAAATATTAATTTATATCACTGATGTGAACTGGCCACGCAGAATTATGTAGAATATGAAAATTTAGGAGCCAATTGTGAGTCAAGATAGTCCCTAAGATATTAGCACAATAACACACTCAGCAAAATAAATCTTTATCGATACAATCCAAGAAAATATTGAGATTTTTTTTTTGGTCAATATCGCTCCTAGTACTGACACAAAATGATTTGCAACAGTTGCTTTGTCACGTCCAGTGTAGACAGCCTCAAGCTGTTGGTTTATTTCAGTTTTTGTTTGTTTGTTTTTGGCTAGTAGAAGTTATGAATGAGCCAAATTGGCTGGTGAGTGAAAAAAGTTAATTTTAATCCCTGTATAATATATATATATATATATATATATATATATATATATATATATATATATATATAATTATATAAATAACAGCCATGCAATTGTGTCAAGGTAATAAGCCAGAAACGGAGGTTTCATTTTTACTTATAATATTTCTTTCTTTCTATTTTTTATTTATTTTATATTTATTTATTTTATTAATGAATAAACAAACAAACAAATAATTTTAAGACACTGAAAATATTAATATAAAATTATACATAAAATTAAATATAAATAAATAAATAAAACAAATTTAAATAAATATGTTTAATATATGTGACCTTGGACCACAAAACCAGTCATAAGTGTCAATTTTTCAAAATTGAGATTGAAAGTTGAATAAACAAGCTTTCCATTAATGTATGGTCTGTTATGATACAACTATTTGAAAATCTGCAATCTAAGGGGTGCAAAAAAAATAAAAAATATTGAGAAAATCGCCTTTAAAGTTGTCCAAATTAAGTTCTTAGCAATGCATATTACTTATCAAAAATTAGGTTTTGATATATTTATGGTAGGAAATTTACAAAATATCTTAATGGAACATGATCTTTACTTAGTATCCTAATGATTTTTGGCATAAAAGAAAAATCAATAATTTTGACCCATACAATGTTGTTTTGACTATTGCTACAAATATACCCTAGCGACTGAAGACTGGTTTTGTGGTCCAAGGTCATATATATTTATCAATAGTGCTGTAACAGGCACAAAAGACGCTCATTGAGAACTTCTGGCTAGCCCTCAGTTAGTTTTAATTGTCTGTAATTTCCTCATGACATCCTTATCAGACAAAGCAGCTTGATTACTTCTGGACCTGCTGAAGTTACTGTAGCCCAGGTGGAAGTCAAGTCATTTACAGGAAGTGACACGCGTGTGGCTCGCTCCCTGACAATCTTGAAGTAATGACTGAAAACTGAATGCAGCTGTAGTTAGAAATCAAACAGCTTGAACTCAATGGAGGATCAAAGTCGGCTGTTCCTCTCTTCACGCTTCATTAGGGCTCAAGAGATATGCTCAGAATGAAGACCTGGCTGTGTGTGCAGCTACAGCCCTTGAGGAAGTTTTAATTGAGCAGGATTTCAAGACATGGGCCTTTTTTTTTTTTTTTTTTTTTACTTTTACAGACTTTAGTTTTGTATAATTAACACATATCCAAGGCCTTCAGACATTTTACTGGCTGTAGTCCATGCATATATTTAGCATCCACATGTAGATGCACGCCTGAAATATAACACTTCCAGTATTGCCAAAACACTGGCCATTTCTGTGCACGAATATTACGATTCACACTTCAGCTGCTCTCAACAGGTTACAAATTCACTGAAAATATGTAGTTATTTGTTGCTGGTCTAAAATACATTTTGTTTAGCAGAGAGATGTAGATTATAATAGGATAAAAGAGTAGAATAATGATAATTTATGCACAAAAGCATAGGTAGTCAGTAATTCTATTAAAAAAATACTAAGCAAGTTACATAATAGCCTGTCGGTAAAAGCAGGTACATGTTCATGCAGATTTTTTTGTTGGGTTACACTCAAAATGCCTGCAGTCAATCAGCGTGTGGTTTGGTGAGCATTTGGCAGCTTTGATGTTAAGTATGTTTCTTTCGTAAGAGTTAATATGTTACATGAAAGAGTTGTAAAATAATAATTATCATCACCATTAAGACTATAATTGGTATAATATCACATACTGCAGACTGGAGATACTGCAGACATTGATTGGCCAGTTATGTATATGCAGATAAGAGCAGTTGCAAACCTTAGTGCAGGTTTTTAAGGGTTTTTAAATATTAATTTAATTTCACTTCACTTTGACTTCACGCAAACATCATTTTGGACATTTGAGCAATTATGATTTCAATGTTTTAAAAATTAAATTAAATTAAATTAATATATTAATATTTAAATTAAATATTTATATTTATTGTTTTTTTTTTAATTCACTCAAACTTAATTTTATTTCATTTTTGACTCCACTTAAACATCAGTGTAGACACGTGAATTTAATGCAGAGCTACATTCACTTTTTAAAAAGGGTTTTAAATACGTTTTTATTTAATTTAATTTTATTTTTGAATCCACTCAAAGTCATGTTATTTTATTTAATTATTCGTTATTATTATTTTTTACATTTATTTTATTTTATTTTTTAAATCCACTTAAACTTCAGTGTCACCTGAGAAATTGTTAATTGGCTGCATGCACTTAAAAAAAAAAGGTTTTAAATATTATTTTATTATATTTTATATTTAGTTCTATTATTTTATTTACAGTGCAGAGCTGTAAGCACCTTTTTTTAAAAAGAACTTTAAATATTGTTATTATTATTATTTATTTAATTTTTTTAATCCACTCAAACATCATGTTAATTTATTATTATTATTATTATTTATTTATTTATTTAATTTTATTTTTAAATCCACTTAAACTTCAGTGTCACCTGAGCAGTTGTTAATTCAATGCATGGCTGCATGCACTTTTTAAATATTTTTCAATTTTTAAATATTTAAAATGTAATATTTTTATTTTATATTTAATTAATTAATTTTATTATTTTTATTTTCACTGCAGAGCTGCATGCACCTTTTTTTTTTTTATCAATTTTATTTTCGAATCCACTCAAAAATCTGTGGACACTTGAGCAACTGTGAATTCAATGCAGACCTGCATGCACTTTTTTTTAAAAGGGTCTTAGATATTTTTTATTTTATTTTATTTTATTTTCAATGCAGGGCTTTAAATGTTTTTATTATATTTTATTTATGTTATTTTAATTTTATTTTTGAATTCACACAAACATCAGTATGGACACTTAAATAATTGTGAATTCAGTGCAGAGCTGCATGCAATTTTTTTTAAAGGGTCTTATATATATAAATTCACTCAAACGTCATTTTATTATTTGTTTTTTATTTATTTTAATTAATTTTTGAGTCCGCTCAATCGTCATTTAGTTTTCTTTTCTTTTTTATGTATTAATTTTATCCATTCAAACTTAAAAACACCAAAAAAAGGGGTTTTAAATATCTTTTTTTCTTCAATGCAGCGCCGCATACACTTTTTTAAAAAGGGCTTTAAATGTTTTTATGTTATTTTATTTTATTCTGAATCCACTCAAACATCAGTGTGGACACTTAAGCAATTGTGAATTCAATGCAGAGCAGCATGCACTTTTTAAAAGGTTTAATTTTTTTGTACTTAAATCCATTCAAAAACCAGTGCAGACGCTTTTGATTAAAAGGCAAACAAAATCTAACAATGAGCTAACTCACACTAGAATTATCACTTAGTGGAACTTAAGCAACATCTAACTTTTCCCAAAGCCACTTATATATCCAACCTGTTCCCTCCAGCTATGAGTGACAACCGCTAATATGACTTTACTTTCACCGCATTTGTTTCTCATGAGGCAGTGACACTGATAAGCACATTTCAGAAACCCACAAAACATGTCACAACTTTCCCTCCAGTTCAGACAGTTCAGATGAAGGATCTTTTGGCAGGCGCCACCATTTCCAGTTAACAAAAAGGTGAAAGGGCTCTTTTAATAGGGATGGATTTACAGGAAACGGTTGCCTTAAAGCATAAAGAAAGTGAAAGTTTGAGAAGAAGCGTATAAAAGGGCGTGCAAGCAGCGGTGAGAGACATATCAGCTGAGCACAGGTGAACGAACACATAGAGAGGGACAAAATGATGTTCTCTAACACTTTGACATTATGGACAGGTGCTCTAATTATATTAAGCGTCAGTCTATGGAGCTGTACAACAGGTGAGTCAAAATGTGCAATTATTTAATTTTAAATGGTGTTTTAAATGTTTTTTTTTTTTTTTACAATGTTTACAATATTCTTGAGTAACTTTTACTTTACCTTTTCTGTAAATATGATCTCTTTTTTTTATTATTATTTTTTAGTAGGTCGGACTATTAATCTTGCTAATGGTTAACATTCTGTGCACTGTTTAGCTAACTCAGCTCTTAACGATGGAGCAGCAGATTGTTGTTTAGCCACCAGCAGCCGGCGTATCCCGAAGAAGGTGGTGACATCCTTCACCATTCAGACGGGTGATGGAGCCTGCAGTATTCCTGCCACTATGTAAGTCGTATTACACGCATTTCAAAATGCCTCTGAAGTGCTACAGACTTCAAGGTGTGTTTGAGTTTGCATATTTAAATATGAATGAATTTCTGCAGATTTGTCACAAAGAAGGGTCGGAAGCTCTGCGCACCGTTTCCAAGTGAGAGTACCTGGGTGTCCCATCTGATCGACTACATACTAACAGGAGGAAAAAATCACCCCCCAAAACCTAGAGGTACGTATTTGTAGGTATTTCATCATGAATGCTTGGTGCTTGAATAACTGTACATGCATGCTATTAAGTTCTGTTTGCATAACGTAAGATAACATAATATAACATTTAGAACACAGAACTTAGCAACATCATATAACACTTCAAACATAACATTCAGAAGAGATAATGTAACAACATTTACAACATAACAAAAATAATGTGACATTTGGAAGACAACAACATTTTGAACACATTTTGTCACAGTAACATTTAAAAAATAATATAGAAAACAACACAACATTTAGAACACAACACAGTAACGTAATGTATTGTAAGGTAACATAACAACATTTAGAACACCATAACATAACATAACATAACATAACATAACATAACATAACATAACATAACATAACATAACATTTATATAACATATCATAACATTTAGAACACAACACCATAACGTAACATAACATTTAGAACTCAACACCATACTGTAATGTAACATACTGTAACATAACATTTAGAACAAAACACCATAATGTAAAATAACATAACATAACATAACATTAAGATAACATAACTTTTAGAACACAACACCATAATGTAAAATAACATCATTAAATAACATAACATTTAGAACACACCAAAACTAAATGTAACATGACATTTAGATCATAACACTGTAATGTGACATAACATTTAGATAACATAACATTTAGAACATAATACCATAACAAAATGAAACCAAACCTTTAGAACATAAGACCATAAGATAACATATCATGAAATAACATAACATAACATTTAGAACACAACACTGTAATATAACATTTAGAACACAACAGCATAACATAACGTAACATAACATTTAAAACAAAACACCATAACATAACATACCATACCATACCATAACATAACATAACATTGTATGACACTGTATAACATTTTGAACACATAAAAAAAAAACATTTAGAAAATAAAACACATCACATGAAATAATATTTTGAACATATCCTAAAAATCCCAAACAAATATCATAACATAACACAATATAACATTGTATAACACTGTATAACATTTTGAACACATCAGAAAATAACATTTAGAAAATAAAACACATCACACAAAATAACATTTTGAACATATAACAAAACAACATATCGCTTAAGATAGCATTTAAACATAACATAACTAAACAACACATTACATTAAATAACATTTAGAACATAGAACACATTGCATGACATTTTGAACATAACAACATAACATAACAGGATTATTTTCTCTCTTTTTTACAGAAAAGAAGCAGAGACAACAGTAAATGACAGCATCACAGATTATGCAGGTCCAGCCTGCTCTCACATTACTTTCATGAATGGGACAGATCCTGGAACAGACAGCTATTACTTAACCTTAATAATAAATACTCATTCTCAGGTTTACTACATGTGAAATATTCTAGTAGAGCAGGTCAAGTGTAAATCTTCTGTCATAGAAATAAGTTTTACATGATTTGAGCTATTTTTGAAATGTGAATCCTTCCCCCACTGGTCTACATGAAGAGATTTTAAGCTAATTTTTAAACTAATTTTCTAATTTCCATCACTTGTTGAGTTTGTTACTGTGTTTCCTGAGCCATTAAATGATTTTATTTCTATATTTTCACTTTGTATTTTGGAATATGAATAAAAGCTTTTACATTTTAAATAAGCCATTTGTGTGCACGTTTTTTTCTGTAAAAAGTTCTGTAAATCTGAAATAAAGCATTTGTGCAACAACTATAGAGATCA